>OY253748.1:24772782-25372782 GCA_958009045.1 Oxytorus armatus
GAGTTGGGCAAACCCGTCAAAACCTCTAACGACGTGCTCTGTCCTTACGAGCAATAAATCTCATCTTTGGTTCGTCAAAATTTCAGATACCGCGCCCGGGGGTTTCTTCGAATTAGCGGCCCGGAATTTCGATTTCGCTACGAGATAAAGAGGCGGGCATTGTTCAATATCGTCGATGAATGGAAAAATTGACGTGGAAGGATCGTTATCGAGGGAGGGGCGTTTCGTCTAAGGTGCTGCGTCACTTTTCGTCAATGATTATTTGATGGGTGAAATCTGTGAAGAATCTGATTTCCCGCGTATAAAACGGGGCAATTTCTCTCGTCTGATTTTTTTTTTTTTTTTTTTTTTTTTTACGCACATTTGTTACACGTCGTCAATAACGCGGAGAAAAATGAGAATAGACGTTTCGAGAGTGGAATAAGGGTGTATCTCAAGAATTCTGAGGGCTACCCAAGTGCTTTTTTTTACCCTCGTGAACATTCTGTTTCGTTTCGTTTTTTTTTTTCTTCGGAAGGACCTTTTCTTTTTCGTAAATTCCTCACACTGTGACTGGACTGCTTGAGAGATGAATCGGCCGTTTCCCGGACGAATGGAACAACGGGGAGATAATGCTTTGGGAGCTTTTAGACGAATGCTTTTTTATCCAGGTCTTTGATTTGTTTATTGAATAGTATTTGTATGTTATATTTGTATTAACAAGCTAGGGGTTTATAAAAATGTCTTGCTTATTGCGGAAAACTGGACTGTCGTTGCGTTCGTTCTTTATAATTAATTTTGTCCACATTAAGTAAACACTTTTCAGTGTAAATCCACCGTCATTTTCATTATACTTTTTTACAACTTGGTACCAAACAATTTTTCAAATCTTTCGCACTCGATTGCCTTCGACCGTATGTTCAAAGTATCCTTAAAAGGAACTGTTAAGGGGGGAAATAGGATTAGACGGTTCAAAAAATCGATTTTTTTTTAATTTCATAAATTGTTAGTAAAACTATTGAAAAATATGTTCCCAAAATTTTAAATGAAAACTCCGACTCGTTCTATTGTTATAAGCCATTAAAGTGAGTAGCTCTCCTACAGGCCCCGAACGCGCCACGTGTATAACCGAGCGGTCACTATTTTTTCAAACGCGTTTTTCTGAAAACGACTTTTTTCGAACTTGCGTACACGCTAGTTTGAAAATTTTTCAACCAATCGTTTTGAAAATTGGCAGTTACTTTCTTCACAGTATTGCGCTCTATATGAACCTAAAATCGAAATATTATCATTGTTTAAAATAATTTTTTTTTTGCAAATAAAGTTGTAAAAAATGGCAAAAAATAATGTTTTTTTGTTTTGACCCCTGTAAAAAATTCGATTTTCTATTTTTTTGATAGCATTTACGTTCATGTAGAAGAGAGATAAATAATAAAAGTAAATTCCAACCTCGTTTGATTTCAGATGAAAATTGCGGCTTCCAAAATGTACGCAAAATGCTGAGTCTGATTGTGACCTGTAATATGGGGTCGCTAATATCCCCGGTGTTTTTCAACAAAATTCTTCAAAAATTTCATAGTATATACTTAAACATATGTATAAAATATTCTCAACGTTTCAATAAATTATATTCATTTTTTATACTACAAAAAAATTCATGAAAATCATTGAGAAAACGCTGTCTTATAACCCTATTTCCCCCCTTTAAGTTATTTATTTTCTTCCCACCGGAGGACTATCATCGCGACAAGCAGATCGTTAGCGCGCTGCATCGTGAATTCTCGACGGCGGAGTTCCTCCTCCACTTTTATCTCTCGTAGGACATTTTTTTTTTGTCTCTGAGACATTTTTATCAGACCCGTGAGACTTCCCCCGGCTCAACAAAATTCCACGGGAATAGCTGTTGTAAAAAAAAAAAAAATGGGCTGCACCGAAGACAAACGAGATAAATAACTCATCTGTCGTCTGTGCGGACAATTTTTTTCTTTCTTTTCAAACAAAAAAAAACTCTGAAAAATCCCCGTGACGTAAAAGCCGAGGCCATTCACGTTTCGTCATCCTGAGGGGCTTTTAGAGAATGAAAGAACGGCACAATTGCCGAACCACCCCATTTTTCAACGTTTCTTTTTATTTCTTCGGCGTATCGATTGATTGAACAAGCACAAGTGAGTTGGGCCGATTGCAGGCAAATTGAACTTTCGATCAAAAGCTGCGGCGGACTACCCGCCTCTGCGGTGCAATCCATCGCCAGAAGCTATTAAAAACCGGATAAGCGAGTTTCCATACGAGGTTTGTGCACTCGGTAAAAAAAAAATTTTAACTCTTCGAGCCCCCCCCAACATAACGATTTTCTTTTTCGTTCCTCAAAGCATTTTACCAGCTGGAAAAATGTGCAACGTTGAAGAATGTCCGTTTAACGACTGACCGATGGAATAAAAACACCGCTGTGAAACAGTTTTACAAACAATTTCGAAATATCAACTTTTCTCTTTGCGTGTCAGCAGTCACGTGAAAAGGGCTCGAAACTCCAGGAACCACTATTTCACACGGATATATAGAAATTTCATTGAAAATCAATTTGTTGCTTCGGCAAACTCGATAAAACGTTCACCTCGTACAAAATTACAATCCTCCCTTCGTCCCTGACCTCACGAACCTTCGATCCTTCCATTCTTTGATCATAAACATCAAACGAAAAGCTCGTCCATTAATTAAACACGTTATCACAATTTCGTTCAGTAAATTTTGCGACAACAAAAAAAAACACTTTCGCAATTCAATCGTTAGAACTAATTGAATTTACGATAAATGAACGTACCGAAGGTAAAAGTGTGCGGTTAGAACTAAAAATTTTGTCGCTACAAAGCTTCTTCATACACGAGAATTCGTAAAATCGAGTCGTATCTACGATTGGAATGGATCACGTAATCGAGAGATTCGATCGCAGCTTCAAGCTCTCATTCTTTCCCGTTGATGCTCGACATCGAAAAAAAAAAAAGTGCCGTGACTTACGAAACCTCGCGTCGTTTTCTCGTCACTGAGTTTTGCCATATAGTCATTTCGCTCGAGTTTCCTCCCTTCCAGCCTCCCAAAGAACCCACCCGTTCGATATATCGAAGTTTCATTTTGATCTAGAGTGCTAGAACACATTATCGCTCATATATATGTGCGTGTATATAGATATGTATTTTGTTACGTGACACGTCGGGAGCGAAAGAGTTTTATCGCAACAGGTGGCGGAGCAGCTTTTGCCCAAGAGAACCACCGCCAACTCTCTGCTTTCTGTTATATGGTTAGATGCTTGGTTATATATGTATAGAGCTATGTAACCAAACCCTTCGTCTCTCGTGCACGGGGCTTAAGAAACCATTCTGCAACTGTTCTCTCTCTCTCTCTCTTTCTCTCTGTGTGTTATGCTTGAAGAAACTTGAGCCAATTGCCACATAGATGCGGAAGTAAGAATTTTCGCTTATTCCGCTATTTAAATTGTAATTTGCTGAGAACGAGAGATTCGAGAGAAAATCCGTACGTATTTAAAATCACGAATCGTACGTTTGGCTATATTGCCTGACAAGTTTCATATTTGAAAAGAATGTTCCTACGAATATTAAAAATAGTTACGACGGTTCTGAAATCGTGTCTGAAGAAAATGAAATTAGATAACAAAATTCGTTCTTAAAATGTTTTCCCGAAAGGTTTTAAGGTTTTCCCGAAAGGTTTGAAGAAAATTAAATCATAAAACGAAATTGGCTCTTAAAACCTTTTCCTGAAAGGTTTTAAGAACGATTTTTGTTCTCTAATTTCATTTTCTTAGTCTCTTAGTCTTTTTTTTCTTTCGATTCAAACATCATTAACTGTATGTACTTCAATACCGGTACGACCGGTACAAATTTGATCCAACGAGAAGTAAAGGGATGCCAGAGAATATGGAGGGAAAAGATAATTGCGAAGGGATCTCTTGATTAATTTAGGAAAGTATTTTGTCGTAGGATGTAGAAATGCGAAATTATATGATAATATCAGAAAATATTGTTTTATTCAATCTTATAAAGTGTCAATAATATTTTAACCAAGTTAAACGGAGTTCGATTGATTTAAACGAAAGTCTATTTGCCCGAGTGTCAGAATGCTAAATTTGTTAACGAATCTTATTCTTCGATTTTCATTATTAAAAGCGTAACGAAAAGCAAATTCTTGTGAACTATAGATCGGCGCCTAATTATGGAAATCGTCCATGAAAGAAAAGTGAGCTTTCAGCAGATGATACGAAAGTTCAAAAAGCTCTGACGATCCAGTTTTACTCGCGGTATCAACCGAGAGGCAGGGGTTTGAGGGAGAGGCAAGAGCTTTCATCGACGATAGCCCAACGAGCGCGAGAACTACCCCTCCGGGGAAATTATCCACCAGATATCTCGCGAATCTCTCTCCTTCTCGACAAGATGCTTGTCGAGAGAACGAGGGGGCGATAAGCACAGAGAAACATAACCCACACAGCCTCGGTGGGTATTGCTCGTGCCAATCGAGGGATCCTCTCGTTGCTTTGCTTTAGCCGTGTACGGCTAATCCAACCCCGTTATACGATCTCATAAATTCTCGGGGAAATCTACGTGGATCAGAGCGTGTCTGTTGAACGGCAATGACGATGAGAATGGCACGGGTGAGAACACGGGAGATAGAGATGGACGAGCGATTAATCCTGTATACAGTGTAAATTTGCGACACGACACTCGCATACAACTCGAGAATTCTCGGTATTACTCATGTTTCCGATATTAATTTAGATCGTGATGAATTAAGGGGGGAAATAGGGTTAGACGGTTCAAAAAATCGATTTTGTTTTTATTTCATAAATTGTTAGTAAAACTATTGAAAAATATGTTCCCAAAATTTTAAATGAAAATTCCGTCTCGTTTTATCGTTATAAGCCATTACAGTGAGTAGCTCTCCTTCAGGCCCCGAGCGCGCCACGTGTATAACCGAGCGGTTACAATTTTTTCAAACGCGTTTTTCTGAAAACCACTTTTTGTGAACTTGCGTACA
This sequence comes from Oxytorus armatus, assembly GCA_958009045.1. Taxonomy (NCBI): domain Eukaryota; kingdom Metazoa; phylum Arthropoda; class Insecta; order Hymenoptera; family Ichneumonidae; genus Oxytorus; species Oxytorus armatus. The sequence goes on from OY253748.1 coordinate 24,777,802, forward strand.
CGCTAGTTTGAAAAGTTTTCAACCAATCGTTTTGAAAATTGGCAGTTACTTTCTTCATAGTATTGCGCTCTATATGAACCTAAAATCGGAATATTATCATTATTTAAAATAATTTTTTTTTTGCAAATAAAGTTGTAAAAAATGGCAAAAAATCGTGCTTTTTTGTTTTGACCCCTGTAAAAAATTCAATTTTCTATTTTTTTTATAGCATTTAGGTTCATATAGAAGAGAGACATATAATAAAAGTAAATTCCAACCTCGTTTGATTTCAGATGAAAATTGCGGCTTCCAGAATGTACGCAAAATGCTGAGTCTGATTGTGACCTGCAATATGGGGTCGCTAATATCCCCGGTGTTTTTCAAGAAAATTCTTCAAAAATTTTATTGTATATACTTAAATATATGTATAAAATATGCTCAAAGTTTCAATAAATTATATTCATTTTTTATACTATAAAAAAATTCATGAAAATCATTGAGAAAACGCTAACCCTATTTCCCCTCTTAACGTGAAGTTCTTTCGAGAGGAAAATATATATTAAAAAATGGAAAAAATCCTCTGAAACATTCATATACATTCCAACATATTAGCTAATTCATTTTTCATGAACGTAAAAAATGTTTTTTGTTTTTTAATATTTTTATAAAAGTACGAGGTTTGCGCCGCGGTTTCACCCGCGTTAAATTTTCATCCCCCGATTCAACGCACCGCCGCCGCCGCTCCTTAGGGTCATATTATAAAGTTATATAGCGTAAAGCCTTCCCGGATAAACGGGCTATCTAATGCAAAAAGAATTTTCAAAATCGGATTAGTATTTCCTGAGTTTAGCGCGTTCGAACAAACATACAAGTTCTCCAGCTTTGTTATACCAGTAAGATTTGAAATTCTCATTGAATTTCACTTTTACCTGCGAACCCCGTCATCGTCTTCATTAATTTATTATTCAAACGATATCCAGAATTTGGAGTATAAATAAGTTCGGAAGACATTCCCAACATGTATAGTTTCCTTATTTACATATATTTCATGTCAATGTTTGTAGGGGCAAAAGTTTTCATACAAGTTTTCCGTCTCGTATACAATGATAAACCTTATTTAACTCAGAAATTCTAACGCTAAGGAAAATTCGTTACGGGACTAAGTCTGACGGGCAACAGGATGAAAATATATGCTCAACGTGCTCAACTACGATAATCTGTAACACATTAATCCGTATGACAAAGTGACGCAACATCGTATTTAGGAAAACCAGGACTCTCCGCGGGATTCTTCGGGGGCGAGCGTATAAGTATTCGCGAAATAATTCTCTCTCGTGACCGAGAAACGAGCGAGTGAAATTTGTTTGCACGTTTTTTCTCATTTGCACAGAGTAGACAGAATGAAGAAAATGAAAACAAACAGTCGAGCATTTTGTCTCGTCCAAAAAGTTTGTTACATTAACATTAAATACGTGTTTTCTCGAGACGACGACTTGGTAAAAAATTGAATTCTTCGTTATCATCACGTTGTCCAATTCACCCTCTACCCCCATTCACTTCGTACAGGATCGGTGTTTTTGGAACGAGATGCGAAAACTATCGCTGATATGTTGTTCGATTCGACACACGCGACTACTCTCTTGTCTCGCCGTAATTTTCCTTTCGCAGAGCCGAAAAGTTTGATTTGAAACGGAGGCGCGAGAGAATAAACTATCATTCGACTGTTTCTCCTTGGACTATATTGGTTTGTTCGTGTCTGTCAATTGGTCGAGAACCGATCGTGAAACTTTACTACTAGTGATAGAGAGATTCTCTTTCTGTGCCTTCTGTGCCACCTGAATTGTCTCTCTCTCTTTCGTACCCTCCAATCACGATTTCAAGCACGTACTTTCGATCGCAATCATTACTTTCCTTCAAACACCGGTACAGCCTTTTGTGGAATTATATTCATCGGATTATCCCTCTTGCGAGCACTTCCACGAACGTTTCTATAGCCTCTGTTTTCTTGCCAATTCAAATAACCCGAAACAAACTTTTCACGCCCACCTGTTTTCAATTCCAAAGTGCTCTCTTCGGGCGAGGGTGCTTGTTCGGGGTGTTTTGTTACGAATTTTCAATTACTTTCATAATTCTTTGCTCGAATTTTCTTCCCAATATAATTGTCGTGTACTTATAAGAATTGAAGAAAAATCTAAACACTAAAGAACAAAAAATGGAATGCTTACTGTAATAGAGAGCATTAGTTTTTACAATTACTTACTTTCACAAAAAAACGATTTTCCAATGTTTCCAACAAAAATATGTGTATAACGGGCTGGAGATTATTATAAAAACTGAACAAAACTGCTAATGCTAAAAACAATATGATTAAATAGCGGAAATTCGTGAAAAGTAATTACTAATAAATATCCTCATTAAATTGAAAGCTACGGTTTGCAAAGAAAAAATTAGCTACAAAACCTTCGCTCAACCGAAACAACGAACGAAACCAAATACATAATTTATATTTGAGAAGAAAAAAAACACATTATAAATCGGAATGACGTTGAAATATATGTACCAAGTGCAAACCCACCCTCGCGCATTGTCGCGGCTAAATCAATCGACGAAATATTAATGCGTCGCTAATGTATATTATCATTATCAGAGGAGGGGCTGGAAAACGATAATCAGGTATTTCACGGCTCTGCGGAAGCCTGAGTACATGAATATTTCCGATATTAATCCCCGGCTGATCGAATTGAGCCTTCGACGAGTTTTGGGTTGTACGTGAGGCGATGGGGCTCGATGGGAATCTGTACAATTTCACATTACCGATGAACTCGCGCACTCTGCGGTTACAAAACTATCTCAATACTCCAATGATAATGCCCGTAACACTCACACATGGACATACATAATACACGGAACAGAGAAACAAATATAATTTGCTCTCTTGTTTCCGTACACTTTCGGTTAACCTTAACGATCCGGATTCGTCGAAGGATATGTCGGAATCCGACGTTTCGGTGTTGAATTACGCGCGTATAGCATCGTTTTATGGCCACAGAGTACGATGATTCTAACGGCGATGATTGATACAATTTCGTCTATTTTGTCTAATACCGATGGGAAAATAAAATCCAACGAGCAGAGGAAATCATTGCGGTGACTTTAAATGAACGACAGCTCGTTAATTCATAATGAAATTTAGTTGAATTTTTCATGTATCAATTTAAAACATTAGGTTTTCGTTCAAGGGTAGGCTCTATCATTATTTTCAACTTGACAAAAAAATAAATCTGTAAACAAGTCGTTTTCTCGACTTCCGATTCGTGACAAACATTAATCCTTCATCTCGAGCTTCCTGAAGGAACGTAATATGTTTATATTCAATATTTCTATGTATTTAATTTTTATTCTGTGCGATTAGATTTTGGAAAGTAAAACAAAATACATATAGCACGAATTGTCTGATTAGAATCAACGATTCTTCCGATAGCACAAGTTTCATAAGCCACGCGCTTATAAATTGAACCACACATGAAATTTTCGATAGTCAGATTCGAAGGGATGCAAAAGTATTCACTTTGTTAACTCTTAAGCGGGAAAATAGGGTTAGACGGTTCAAAAAATCAATTTTTTTTTATTTCATAAATTGTTAGTAAAACTATTGAAAAATATGTTCCCAAAATTTTAAATGAAAATTCCATCTCGTTCTATCGTTATAAGCCATTTAAGTGAGTAGCTCTCCTTCAGGCCCCGAGCGCGCCACGTGTTTCAAACGCGTTTTTCCGAAAACGACTTTTTTTAAACTTGCGTACACGCTAGTTTGAAAAGTTTTCAACCAATCGTTTTGAAAATTGGCAGTTACTTTCTTCACAGTATTGCGCTCTATATGAACCTAAAATCGGAATATTATCATTATTTAAAATAATTTTTTTTTTGCAAATAAAGTTGTAAAAAATGGCAAAAAATCATGCTTTTTTGTTTTGACCCCTGTAAAAAATTCAATTTTATATTTTTTTGATAGCATTTAGGTTCATATAGAAGAGAGACATATAATGAAAGTAAATTCCAACCTCGTTTGATTTCAGATGAAAATTGCGGCTTCCAGAATGTACGCAAGATGCTGAGTCTGATTCTGAACTGCAATATGGGGTCGCTAATATCTTCGGTGTTTTTCAAGGAAATTCTTGAAAAATTTTATAGTATATACTTAAATATATGTATAAAATATTCTCAAAGTTTCAATAAATTATATTCATTTTTTATACTATAAAAAAATTCATGAAAATCATCGAGAAAACGCTGTCCTAACCCTATTTTCTCCCTTAAGGGTAGGCTCTATCGTCATTTTCAACTTGACAAAAAAATAAATCCGTAAACAAGTCGTTTTCTCGACTTCGTGACAAACATTAATCCTTCATCTCGAGCTTCCTGAAGGAACGTAATATGTTTATATTCAATATTTTTATATATTTAATTTTTATTCTGTGCGATTAGATTTTGCAGAGTAAAACAAAATACATATAGCACGAATTGTCTGATTAGAATCAACGATTCTTCCGATAGCGCAAGTTTCATAAGCCACGCGCTTATAAATTGAACCACACATAAAATTTTCGATAGTCAGATTCGAAGAGATGCAAAAGTATTCACTTTGTTATCTCCTAAAGAACGAGCAATATTTCTCTTCGACCTTATCTCCGAGATATAAATCACCAAGATAATCTGAAGAATCTGAAGTTCGGTCGTTGCAACCCTGTAAACTTCTCCTGTTCAATATATTTTTGTTTTTTGTTCACGTCTCAGAAAGATAATTTAACATTTGTGCAGCTGTTAAAGATTGCTTCTCGTCGACGCCCATTGAAAAATATTTCTTATTTTCGTTCTATTTTTTCCCGATAAAAATAGGATAACATCTCGATGACACGACAAGTTTACATAAATTATTCGAGTTAATTGTTAGTAAATTTAACGATAAAGCAGAGTTGTTTTTGTACTTCGCTTCGAATATTCCTGAAGAGTGGATCGGTGATTTAAGAGCGACGAACCTGTTAACAATCGTAGTCCAGAGTCGAGCAGTCGGTGATTTACGTAACAGGAAAAATGGTGGAAAAGTAGCAAAGGTATACATTTAATAAGACGATGATGGAAAATGCTTTAAGCTGGAGGCATTTTATTCTTCGTGATTAATGTGAAATGGAAATTCGTAAAAGGTGGAAAAAATATATATATCTATATTATATATTGCTACGGGAAAAGACGTCCGTTCTGGTGACGTCTGTTGTGCTAAAGCTGCTGGGGGTAGTTGAGTACAGAGGACTTTTTCATATTCTACTTCGTCATTTTCCTCTTAGGAAACTCGAGAAATGGTGATAACGTGAACGACGCTCTTTAGGTTTGTTTGAAGGTCGCGAATTTTCCGCTCTCGTATTTCTGGAGCGTGGGAAAAAAGTAGAAAATGCAGTGGAAGGAAGCACAACATATTCAGAGGATTTTTCCTTCACTCTCTCTCTCTCTTACGTGACGCCTTGCACGCTTTTTTCTTTTTTTTTCATTCGCATTTCCTTTGTCTTTTATTCTTCTCTCAACAACAAAGCACGCGTTCTGGATCTACCGGATAAGAAATTTTCCCCGTCGAGAGATTTTTCATTTTTTTTATCCCCAAAATCTTTACTGCTCTTATGGCGGCTCGAGTTTTTCTCCGACGGTTTTTTTTTTTTTTTTTTTCTTATACTCGTTATCTCAGCACGAAAAATGTAGCATCGTGTTCGTCTGCTAACGTTCGTGTAGAATTCGTTTGAGAATGAAATTACTGCCCAGCAATATATTATACCGAGCCCGAGAATTCTAAAGACCATCGGAAAAATCGCTTTTCTCAAGCTCGATTTCTCTTCACTTTTCCCTTCAACTCGGAAATATCAAAGATAATGAACGAAATTTATTATTTCGATATATACAGGGTGGGCGAAAACTAGCACGTCAGAGTGACACGGGAATTAGATTGGCTCCGGACCTATCAGAATTAACCTAATTTGACTTCAGTCAAAGTCTCTTGGTTTTCAAGAAAAATCATCTTTTTTGATTTTTTCGAAAAAATCGCTACCAAGTACTTGTTATTCCGCAACCATTGCTATAAAAGTCCAAATCGTAAGCGAAACCAAGTTCAAATTCATACCAGATCCTAAAGTGGTCAAAAACACAAACGAAAACACCGAGATAACAAAAATAGCGATTTTCCGAAATATTAAAAAAAAAACCATTTTTCGGATAATCGCTATTTTTGTTATCTCACTGAGGTCATATTTGTTCATTCTGATACGTCCGGAGCCAAATCTAACCCAATCCAACCCCCGTGTCACTCTGACGTGCTAGTTTTGGGACACCCTGTATTTGTATTACTCTGACCCTTGAGATCAAATTAATTAACGACTTTCGTAATAAAAGTTTTCAGATGAAAAACTTTTTCGGAGGATCGAAAGAAAAAAATGTATTTGACTTCGTCGTAAGCTTCTCGACAAAGAAAAAAAATCTCGGAGCAAACGAATTGGAAAAGGCTCGGCAAAAAAATCAGGAAACTTTACACCCCCCAATGTCTTCCCTCCAATTACCGAAGTATGTAATTAGTTAATGGGGGACGAGGAGAACATGTTCGACTGGTACATTAAGGAAGATCAAAAGCAGAGGATTAATCATCCGCAGTATAATTTATACTGCGTGTCAATTCATCGTTATTCCACTAAATATTACAGCAATGCATTTGGGATCGAATAAATCGAACCTATGTAATACGACAAATATTTGCATTGATTTCGTGTACCATAGAATATTAATTTATACCGTACCACACAGTTCATTGATATTTCGTAACTATTTCCATCGTGTCCACCTGTTTCGACATAATGCTATTCATGCATAATGCTATTCATGTTTATTTCCGAGACTCGAAATAATAAAAAATAATAATAATTCATTATCGATCAAAGACAGACCATTGTGAAATTTAAGGTAGTAGTCTGGTAACTTAAGCCGATTTTCATGTCTTTTTTGGAGGACGTTTTTTTGTAGGAAAATAAAAATGAATCGTTTTCGATATTTAGGATGTTTTTATTTACATATTAAAGATACAAAAAAAAATTTTGTTGAAAAAATTTAATAGTTTATTATTATTATTGATCGAAGTTGGCACCTCGGAAAAAAGCGCGTGGGTGGCCCCGGTGATTTTGGCTCTTGATGTTATCTGAAATAACAAATTCTTGATAATTCTTAATCTATAGACATGTCATTCTGGTCGGAACTACTGAAGTTAAATTTCATGGCGGACTTTGGAAAAAAAGTTTTTTTTTCCAAAGTCCGCCATTTTGTTATTTATCCATGAAATTTAACTTCAGTAGTTCCGACCAGAATGACATGTCTATAGATTAAGAATTATCAAGAATTTTTCATTTCAGATAACATCAAGAGCCAAAATCACCGGGGCCACCCACGCGCTTTTTTTTCGAGGTACCAACTTCGATCAATAATAATAATAATAATAAACTATTAAATTTTTTCAAAAAATTTTTTTTTTGTTTCTTTAATATGTAAATAAAAACATCCTAAATATTCAAAACGATTCACTTATATTTTCCTACAAAAAAACGCCCTCCAAAAAAGACATGAAAATCGGCTTAAGTTACCAGACTACTACCTTTCAGTTTCGGAGGAAAATTTTCACGAAGATGTGGAGTCCAATAAAATAAAAAAGTTATTTATCGACAACGAAGGTGAACATGAATTAACAATACTCTCATAAATGAACTGTGACTCCGAATTTTAACGTTAAACAAATCGAAATAAAAATCAGAATGAAAAGAAAAAAAATTATAATAAAAGAAAAACACTCGATGAATAAATGTCAATCAATTCATACAAATTCTTATGTATTAATCGAACAAAGGATATTTCTGATAAAATTTTTAATCGTTCAATTAAAACTTTATGTTTAATTGAAATTTTACTTTCAATTCATTTCATTCAATCATTAAATTTTTTTTCCCATCCCCATTGAAACTACGAAAGTAGCACACATCTCGACCTATACTACTGCTAAATAGGGCATTCATTTTTTAAATCGTATTCCTCTCTGTGGTTTCATACAGCATCAACGCTAATACTAAATATACGTTCCAATGTATATTATATAGATGCCCGTGGAAAAAGCAAGTGAATGGCACACGAGAAAGAACAAGTTTTCCATCCGCCAATGTGGCGTTTATCGAATTTCACGGAAATTCTCAAAACCTATCTCCTCGCCCCTCATGCGTCAACGAGAAGCTTCCGACTTGCAAAAGAGGAAAAGAGATCGTTGGCTCAGTCAGTGTTGCAGATGAAGCTTGTACAGTCGGAATGCAACAGTGAATTTCCAGACTACTTCTCGTGTACGACCGGAAGAAAGGGAAACAGAGATGTCGCCAAAAGAACGCGTGGAAAACATTCGAAGGAGCTTTTCCACTAGGTATACTCGAGGATCAGATTTTCTTTTTAGCCAATGCCTCATTGTTGCTATAAAAACGGCACGTTGCAGCAGTAAAAATTAAATGCCTAGATAATAGATCTTCGAAAAAAGAAGTATTTATGATTGAGAATAGTTTAAGGTTTTTTTGTAGGAACATAAAAATGAATCGTTTTGGATATTTAGGATGTTTTTATTTACATTATAAAGATACTGAAAGAAAAATTTTTGAAAAAATTTAATAGTTTATTATTATTATTATCGATCGAAGTTGACACCTCGAAAAAAAAGCGCGTGAGTGGCCCCGGTGATTTTGGCTCTTGATGTTATCTGAAATCAAAAATTCTTGATAATTCTTAATCTATAGACATGTCATTCTGGTAGGAACTACTGAAGTTAAATTTCATGGATAAATAACAATGGATAACATGGATAAACAACAAAATGGTGGACTGTGGAAAAAAAAACTTTTTCCCAAAGTCCGCCATTTTGTTATTTATCCATGAAATTTGACTTCAGTAGTTCCGACCAGAATGACATGTCTACAGATTGAGAATTGTCAAGAATTTTTTATTTCAGATAACATCAAGAGCCAAAATCACCGGGGCCACCCACGCGCTTTTTTTTCGAGGTGCCAACTTCGATCAATAATAAAAATAATAATAAACTATTTAATTTTTTCAAACTAATTTTTTTTTGTATCTTTAATATGTAAATAAAAACATCCTAAATATCCAAAACGATTCATTTTTATTTTCCTACAAAAAAACGCCCTCCAAAAAAGACATGAAAATCGGCTTAAGTTACCAGACTACTACCTTAAAAGACTCGATTTCACTCACGAACGCCAATCTACAGTTAGTTTAAATTAAAAGTTTTTCGATTTCAGGGAGTTTTTTTTAGGTTTCATCGAGACGAGCTCGAATTTATCGTATTTTTCCGAACTAGGCTTACGATAAAATCGATAAAAACGACCATTTTGTGTCTCAAAAATGTCGGACGAATCGGAAAGTCAACATTTCCGTACACTCGATAACACTCGCCCAGTACACGTTGTTAAGAGTACTCTGATGTACAGAAATAGACTTGCCAACGAGATTCTTGATAACAATGCAATTTCTTTTTTTTTTGGTAAACCGATATCTCTCTGCCACGACATTCGCAGCATGACAGATAGAAACTCTGGTTCCTGCGCTACGGTATAATAATTTGAACCACGTCCAGATTTCCTCTATGCTCAAAAATATCGATGGGTAGACACAACGAGTGGAGTAAATGTGGTGCGAGATGGTGGAAGGGCTGGAAATCGAACGTGAAAAGAAAAAGAGAATGGTCCGGTGGTTCGGCCATTGTTAAAAAAGCTCTTGGGTAATACGAGCTTTCTTCGGAGAGCGATATATGTATAGGGGAGTGTGAGACAGAGATCGGAAGAGAGATGCGAAAGAGCTCAAGAGAAATAAACGTATTGAGAAGCCCTGATGGACCAATACAGCGTTGAAAGTGTTGAGGAGACGTTTTATAAATCGATTCGGATCCCGGGCAAACTTTGCGCTTGCGGAAACCTTTGCGAAAACAAAAAATGGTCGGATATAAACCTTTTTATCGAAAAAAAAAAGTAAATTTGTTTGAATAATCGAACCTATTAATCAATCATTTTTTCTTTTCTTTCAACAATCCAACTCGTGTAGTCCCATAATCAGGATACACGGTTCGAAAATATACTACGTTTACGTATATTGTTTGCGAACTTTTATGCCGCTTCGACGAGAGGCTTTAACCGAGGGGTATAAAATCAATTCGATTCCGGTGATGGCAACGATTAGATAGTCGCTGTTGACCGTAGTACCGAAACTCTGCACACAGCGATGGATACAGAGAGATGCTGTGCGAGAGTGAGAGAGAGAGAGAAAGAGGGAGGGAGAGGAGTATGTCAACTCCATGTATGCTACGCCAGAGTGTGTCATCGTTCCGTTCGACTTCTACTAGCATGGATGGGGAATATAACTGAACGGAGTTATCAGTGAATGAAATGGACGTAAATTCATCGATTTAATAAACAAAAGGATTGAGCGAGATGACATACTTGTGAGCCATCGTGAAATTCATAGCCGTAATTAAATTATTATTTCACTCGCTGTTAATACACTCTTAAGGTAGTAGTCTGATAACTTGAGCCGATTTTCATGTCTTTTTTGGAGGGCGTTTTTTTGTAGGAAAATAAAATCGAATCGTTTTGGATATTTAGGATGTTTTTATTTACATATTAAAGATACAAAAAAAAAATGTTTTGAAAAAATTTAATAGTTTATTATTATTATTATTATTGATCGAAGTTGGCACCTCGAAAAAAAAGCGCGAGGGTGGCCCCGGTGATTTTGACTCTTGATGTTATCTGAAATCAAAAATTCTCGATAATTCTTAATCTATAGACATGTCATTCTGGTCGGAACTACTGAAGTTAAATTTCATGGATAAATAACAAAATGGCGGACTTTGGAAAAAAAAACGTTTTTTTTTCCAAAGTTTCCAAAGTTTTTTTTTCCAAAGTCCGCCATTTTGTTATTTATTCATGAAATTTAACTTCAGTAGTTCCGACCAGAATGACATATCTATAGATTAAGAATTATCAAGAATTTTTTATTTCAGATAATATCAAGAGCCAAAATCACCGGGGCCACCCACGCGCTTTTTTTTCGAGGTGCCAACTTCGATCAATAATAATAATAATAATAAACTATTAAATTTTTTCAAACATTTTTTTTTTTGTATCTTTAATATGTAAATAAAAACATCCTAAATATCCAAAACGATTCGCTTTTATTATCCTACAAAAAAACGCCTTCCAAAAAAGACATGAAAATCGGCTTAAGTTACCAGACTACTACCTTTAGGTTGCTTCACGTATACAATCTCATTAAAACGTTTTACAACGATCAGAATTTCAGTACTTTGCGATACGATCAGAATCAGAAAAGATCAAGCATCATTAAAGATAATAAAAATAAATAACAATATTAAAGATACACTTGTGAACAAATTCAACGGTGGACGCATCCAAAAAAATTGTTGATGACCACCGCACAAATTCTTAAATTGATTTAACTAAAATTTTCGTTAAATTACCTTTGTTATTGATTTTAAATAAGTGAAACTGAACCTCATCAATATGTTACATCTTGCTCTTTTCTTTTCGCAAAATTCGTGCATCGAAAACAAATTATCCAAACCGTAAACTCTGAACTACGATTTTTATTCGAACGCAAAAGTTTCCGGTAGCAATTTCACCGATAAAATAAATAGCGTACATATCGAAATGGAAAAGTCAAGTTTTCGTACGCAAAAATTTCACGATCGAGACCAATCTACCTACTGAAAGTCGTACAATTTTCATGTTTGTCGTATTCCCGTTGGAAAAATCATTTCGCGTATTTGTACATAGCCTCTCTGATCTCCTCGATGTTGTCGTCTACGATACGATGAGTTAGCCATTTTCATTCTGATAGAAACGAGTGACGTAAAGTATAGATACACGTATTTAAATGGAAAAAGTAAGTGCATACATCGAGGCACACTTTCGCTTTGATGAAAAATTCGATTTATAAGTAAAGACGCATTGCCTTGGCAATCGTAAAAGTTTTCAGTGCGTAGTTATCGATGTTACATTAAAGTTGTCATAGAACTTTTATTAGAACGTGCCCGGTGATCAAATATCAAATTTCATGACTTTTTTTTCCATCCCTATTTCCATAATATTTCCATCGAATAAATTCTATTTGAATATCAAGAAAATTCGTTCCATTTTTCGCCAAATGAATGTTGAAACAAATTTTATATTATATTACGTTTTTGTATAGTGTGCTGTCTTTATTTTTTATTGTTCTTTTCCATTTACCGTTTATTTTTACTGGATTTACATTTTACGAATGTCTTTCGACCTTTGACGTTTTTTTTTCACGAATGGGGAAAAAAAATGACGACCATGACGACAATGGTGACTATATTGTACAATATTGAACTACCTATTTCAATGGACACTTTCCATTTATGTCCGGTACCCCCGTTATAAAATGAACTTGCAACCCGTCCTCTTTTTCTCTCTCTCTTTCCTTCTCGTTGTGTCTCCGGTACAAAAAAAAAAAATATTCCTCGGTGAACTTGAGAAACGAGAAAAAAAACTCTAGGGTCGAGAGGGGAGGATACAACTGAGAGAAAAAAAAATGCAGTACGAGGGTAGTAAAAAAAACGAGTTATAATACACAGCGAAGAAAAAAATGTGTCGGAAGTGATCATCCTTTTATTTTCTTCTCTCTTTTTAATCACTAATCTCCACAGCCTCGTTAATTGTAATCGCTGCTTTATTAAGTACAACGTATTAAAGCTTGCTTCAAGCTCGTTTTGTCGTTGAATTTTTGTTTCTGCCCAATTAACTTTACGCTCCATTATTATTTTGCCCGAACTATTCCTAAATGCTCAAGGCTAATTATTGACCCATTATTAGCTCGTTCAATTATGCTCAAATAAATTATACTCCGCGCAACATCGCCGCAACAATATATCCGAGCTGCGATTAATAAATTTCCTACCGTGCACCGAGCAACAACGAACAAACCTAGTTTTGTCACGGAATATGTTACAATTGTGTTACAAAGCTTGATGCTTCAGGCAATGTCATTAATGACCCTATAGCCAATTATCTCGAGGCAACGGATCACCCAATAACCATCACAAAATTTCGAACCGTTCTACTCATACGAGGTCTGTTCAAAAAGTATCGCGAATTTTGAATTTCCGCGGGCTACGTATATTCGATTTTCGATTTTTTTGTGGCGTTAGATTGGTACTTGTGTACCCTCAATTATACTGAAAAAATCGGCCATTTTGAATGTTTAGTTAATTGTTGACAGCTGTTTTGGTTAGACGTGTTTTAGCTTGTCTTCGATTTTTGCCTATTCCAAAAAATGGAACAAAGAATCTGTATTAAATTTTGTGTGAAAAACAAAATTAAGTGCGCGGACGCATTCCGAATGTTGACTGTGGCATATGGTGAAGCTACCTTGGACCAAAGCAACGTTTATCGGTGGTACAAAATGTTCTCAGAGGCCCGAGAAGATGCGAACAACGAAATGCCTTCCGGACGCCCGAGCACATCAACAACAGACGAAAACATTGATGAAGCGAAGAAAATAATATTGGTCAATCGTCGAATCACCGTTAGAGAAGTTGCTGAGGAACTAAACATATCGATTGGCTCGTGCTATTCGATTTTTACCAATGATTTGGGCATGAGACGGCTCGCCGCGAAATTCGTGCCAAAATTGCTCAATCTCGAACAAAAACAGTGTCGCGTTAACGTTGCTAAGGAGCTGTTGGACTCGGTCCGCGACGACCCAAATTTGCTCCAGAGGGTCATAACTGGTGACGAATCATGGGTTTATGGTTATGACGTGGACACCAAAGCTCAATCATCGCAATGGAAGCTCCTTTTTTGGAACAGGCAAAAATCGAATACAAGCCAAAACACGTCTAACCAAAACAGCTGTCAACAATTAACTAAACATTCTAAATGGCCGATTTTTTCAGCATAAGTGACGGACATGAGTACCAACCTAACGCCACAAAAAAATCGAAAATCAAATATACGTAGCCCGAGGAAATTCAAAATTCGCGATACTTTTTGAACAGACCTCGTACATAGCGCATCCGGGTCACATTTCGAGTATTTTCGGTAAATCATTGATCATCGTGTTTCTTTCGGCAAATTCATTTATTGATCATAAAGGGGTGGGCGGAATTTCGCGATCCTTTTCAACTTGCCGACAAAAAACCGCACCGACAATTCCAAGCGATTGTTGGAAATGAAAATATTGTAAGAGCTGATGCATTTATTTTTCGAAATAAAAAAAAATATTTTAAAACCGAGTACCTCTTACGATTATATTGTCATTTGAATATTTTTTCATATGATCAGAAAAGCATTTTGAACAATCTACCTTTTGGAATTTTTTATACGATTTTTTTCTTTCGTAATAATAGAAATAAAAGACTCTCGACTTTTAATCAAGGATCACCCCCTTGAGGTTCCTATCTACTAGATAAATGCGTTAAATAAGGGCGAAATTATTTTAAAAAATCGTTTTTACAAACTTTTATACATCGACTGACACTAATGATATGTCGTCCATGTCGTCTGTTGTACTAGTCGATAAAAAAAACGTTAACAACAAATTATTTGCAAACAGATTAACTTCATCATGATAATTTTTGAACACTTACATTTTCGTTCATCTTTCTTTTTCGAAGATCCATTGAAAGAATTTTAGTTTTTTGTATTATAATTTTTCGTTCATTTTCGTTCATTCAGAGACAGTTCATCAGTACACCAGTACAGATAAACAATAAATAAAAAATGTAAATGCACAAATAATTTTGCTTATTCTCCGACAAAACTATTATTCACGAATAAAACATTTCCGAAATTGATTATCTATATTACAATAAAATCGCTAGAATGGTTTTATCAATACCAAAGAACACACACCATAATTTAGATTATCACGCATAAACGTTCGTTAGCTGCCAAAAGTTTGTAAAAATAATTTTTAATATTAAGCACCCATTTTGATCATTAATACTGCATCAAACTACCTTAAACAACGGTTTTAGTCGATATCACGTGAAACACACCGAATTGTATGATTCTCGAAGTAAAACCCAACGTACAAACAAGTTGTTCGTTAAAGCAGAGATTTTCTTTTTCAAAATCATCCCCTATTGAACTTTTACATTACCATTAAACCGTGAAGTTACCTTAATAAAATAATTTTCTATATTTCGATCAAATCGATCGTTTTCACAATTGTCGTTTCATAACAATATTTCCGGGTACAATTTACACTCGTGCAAACATATCCTCTCGCGAGATCGACCAACTCCGTGACACTTTTTTGCGACGAAAATCTCGTAGTCCGAAATAATTATAAATAACCGAATGAAAATTGTAATATTACGTTACGGACATATCTATACGTTTGTGCAAATTGAAATATAAATCTTTGTTTGAAAAAAAAAAAATGTTAGAACGACTAAGAGCTGAATGAATGGTGGTTTACTCACGATTGTGCGGCGCGTATTGGTGGTGCGGCAGGACTGATTCGTTCTTGGCCTCGTGAATGCTTGCCAGGAGAACGCGCGACCGAACGAGAGGGAACGACGAGAACGAGGAGAGAATGATGTTCGCGCGGGGACGCAGGCGCCAGCGCCAAGCTTTCCGTCCACCCTCGTACTTCTCAGAGGAAAAAAAAAAAAACTACCCCAAGCCACCACCGCCTCAATCCCTCCCAAGTCGTTTTACTTCGTGTGTGCTTTCACCTCGTACAACACGCGTTCTCTTTATGTACGGTTGTATAGAATGGGCGGGAAAAAAAAAAAGGTAGCTCGCGGCGCGGAGCTTTTCGGTGGGGGAGGCTCGAAGCTTTTCTTTTTCTCCCGCGAACGAAAAAGAAGGCGAAAGGGGAAGATAATAAAAAAAAAAACGTAAATGCTTGTATCGGCATTAAGCTAGACGCGGATAAACTCGTAGATTTCATCTCTTATCTTTCTCTCTCTCTCTCTCTCTCTCTCTCTCTCTCGCTCTATCCATCACGGTCTGTTTTACTTTTACGGAGCATCGCAAAAAGGGATGAGGGATGTTATTCTTCATCCGCGAGGATAAATAACAAAGACGAAGCTCTGAGATACCGGGGAAGGGATAGAAAAAAAAAAGTGACGTCGTTTTCTTCGCTTTCTCTTCATCTTCTCAAGCTCGTTTCTTTAAGACAGAAGACAACTCGGACGTTTTGTACCTCGTCAAACAATATACTACGGTGAAATTAGAGAAACAGTGAAAATTCGGGATTACCCAAAAGATTGTGACAGAGGGAATGAACGAAAGACGATGCTGTTGATGAAAAAAAAACAGCCCTTAATGGTGTAATTATTATTATCATTACTGCAGTAAGAAAAAGTCAAAGTCCTTTCCTCATCTTGCTCTCTCGACAAAGACATTCCAAAGGGTCTTTGGGCCACGAAACACATGTCTATGAGTTGGGAGAAGAAAAGAAAGCTCGAGAGATGGTAGCATATGGTCATGTTATAGATATATACATCGGAGAATACACTCTTTGCTATGGATGCCCGGGAAAGCCAGGTCGACCTGCGGCGAAAACCCGAATACTCATTTTTCCTCTCTTTTCTTCCTCCTTTGCTGCCAGAGCGTCTATTCAATATCAAGACGATTTGCCGGGGATATCACTTTCCGGAGTTGTGACGGTTGGTTCGCTTCTCTCGCGACCTTCAGCTTCCAACCCCCCCTCCCCCCTCTCGACGATTCTGAAGACGTCTCGAGGGCACGTGGATTAGACAAGATTTGATTGACGTAAACGTTCGTTATGGCTGAATACCGCCATTTTTATTGCATTAAGGGGGGAAATAGGTTTGGACGGTTCAAAAAATCGATTTTTTTTTTATTTCATAAATTGTTAGTGAAACTATTGAAAAATATGTTCCCAAAATTTTAAATGAAAATTCCGACTCGTTCTATTGTTATAAGCCATTAAGTGGGGAAATAGGGTTAGGACAATTATTTCTCAATAATTTTCAGGAATTTTTTTATAGTATAAAAAATGAATATAATTTATTGAAACTTTGACAATATTTTATACATATTTTTGAGTATATACTATAAAATTTGTATACATATATTTAAATATATACTATAAAATATTGGCGAGCCCATATTGTTTGTTTTTCTTGGTACTATTTTTTCAAACGCGTTTTTCTGAAAACGACTTTTTTTTAACTTGCGTACACGCTAGTTTGAAAAGTTTTCAACCAATCGTTTTAAAAATTGGCAGTTGCTTTCTTCATAGTATTGCGCTCTATATGAACCTAAAATCGGAGTATTATCATTATTTGAAATAATTTTTTTTTCGCAAATAAAGTTGTAAAAAATGGCAAAAAATCATGCTTTTTTGTTTTGACCCCTGTAAAAAATCCAATTTTCTATTTTTTTGATAGAATTTAGGTTCATATAGAAGAGAGACATATAATAAAAGTAAATTCCAACCTCGTTTGATTTCAGATGAAAATTGCGGCTTCCAGAATGTACGCAAAATGCTGAGTCCGATTGTGACCTGCAACATGGGGTCGCTAATATCCCCGATGTTTTTCAAGAAAATTCTTCAAAAATTTTATAGTATATACTTAAATATATGTATAAAATATTCTCAAAGTTTCAATAAATTATATTCATTTTTTATACTATAAAAAAATTCATGAAAATCATTGAGAAAACGCTGTCCTAACCCTATTTCCTCCCTTAAGGGTTGAAAAAAAAGTATCGCCATCAATTTTTTTCTCTAGCTTTCTAAAAATAACAGGAAAAAGTTGAGGTAGCGTTTTTTTTTCTTCTTCTCATTGAAATAGTAGAATCAACAAATGAACGTACCCCCCCATTGGCAATTTCACGAGCTTTCGGAGTTTTGTAATTTAAAAAATTTGTTTCTAATCTTGGTCACATTGCCCGGAGTGTATTTATACTCGAGACTAACTTGCGAAATCGTGCTCACAGATTTGCAAGTTAACGTGACAAAGTTACGTAACCACGAAGTTATACGTGGTCCTGATGGTCCACGGGATTATCGCGACAAGCCAAGCACACAGAGGTTTACGTCCATGTATATGCATTTATACGTATATGCAGACGAGGTTTAATTGACTGTGGCAAATTCTAACGAGTGGGCGTTAAGTGGATGGAGGGTGGACGCAAAGTCACCGAATGCAACGTTACCACGTGCATGTGTACTATCCATTTCCCGTGTCTCGTAGTAAGGGTAGTTAAACCACATACAAATATACATCCGAAAAAAATTTGGCCTATCCGTATTTACGATTAACTACTGCGACACAATTCAGTCAAATTAGTGTTTAATTTTTTAAATCATTTACATACTTTTTTCGTTGTTAAAAAAAAACATTTATCAATTAGAAAATACATATTATTCAATCCGAATATTTTATAACGAAACAATCGTAACGTTTCGGCATAATGAAATTCTATTGAGAAATGACGTTGTCGAAACTTTGGATAATTACAATTCGAAGGTTTACGGTTTGTTGATAAATTCTTTTTAATGGCTCACATACCGCTGCGCGCACTGAAAACCGAGTAAATTTGTAAAATTATTATAAAGGTTATACGGTGAAAAAACAAATGAAATTGTTGATTTCACATTTTTTATTAACTTTTCAACTATAAGAAGAAAAATTTGAAAATTTTTTTTCTCAAATATTAACATTATTTTTTACGGGTATAAAGGGACTACTCATGAAAACCATAGCGCCTCCTTGTCGACATCATAACTTCACCAAAAATGATTTAATCTGCAAAAATAAAAAAGAATCTAGTAAAATAATGTAGTAATAAGAGTCTGTCGGAGGGAATTTTTGTTTTGTTAAAAAATAAAGAAATTACAGTATTTCAAACTTTAGTATGGATATTTAAAAAAAATTAGTGTTTGATAATTTATAAAAAATTGTCCAAAACAAAAAATTGAAAAAACCTCTCGTCAGACTATAGAGAAAATAATTATCAAGATTAAGAAAAAAAAAACGTTGGAAAATATTAAAAATTCACTGAGTTGTCGTGTTGAAACTGTCTAAAAACGTAGTTTCAAGAAAAACGCGTTTAAGGGGGGAAATAGGGTTAGACGGTTCAGAAAATCGATTTTTTTAAATTTCATAAATTGTTAGTAAAACTATTGAAAAATATGTTCCGAAAATTTTAAATGAAAATTCCGACTCGTTCTATTGTTATAGACCATTAAAGTGAGTAGCTCTCCTTCAGGCCCTGAGCGCGCCACGTGTTTCAAACGCGTTTTTCTGAAAACGACATTTTGTTAACTTGCGTACACGCTAGTTCAAAAAGTTTTCAACCAATCGTTTTGAAAATTGGCAGTTACTTTCTTCATAGTATTGCGCTCTATATGAACCTAAAATCGGAATATTATCATTATTTAAAATAATTTTTTTTTGCAAATAAAGTTGTAAAAAATGGCAAAAAATCATATTTTTTTGTTTTGACCCCTGTAAAAAATTCAATTTTCTATTTTTTTGATAGCAATTAGGTTAATATAGAAGAGAGACATATAATAAAAGTAAATTCCAACCTCGTTTGATTTCAGATGAAAATTGCGGCTTCCAGAATGTACGCAAAATGCTGAATCTGATTGTGACCTGCAATATGGGGTCGCTAATATTTTCGGTGTTTTTCAAGGAAATTCTTCAAAAATTTTATAGTATATACTTAAATATATGTATAAAATATTCTCAAAGTTTCAATAAATTATATTCATTTTTTATACTATAAAAAAATGTATGAAAATCATTGAGAAAACGCTGTCCTAACCCTATTTCCCCCCTCAAAGTTTCTGGTATTTAGCCGTCCCAACTTGATGTCCGGTCACATTTATTGCTATAACTTTGTAACGGAGTGGAATTTTCTTAAACATTTTTTTTCTGAAACATTCTTAAAAGTATAAAGAATAAAAATCTCTAAAAAAAAATCGATTTTTCAAAAATGTCAGGGATATGCGAGCTCTTAAAACTTATGCATAATTTATCTCTGTATATATGTACCGGCAGAAAGAGAGATAGAGAGAGAGAAAGAGGATGAGGCAATGAGAGAGAAAATGGGTGGATAGAGAGATGAGAGAAAGCAGGCGCTTCGTAAACCGATTTGCATGCAAATATTCATGATGGAGGAGCATGACTGTTTCATGGCCAAATTGAAAATCCCTTGTTCGAACAATGCAGCTTTGCATAAATCTGTGTCGCTATTAAAAACTGACGGAAAGAATCGATTCACGATACACGAGAGTGTATTTAAAAAAAAAAATTAAATGCATTTTTTTTTAAACATAACATCAACGTGAGATTAAATAACATAGATTAGAAAATTCAATCCCTCTGAAAGCTCGCCTTCGCTTTAAATGTCATTCGTCGTTCGATCCTATGTTCGTCGTCGTACATTCACGATTATATATTTGGTAAGTGGGCTACGGGCGAGCAACACGTAGCAAACTTTCCAATGCAAGTTCGGTCTCTCCGCTTACGTTAGGGGTTCGTATATATAAAAATATATGATCCTTAGTGAATCAGCCGACCGTCCTCGGTTTAGCAAGTAGCGTCAACAAGCAAACGAGTAAAACTCCGGTATCTCGATTAAAAAGTTACAATAGCCTTTTAGCTCGTGAATTTTTCACGATTCTACCGCCTCAGCCCCGATCATTAAGCCCCCTCAGCTCGCGAACCCAACTCTCGCTCTCCTCTCAATCCGCTGTGCCGGAGAGAATTGCGAAAAAAAAAAAAAAAAAAAAATGGGCGAACGACGAGAGGGAGAAGTTGAGAAAAGTTTCGAGGATAACTGCGAGTAACTAGATACAATAATTTTACATCAATGTTCGATACAATTTGATATGTTTAACACTTACATATATTTTATATTTAATTTTTTTTTTTTTCCCCAAGGAAACTTTCGTGTATAAAATTCATTTCATCAAATTATTAGGTCCGTCTTGTTAGTGTATTTTTTTATTTAATAGTGATAATCTGGGTTTTTTTTTCTTCATTCCTTAATTAAATTCGTTTAAGTGTTTTATTTAATTTTTTTGCTAAATGATGAAATATAATTACAAGCTAAGGCCTAGGCTGTGCGAGAGCTTTAAAAGCTTCTGGGCTGTCGAGTCTGCTTCTGCTTGCGGCCTCGGAAATGGGTAACGATTGCCCGGCATCATGGGGGGATTTTAATAAGGGAGACTGAGCTACAGGGCCAGCTAGAGAAAGAGAGAGAGAGAGAGAAGAAGAAGGGTGAGCTTATTCATATCCTCGGGGTTGCGAAACGCATGCGCCAGAAAGCCACCTGTAGCCCAGCTTCCAATCAATACATCATGGCATATCATAGTGGCCGTCAGGTAGCAACGGATAAGAACACATACTAAATATATATATATATATATATATATATATATATATATATATATATATATTATACGCATATCTTTATTTATATATAAACTTTTCGATTCTACAAAGCAAAAGACGTGGAAATAACTATAAAACACTTTAGAAAAATAAATGAGAAAAAATAAACTTGCATATCCATTTCTGTGATTCGTGAAACCCACGAAAATCCAATTATCACGATTGACCTTAATGACTTAAAAAAAAAAAGTCGCGTTTTACCGCTGCGTATTTAAAATCGCGAATCGCGCGCGTGTCGAGAACGAGGGAAAAAAAAAAAGTTTCCCGCCAACTTCTCGATCGTAACTTTCGTGAATAATCCCCGATCGTTTATATGAATGCAAATTTCCACGGATAAAACAATAGAGATAAGAATTGATGTAAAAAAGTATATGTGTACAGTAGGGCGATTTTTGTTTTTTCGACTATTTTTTTTTCTCAGTCCCCACTTGAAATTTTGTTGGATACGTCGAAAAACAAATTCCCTGAAAGTTACAGCCCTTAATATTAATTCTAAGTACTTTCCCAAAGCGTGAGAAGATTTTCCATCTAAAATACACGTAAATCGAATTTTTTTTTTTTCAAATTTCTATAACTCAGTCGCATTTTATGCTATCATATTGTTCTTGGTTTCGATTTACTCAGAATAAAACAATCTAAAAAAGTGCCTTTTGCGGCGAAAGTGTAAATTGTACTGGTGAGTTGGTACGGGTCACTGAAGTTGATTTTAAAAAAAAATTTCGTTTACATTTTCGAAAAAAATGTTGGAAAACCTGTTGGAAATTTAATTTCCTATAAAAAAGGTCCTATCGACCCAATCGCTTAGATTAATATTTCTTGAGATATTGAACTTTTTTTATTTTTTATTTTTTTTATTATTTAATATTTCATATTTTATAAATTTTATACTTCTCATAAGTTAAAATTCAATATCTCAAGAAATATTAATCTAAGCAATCGGGTCGATAGGACCTTTTTTGTAGGAAATTAAATTGCCAACAAATCTTTCATTTACATTTTTGTCGTAAAGTTAATTGTTTCGGAGATAACAGCAAAAAAACGAGAATTTTGGGTAAAAATCAACTTCAGTGATCCGTACCAACTCACCAGTACAATTTACACTTTCGCCGCAATAGGCACTTTTCTAGATTATTTTATTCTGAGTAAAGCGAAACCAAGAACAATATGATGGCATAAAATGCGGCTGAGTTATGAAATTTTGAAAAAAAAAAAATTCGATTTACGTGTATTTTAGATGGAAAATCTTCTCAAACTTTGGGAAAGTACTTAGAATTAATATTAAGGGCTGTAATTTTCAGGGAATTTTTTTTTCGACATATCCAACAAAATTTTGGGTGGGGACTGAAAAAAAAAATAGTCGAAAAAAAAATCGCCCTAGTGTACAGGGTGCCCCAAAAGTAGCACGTCAGACTGACACGGAGAGTTAGATTGGCTCCGGACTTATCAGAATAAACAAATATGACCTCGGTAAAAGTCTCATTGTTTTCGAGAAAAATCGTCTTTTTTGATGTCTCAGAAAATCAAAGAGAAAAAAGAATTTTTCTCGAAAATCCATGAGACTGAGGTCATATTTGTTAATTTCGAAAAATCGTCTCTTTTGATTTTTCGGAAAAATCGCTATTCTCGTTATCTCGCTGCTTTTCGTTTGTCTCTCTGACCACTTTAGGATTTCGCGTGAATTTGAACTTTGATTTGCTTACGATCTGGACTTTCATAGTAATGGTAGCCGGACGAACGAGTAACTAGGTAGCAATTTTTCGGAAAAATCGAAAAACACGATTTTTCTCGAAAAGCCATGAGCCTTTTACTCAGGTGATATTTGTTTTTTTCATACTTTAACCGAATAATACTTTAACCGAAAAATACCAACGAAGAATTATTTAACCTCCTTTTGCACATATTGGTGAGCGTAGAAATATTACTATTTTTACATAATAATGAGAATTTTCTCTGTTGCTCTTTATTTTTTTTGTCAGTATCCATATTCATTTTTTTTTTGCCTCATATATATTCGTCGGTAACATACATTTTTTTCAATACCATTGTTCGAATTAATTTTTTCGCTTGTCAATATGTAGTTTGTTAAAAAACAAAACTTTTCATCCAACATTTATTAATATATAACTCGAAAGGTTTTTGGGATTTTACAACTATTTCAACGTGTTTCGTTATTGAACGTTGTGAAATTTCGTTTTTAGCGAAAAGTTTTGCAACATTTATTAGTCACGTTCGTATAAAGTTTGCAACGTGCACAGTGCCGTTATATATATATACACATTAGTTCTACACACACATAGACGGGTCTGACCCATTCGGCAGTAAACTACTGACCGAGTCTGACCACAGCCGGCCGCATCTTCTGCATCCAATATTGAATCCCAGCAACTAGAATTCTACATTTCTCGTTCCATCGCCCTTCTTTCGCTCTCTCTCTCTTTCTCTTTTTCTCTGCTTCACCCGGTTTGCCCCGGATTCCAGAATGAAGTGTGCGGATGTATGCCCGAGTTTTCGATCCGAGAGAAGAGAACGAGAAGTGTAAAAAAGAGTATGGTGGCAGGTGGATGATCCACAGAGCACTTTGTGCTTTTTTTTTAATAAAATACATTCTTCGATACTTCACTGCGCTGTACGATTGTTCTTTTTCACTCCCCACAACCTTTTCATTCAAGTGAAGAGCTTCACGTGGAAACCCTTGAGACGCGCGATTTGAATTTCATGAGGGAGCAGAGAAGCACCACTTTGAAGTTCTTCATTCTCTTCATTGTTGTTCAAAACGATCATCGATCTAGGAACGTTCTGATGTTTGTCGTAGTACCATTATTTTCGGTGTCACACGAGAAAATTTCTGTCGACGCGGTTTCTCGTTAGGAAAAAGAAATATATCTTAAGGGTGTGCCTTTGCGTATCAAGTCTTCACCCGTCATGAATCCATCGTGTGTACTTTGTTGTGGGATAAAAATTTCTAGAAAAAAAAATAACGATATCGTGGATACTAAGAACCTTGATTTTCAATAGTAATGCCTAAAAGTTATCGATAAAGTGGTTGAAAAAAAAAACAATTGTCTAACGAATCGTTGGAAAAGTTATTTTCTTATAAAGTGAATTCTTAATTTTTTCGGAATTTATTTGAATTTCTTTAAACAATAATAACACCAAAAAGATAAGAATAAAATAATCCCAAACAATTTTATTTAACAGTCATTCGACCTTTCTTCGTCATATACTCTTTTTGGACAAATTTCATGATTTCTTTTTTTTTGGCAATTTTTTTTGAAGTGCTTAATTGTAAAAAAAAATTCGAAAATTTCTATTTGTGAAGCTGCACTTCACCGGCAATAACGAGCAAGAAGCAAACGTTTAAAAACTATTTTAATATAACAAAAATATCATTAAGTCGGTTAAAGAGAAATTTGCCAAATATCCAGACATCTTTTTTTTAATCGTTTCCAATCGTAGCACTTGAAAGTTTTTAATCCCGTCGGGACCTCTGTTCGATAGGAGATAAATTTTTAACATTTCATCGAGTGAGATCGAGTCATCCACAGTGGATGACAGAAAAAAGGGAGGACGACACGTCTTTTCTTCGTTAATCTAAAAGGACACCATTTCGCAGTTGGTGGAAGTTAATAATAGAACGCCCGTCCCGGGTTTCACGTCTCATCGCTTTTTTTTGCCTCGTCTCGTCCTGCTACAAAAGAATTAAAAAAAAAACCAGAAAAAAACGTTTTCTTTCATCTCGAATTGTTATACAAAGAATAATCAACATTTTCTATGCATCGTATGATCGATTTAATCTTTTGTGGGGAAAACTATTTAGCATTTTGTATTCTTTGAACACAGAATATCGTGAATATTTAATTAAAAATGTAAAATTATATTGAATTTCTGTCACGCTAAACGATTTCATTCGACTGAAAGATTTTTTTTCTTTTTCTTCAATGAAGAAAAATGAAGTTTCATAATTTTTTCGACAAATCCGAATACGAAAAGTGACAATGAAAAACATGAAAAAATTCATTCGTCACAGAACTTTAAAGGAGGGGGATGAAACAGCAAAATGATGAGATAGGAACGAGGGTTTCAGTGTTTTAGTTTTCCCGCTAGCAGGTGAGAAGGGCATTGACCTATATATCTAAATATAACGTTCGAGGCAAGGGCTCGTCTTGGAGGAACAGGTCCTGGCGAATATCGATTCTATTCGCCACAATTACGAGCTCAGCTCTGGATACAATAGATCTCACGATCTTCGCGACAGAGAGAAGAGAAAATGAAACGTTATCTTCGGTGGATATCTTACTATTGTATTTCTCTACATCGGACGTATCTCGCTCGATAAATGATCATACATAATATTATATTGGAGCATGTGAAAATCCCGACAGTCAAATTCTCAATACGACTCGCCTGTGTACCCATACTGTTTTATACGTGTTGTCGGAGATTTGACATGCTCTCTGTTATATCAAACGGTCTTACCGACTATCAATAACAACGAGATTTAATTAGAGGGGGGCAGGTTGCGAAACGTTCCCAATCACCGACTCACACAATTCCGTACTTATTTAAATTAATTCCATTAGTATCCTAAAATTGGGTTGTTAGCCCCTGATCCGGTAAATATCGAGCAAAGGGGACCCACTGCCGATTGACTTGCCTTTAATATATGTTGTGTAGGGACCCTTCCCGAACAACTTTTTTCTCTGACACAATTGGGGGTCGTTATTTATTAAAAAGTTATTAACAAATAAAGTTAATAATTCTTATAGCTATTTTCCTTATAAAAGCCAGTCTTAATCATCTTGTCCGTCACATTTGTTGTTGCGAATACAACCCTGAGTAGCATACAAAAAGTTTTATCCGTCGCTCATTGTTTGTTAAAAAAGTTATTAACGAAAAAAGTTTCATAAACCAAACATGAACTACTTGTTCTAGTGTACGGTGAACAGCACACGCATGAGAGGGGGGGCTGCGCCCCCCTGCAATCTTCCACTCACCAGCCCAAAGACAAACCAAAAACAACCCAAAAACAGCCCAAAAACAACCCAAAAACAGCCCAAAAACAACCCAAAAACAACGCAGCGGGCTTGTTTGTATGGTTGGGTTGTTTGGTTGGGTTATTTGGTTGGCTTGTTTGTTGGGTTTGTTTGTTGGGTTTGTTTGTTGGGTTTGTTTGTTGGGTTTGTTTGTTGGGTTGTTTAGGTTGTTTGGGTTTTTTTGTTTTTTATTTGTTTGTTTATTGGGTTTGGGTTTTTGGTTTGTGTTTATTTCGGATTTGTTGGGTTTGTTCGTTTAGGTTGTTTACTTGGGTTGTTTGTTTGGATTATTTCGGTTGTTTTTGGTTTGATTAGGTTATCTGGGTTTTTTGTTTGTTTTGGATGTTTGTTTATTGGGTTTGGGTTTGTTTTGGATTTGTTCGTTTGGGTTTTGGGTTAGTTTGTTTGTTTGTTGGGTTTGTCTGTTTGTTTCTTTAGGTTACTGGGGTTGTTTTGGGTTGTTTTTGGTTTGTCTATGGGCTGGTATGCGGTGGGACCGCACCCCCTCCGGTCATACGTGTACTGGCCACCATGCAAGTATTTCATATTCTATTTATGAATTTTCTTTTGTTAATAACTTTTTAACAAACAATGAGGACGGATAAAACCTTTGGTATGTTACTCAGGGGGGTATTCTTAACAACACATGTGAAGGACAAGATGATTGGGACTGGCTGCTATGAGGAAAATAGCTATATGAATTATTAACTTTATTTGTTAATGAGTTTTTAATAAATAACGACCCCCAATTGTGTCAGAGGAAAAAGTTGTTCAGAAAGAGTCCCTAGACAACATATATTAAAGGCAAGTCAATCGGAAGTGGGTCCCCTTTGCTCAATATTTATCCCTGATCCTTGTGTCTACTATTACCATTTCCAAAAGGTGGGGTAGGGGGAGGCTGGTTACTCATCCGAGCTGATCCTGTAGCGGATTATCATCTGCACACCAGGAGAAATGCGTCAAAAAGAAAAAAAGATTATCTTGTTCATCGTTTAATTCTTTAGAATATTCATTCAATTAATACAACTATCGATGATAACTCTCGCGGTATTTACAAGTTACAAAACTCCGTTTGTAATAATTTTTCTTAGCGTAATTCACATGCAACTGGACGTTTTGTTTTATATTTAAGAAAAAAAATAGTAATGATAATAATAAACTTGATGAAATATCGTGGTGAAAAATGTAGGTTTGCGTGATTTTTCAGCGAGACGTCCGAGAATCATCCATTTTCACCGGGACGATGAGCTTTTTCACAAAAATCTCGATGCAATTCTCTGGATAACGACGCAAAAATGCTCGTTTTTTTTTTTGTTCGTCAATATTCACTTATCGATTAACCAAATTTTGGTTTTGTTCTTTCTGATATTCCGCGTTGATGGAATTAATATTTCTCCTTGACGAAATAGTTGATGTTTAAAAAAGAAACGAAGGGCTCTCTATTTTGCTTTTACGGATGTCCGGGAACGTAAGTTTTTCTTAGTTGCCTGATCGACTTCCGGTAGATCGTCATCCTCCGACAAAGTACCCTTTTTGCCGTCCTTCTTCTTCGGTCTCTGCTGCTTTGGCTTGATTTTCGAAACAACCGGTGCGCTATTGTCGCGAGTTCGTTTCAACTGACGCTGAACGAAAAGATAGATCAGATACGCCTGAAAAGCCGCTATGACGCCAACGGTCGAATAACGAATCGCCGGAATGTTGAAACTTCCGGTTTCGTAGCTCAACGATTGATCGAGCTTTCCGAGACCGTAGACGAATACCAGAGCCGAGAGAGCGATTGTTGCGATACGAACGAAAATAAATACGGTGTTCGAGACGAGAAAAGCAACTGTAGGGAGGAAAAAAATGTTCATTTTTGCATCTAGCATATTTCGAACGAGAGAGCAGAGATTGAGCATTGTTCGGAATGGAAAAATCATTAACGGGGGGGTAAGGTTTTTCACTTTCGAAAAATCGAATTTTTTTGTCTTATCTTATTGTTTAACATTTCAAGAATATGTCCTTAAAATTTTAAACCGATCTAAGCAATATTCTTGAAATTATTGTCTTATTAATCTCCTGGCCTTTAACGCTATACCTCTAACAGCTGCGGGCGGTCGGGCTAGCAGTGCAGCTGTCGAACAGGTATACAGTTTATTCATTGCTATTGTGTATATAGTATATAGTGTATACTATATACTACAATATAAGCAAGTACAAACTTGCTTATACCTGTCTGTATATTTTGTCAGTGTAGAGTATAAATTGACGATTCAGTGTGAGGTAAGCCGATAAAATTCGCTTATGAACGTTTTATACCAGATTTTTTAGTGTTCAAAACTTTAAAGCGTTTTCCTCACAACTCACGTTTTCAAAGTCGGTGTCCCTCATAACTTAAAAACTACAGCACCGATCCCTTTGAAATTTTGAACACTAATTCTGTACATAATTTACGAGGTAACGCTGAAGAGTTTTTTTCAAATTTGTTAATAATTTTTATTTTACAATAACAAATTAACCGACTTTTTTCGTAAAACTCGCGTTTTTTCCTTCAAAATGTTCCAAAAAATTGAAAAATTGAAATTTCGAAAAACCCGCCCAGCGTTACCTGGGGAAAACTATTATCTAACAAATGAACTTTCATTTTTTCATTTCCGATGATCCAGCACCAAGTTATGAGGGACACCGCAATTCTACTTATTTCCGAGACACGTCCGAATAATTGCTGCCATTGCCGTATTTTTAAATATTTCTTCGTGGAAATTTTAAATAATATTCTTCGAATGTCATATTTTACTGTACCATTAGTTTTAATAAAGAGATTTTAACTGCGTCGTCACAAAAAAAATCACAAAAACATGCCTTTTTTTGTACGAATTAACCTTACCCCCCCCCCCCCCCCCCCCCAAGGATAATCTAGAAGAATAATGTCCTAATCGTGCAGAAAATTCCTACAATGCCCATCGCCACAACCGAGTCAAAGATTTTTCGTGAAAAAGAAAAAATCATCAATTTACCTCGGCTCGTTGATTCCTGTTTCACAAAATGTACAACACGGGCACTGTGCTGCAAAGCCTCTCCGATGTAATGCAGAACCAGAAGGATCACACCGACATGTTGGAAGCTTTAAACACGAAGGGAATGTTTTTAATTACGCGCAAAAACAATAGAATTAAGAGTTTTTTCATTTTTTTTTGTTTCAGATCATTGCAACTCTCTCAACGGTGTTTGACGTACTTCAAGATATAGGCAGCGACAGCGAAGAAAAGGCCGATCGTTGCATGCAGGATTCTTCCAGCGATTTCCTCTTTCTTAACACGCTGGAAATACAACTCTGGATAACAGTGTAGCCAGTAAGAGATCTGAACGATGAAAAACAATTTCAGGGAAAATGACATGGTTCCCGGATAATTTTCCCACAGGGAAGAAACGTTGGCCAACATATTGTCTCTGAAACGCCAAATTGTTATCATTAGCGAGATATATATTTTGAAAAATTATATTTATATCAGTGAAAATTGAACTTTTATCCTTTTTTTTCACCGCCGGTACGAAGAGTTTATGTATTACCTGACAATAATATCGATACCCCAGTAGGCAGTTGCTGCAAAGAACAGAATCAGCTGATGTGATTCGTTGAATTTGGAGAGTTTAATTTTGCTCAGATGAAGACGTCTCGACAGTCTCTGCAACGCAACGGATTACCACGTAATTCAATTATCAATTTTTATCATTTTTTCAAACCTACTCGTTGTCAAAACGTAAAGAACTCTTACGTCGAGAATGTATTCTTGGTGGACGGCGTGCATGACAATCATTATAAGGAAATAAAAGAAGACGGCGCAAGAGTCCTTCCATCCTGTGATATATTTCATAGGTTGCACAGGCCTGGATTGATCTTGAGGATCCGTTACGTTGTGATTCACGCCAATAAAAATAAATGCCCACGGAGTCGTTATCTGAAATAAAAAAAATGTATTTAACGTTTTTTTTCTCACTTAACCGACGTCAAGGTAGTTCGATGATATCATTTGAATAATTGTCGTTAAAAATTGTTCAAAAACACATGTTGATAAGGATGTGGAAAGATAGTCAAGTAGTAACATATGGTTAGCAATGAGAACCATGCTTATGGAATGTCAAAGAGTAGAGATTAATGAAGATCGTTGTATTCGTATTTTTAAATAGTATAGTACGAAATAACGAGTAAATTAAAAATGATTAAAAGTGACAATGAAACCGGATCGAGAATTCTTCCGAAGTTTTACACACCTGAACCATCAAACCAACAACGAAAACCATAGCCACGCAGGATACGATATCCGCGTGATTCTGAATAATAAATTCATGACTTAAGATCGGTGGATTCTTGTTCGAGCTCTTGCGTCCCTTGATCGCGACCATTTTCGCTTGTTTTTTCTTAACGAAATTTTTCACCAAACGTCCGCGAACAAAATACTCAAGTACGAAAGAAAATTGTGTGACACACGACACGTTTCTCAACGCGGACACCGTTACAATGCCGCACACAGCCGCACAGCTAGCACATAGGCTGACAAAAGTCGTGTCTCACCCCCTCTTTAAACGCCAACGATGGTCAATGTGGCGCCTCCTCTGTTACTCGTTGGCACTACGCTAGTCATCGATGATACAATCTATTGTTAATTTTCCGAATTATTCATTAACAACCATGCGATTCCGTTATTTAATGAATAGCACATTTCGTTATCTTGCAATATAGAATTTCAATCGGTTACTAAAATATCTCACTGATCTGATTGCAATTTTACGAGCATTGATTTGATTAAAAGTGCGCACCGGAAGTAACAGGAAAGAGCAACAAAGTGAACATTGAATTTTTGTTTTATTTTCATGCAAAAGAGAAAGTATTGTAGCTCGTCGAATATATAGGATGTTTCGGATGTCCTGTAACATCGGAAATAAAGTAAAATGTAGCAATTGCTAAAATATAATAATTATCAAAGTATTGTAAGAGGTTTAGTGATAATAAAGGATCAAATGTGCTACGAGTACCGTGCTAAGAAAATTCGTGGTTGTAAGACCGCGACCCGCGGTTGCGGTGGCTTTAACCATCAACGCTCTCAGCGGCAACGTGATCAACTAAAAATTCACCATTGCTTATGCCGGAGCCGGATGTGACGTCACATTTTTTTCGAGCATTGAAGTTTTCGAGGCTGTGCATGTTTTCGCGACACGAAATCGTTTTTGACACGAGTCGGCAGCACGACAGAGAGAGAGAGAGCGATAGCCAGGGGGTGTTCACTTGCATACAAAATCCACGGCTCTATTATTAGTTCACGTGAAAAGGAACGTGTCCAGAGTGCGCCACTATCGACGCACAGCTAGCGCGCCTTACATGGTAGGAGCGAAAAGTAGAACTAGAACATTTGGCAAGCTTTTTTTACCCGTTTTACCGACTTATTTAGTCGTAACAGTGGCGCCAGTGCTGCGCGTGATTCGAGGTTATAGTCGCAGCTTTCGTCGTTTTGTTAAAATATAATCGGATAAAAAAAAATTGTTAAATATTTCGTTATTTATGATTATTGTAATTTTCTCGAGGTGCGTGTCGTGATAATGACTTGGCGCGATCTTCTAACCGTCGTCGCGTGTCTCGATGAAATTATTTCCATCGAAAATCTTCCGATTGAAATTTCCCAAAGATTTTCTCTGATAAGTTACAATGCCGTAATTTTTCGTTTTCTTGTTAAGCACAATCCACTTTGATATTTCAGCTATTGGGATTTATGTTCGGCTGGTTAACGTTCTATCGTCAGGGTCACGAAGTTGCCAACGACTTCAAGCTGTACATGACGGAATTGCAATTGAAAATACAAAAGGTAAAGTATACTAAATAAACATTGTAAAAATCATGTTCGTAGAGTCGTAAAATTTTTTGTGAATACCCGAATTAATGAATCTTGAGCCGGTAAGTCGGTATTTATTTATAAAGCGATTTACATCGATAGTTTTAATTTGAACGTCCATTTATGTGAAATTGTAGTATCGACACATTGACAATGTGGCTAGGATCGGGAATCTTGTTACAACAGAAAAATTGAATTTCTTTTCAGACTTACGCTCCGCAAGGCACGTCGGACTATTCTTGATGAAAATGGCTCCTCGTTCGTTTCTAGATGTATCGCTGCTCTCGAAGATAAGGGTACGTTCGTTATCTGACAATTAATTTTCAATTATGAAGTTATGTTTTCAAAGCTTAAGCATTATACAATGTTCCAACGAACAAAACTTATTTAATTAAAAATTAATAATCAACGAATAAATTCCTTTCAGCGTCGCGAACAAGCGCAACAAGAATCTGATGACTGTGGGAAATTTGGTGGTATGTTTTGGTCCGATTTGTTGCGACCCGAGGAGGAGACGGTAGCTTCGATAATCGACATCAAATTTTATAATACAAATCACATTTTATCCACTTAATATAAATGAATGTAAATAAATACATATATACATGATTTGAAAATAAATCATTGGAATTACTTCTTTTTTTTTTTTCATTTCTTGAAATATTCGGTTTGATCTACTATACCGACCGACTATTTATTTTCATGCCCATTCTTCATTCAAATAGCGCGCCACGGCTGAATGTATATATTTTTAGTTCCGACTCTAAGGAACGTGCCTAGATAGCGCTGCAAACAGTGGCTGCGCTGCTTAACATGGGAGTTTCCACCCCCTGGCGATAACCTTGTAGAAACACTTGGTGAGAAACACTTGTGCTGACTCGTGCGTTGTCTCTCCAGTTGGCTCTACTCGTGGCGTGACTGCGAGCACAGTGGCAAAGAGTAGCTGAAACCGTACATGTGTGTGAGTGCATCACTATCGTAGAATTTTTTGTATAACATCTCAAGATGGAAGGTGTTACCGAGGATATCGTTGTTCAAGCGGTTGAAAATATTACGGAAAATGTTAATGCAACAACACAAAGAATTCCCGCTACACCCGAGGGAATGGCAATGGCATATGCGAGTCTCATTGTAATGGCCGTAGTGCCAATATTCTTTGGCAGTTATCGTTCAGTGAGGCACCATAAGGAACAGCAGGTTAGACATGTGTTTTGACAACCGCCACGTATGATTTTTTTTTTCTTTTCTTTCTCACTAACCAATATGTTTCATTGTAATCAATATTTGAATTTTTTTTGTTGTCTCCTCTCTGTTGGCAATTTATGTTTTTTTTTTTAACGCGCTTTTCTTTATACTCCGTTTTTTTATAATGTATTCGGCTTATTTTTATGGGAAAGGTTTAATCGACTTTTCATTTTGGATTACAGAAATATTTTGAAGCCAGTGGCGAAAAGCCTGAAACAATGTCGCACAAAGAAGCAGCTATGTTTCCAATTATTTCCAGCGTTGCTCTCTTCGGACTGTATATATTCTTCAAGGTAACGTTGCGGATAGATCGTCGGGAGCAATAGAAACATTTTATGTTTTGACAGTCGTTAATTTTTTATCTCAAACATTTTTAGCTATTTTCTAAGGAGTACGTCAATCTATTGTTGACGGGCTATTTCTTCTGGCTAGGCGTAGTAGCTCTCTGCCATCTGACCAGGTAACATTAATTCGCGATATGAAGAAAAAAAATTGAAATATATAAATATAAAGTAATTTCTCAACTTTCCAGTCCTCTACTGTCGTCTCTAGTGCCAGCCGCCATACCCAAAACTAATTATCGAATCCACTTCACCAAAGGCGAAGACGACAAATCAGAGGACATAATAAATTATAAATTCAATCTTCATGACGTTGTCTGCTTCGGTTGTTGCACCCTCGTGGGAGTCTGGTATCTCATGCAAAAAGTAAGTCGCATTTCGATTCTCCCCTCCTCTCTCCCAATTCAAGAAACTAACCCGCTATCGAGAGAAATTCCATTGACGAAAGATCGTGTTTTTTTTTGTTTTACATTGATGAATAACTTTGATTTTCAGCACTGGGTGGCGAACAATCTTTTTGGCATCGCGTTCGCTGTAAACGCCGTTGAATTGTTGCATCTTAACAATATCGTTACCGGTGGTATATTACTCTGCGGTCTTTTTGTGTACGACATTTTTTGGGTCTTTGGAACCAACGTGATGATAACGGTAGCAAGATCCTTCGAGGCACCGATTAAACTCGTATTTCCGCAGGATTTATTGGAAAAGGGTTTTTCCGCCGGTAATTTTGCGATGTTGGGTCTCGGTGATATTGTTGTACCTGGTATATTTATCGCTCTGCTACTGAGATTCGATCATAGTCTCGGTAGAAAAACAAATACGTACTTTTATGCGACATTCTTCGCGTACTTCATTGGCCTCTTAGGCACAATGTTTATCGTACATTTGTTCGAGCACGCTCAACCGGCGCTTCTCTACTTGGTACCGGCGTGTCTCGGTACTCCTCTGTTGTTGGGTCTCGTGAAAGGCGATCTCAAGAGGCTCTTCTCGTAAGTTCCCCCCCCCCCCCCCCCCCACTTTTATTTTCCCGAAAAAATCTTCCATTTTCGCTTCCTCATAAAAAAAACTATCGTTCCGTGAAAAAAAAAAGAAAGGTGAAATTGAAATAGCATATTGGACATAACTTTGCCTGCAATTCTTCCCTTCATTATTTTTTTTATCCCGATGAAAATGTTCTCGTAGATTGTATCACCCTAAACTTTCATTTTTTTCCTATCAGATACGAGGATCATCCATCGAGTAACGAGGATACCACAGCGCAGACGCAAGTAGAAGCGAAGAAAGAAAAATAAGTATAGAAGTTGTGGAAATTTGTGGGCGATATGAAAAAAAAGGGAGAAATTTTCTCGTGAGATCGCGAGAAACGATACGATCACATGGTGACACTCGCGAAACGCGGAATTTCGTGAAATCCGCGTGAGTGCCAATTATCCTTTACCTTATATTATCAAATACGTCCTGAGCGCAACAAGTAGCAAAAAAGAACTCCCCCCCTGTTCCCGCCGCAAGAAGAGAGCACCGAATTCAATGAATGTTGTAATTCCCCCATAATCATAGATGTCCAGGTACTTCTTTATAGTGACTTACACTTAGGCACTTTTGGCGTGTCATCTCGAGGTTTTCCTTCCACTCCCGTATCCTTACCAGAATTACTTCGTATTTTTTAGTAGTTTTTTTTTCTTTTCGTTTTCTCATGATGACGCAATGAATTTGTAATTTATAAAGCTCGTAGACCTTCCCGTGACTATTTCTCTCCATCGAGTATCTCGTTCCGGATCGTCTCACGATATATATAGGACATTGAAAATGTGACTTAAGATTGAAAAAAAAAATCATTCCACCTTCGGATGAAGATTTTGCAAAGATCAAATTAATTATTTGGAAGACTAAACATTCAGATCTTCAGAATAACGACCAATTCATATTGGTTCGAATAATTTTTTTAAATATGATAAAAATTGCCGATCAATCGTTTCGCTAGAGCAACGAATTTCGTTGAGTCGCTATGCTTGATGAAGGGTTTTTTTCCTCTCTGATATCGTACATTGGCTAATTTTTCGATTATTAA
This sequence comes from Oxytorus armatus, assembly GCA_958009045.1. Lineage (NCBI taxonomy): Eukaryota > Metazoa > Arthropoda > Insecta > Hymenoptera > Ichneumonidae > Oxytorus > Oxytorus armatus. Next base: position 24,813,888 of record OY253748.1, read on the forward strand.
TTTTCCAACGCACAAAACGCTTAACATCGATATGTCTCCCCAGGGATGAATGTGTTTCCCTAGCCTCTTTCGCATCAGCCATCCATTGTAACTTTTATTTAGTCTCGTGGTATTCGTTTTTTTTTTTCGAATATGTACGAGATACAAAATGAATAACAAAAAATATATTAACGTGTCTCCCGAGTTTCCATTGACGACTAAACAACTGTTTATATTATTTTTTTTGGGGGGGGAATTATTAAGGAAACTCGCTGCTTGTATTAATTAAAATTCGGTAATTATGCAGATCGAGTATGAAAAATGTAAACTTACGATAATGCATAATTAGGATGCTGATAATTGAGGTGGAAGTGAAATTTTTTGCCCTTACATCCAAAAGCAAAAGTTCATAGCATACAACGCATTTTTTCAGAACATTATATTTCGTTCAAAATTTTTAATAATCGTTGTGGAAGATGCTTTGAAAACGAAAAAAAAGAACATGCAAAAATGGTGATTCCATCACGTACTTTTGCATAAACTTAAATATCACGAACGACAATAGAAACTGAATTTAAAAAAATAAACAAGTGTGAGTTATGACAATTGAAATTTATTCTTATCTTAATTCTCAAGCGCCTACGTACAAGACGGTTGTAGTATTTAAAAAAAAAAACTGAATTTATGCCTTTGCTGCGTCCTCTACAGCCAAATTTTGAGCGGTGATCGACGGAAGATCGACGATACCGTCTTTCGATATTTTCTGAATTTTGAAATTCGGAAGATTGACTATCAGCCTCTTGTGAATTTCACGAACGCATTTTTTCATCAGAATATAAGCGTCCGCTTCGCTCATGTCTGAAACAATTGCAATTTGTTGTACGGGAGTTTTTGCTAATCTAGTTGTAATTTTCGATTTGCCAAAAATATTTAAGTAAATTGAAACATGTCTCCAAAAAAATAGCAATTGATCAAAATCGTTAGAAAAAAAAAGATAACTTGCATTTTTATGAACTTGCTCACCCTCTTAATAAATATGTCATTAAGATGTTTAAATAATCGGAAGGGCAAAACGAGATGTAAGAATACTTACTAGGTGTGTAATATCTGTCCAAGATAGTTAACGAGAAGAAGCCTCCGTAACCGTGAGCAGCGTAAGGCACTTTGACGCACGAAGCCATGTAATCTATGAAGAATAATTGAGGTCCTGTTTCCTCGTCGTGGCCAGCCATCAGTAGATTAACGAAATAGGGAGTTCTGGTACGCAGATAATCGGCCAAATTTCTTCTCGTAAAACTCGCGGCAGCCTTTGGCGATAGTTCATAGCCGTTGCGCATTTTGTACAGCTGTATGTTCTTCGCTATGTATTCGGAAAATTGTGTCGTGTCGCCGGATTCTCCGCAAACGGCCATCACTAGTTTGTCCGAGATTTTGTGGATCTTTTCCTCGTCTATGAAAATGCATACAATTCAAGCAAAATGGTGTTTCCAGTAACGAAAAAAAAAACGTCCGAGTATAGAAAAAACTAATAATTGTTTAATACTTACCGGTTTTCATTACCATGATCGATTGTGCGTTCGTCATGTCGGCCGCTACGAGCACAAAATCTTTGAACTGTATACCGATTAGACATTCCATCTTTGTGATATTTTTTTGCTTTTGAACAAACGGTTTTAACTGAACAATCACAAGTTGTAACTAACCCCTTTTTGGTTTCTCGCAATGATTAGTTGCGTGGTTTGCTTGGAAAACCGCCTGTCATTATTCTCCGGTTGATAAAGTAGTGGGGACTAGCCACCAAACGTCAAGAGCCGGAACTACTTAGCCAAATTCTCGCTTCGACGCCAGCGGTCATTTTTCTAAATTTCCGCCGGTCATTATTCTGTTATCGAAAAACAATCATCGTTATGAGTATTTTATTTCAGCAAAATGGACATCCTAAAGTTACAACAGAAGTCGTACGTCGTAATTTTATTTTTTTAAGAAATCTCTAAATTCAATATCAACAATTTCATTTTTTATTAAACACGCAATTAAGTTTGAGATTTTTTTGAAAAATCGTTACTAGCGCCACCTCAATGTACGGACGCCGCGCAACATCACGACTATCACGAGTTTTCGTTCGTCTCATTTTACGTTGTGTTTATCGAAGTCAAGTACAACTGTGAAATCCGTTTTAATGTGTTACAAAAAAGTGAAATCCAGTGAAAAATTATACCGAATGTCGAACGAGAAACATCGGTGAAGCTTTGAAGGTAAACATTTTCATTCAACACTCTAAACATTGCTCGTGATTTTTGTTAGAAAATTGGCGTCACTTCGCCACGAAAAAGTAAGCAATTCGGTGACAGACTTTCGTATTTCATCGAATTATGATGTTTTACGAATTTCATTAATCCGAGTTTTTGAATCGTGCCTCAATGACTTGGCGATATGTTGAGAACTTGATTCAGTTAATTGTAGCACTTAACGCATTTTTCTATAAATCATTACAAAGATAGGATCGTCGAAAAAACTAGGTTATGACTATTGAAGAAAAAAAAGGCAACGTTCATTTCTCAAGTTTTATATTTCTGACAGTGCGGACGCTTTTTTTTGCAAATCGTCATGATTCCAGACGCAATAATATCCTGCAGTTATCTTCTGCTGGGATCTGGCTGGTGCGTTTATCGTTTGGCTAAATATTCCAACAATGCCTTCTCACAAGTTTTGCCTCAATTTATAATTGGGTCTGTCGGTATCATGGCTATCGGAGCACAATCCGTGCATGCACTCTTTTACAACTTGTTCTGGCGTACCTATCGTACGTGATATAATGCCCTAATCTCAAAATTAGAATTTAACGATGAAATTTAAATTCAATGAAATACTTTAGTAATTCTAGTTATCAATGTATTCACCAGCTATTGATCCTCTGTTGATCGCCAAGGAATTGGAAGAATTTAAAAATACCAAGAATTATCTTGATTGGATTCTTTCCAAAGCGGGTATAGCGACTGTTGTTTATTCATTCTATTATCATTACGAGTTCCTGAGAACCGGTGCTGTAATAGTCGTAACTCTGGCCGCTTTTGAAACTTTGTCCCTGACTGAAGAAATTGTCTCGTCTCAACAGGTAACTACTATTTTTTTTTTATTGGAACCTTACATTCGGATCCAAATTGAATAATATTGTAGAAGATTGGCTTCTTCTAGAATACAACAAATAATTAATAAAAAATGCAACTTCTCTAACAGTTTCTCTTAAACCAATGTGAATTTTTTTTTTACATGAACCGTAAAGTATCCCAAATAATTTAGTATTTGAAATTTTCAACATGAATTTTTTTATGAGGAAAAAACTATGGACCACGTTTTTTCTAACTGTGAATCATCAAGGGCCTCAACATTTTTCTTATTTCATCATAAAATTAATTGATTACTGTGAGAAAAAAAAAACTGTACCTCCAATATTTAAAGACTACCGAAAATCTTTATTATTGATTGTTATTATGGGATTTATTATTCGTATTGACCAATCAAGTATACATTTTGTAAAGAAGTTACTTTTGTCTAGTAGAAATTTCCGGTATAAATTTTTTCACAGACGAACGACGAAATTTCTCAAGTTTCCAGTACCGGTAGACGAATAGCTGAGTTTATCAGGAATTTGCCCTTTCCCCCGGCCGTCTTTTGGATCGTATCCACCGAATTGCTCGGGTTGTTAAATATCAGATATTTTCACAAACCCCATAAAAAAACTACCTCCATAAGTAAGTTAATCACTAAATCATCATTAATTTTGTGATTCAATAGCCGAGCAGTTGGAAATCCCTACTGTCGTTTAGCCAATGTTCCTTACGCCATATGCGTATGGTGTTTTCCCAAGGAAGGATTTTACATAGGCTGGTCGATGAACGACACTATCAACGATTACATGATGTTGTCCTACGTAATCGTAATAACCGAGGGTCTTTGCCAAATGGCAATTAAAAAGTAAAAAAAAATTTCAATAAAAATCCATTCTTTCTTAAATTAGAAATTTATTTCGTAAACAAATGAAAATCAATTTTCACGTGTGTTTGAAAATGTATTTATTGCACGCAATAAATCGTTTTTTTTTTTTCGTTGAAGCCATCTTCTCACGAGGCACACTGAGTATTATAAAGTAGGTAATAGGTTTTAGAGCGCTCCTCCAGAGTTTTTTCTTTCCCATCGTAGAATACCTCAAACACGTTATTACATGCGTTGAGGACGTTTCGCGTATACATTCTCAGCTAAAAGTTAGATGCAATGGAAATGTTGAGTACTGTCGTGCGATCAAAATGTAAAAAAAAAAAAAAAACTTACCAATACCCAAGATACTTGGAACTTTGCACGTAAATAATAATAATGTCAAAAAGTTGTTAATACCGTAGTTAAAAACATAATTGTTTAACGAATCCTTAAACATTTTTTAAATTTCTTGTCAAATGAATTAACTGATTGTTCTGAATTTATCATTTTAAAAAATTATATTTCATTATCTAAATTTCCATTTACGAGAATTTTTAACCGTTTTATAGTTTCCGAAATAAATTTCAACACATTCTCAGCTAAAAGTTAGATGCAATGGAAATTTTTAGTGCTGTCGCTGTGCGATCAAAATGTAAAAAAAAAAAACTTACCAGAACCCAAGATACTTGGAACGGATAAGGTAGTTAAAAACATAATTGTTTAACGAATCATTAAAGGTTTTCTAAATTTCTTGTCAAATGAATTAACTGATTGTTCTGAATTAACTGATTGTTCGGTTTTTTTCATGTTTTTAATTATATTTTATTTTATAAATTTTAATTTTCGAGAATTTTTAACCGTTTTATAGTTTCCGAAATAAATTTCAACAATGATAGTTAAATTCTTTCAAAACATCACCGAATTCCATAAAGCAATAAAGAAAATATATTAACAATTTGTTAAGCAATATAGAAAACTATATTATTAAAAACTTTTTGTTATTATTGTGAAAAATCAATGTCTTTAACATTTTTAATGTGCTCGATTTTTTTTTGTTTCAAATTCTTATCGCGAAGTACTTCAAAGTCTCATCGAAAATAACTTTTATTTGAGGCTGTGCATGCCTTTGGGACTGCGAAGCCTTCTCTAAGGATTTTGTAACGAAATACGCGGATAGGTCGGCGAAAGGTAAATTATAACGTAACGTAATACGAACTATATTATTATTATATAATATATATCGTATATATTATTTCACTCATACGAGAAAGCATTCACACACGTATATACTCGCGCACAAACGATATTATATAATTTAATAGTCCGATATGGTATATCACATACGAAACGTGGAGAATTGTTCACGTATTAGAAAGGTAGTACGGAGATAGAGAGAAAATGTATATAATAAGCGTATAGTCTTTACGCGTTAAATCCTTTCATACCGGATATGCGTGATGATACGTGTTGTAAAAAAAAACACAAATATATATATTGGTACCTAATTTTTCGAAATTTCATTGAGAAATTCGAGAAGTTTACATTTTCGAATTTGTATCTCTCCAGCCAACCTGCGGAATTGGCTGAAGTCTAAGACTATTACGTGGACTCTCCTCGGTCTCGTACGCCGGATTAACGTGTCCGGCATCGGCAAATACGTCCTTAACCGATATTTGACTGCTGCGCGTTGGTCTTGGCTGTATTCCCAATTGATTTCCAGCTGCCCCGTAAATATTATTCGCACCGAGTGTTTGCATCTGTGATTTTCGTCTCATTGCCATTATACTATTTCGACGACCCTCGAACGCCTTGAATGCCTTAGTCGAACGACGCGTCGACATGTTACGCGGCAATCCTGAAATAAAGAGTAAAAAACGGAAAAAAAAAAGAATTTCGTTAGAGTTTTGAAATGAAAGATGATGCAAATTTAAATTTGCTTGTCATTTTTGAGTATTTATAAATTTTCATCTAAAAGCAAGAGGTTTTTTAAATTTTGGTTTCCTTGTTTGTAAAAAAAAACAGGATTACAGGATTACAGGACCTTATGACTTGTAAATAATTGCGGTTTTGGAATTTTACTCACCATTGCCCTCGTTCATACTGAAGAAACGTTGCCGAAAAGCGACGTCCAGGGTATTGATAGCCTGAGTCTTTCTTCGACTCTTTTCGAGATTTCTAATTGTCTTTCGTCGACCTGGACCGCTGCCACTACCCTCGTCGTAATCACCCTCCATACCGTCGAGACGTTGCAGATCACGCACTATCTCGACAGCGTGTTTTGACAATAGGGCCTCTTCCGAGAGATCCTTGGCCTTCGAGAGTAAAAAATATCTCATTAAGTCAACAATTTACCCGAAAATAATGCATCATTTTTTTTTTTATACACCCACGCCAATCGGAATAGATTCACAAAAAATGATTGCACCGGGAACAAATTTCCTACAAATCACTCCAATTGGAGTAAATCTATGTGGAAAAAAAATCTCGAAGTGAAATGAAGCTGTCGAAATTTCTGCAATTGAAGTAAATCTATTAAAGACTGCTCCAATTAGGATAGATTTATTAAAAATGTTCTTAAATAAGGAAAAAACATCTTCGGCAACATCATTGCATTACTCTACTGATATTAAACAAAAAATCTTCTCAATTCTTTCGAATTGATTTACATTAAGGTAGTAGTCTGGTAACTTAAGCCGATTTTCATGTCTTTTTTGGAGGGCGTTTTTTTGTAGGAAAATAAAAATGAATCGTTTTGGATATTTCGGATGTTTTTATTTACATATTAAAGATACAAAAAAAAAAAAAATTTTTAATTTAATAATTTATTATTATTATTATTATTGATCGAAGTTGGCACCTCGAAAAAAAAGCGCGTGGGTGGCCCCGGTGATTTTGGCTCTTATTGTAATCTGAAATAAAAAATTCTTGATAATTCTTAATCTATAGACATGTCATTCCGGTCGGAACTACTGAAGTTAAATTTTATGGATAAATAACAAAATGGCAGACTTTGGAAAAAAAAGTTTTTTTTTCCAAAGTCCGAAAAAAAAACTTTTTTTTCCAAAGTCCGCCATTTTGTTATTTATCCATGAAATTCAACTTCAGTAGTTCCGACCAGAATGACATGTCTATAGATTAAGAATTATCAAGAATTTTTGATTTCAGATAACATCAAGAACCAAAATCACCGGGGCCACCCACGCACTTTTTTTTCGAGGTGCCAACTCCGATCAATAATAATAATAATAAACTATTAAATTTTTTCAAACTAATTTTTTTTTGTATCTTTAATATGTAAATAAAAACATCCTAAATATCCAAAACGATTCATTTTTATTTTCCTACAAAAAAACGCCCTCCAAAAAAACATGAAAATCGGCTCAAGTTACGAGACTTCTACCTTAAAAAAAAGAAGAAGAAAAATGGAAAGCCTGGTTTACGTACCTTTTTGCAACAGTACCAATCGAGAACGGTACTGGCGAGAATATGAGCGAGAGTGCCAAAACGATGAAACAACATAGCCGTGAATTGTATGACGAGAATAAGAGCAAAGAAGAATACAAAAACGAGACCAATAGGTTCGAGTTGCAAGTATTCTTTGGATATGTGTACCTGAAATTATAACAAAGCCATGTGTCGTTAAAAATATTTCATTTTTACAACGAAAAAACATTCGTTAAACACATTGTGCATATTTTAATGCCAAAAAACACACATTGCAAACATTAAACGTCGTTATTCATAAAAATTATAACACTAAATAGTATTTACACGCAAATATAGTCATCCGAAAGGAGCACTTGTTTTTTATTTTTTAATTTTTTAAACCACCCTGTGTTGTAGCCAAGGGAGAATTAGGTACCACGTACAGTGCACCTCGTAGTTAGACACAAACACACAATGGAGAACAGTGTGAGGATTTCCTTGATTGTTCGTGCTTCTTTCCAACGATCGGCAAATAAATATAAAACCGTTGTTCTGAGGAGCAGCACCAGTGAGATTAATTCATCGACAGTGCGTACAACGAAAAAATAAATACCAAAAGACCATACGAAAAAAAAAGAAAACGAAAGAGGTTTAAAAAAAAAATAGAAAATGAAAATTTGCGACTTTAGACGGCAATTTTGTTCCGATAGTAACGAGCACAAACGAACTCGAACGAAATTTTGATCGACTATTGTTCTTGAGAAAAAAGTTAAGATAATTCATCACTGCGAAATTCAGGGAGTTGATAAAATATCGAGGAAATTATTATTCACAAGGACGAAGGGTATAAAATTGTCGTGACAAAAGAGAAAATAATGGAAAAGTAAAATTGTGGAGTAGTGCAATTTAGAGAACATTGCGACCGGCCCCCGTTTGTGCCCTTATTCACGTTTAATTTTTTCCAAAAAAATTTCTATGATTCCAGTAATCTCGTAAATTTATTTTTCTCCGTGAAATTTGAAATAACAATATTAAAAACGAAAAAATCACGAGAATGAAGGCGCATCGTAGGATTGGTGATGTTAGTTAGTTTTTTTTTTTTCTCGAATTTCCCGTACATTTGTGAGACACAGGAAGATAATTTAACCAAAAAGATGTTTTTTTTTTCCAAACAAAAAAAACAATGAGTTAAACCAGAGAGGATAGTGACAAAGAGAAAGATGAATAAATTAGAGAGAAAAAAAACAAGAGGCCGGTGTGCCGGTACCTCTGAAGTTTCCTCAACGAAGGTGATGTTCGTCTTGATGCCGAGAGGCCACACAACGTGAAGCTGATCTTTGTTCAACTGTAGTAAGAATACTATCAGTACGAACAGAGCATTGAACATTAAAAACGCGAATACACTCTTGTTTCGTAGCTCAATCAGATCGGCGGCGATGCGAGCCTGTATGTTGATCATCGTTGTTTTTTTTTTTGGTGGGTGGAAGGTACAGGGATGAAGGAGGGAAAAAAAACAAACACACGCACACATTAGTAAAATAGTAGAAAAGCTCCACCGATGTTTGCCCGTACTTGCTCTTGACAACGAGATTCTCCGGGTAACTTTCATCACTTTTGTTCTTCATTTTGGAATTTTTTTTTCACCTAAAAGTCACTCAGAAATGACTAGGTCAATCAGAAGTAATTTTTTTATACCGAAGTAATTTTTTTTTACTCCAAAGTATTTTTTACTCCGTAATAGGTTTGTTTTACTTCAAAGCAATTAAGGTTTACTCCATAGTAAAAAGTTTTACTCCAAAGTAATTATTTTTACTCCAAAGTATTTTTTACTCCGTAATAAGTTTGTTTTACTTCAAAGCAATTAAGGTTTACTCGATAGTAATAAGTTTTACTCCAAAGCAATTATTTTTACTCCAAAGTATTTTTTACTCCGTAATAAGTTTGTTTTACTTCAAAGCAATTAAGGTTTACTCGATAGTAATAAGTTTTACTCCAAAGTAATTACTTTTACTCCGAAGTAATTTTCCAACCCGAAATTAACTTTTTTTTTTTGGTACCCTTGAAGTCACTGAGAAGAGAAACGACACGTCGACAACGGTGGAGCGGTTTTTACCTCTTGGGAAGTTTCGTCATATGTGATGTTGGTCTTGATACCAAATGGCCACTTGATATGGAGCAAATCTTTGTTTAACTGTAGTAGAAACACGATCAGTACGAACAGTGCGTTCAGCATAAAGAACGCAAATACACTCTGGTCACGTAGATCCTTAAGGTCTTTGGCGATTCGAGCCTGATGATTAGCAGCGTAATAAAATCATTAATATACAAGCCAATTTGTAAATCCTCGTGGACGAAGAGAAATGGAAAGAACTTTTTCATTCGTCGATCGAAGATCTACAAAGTTGGCTCGAATTGGATGAGAAAAACTTAAAACGTATAAATTTCTGATACTTCGGAAGGAGTGAATAAAAAAATATTTTTGTAACAAAGGTCGAGTGGTTTTAGATCGAATCCTTCGGGCTAATGATTGAGTCAACTAACAGAGCTACCGGTGTACGAGTGGTGAATTAGAATAAAAATTGGATTTTACAAACATTCTTTCAGACAAGGCGATTTTTAATGATTTTTGCGTAACATGAAAAAATCATTTTTTCGATTCGGTTTCGAATAATTGTTTACACGATTGTGGGAAGTTAAAAATACGATTTTCAATTTGTGAATAAATGTAATTTCATTCCCAAACTCGGCAATCTCTTTCACTCGTACACGATGCCGTTAGTTATTTCAAAATGTAAATCATACCTTTTCAGCTTTATCCTCGTCGATAGGATACAAATACTTGTCGAGCAGATCCTTCCAGAATAATTCTTCCTGCAATGAGAGTACCTCGACTTCGCCTTTTTTGAGACCCTCGTCGGTGACCCAGTACGGACGTGATAGAAAATTATTCGTCTTAACGTTATCGTTGTTCTCGCTTTTTTCGGTTTCCGTCTCGCTCACACGATCGTCATCCTCGCTCGGATGCTCGCCTATCGCGCCAAGATGATCGGCAGCACGTGAACCAACCGACGAAGCCCTTCTTCGTCCCGACGTATGACCATGAGGATCCACTGCTCTGTATATCGAGCGAAAAAAACAAAAAGCAAATTTTCACAAAAAATTCAACCCGGAAATCATTTTTACGTGAAAAAAAAAAATGTTATTTTTTGATAATGAACCTCTCGATCGTTTCCAATCGTTTTCCAAGGGTCTCCAGCGATTCAGCAATCGCGACAAGCTGCTGTTTCTCGTCGGATGCTTGTCCGTGCGTGCACAGCATACATTTGAATAAACCAGCTAGGGAAATCTCGATGGAGCCCTGATCGTCGCCATTGTTGCCAGCGCCGTTTTGTAAAAAGCCCAAAAGTGACTTTTGCTTCGCTTTACGTTTAGCCTCCTCGGCCTCTTTCTTCTCTTGCTCGATTTCCTATACGAAAACATCCCGCGAGAAAAGTCAGTCAATTTCTTTCGTCAACGACGATCAGGGAATAAAGCTGTGTTACCGCGTGCTGAGTTTTGTGGGGGTGTCGCGAGAAAAAATGTTGTGCAAAGCGTGCAAGAGTAATCCTAGATTAAACACCCTTTGGGGCAAGACTATAGTGAGTTCAACTTTTCAAAGAAACATTACACATTTTTTGTTGTCAATTTAGCTAAAACTCTTTGAAAGCTCAGATTGAAGTGCAAATCTTTTAAACATTGAATACTGTCTCTACTATTGTGTGAAACAAAAATTTTGTAAATAATTAAATTTCAAATGCGGATTACGGTTAGAAAATTTGTAGTGCCAAGGAAAAATGTTACTATAGTCTTCCCTTGAGAGGAGGCTAAATACCGATATTCCGAGTTCAGAACGTTCGACAAATTTTTCATCTAAATACCCGAATGGGATGTAACGAAATTTTGCCATTCGTTGTAGAAGAATGGTACGGAGACGGTACTACTCTTTTTTTTTCGTGTATTCCATTCAGGCCATTTCCTTGAAAAATGTGTCGAAAATTTTGACGCGGGAATGTCCGTATTTAGTCTTAAGAGCCAGAAAGTTTTTTTTTGTGTATCGTCAAATTTACGATGAAATTTGCGAATGCATTTCAGGCTAACGAGTCAATTTACAAATTTTCTCCTTTTTGGTACTATTTGTTTCTATAGATGAGAATAGAAAAAAGTTTTTTCCATTAAACTATTGACAATCAAACTCCATCAAACTATTGACAATGTAAAAAAAAAATCTCCCACGTTAGTCTCGTTTTTAAATGCAAATTTAATCGACAATTCATCAATCCAAAATCCTTCGTGCCTCGTCGTTAATAAATTATGCATTGTTATTTACCGCAGCGGTTCTCCTAGTTCGTACTTCCCTCGTGCCCCACGTGATATCATTGAGATTGAAGAGCGAGTATATTATTAGTACGCAGTACATCGATGGTACGGTTACGTAGTATATAACACCGTGCACGAGACATCCGACTTCGCGCGGATGCAATAAACCGGATATTAACAATTGGCATACAACGAAAAATAGAAACAGGCTCGAGGGTGATAAAAAACCATCCTCCGCTACGTTTATCGATATAGCCGTTGCAACAGCGACCATAACCAGACCGTAGAGAATACTGATGAGACCGGCTGCGAATACCTGTTCGTTGAATTTTTAACGATTTTCTCTTTTCTCATCTCCGAGAATTGTCCTTTTGATTTTTTTCTTTTTTTTTTTTCACGGAGATGGGGAATCCTCGATGATTAGTAAATTTATCGATAACCCGTCACCATAGCAGGAACAAAAAAATACACGATACGGCACTTTTACCTTCGTCTCAAAAAAAAAAAAAAAATTACAACTAGCTTTTTCCAGCCCTTCCTCAACACCCCAAAAACCTCGATTTCTCCGTCGTCGGAGACGCACAAACCTTCTTTGTTTGCTTCACTTGAACCTCTCTCGTGCCCCACGATACAACGTTCAAATTGATGATCGAATACAGTATGAGAAGCAGATACATGGATGGTATTGACAATAGATATATTATTCCCGGTACAATGCACCAAAATTCTTGCGGATGAAGACAAGCCGCTATGACAAACGAACTCGTGAGTGATATCAAAAATATCGCCGACGGCGAGCCTATACCGTCCTCCCCCAATTGTAACGCCGTACCCACGATAACAGCCATCATTATCATCGCGTATGCCGTCGATAATATCTGAGCGCAGAGAAGCTAAATCGCGAAAGAGAAACAAACAAACAAACAAACATGGACGTCACGGGACATAACATTTTGATGGAATAATTTTTCTTTTATTCGCGGTAACGACATTGAGAAGAAAAAACGGAGATCGGACACTGTTTGGAATGAAATAAAAATTTCGAAATATCTATTCAAAGAATTGTTCGTTATGGTTTGAATCCTCAACTATATCGCTCGGGTTCGAGTGAACCGAGAACAAAAATTTCAGTTTTTCTTTTGCAATTATCATTTACAGTTATTTTGAGTGCAAAAACACTAGTTTTTCATTCCAATGATCTCTGATTTTTGCATGCAACAATTGTGAAATTGATTCGAGGACACATCTCCGAATTTCGAAATATAAGGGAATTTGAAAAATTAATAATAATCACTTACCTGGATGTTGGCTTTGCACGTGAAACAAATGATCATAAATAAGAGAATGGGAATGATGTTGTAATAGAAGCTTGTCCAGTTGTCGATTTTGAAAGCCGCGACAAAGGCTCCGACCAACATGAGAAATATCGTTCCGGGGCCAAGAATGGTTCCACCTGTGTACGAATTGAATTTCGTGATTGAGATTTTTTTTTGTGTCATTGAAGAAAAAAAAATTCTTCGAGACGACTCAAATGTCAAAATTGTTATTAGGTTTTTAAATCTCCGAAGTTCATGACTAGTATCGTAAATAAATGAATCAAACTTGGACGTTATTCGTAAAATATTTTTTACCAAATTTACAGTGTACTCACCCATGAGAAGAATTTGATACGAGATATAAGGAAGGGATATATTGTCATTGATCTTTATCGTTTTTTTCGCGTCCATAAGCAAATCCATGATATTGGCCAAAGTCGAGGGTACCCAGCGACGGCGCTGATTGTAAAATTCATTGAAACCTTCGGGGGCGTGAGTGTAAGCGTCACTGGCAGCTGAATATTCGACCTTGTAAACAAAAAATATTAATCGAAAATCAAAAAATCAATGGGAAAAACGCGAAAATTGGACAAAACACTTTTTGGACGATTTTTAATGAAATTTCGAGTTTCTCGAGGAAATGGCTACTGAACTAGTAATCAGCGAGTCAAAATACATCGAAATAGCGTCCTAAAAAAAAAAAATTTGAATTCAACATTTTTTTGCATTTTGACCAAAAAAAAGTGGCTGCACTAAAATCGCTGTAACGTTGCTTCCCGATGGAGTTCGAACCCCACTCCATGCTCATTCTTTTCATAACCGTTCAACCTTTAAAATGCCGCTTCGTTTATTGAGCTACGATTTTTTTTCGATTTTTCATAGTATTTTGAAGTTGGACCATCGATTTTTGCGAATTTTTCCATACCTACCCCTTCTCATTTTTTTCGCCGATTTTCAACCTGCTCTCACGACTGCAATAATTGAGATATAGGGATGATCCAAAATGCATTCTCTAAGTCTACTCGAGACGTTTACAAAACCCCCCTCTGAATTCAAAATCAATCAAACGGGAACCAAGTTACCGCCATTTGAAATTTCGACATTTTAAGGTTCTGAAAAAGTAGGCAAAAAATGACAAAAAATTTTTTTTCTTTTTTTAAATGTTTCGATACCCTATTCGATCGGAAATTTTCTGCTGACTACGAATAACACCGAGTTTTTGTATAAAACTTGAAAAATTGATGGAAAAAACGCAAAAATCGACAAAATCACTTTTTGGACGATTTTTTATGAAATTTCGAGTTTCTCGAGGAAATGGCTACTGAACTAGTAATCAGCGAGTCTAAATACATCGATACAGCGTCCTAACAGAAAATTAAAAAATTCAACATTCTTTTGCATTTCGGCCAAACAGAAGTGGCTTCACTTCACACGACGCAAAGAAAGCCTAAATGTTCGAAGAAGGAGAAGAAAAAAACTCACTCGATAACCACGCTGTAACAAGAGGGTACAGAGCCAACGATCCTCTCCTTGATCGTACTGCACGTAGTGTCGTGCTTCCTCGGATCTTGTCGTATATTTTTTCATAACATTGTCGTCCATCAGAGCCTTGCCTCTGAAGAGTGAGAAACAACCGGGACTACAAAGTACACAGCCGATCATGTGCTCGGTTGCTTTTTGTAGCCAATGACCAATAGCGTATTCAAACATCTGATACCACACCATAGGACCTTGAGAATTGGGGAAAAAAAAAAAACAAATTTTAATCCCTAATGTAATTATAGTTTGAAAGAGTTTTCTTAATTTGTTCTTAAAAACGATCGATCAAAAAGAAGCACTTTTTCTTAGGGATTGAAAAACAGAGATTCTTTTCCCAATTTTTTGACAATTAAGAATTCGAATAATGGTGATCAGTTGATAATTGTATGTAGAAAAAAATATTTGATAATCCATTACGAGAAAATTTGAAACTAGTTTTTTTTTTTTTTTCAAATATACTCCAAAAAATTCGGGTTTTTCTTAGTCTGTAAAATCAAATTGAAAATAAATCGAATTTACAATCCGAGCATTCTTAAAATTCATCTGACGACTCACCGGAGCCCACGGGATGTATCCGACCGCACGCAGCGCCAAGATTTTTATTTTTCTTCATAAGATCGACCAACAGCTTGACAGCGGCCGGTTGAAAATCAATGTCACCATCAAGCGTTAATAGATACGTATTTTCGGCTATGACTTCCTTGCGATCGACGCTTATCGGCAATTCCATTAGACGATGTCCCAACAAATAGTACATGTACATTACCTGAAAAAAAAATACATTTCATCATTACTAGTCCATCAAGTTTTTTTTAAATGCAGAGAAGCAAAAGAAGATTACGATATGAAAGTTCTAAGAAAAATGTTTTCTCACCTGGCTCCAACGTTTTCTGTGTCGTATTTTACTCTTGTCCTTGAGATGCGCGATCATTTTTGTTTTTCCAGGCAAGGTCCAAACGAGACGACCGCCGTAGGGTGTCGGATATTTTTTTGCTGCCCTAACGTGCATTCTCGTCTGATGGACGTCCGAAGCAGCCTCGTCCAGGGTACCAACCAACAATTTTACGAATCTATTTACCTGTGACTCGTTTTCATCGTGATCGGCAAGCTCAAAAGCGTCATCGAAGAATATGTGAGCTAAAAACGATTAATTGTAAATAATACAAAAAAAGTCATCTATAATCTCGTTCAGGTTGTCCCAATTTTTTTAAATACGAGATTAAACTCACTGAATCAAAAAATGAATTGCTGAAGTCGATTCTCTCGTGAGAATTCATGTTTTTTTTTTAATTTATATTTTACTTACTCTCAAATTCATAGTAATCAGGATCGACGACCTTGAGATACTTTTGGGCTACTCGCCTCGCGCACTGATCCTCGTCCAGTCTCAATATACTCTTCAAAAATTCAATCATCTCTTCCTTGTTCTCGTGCCACATTGTCGCACAAGCGTAAATTCTCGTCACGTGATCGCTGCTCTTTACCGCCGATGGTGGTGTCGTTGAACCGTCGGTTTGCTCGTATATCGTCTCGTAGTCACCGTCACCCTTTTCTCGCTCGATTTCAGCCAAATCCTGGAGAACAACGACAAATTCAGTTTAAAAATCAGAGTATCTGAATTAAGGGCGGGGTAAGGGTTTTCACTTTCGAAAAATCGAATTTTTTTTGTCTTATCTTATTGTTCAACATTTCAAGAATATGTCCTTAAAATTTTAAACCGATCTAAGCAATATTCTTGAAGTTATTGTCTTATTAATCTCTTGGCCTTTAACGCTATACCTCTAACAGCTGCGGGCGGTCGGGCTAGCAGTGCACTTTAGACGCGTTTTTCTCAAAACTACTTTTTCAAAGTCCGTGTTCACTGGCATTTAAAAACTACTCGACCGATTCATTTCGAACTTTGTACACATTTTCTACATATAAAATACCTCCCCCCAACGTTTAGTTAAATTTTTTTTTGTTTACATTAAGGGTGTTTCCCACCCACAAAATGGCGGAATTTTTCGTGGATAATAACACTTCACACTTTAGATGGCCGCCAAAAATTTTTTAAATGAAAAAAAAAATTATCAGAGAACGTTGGGGGGAAGATTTGATTATAATTTGACTAAATTTTCATGGTTTTTCATTTTCGGATAATTTCCGGCCGAGTTATAGTGAACACCGCAAATTGTTTTTTTTCCCAAGACGTTCTGGGGAAAGCTCTGTTACGGGCTTATGCTTCAATATTTCTGCATGAAAAAATTACACAACATTGTCAAAAGTATGCTCAATAATGTACAAAAGGTTCGAATAAAATTGCTCAATCCATATTTGAGAAAAGAAATCGCAAAAAAAGTGTTTTTTTTTACGCTGAAACCCTTACCCCTCCCTAAAGCGTAATTATCTGAGTCTACTCCGCGTAGTTTTCAAAATCTCCCCCCCCCCCCCGCCCCCCTAAATAATACCAATTTCATAAATGATGATTTCAGAACGACGCTCACCTCAACTTTGACTTCCGGCTGATCGTCCCTCTTTCTATTGAGACCCATTGACTGATCAATCAACAAAGAATCGTACATAGGTACGACAAATAATTTCTCAGTTGCGGCGAGTCTCTCGCACTTTGGTGTCCATATATGAAGAGTTATCCATGTCTGTGACAGAAGCCACAATAACCAGATCCAGGCGTATTGTTTCGATACGAAATCATTGAGAAAGTACAACGGCGGCGACTCGTAGAATAGATAATCGGGTATAGTACCGTGAAAAAAGCACGGATCACCGTTGCGAATACCGCACGCAGCGATAAGCAACGATATCGAAACTGGTATCGTCAGACTCACGGGAAACGCATAACTAAATCCCTGAATTAAAATTTTACAGGCAAATTTTCCTAAAATAAAAAAATATTGGTATATTAATTGGTGTTTTGTAAAAAAAAAAAAAAAATTATGGATATTAACGTCTAACGGTGCGAGCTTAATTTTTCGACTCACCAAATATATAAGCGAGATATGCGCCGGCTATTTGTATCAATAGAACGTGAATTGGCGTATAAAAATCAGCTGTTACGGTCTCGGTATCGCCGTTTGGTAATATATCCGATAAATCCGGTATCGTTCCGGCCGCCGATTGTCGCACCGACGTAACCGTGATTTTATGATCACCGAACGCAGTACCGAACATCGTGAACAAATGTCCCACCGATTCACCCTTTATGTACAGTATTATGACGGTACTGATGAAGAATGCAATTATTTTCCAGGCCGATACGAACATGTACGTGAAATATCTCGTCAAACGAAGTTCCTTCTTCACGCGCCCAAGAGTCTTCACGAATCCTTCGATAAAAACAGAATGCAAATTTATTAGTAAACGAATATTAAATCGGTACCAGGATTTGGTTTTTTTTTCTTCTCAGCTCACCAATCGGACTCTGGGTCGAGACGTAATTCTCCCACCAGCCACAAGAGACGAGAAGCAACGACGGTGGTATCAACCACAACGAATGCCTCGAACTATCGAGCAATGGCCAAACGACAAAACCCGTGGCTTGAGCTGCCAACGCGGCGAGATCGACGAGCACGAGGACGAATCTTCTCGATTGATCTTTACTCTTGTTGCGCGAGAGTAAGCCTGCCGAACATTTTTCTCTTTTATTCGTGTTTTATCCTTTATTAATATAATGTCGTTTCTTTACCGAGAAATTTTTATTTTTGCGATAGATTTTTGATTCTTGGAAATATTCAGTGTTGAAAATGGTTTCAATTATTCGAAAATCACTATTTAGGAAAAATTTCTGAATGAAGTTAGGTGATGCGGGTGCCATAAATAATTAGTTTATAATTCCAGAAGGTGGAAATCCTCGTTAAGGATTTGGAAGATGATTCTGTCATTTGATGATTTTGACAAACTTTTTTGAAAAAAATAAATAATCTTGTCAAAGTTTTGAGCTATCGCGCTGTAAAATTATCACACGAATGGAATGGTGTTCGGAAATATATGATACTGAACCTGGTGACATTTGAAAATGACTATAAACGCTTTTTTCTCAATGGATGTAAAAATAAATATAGGTACTCACCGAGAAAACCGGGCACGAAACACACACAATTCGTCAGCATGGCGCCCTTGACGACATCGAGTTCCGGCAAAACGGCGAAGAACATTAGCGCGAGGCCAATAACGTGAAAACTTTCCATCGCGAATACGAGAAGAAAGTGGGACGACAGGGGTTTCTTCCAAGATTTGAAAATGCATATTCTCAAACTGCGTATTAGAGTACCGAATTCTGGTACCGCAAATGCAATTATTATACACCACATCCACGCTATTCTCTCCTCCTCCGGCAATGTAACGACGAATTGCTTGTCACGACCTAAAATTTAATGGAAAATTATCACGTAAATTTCACAAACATCGCTATTCTAATCGACAATTTTCAAAATTCAATATTTCCATTACATTGAAAATAAATACAATTCCTAATGAGATGGCCAATTTTCAAAATATACAATATCTATTGAGATAGAAAACATGTGAAAATGAAGAAAAAAAACATGGCAACTCGTGAAACAAGTGGCTTAGAAAAATTTATACATTTTTTATTTTATTGTTCGGATATTATTGTTGAATTATTATTATTTTTTTTTTCTTCTAATAATCTTGAAATACTAACCCAACTGTTTGTTGCAATAAACGATAACTCGATCGGGCCTGAGCTGCGAGGTCATAAAGAGTATAGTACCCTTGGCTATGACTCCGCTACCGAGGACGATTATGAAAACGAGAAGATAAACGATCACCTTCGTTATCTGTACTGTGACGTCGAAGCATCTTTGATTTGCCATCGAGCCAGAATCTATCTTGGGCGGTGGATCTCTGAATACATCCCATCCTTTTGTCTCGACGAGGGTCCGTTGACTGTTATTTAAAAAAAAAACAGCAATGGCATTAAAAACAAACAAAATTTCTATGTTAATGATTACAGAATCATAATGGATTATTCCGAGAGATCAGTGTTTCTTTTTTACCTGCCGCCGTAAGCTTGTGTCAACGGAGTCGCGTCGTCGTCCGAAAAATCATCGGTCGGATCAACTCCTCCACCGGGCATAACACCGTTCTGTTGCATCTTTGACATTTCGCCGGAATTTCTTCTCTTCGTAGGATTGAAAAAAAAAAGAATCAAGGTAAATTATGAATAAGATTAATTATTCTCTAAATTGTCTCCGACGAGTAATTGTACATTTCGTAAAAATGTTTCATTTTCGTCAATTTAAGATTACCGTGATAATGAAGTTTGCCCGAAATACTAAAACGGATATATATACAACTAAAAAAATGTTCTCACTTTTGGGTAGAAATGTATGAGTGAATCAACCCTTAAAAAAAAGTTTGAGGATATAATGAACAAAGAATATTTATTTGAACGTAACGCGATGTGACGATCTCTTGAGTTTAGATATTTCGACAATGACGAGGGACACCCCGAGGGAATTGATGAATTTTCGTTCCATATGGTCGATGAATTCGATCCAACGAAAGGAAAAAGAGGAGCGAGAGAGAAAGACTCACCGCCGACTCAGCGATATCTTTGTTCGCGAGAGAGATCCGGCGAAAAAAGAAAACGAAGAAGGGGTAAGACTTTTTATTTCATCGCGCGCGGTTCCTCGCGAAGTCTCTCTTGGAAAGTGAAAGGAACGTAGCGGGCAGATAACGTAGCAAGGACGTCAACTGCAACTCCGGTACAAGCGTGTCGGTAACCGCCCTCGAGGCCCGCGTCACGCTGTATTCTCACCCTGCATGTTCCCTCACACACCCACAACACCAAGTCCATATCACTTTTATTCACGTTTCTCCAACAATTTGTTCTTTTTTTTTTTTTATTGCCTCGTTCCATTCTTTTTCTTTCTTTCATCTCAATCTCTCCGGTTCGACGAACGGTGGAATGACCGAAAGAGCATTCCGGAATAGGGTCCGAGTTTCAGGGAAATTCTTTTAATCCTCAGAGTCGTATTAGTACGCTCGGGATAAAAAAATATTTCCCAATTTTGAGTTAAAAATGAGAAAACGATTTATCCGATGCTCCATTTCGATCGAGTTTTATTTCGGCCAATTTAAACTTGTTCGGATTTTAACAATTTTTATCGAACCAAATGTTCTCTCTAGACATTTCATTTCGATAAATCTTACTTCAATCAATGATTCATCGATGATTGAAATGACTCTTGGTCCGATAGACTTTGATTTAAATATAAATCATTAAACCGGATGTGAAAAATGAAAAAATTCAGATTTAGACAATTAATCATAAACTTCCAATTATTTACTTGTTCTTCATTTATCTGAGATTTTCTTTTTAATGGCCCATTGTTCGTGACTGTTGAGAAAATCTTGTTTCCTTGTTGGTGTCCCTTTCGATATGTATTCGAGCGAGCAGAGTCCGCTTTTCTCGCGAGCACGAAAGAGAACGTACTCTCGAGCTACGTTGGCTCTTACAATACAAGATCGTCGTGTAGGGCATAGAAACAGGCATTACGCATACTTATGTATATATATATATACATATGTGTATTCTTGTATTTGCCAAGGCTGAGGACAGCCTGAGGCTCTCGAAAGAAGACACACTCAGGATTATATGTTTTAGAGTATATCGACCGTGCTATGGCTTTCTCGCGCAATCGACATTTGCATTTCTTCCTGCATATCGTCTCGCGTTCATTCGCTATTTCCATACACACAATATTACCTGGCTAACGTGTTTTCGTCGTATATAAAGTTAAAAACGAGTATTGTTGATATAAAAGTACATTCGTTATGATAACTTCAGCGTTATTCACGATTTACTCTTATTTTATATCGGACGAATGGAGGATTCAGTATTAAAATTGTTCGGAATTCCAATAAGAAGATCTGAAAAATTTGACATTCATTCAATTCTAGTGATTTCATTAAAAAAAACTAATATTATCGATGAATCATTCGAAATATCAACTTTATGATAAGTCCCAATTTTAACGCATCCAATTCTCGTCGTTCCCTTCGAGAACAAATATTACCAACAAATAAATTCGAAATACTTTAATGATCGTTGTAAAATTTCGAATTTTATATCCCGTGAAAGAATTTCATTTAGAATGCAAACCGATTGAATCATCAATTTTTTCATTATCGTTCCTGATTTCTCTCAATGTACATTACTTCCGGGAGGAAGTTTTATTTTCTACTTCTTGGCGATTCAGATAGAAGAAAAAAAAATTGTTCTCTCGTTATTCATGGATCATGACACCTCGAAATTCCATTCTTACACAAGATTATCTCCCGAACGCTTGTGACTGCGTGCGTGTGTGGGACTACTCGATTTCTACGAGAGAAGGTTGACCGGTATGAATTCTTCATATACGACGAAGGAGGATATTTTATACGATGGGCATACCGCACTGGCGGAAACACACGTAAACATCACGCACAGTGGTTTGGTTTTGCTTTCTTCTCGACAGAGAGTCAAGCTCACTTTACATCGGAGATATTGTCCTTGCCGTCCAACGTATGGCCGAAGAGCAAGCACCTTCTCGACTTCCTGATCGGCAACGATACCTTCGAAACGATTTCAACAACGCCCTCTCTCTCTTTCGTTTTTATATCACACTACCAGTTGCTACAGACTGGACGACAAAAAACAGGCGTGTCCGGGCAATTCTCGTACATAGACACTTCGAACAGGGTACCGGAGTATTAGAATGTAATATCGCGAACGCAAACACCTCCAGTATTCTCTGCTACGACGAACTATAGACTTTTCAGTTGATCCCAACAATATTTGTAACGAATTATAACATTTCAAAATTATTTACTCCAATTCTCTATTTTGGTATATCCAGATTGTTGGACAGTTTGGCGAATGGGAAATTTCAGGACTCAAAATTCGCTAAAATTTCATACACTATTTAAAACAATGCTACGAACGAGTACAAATTTTTATCGTATCTCGCTACACTCGTTTGTTGAATTGTTAATGAAACTTTGGATTATGCATAATATTCCCAATTTCACATTGAAGATCTAGCTCTTCTTTTTAGATAATCTTTCGTACATTCGTAAATAAAAGTTTCGAGGGATCAAAGAGTTTGGGACTGCAAGACACTTGTCGTGACGAATAGAATTTTAACGTGTTGCAAAATGATCAGACTAGACATTTCTCCCGGAAATGTTTTGTCGCTAGACACAAAGTTTACCCCGACGGATATGGGATAGTTAATGATTGTCGCGTGAGAAAATTCTACCCCGAGGTAGAGATGTTGCACAAAGAAAATATCCATTTTACTATATATATAAACACGAGAACGGGTAATCCGGATTCTTTATCGTTGTTTCAGTCCCGACGTCGTGAATCTGTTCGTCCTCGTTAATCCTACATCGTCTCTCTCTCTCCAATCTCTTTTGATTCATGCTTTTTTTTCTTTCAATTAAGCGGCGTTCTTCATTAATTCTGTCACGTATTCCCGAAACTTCTCGGATTTTTCTCATTTGCCAATTTGCAATTGAAAGTATTTTTTATGTTTTTTTAATCCACGCCATTTCCAAGTTATAATTTTACTCTAATGCTGTAAATTTTACAAACTTCTTTACCAATGTCGAAAGAACTAATGAAAAAAATCTTCAACCTCGATCACTTACTACCGGAGTTAAAAAAAAATCATATCCGAGCGAAGATCCATAATAACGCAAGATTATCATCGGGTCGTCGATGATTTTATCAGAAAAGCGAATAATCCTGTGTCAAGATTGCACAGACCACACAACTACCGTTAAGTAATTGTCCGTAAAATTCACAGATAACGTTTTGTTCCAGAAATTTTCGTACGAATATCATTTTTTTTTACTCCTAACATACAGTGTGACGATACGCTCTACATTTTTGTTTCGCGAATTCCGCGTGCATCGGCAAAGATTTTGTAAAATTTACAGCATTATCGGAAGTGTCGCACAGAGTGAAAAAAATGCATAATTTTTAAATGAAATATTGTTATAAATCTCTTCTAAAATTCAACTTTTGCTGCATTCAAATTCTCAGGCAGAAACTCAAATTTTCCGTTTCGGTACTTTTTTTTTACGATCCACTATTTGCAAGATGACGAAAATTCTAACTCCGAAGTGGATGGACTAAAAGAAATCAAAAAATTCTTAAGATCTGCTGTTAAGTGAGACTGCAAAATGGCAAATCGTGGGGCTCTGAAAAGTTTAGAAAAAATGACACTTTTGAAAGAGTTTAGAAAAAAGCATGAAATAAGAGAAAATAAAAAAAAATTGATGTGTTAGTGATAGTTCGATCATTTTTATGCGATATGTTTGTCGACCGTGAGAATAACAGGTTCGCAATGCGTTCTTATTGGTGAGTAATTTTGCAACCTTATCACACTCTGATCCATCGATATCACCGAGATAATAATGACGTTGTATCTTTCTCATTGTTTGGTCGTGTAATCGACGATTTCATGCACTTAATTTTCCGTGTCGATGATAGTGCGATCGAGGCTTTTATTTTCTCGCACAAAACACTATCTGTTTGGAAGAACTGTGCTGTCACATTTCTTTTGACATTACGATGAAACGCGATGAATTAAAAAATTGTCGATCAAAAAAATGTGTTTTAATTTTTCATGTGGCGACATTAAAAATCGTATCGAAAATCCTAAACAAGAGATTGTACGAAAAGCTTTTCCGGTCATGTAGAAAAATGTATTCAGATCGATGTATCAAAAAAATTGTGAAAGAAGTTCCATTTTCAAAAATGTTTGTTTGATTTTGAAAGAAAATGCATCTTCTACAATGTTTTTTACATTCTGATCTAAATATTTCATTGCAATAATCGTAGCACTTCCAATCTCGCACCTTAATACCGCTATGCTCTATTAACTCGATTCGTAGATTAAAGAAAAAAATTTGCGTTGCCGCAACCATCACTCAACAATGTAAGGGTGTTTAGATATTTCTAAGCTTTCACATACCGCGATAGGTGCTCGCATCATAACCGTACATACAACGATCAATTCGACCATGTATTTTCCAGAGTTGCCTCCCATTACTTTCCACACTCGCTCCATATCTTCATTTATACGATAAATTAATTCATATTCATTATTTTATTTAAATAACCCCATCCTACCGGCACGAGAATGTTTTTCACGCAAATACATTAAAAACGGCAAAAATAAAATCAACGGATAATGGATAAAGTAATGGTCTATTATTTTATCCGTCACCTTGGTTTTCCAAGCAATTTTTTTTATATTACTTCTCATCCAAAAATCTTTTTTGCTCGTTATCAAAGAATTCGACCCACTAAAATATGTCAAAAATTAAAACCGTTGTAATTTTGTTACCACAAGATTTAGACGAATGCCTAGTACAGTATGTTGTTTGCGACCAAAAAAAGACCATTTTCCTTACTGGCAGAGTCCTGTAACTCTCTGGGACTCTGTCTAGGAATGAAAATTTTTCTCTTTTTGACCGCAAACAACATACCTTACTAGTCATTCATATAAACTTTGTGGCAACAAAATTATAGACGTTTTCCGACATTATACTACTATGGGACGTGATATTGAAAAAAAAAAACGAATATGAAATTATTCATGCACTGAATATACAAATAAAATGCGTTTGAAAGTAATGAGATGGTTAATAGCTATGCCATTTCTTTGAAACTTTCTTGACTTCGCCAAATGAGCCCAACGATACAGAACTACGTAAATTTCTCGTTCCTACTTCTATCGCTCTTTTGAGACCAGTCTATTTTTTTTTAAATTCTGAACACCAATGCAACAATGGAAAAAAAATGATACACGACAACCAGATACTCGTTTCATTTGTTCGTTCTTTATTGCTTCGCGTAGGCGGATGGACATACGTTCAACAAGCTTGGTAGAGAGTCGATCTATAGGGACAATCAATTTCGCAACGATATATGCTATATTGTTCAGCTTCGCGTTCCGTGAAAGAAAACTACCTCCGGCATTGTTGGCAATTCTTATCTCACCCAATACGTTTCTTCAAAGTCCTGTTAACGAAATTTGTCTGAGATTTGAAAAAAAAACCCTCCACGCCCTTTGGTCTAATTTATTTTATTTAAAGAAATTATCCTCCGAATATACTAACATTAAATTGAAATACTTTTTGTTTTTTTTTTTAATTACTTGGCATCGAAAAGTTGCTCCGACTCTCGATTACGTGGCCACTTATAGAATCCCGTTTGGGTTTTTTTTTGTGTGTGTGTGTAGTGATATATGGGTGAACCTTTCGCGAGACAGCGAGTAGTTTTACAAGTAGCCGCTGGCTATGTTCCTTTCTAAAAGCGGGTCCAAATTAGTCTCTCGTCGCTCTTGACGGACAGTGACCGATAGAAAATTGCTTATAAATACTTGAAACGCAAAAAAAAAAAGAATAAAACCCGTTCATCAAATCACGTTTTAAAATTGCTGATAATTCAACTCGCTTATGCATAGTCGTAAAAAAAAAAAACAGAGTTATCGAATACTCTCATCTGACGTGTATTTCTCCTCTCACCGACTGTTTCACGCTTAATAATCGATTTTGAAATGAAACTTCGGGAATTCATCGTTTGACCTACTCAACGATTCCCTTTTTCTCCTTTCATCGAATTAGTCAACCAATTCACGAGACAACGAAGCAGCTTCGTTGCTTTTCTGGCTGTTGATCGAAGTAGATAATGGTGAAATCGAGAAAATACTCTCTTTACGTTCTTGTGTAGATCTTTTTTTTTTTACTATAAAAAACATTCTCGGTACAAAGACATTTTATCGAAATAATTCTCACGCTTTCATTCCCTATACCATAAATAGTTGATCGTGTAATCGAGGCCGTACAATTTCACGCGATCATTCCCACACTTCGATAAACAGACACAAATATATATTTTTCCTTACATTACGAATTACCGACATTCTTTGCAATAAAAAAAAATTACTGAAAAAAATCGTACACCTTTGATCGAGTATTACGAAAACTCAAAATTTCGTATCTTTTTCCTTGGCGCTCGGTTTTTTTTTTTTTTTTTTTATATCAAAGCATGATCATCGATCTCTGGAATTTTTATCGTTCTCCGGTATTTCAAAACCGAATGACGCGTCTTACAAGAGTCGGCATAACGGTGAAATCAAAGTTTGAATTTGCCCTCAATTTAATATCCGTTCTACTATATAATCGTTATTCCCGTTTGGCTGACTGACACGCGAAAGAAAAAGTAGACTTGCTTACCTGCTGTTACAGCCAATGTCTGCTTTCTCTCTCACGCACACACATACACATAGACGTAAACAATTGAAACTGGCTCTGACGGACTTCCCCTGGCCAGGATATTCACGAAAATTAATAGGTCATCCTGATATCTTCCTCAATATCTTCTTTTTCTTCTTTGATTATTATTATTTTCATTCCTCGGTTATTCCAACAGCGTAATGTCACACTCGTACCATCCTAATACTATAACCGGTCAAACTTAGCGAAAAAAAAACTACACCAATTGTTGAAAATTAATGTAAAAAAAATTCCTTTAAATTAGACTATTTTTTTGTTTTAAGTGTTATTTGAACTCCTGGCAGAGTTACTGCGCGAGGTGAAAGCCTCGGAGGAGGACAGCGTTACCCGCGCGACTGTCCGATCCAGCGCACGAGTAGAGGAAGGCCTCTTTTTACCCCCCTCTAAGTTAAACTACTATCCGCTCTCTCTCTTGTCGTTTGTATCTCTTCGTATCCCCCGGAGAACCGTGTATCCACGTTACTTTCACAAGAGTCTCTCGAGGCTTCTCTCTTTCTCTCTCTATCTTTCGTTATTGCCTCCTTGGAGTAGCCCGTAGAGTCCCCCATGCCTGAATTCTCCCGTATGCGTTCTATCTCTTCACACTGACTCTCCCGCCAACCACCGATACCCTCTCTCTTCCTTTTCTCCACCTCCGAACACACGAGCTCAGAAACAAAAAAAAACCCTCCGCAGTCACGTATCTCTCGTGCGAACGTGATGTCAGGTGAAAAATTTACTCTCCGTCTTTCTCTTATTGCGTTGGTGGGGAAAAATAAAATACAAAGAGCTGCATCGATAATTCTCTCTCTCTCTCTCTCTCTCTCTCTCTTTGTTTCTCCTCGAGGCTTGTCGTCCTGTAGAGTTGCTCTCTCGGGTCGTCGATCCGAGTTATCCGATTCTTCATCAAGGTCGTACGGGTAATCCTTCGGCAAAGAATCCGGATTCTCGTGGAACGAATTTCATTATGGAAAAACGAAATTTCTACCGTGATTCAATCGGAATTTCTCAGATTCAGCAATTTTATCGGATAATCCTCGAGCAAAAGAAAATCGTGATTCATTCTCTGATTCACGATTGTAAGATGATTTTTCACTTTTTTTTTTGTCTTTACAATTACTGTCGATCCTTTGAAAGATTTAAGGATTCTCCAGAATCGATTATCATCTGTGACTGTTGTTGCTGTTGTTGTTTCTTCATCGTCGTCGTTGTCATATCTAGCATAGCACCAAAATCCGGTCGAACGCTCGATATCGAGAGTTCCTCGGCGGTTGTAAAGTCGGTCGTCGGACGATTAGTTTTTGTCAATTCTATATTACCGTCCAACGCTGATTTTTTACGTTCCATCGTTAAATCCTCGCTTCTACCTGTGTCCATCTTTTGCGACGTTACATAATTCGCTTGCATCGGTGATTCCTGCACGAATTCATTCGGTTTACGTTCGTTACATATCGTCAAATCTGTAGTTGGACATTTGGTAAGTGGTCCAAATAAATTGGCAATATTACGAGCGTAAGCGGTTGACGAGGCTTTTGTAAATTCGCTCAGTGAAAAACCTGACAATTTCGCCAAATCGGCGGGTGTAAAACTTGTCAATTTACTGAGATCCGGTATACCCGTTATCGGCTGTGACAAATCGGCAAGTGGGAAGTCCGACGGTAGTGTTGCACGCATTTTGTTCAGCACGTCCGGTGTCAACGGCGGTACGAGTTTTGTAAAATCCGTCGGTGAATTGTCAAAGTCCATTTTGGCATTTTTCACGGAAACCGTTAATTCACCGGAACGAAAAGTTGGTATTATATCCGTACGACCTAACTTTCCCATACAACCGCGCGAATCTTTCATCTGCATCGACGAACCGCTCGTTACGTCGATAATGTCCTTTTTGTTACAATTATCGCGCGACGATGTTGACGCTTGTATACCAAACGATTTTTGTACCGAAGTAACCATGGCGTTGTCAGGTTTGAAATTAACCGGTGCGAGAAACACATTGTTCGGTGGAAGAATATTGCCAGCTTGCGACATTGCCTCGGATATACCGAGTTGAGGAAATTGTACTGCTACGAAACCCTCGGGCGGTAATTCGGTTGGCTCCATACCGGGACATATCATTTCGCGTATTATGTCCCAGTATGACCCGTTGGCACGATTCGGACCGGGAAGTTTCGAAACGAGAGAATTCTGCGATTTAAGAAGAAAAAATGTACATTACTTATCGAACGGAGATTTCGTGCAAAAGGTTTGTCACGTTGTATTACTCACCTTTAGTCTCTCGAGATAAGTCGTTGTGGGATTGAAATTTGTTCGAAAATCAATGCCACCCTCGCTTCTGTAATAGTCTATACACTTTTTCTGCAATTAAAATCAAGAAACGTGATTATTCAATTATTACAGACGATATTTTTTTATTATTAAGAATTTGATACACTCACAATCTCATCGAGTCCGTCCTGTGATATGAAAGGTTCTTGCGCAAGTGTGTAACTGAGTAGCATAGGACGTGGATATTCGTGTGGTCGATTTTCCGGTGGTGGCATCGACCAGAAAACATTGAAATTTGACTCGTAACAATTGCCGTCAGCGTTGTAAGGTGCTGAAAAACAAATTATGTTAATTTCTTCGCTGGAGACCCAATTTAAGCCGGGGATTTGAATTTTCAACGATTTTCCCCGATTCTCACTAGTTTTAGTATCGAACATCCTTCGCCTCTGCTCTGTTTATAAAAAAAAAAACGTTTACGACGCATAAATAACGAAATCTTCAACTTACAGCAAATCAAACCGATGCAAGGAGTGTAACCATTGTCGCTGGGACCTTTCATTCTTATCTGATAATCCAATTGCGAATCAACGTCGCGCAACGATGGCGAGGCGTGAGAACGAGGATGAGAATGATACCAACCAACCAGGGTAACTCTCTGCCATTCCATTGCTTTTGATATTTCTGCCTCTACCATATTAGCCGATGTTTTATCCTTGCCCGCGTAGCGACAGGGAAATGCGCTTGTAATTGCCAAATCTGTGAAGAAATAAGAGAATTATTAGGTCAAGAATATTTCGAAGATCCTCATAGACATATTTCATGTTTTCTTTCCTCGTTCATTGATTAGAATGTTTCTAATTATTCTCACTGCGAGCATTTATGCCTGAGCGTCCTTCCGGATGGGAAGAATGTATTTCATACATAGTAGTGTGTACTTTATTTTCTAATTCTCACTGTGCGCATTTATGTCCCAGTGGCCACCGAGATATCCGCAGACTTCCTTGTCCGTCAGATGACAGTGAAGATCGACTACTACAGCCGCACTCGTTGATATAGAGACCAAGAATGGTTGAATCTTTCCCAGAGTGCTGAAGGACGTCAATTCAACCATAGTGCTCATATCCCTGTGGCAAAAAGCAATATTTTTTTCAATTATGTCCTATTTCAATGCTCCAATAGTTGCATCTCTGTTACAGAGTACGAAACTCACATGGCGTGACTACGTATTCCTAGGTTGGCATGTTTTACAGGCACTCGCACAACCGTAGTTGGATTTGTTTGCATCGCAACGAAAGTTTCCTCCACTGTCTCGCTCGAAGCATCCGCCGTGTCTACCTTCGGCACCTGAAAATAAATAACGAACGAGTAAGCTCGTAGAATAATTGCACGTTAGGAAGAATGAGCAATCACAGAATTTTAGTTTTTATGGGAAATATGTCTGAAAAAAAAAAAAAGTACATTTTCACGATTGGGACATTTCTTTCCATCAAAAGTATAAATTTGTTTATAACCGCTTGGCCATTGCTATTCTCAAATATTTCGCACCGACTCTATGCTATCTGACAAAAAATACAACACTTAAATTCTACGCATTTTGTCGTCATTTTACAAAGCCAAAACAATATTTCCCAGAATCATTAATCCGTACAAAAATTCTCCCATAAAGTAATTTATAATTATTCATTAAGCCTTAAATTTCTTCAATTAACTTAGCAATCTTACCGGAAACATTGTTGTGCTTGTCATGTCATAAATACCCCGACGATCTTACGCAAATTATTGGTTATAAATTGTACAAAACTCGCTGAGATGCTTTAACGGGACGCCGTATAAAATGGTATAAAACAAAAGCACAAAACATAACACATAACCCCAAAAAAAGTAACGATGATGTTTTGTTTCTTTTTTGACAGAAATCGTTTCGACAATCGATGTATCGAATCGACACGCGAAACATTAGTCAACTTCAGACAGGGTGTGGAAACTCCCATACGAAAACCACGGCTCTACTATTAGTTCCCGCGAGGGGGACACTACAGAGAGTGCGCCACTATCGACGCACATCTAGCGCGACCTACATAGTAGGAGCGAAAAGTCGAACCGAATCTTGGCAAGCTTTTTACCCGTTACCGATTTACTCACAAGGGGACCTTCCCGGCTTGTCATCACCGATTTCGCTAGAATTTATAGGGTATGTTGGGGTTGACGAAGAGTAAAAGTAACCTAAGTGGGAGGGCCAGATGGGCAATATTTAAGAAAATAAACATTTTGCAAATTCAACAATACATAAGAAGTTTTCGTAGCACAATTTTCAATCACCGGTTGGCGCGGCGGTAGGAGCTCGCGTTCATAGTTTGAGGGTCGTAGGTTCGTTTCCCCGTATGAAGACTTTTTTTAAATTCTAATCTTCTGTTTAAATTTGACGTTACTTGCACCACACATATATTTAAATTTGTGTTAGTATGCGGCGGTATGTTCCGGTCCGATTTTGTTGCGACCCGAGGAAGAGACGGTAGCTTCGATAATGTACATCAAATTTTATAATACAAATGACATATGATCTACTTAATGTAAATGAATGTAAATGTATATCTGTATATATACATTAGGGTGGGTCAAATAAAATGATTAATTTTTTTTTTCCTCGATATAATGAAAAATGTCCTGTTTGGCATCTCAAAAAAAACCCTCTGCAAGTATGAGCCCTTCATATTTAAATTAAGAGGTTCCTCATCGCGAATTTTCATTTCCCATTTGAATGACTTGGAAACATTTTTTTTTTTAACTTTGGAATTTTATTAGACTTAAACCGTTGATGTTACGAAAGTTTTTTAGCACATTTTTGTGTAGAACATTTGGTGCTCTACAAAAAAGCTCTCTTGTATCTAATCGATAAAAGTAACCGTACAAAAAATAATCGGTGATAATTAGCTCTGGATTCTCTCATATTTGTTTGAAAACAATTAGTAGTATATTAGTAACATATAAGTAGCATATATTAGTAGTATATTTATTCATATTGATAACTAAAATTTTTTTTAATTTGAAATTTATGTACCAATAAACGAGATAAGTAGAATCCAGAGCTAATTATCACCGATTATTTTACGTACGGTGACTTTTATCGATTAGACACAAGAGAGCTTTTTTGTAGAGCATCAAATGTTCTACAAAAATGTGCTAAGAGACTCTCCTAACATCAACGGTTTAAGTCTAATAAAATTCCAAAGTTAAAAAAAAAAAATTTTCCATGTTATTTAAACGGGAAATGAAAATTCGCGATGAGGGACCTCTTAATTTAAATATGAAGGGCTCATACTTGCAGAGGGTTTTGTTTGAGATGCCAAACAATACATTTTTCATTATATCGAGGAAAAAAAAATGTAGTCATTTCATTTGACCCACCCTAATATACATATATAAATGATTTGCCAAATAAATTATTGGAATAACTTTTTTTCATTCCTTAAAATATCTCTGTCTTCGATCTACTGTACCGACCGACATTTGATTTTCATACCCACTCTTCATTCAAATAGCGCGCCGCAGCTGGATGTATATCTTTTTAGTTCCGACCAGGAGGACACTACATAGATGGCGCTACAAACAGTGGCTGCGCTTCTTAACATGGGAGTTTCCACACCCTGACTTCAGATCGAATGTAAAATAAAGATGGCGGTCGCGACGGTGGGGAGAGAGTTTGCGCTTAAAGGATACGGTGAAGCTGAACGGCTCAATACAGTTTTATACGACAAATTATCCCAGGGAAATCGTAGCAAGTCGATCAGGTTCACCGTGCGTTCTCGTCAATAGTGTCTTGACATTTAACAATATGAATATATACACCCGAATTGTCCTCGTCAAAAATCCAAGATGGCGTCCGGTCAATAGACGAGCTCGTCCGTCGAAAGCTGGAAGGGTGTAAAGAGCTTGGTCGCGCGGAGTTGACCAAGTGGGTGTACCTATAGTTTTTTTTTTTTTTTCATTTTTAGGTAGATCGAAATTGCGAGCTCCCGTTGTGACATTTCGTTTTGGTTATTCTCGTCTCGAAGGAATAAGAGAGGTAATTGCCCTTCTCGCGTTACGGCGGAACGACAATTTTTTCATGTTAAAGCGCGCGTGTATTTGTCGCGATGTACGAAAGAAATTCTCGCCGGGCTTATTACGGAGCGAGAATCCTCGGAGTGTCGCGTCAACAACGAGATGATTAAACAACATGCGATACGTTAGTATCGAGAAGAGACCAGTGAGTTTTTTTTCTTTTCTTTCAACCGTCAAATATCTTCAAATTCCGCGTGAGTGAAGAAGCAAAAAAAAAAAAAAAAAGAAGGGAAAGAAGAAACAGTTTGTTTCGTCGTCGAGCGGGGGAGGGGCCGGATTACAAAATGGCTTCGGGCGACAATGTGGATGTGATTGAGGTGGTCGAAACGGGTTTTGGTGGACCCGCCCGGAGCTCCGACAGGACTGACGATTCCGGGGACGAGGATGGTAAGCAAAAAGGCAAAGAGTCTCGAAGAAATTTCCTTGCTTCTCGATCTTTCCAGACATAACTTTCAGTTTCTATTCCTATAACCTCCTGGTCGTCTCGAAAACGAGTTATACTGATCGTACTCGAGACTTGCGTCTTTGCAAATTTTCGAATTTTATCACTGGTAAAAATAGAAAATAAAAAATAAAAACGAGAAGAGAGGAATCGCACATGTCAGAAGTGACGCCGAGAATACGGCTGTCACGCTTGACGTACCCCAGCCGCGGGTGTGAACTTTGACAGCTGACGTCATTCTCTATCTCACTTGCACTCTAGTGCTTGATGGTGATTCACGTTTCTCAGAATTTTCAGTCACCACGCTATTTCAAATCTCTTTCGCGATTCAAATGCAATTCATCAGTATCATTATTAATATCGTTTTTTTTTTGTTTTTTTTTTTTTTTGTAATTTATTGTTTCTCCGGAATATTTGATATGTCAGTCTCAATTTGCGGAACAAACTACTGCGGAAACGAGGATAATTGGGATTAATTCGAGTTATTCTGTCCTTTCAGATAAATCAACGGGAGAAAAAGTTACAGCCTTTGATGTAAGTACAAACAAAATTCAATTGAACCGCCCTTCTTTTTTTTGTGTCCTTCCGACGCAGTTGCAGTATGAGCGATTCCTGTTTTTTTTTTTTTTACATTTATTCAATTAGAATCGTCTTGATGGAGCATTAAATCTTGTTAAATAATTTTTATGTACAAAGGGAAAGTGGCGTTAAAAAGGCTGAGCTTGGATTAAAAATTTCTAGGTAACGTGTAAGTAAAATGACCGTTTGACAAAAATAATTGGGCATTTTTTGGCAAATCAGCCACAAATGTCTTGAGAAAATCACACTAAAAAATATATAATTTTCTTTGTCGCAATGAGAAATTATATCGGCTGCATGGAGTTTTGATTTTTCGATAAATAAATAAAAGTCTAATTGACAGTATAGGTGTAACAGTGTTTTATGAATTCGTAATTTTTTGATCATTGTAGGTAGTGTGAAATTCACAGATTATACTCGAAAAAAAAAAAAATCGACTATAAAAAAAAGTACATTAAGAATTATTTATTGATATTTACAATCTCGGTCCATTCTTATTAGATCAATGTACTCCTGTAAATTTGCAAATAGATTTTCTCCGAATCTAAAAGTCTTGAGAGCAAAGAAAAATTTATATTGATAATCGTATGAAACGTTAATTAATGGACGATATCACCAAGGTACGTGAATTTTTATTTTTGTAGTACAAGGATCAAATATTTGAGTATTGTTATCTCGTTCTCCTCACGAATCAAGTAAACACGCAAAAGTGAAAGTAGTAGAAAAAAAAAACCCTCCCCGCTCATCTGCGACATAAGATCGTCGGATATGTCGGAGCTACATCGTTGTCGCTTAAACGGTATCGATCTTATCCACATAGAAGATGCAGATTCTAGCGGGAAAAGACAAATTTCCGATATCAATGATGTAACTAATAGTACATTGAACTAAAAATGCTGTTTTATCGTTATTTCTTTGATCAACGAAAAATCTTCAAATTTCATTGCACTAACAGACTTCGGCGACTCAACATGGAAGCGGCGGGCCAAAAACTCCCGTTGGCGTTTCCAGAAACAAATCGGAGCGGGAAAGAAAGATTGGTCATCGGAGGGTTGGCGTTGGAGGAGAGATCACCTACAAAAAGGTAAATTAATAATGGATCAGTCTTATTTCAATTTTTATTTCGATAAAGGGACTATGACCTTTTTTTTTTTTACGACAACCGGTATCTGTTTCTAATAACTCACGTGTCCAATAAACAACAATCCATGCCAGGAGCGACAAAAAAAATAACGAACAAAAAAAACGATATCTCGAACAAATATACCACGAGGACTATAATTATATATAGAAAAAAAGTGTGTGAATATACAAACAACGTGAACAATGCGTTTGTTTTCAAAAATGAAATATTTCATTGAACCATTCGTCAGATTGTATTTTACTGATATTTTTTTTGTTTAGCATCGTGCTAATTTCTTATTCAAATAATGGACGACGTACTATAAATAAAGTGCATCGATCTCTTGAAATCGTTCGTTTCCTTGTGTCTCCGTGATCAGTGCATCGCGAGACCGCGGTACGAGCTGCTTCGTTTTCGTGCCGAATGTCGATAAAAAGAGTCATGAAAAATGGTTTATCAGGTGGAAAATGTAGCGGGAATGGCATTGACCCTATTAGAATGGGAA
This sequence comes from Oxytorus armatus, assembly GCA_958009045.1. Taxonomy (NCBI): domain Eukaryota; kingdom Metazoa; phylum Arthropoda; class Insecta; order Hymenoptera; family Ichneumonidae; genus Oxytorus; species Oxytorus armatus. The sequence continues at coordinate 24,849,791 of OY253748.1, forward strand.
TACATAAAATATTTACAACGTGTATGGAAATTCGCACTTGTTTGCTCAAATTATGAATTTCAAACGAAACGCCTGACAAGAATTTTTTCTAATTGTCCCTTCTTTTTTTTTTAAATCCGTTATTCAGATCCAAACGACCCAGATTATGGGCTCTATACAATTGGGAATACAACATGCTGTAGGTGGTCTCGCTAGTAAACCAGAGAGAGATTTACTTATGCAAGATTTTATGACGGTGGAAACAACGAATTTTCCAAGCGAAGGCTCGAATCACACGCCCGCTCATCATTTTTCTGAGTTCAAATTCAAGAATTACGCTCCCATAGCATTTCGATACTTTAGGGATTTGTTTGGCATACAGCCCGACGATTTTTTGGTAAGTCACACGTTTCTCATACTTTCTCGTTCACAGTACAAACATATTTGTTCTGTTTTTTTTCTCATCTTCCTTTTAAACAAATCACTCCTTTTCGCAGATGTCTATGTGTAGTTCCCCATTACGTGAATTATCAAATCCTGGCGCTAGCGGAAGTATCTTTTATTTAACGGAGGATGACGAATTTATCATAAAGACTGTACAGCATAAAGAGGGAGAGTTTTTGCAGACTCTTTTGCCTGGATATTATATGGTAAGTAAAATTGAATTGCGAAATTTTCTCAAAGGTATGTATTAATGACCACAATTTTCGTTTTTGTAGAATTTAAATCAGAATCCAAGAACTTTATTACCAAAGTTCTTTGGTCTTTACTGCTATCGTTGCAATAGTAAAAATGTTCGATTGATCGCGATGAACAATCTCTTGCCATCGGCTGTTAAATTACATCAGAAGTATGACCTGAAGGGCTCGACGTACAAGCGAAAAGTATGTACGGAATTTTGAGGCAATGAGAATTATGAAATATATATTATTTAATGGAAATTATAACGTTACGTGTATATTGATCGAAAAGGCCTCGAGAGGCGAGAGATCAAAATCATCGCCGACGTACAAAGATCTCGATTTTATGGAACATCATCCCGAGGGTATTTTTCTCGAGGCTGACACTTACGGGGCTCTTGTGAAAACGATACAAAGGGACTGTCGAGTCCTCGAGAGTTTTAAAATCATGGATTACTCGCTCCTCGTGGGAATACACAATCTTGATCAGGCTGCGAGAGAAAAAACTGTAAGTATCCCTTGGTCTTGATGTGATTATCATCCGAATCATTTTGCGATTTGAATTGTGAGAATTTTAATTTAAAAAAGAATTCCGTCCTCTACCTCAACTAAATTTTGCGCCAGAGCTTTTTTTGTTTATCTCGAGAGTGTAGCAAAATTTTTCAAGAAACGAAAAAAAAAATGTCATATTTACGAAGAAACCAGGGGGTAATTGAATGTCTTCTTTTTTTTCCCTTTGTACCACAGGAACAAAGGTTATCGGCGAGTGCCGATGAGGAGGCTGGCGAGCCCGGCGAAAGCAGCGGTTTCGTTCATACGGAGCGTGAAAAAGAACGGGAGGATAGAATAGGTGCGGTGGCGCTTAATCGTTCGAAAAGCATTAATCGACAGAGGCTCGTTGCTCACAGTACGGCGATGGAAAGTATTCAAGCCGAGAGCGAGCCAATAGACGAGGAAGATGACGTACCGTGAGTATTCTTCTCCAAATAATAATTAAAAAAAAAAAATAACTCAAAATGTATAACAAATTTATGACAGTCACAACAAAATTATCGAGTTCTCAATGGATTTTCTTAAATTTTTTATATATTTTTTCTTTTCAACTACCAACGTATCAATTTTACAAGCCGTTTGTCATTAACGATGGTGACCTATATATCCTATTCCTAGCAGTCCAGGCGGTATCCCCGCCAGAAATGCCCGTGGTGAGCGACTATTACTCTTCGTCGGTATAATCGACATATTGCAGAGTTATAGACTAAAGAAGAAATTAGAACACACGTGGAAGTCCATGATACACGATGGGGTGAGAATTACATCTGTGAAAAAAAGTTAAATCAATTAAAGACAAACTAAACGGCTTGAAAAAAAAAAAATCTCACTATTGAAACAGAGAGCGTTCGATGGAATTTTTGTTATCAAAAATATTTGTTTTTCTTTTCCCATCAGGACACGGTATCCGTGCATCGACCAGGCTTTTACGCTCAGCGCTTCCAGGACTTTATGGCCAAGACCGTATTCAAGAAGATTCCCTCACGTAAGTACCATCCAAATCAGCCTCTCCTAGCGAATTTGACCTCGATGCTAGCACTAAACAAAGCCCATACCTGAATATTCCTCTTCCCCGCCCCGTTATCCACTAGCACGTCGATAGTCACAAAGAAAGAAAAAAAGGAAACAACAAACAGAAAACGAGTAGAAATTGTAATTCCCGTTACGCGAGTAACGTGCATTTTAATCGATTAACCCGAGTACTCGTAACGTAAATTTTTATTCGAAGACTCGAGAATTCCGTCAATCAACGTTTTCCAATAGTATACGCAGTATTAAAAAAAAAAAAACAAAAAAAAACAAATGGAACAAAACACATGCACACAACGTTAACATTGATGAATGAAAAACAAAAGGGTTGTGCAAGGGTTGTTTCTTTTAGCGTAGGAAAGAGATATTTCAGAAAGTAAAAAAAAACAATGATACTATATCGATGTATCGAAGGGATACGAACTTCAAACGATACGTACAAATAGTAGATTAACGTTAAAAAAAAAGCAACAACCACGAGAATCCGTCGTCAAAAAGCATAATAACAGGCTAGTCGAGAACTACCATGTTTGTTTTAAGCTGGTAAAATTCTCTAAATGTTATAGAGAAGGCAAAAAAACCCATATATATATATATACAAAGAGCAGTAAGCCGTAAGCTAGCTAATAAATATTCGTTGGTAAAAAAAAAGTATCATTGCCATTGAGAGATGAGAGTTAAATCTCTTTCATCATGATCACGAGGTATTTCACGAAGCATGTAGCCTGCCAATGTCTCGTTGGAGTTTGAAAACTTTCGAGTCTGATTATGCTCAATATTTTTTATCATCCGATCTTGCTTACGAAAGGTTAAAAGCAAAAAATGCTCGAATTAACAAAAACGTACATTTTTTTTTATTCTACCTCTAACGCCCTAATCATTTGTTTCCATCGAATCAAAGCTCGCGGTCGAAAATTCCAAATTCACAATTACAACTAAATGAGATTAACGAAATAAACTTTATTTCGTACGATTCGGCCAACCACAATGAGCCATCGTCACGTGATACTCCCAACTTATTCATAATAACGACTCAAGTTTTGTTCAAACACGTTTTTTTTTAAATATAATGGTCTCTTTACAACTGTTTTTTTTCCCGTTCAAACAAGAGAAACTGCACTTTCCGATATTTTGTTTTTTTGTTGTTTTTTTTTTTCGAAATGAAGTTAACACTGAGCAAAGTATGCGCGGTAAGAATCATTGGATTGGTGTCCACAAGAAATAGCTGAGTATTTCCCCGTAGTAAACGAGTTAAAAAAAAAAAGATTTCACGTTATTTGTCGCAATCATGCGGCAATAGCGATTCGAGGAACGAAGATAATACACAATCAATTCGTCGAAGGATATGTAAGCATAGATATATTTTCGACATTTCCTTTCACGACGGCGTAACTGCTGAGTTTTTTCTCCTGTTTGTTTTTTCTCACGAGAACCAGTGGAACGCGGAAGTTTTCGTTAGAACTCACGTAATATGGGACTTTTGTTAATTGTGTTCGTTTTTTTTAAATAATGCTCAAATTTTTAATGCTCAAACTCGAAGCCTCGATAAAACGTGATATGACGAAAATATACAAGCGTTATTTTATTACGAGCTCAAAGTGGCATTAATTTTCTTCGATCTATATATTGCTGGATTTAGTAGGACGATATTAGTGATTAACGTGTGAAAGAGAAAAATCGTCGATGCGATTGATAAGCTAGGCTTAGCAATATCTCTTGACAAAACGAATTCTAGCGTTAGAAATTTTGTTTTTTTATCCCTGTTTTTTTTTTTAGTCTTGACGTTTTGCAATAAAGGCGAGAGGGACATAAATTACGAGAAAAGATATTAGTTTGTGAATGTGAGCGAGAGAGAATGACGAGAAGAGAGAGAGTGAGAGAGTTAGAAGTAGCGATATTTTCTTATTGTGCAAATATTCAGCTATAGCGACTGGATGTGGACACCAATGTAAATATTTTAATATTTTACAATAAACACTTTCGCTATTTACCAAACTCATTTCATTTATAAGCCTGTCCACACTCCAATTTCTATAACTACGTCGCTAAATTAATTTCTCCCAAGCACTTGAATTAGTTAACCTTTTATTTTTATTTATTTTCATTTTTTAAAACCACTCTGACAAATTCCCGAATCAAGCTTACACTATTTGAAACGTGACTAATCTCGTGGATCGCCCTTTAGTAATTTTTTTATCGTAAGATTGGAGAAAAAAAAAATTATAATCATGCTTCGGATAATGTGTCGTGACCGCGTGGATTATCGTTATCCATTAATTCTTTTCCTGAAAGACAAAATTCATAAAACATCCTCACAATTTGTACACGTTTGGAGAACAATTTTCTTTGTTTTCTTATGCTAACTCCTTATTGGACTAGCGCTATTTCGAGTCGAACGATGTTTTAGTGATATATATTTTTTTTTTCACTTTCAATCGCTGTAACAAAATGTTGGGTATATTCATAATATTGCGTTAGTTAAATGTCAATGTTTCTGTGTCCGTGCACTTCTTACGTGTCGAAATCTCCTATGAACCTGACCTCTACGCTACCGTAATCGTTTTATCACGATTGTCGAATACCAAAAGTGGACCTGCCCGAGATTAAGGGGAATCATCGAAAATTCCGTAACCTCGTCACCAGCTACATAGGTAAAATCTCTGTCTGTGTTTGTGGTTCTTTTATTAATTTTTTTTTTTTTTTTTTTCGCTCGCAAATATCAAAACGTTGTTTTTTTTATTTGTTCTTCGCATTGTCGTAGGCTTGCGTTCCGTTTTTCTCAACATTTCTCATCGAAATACGACAGATCAAGACGGTCGTACGTATAAGTATAGTTTTCCCAGCATCTAGCTGTTTTGATGGCAATTTTTTTTTCTTCTTCTTTCCATTGATAATCCACGTGATTCAGGTGTGAAGAAAATTTAGCTCGAGAATTCATCGGTATTTGGCTAGTCGCACATATATAGAAAAGATATTTTTTTAAAGGGGACTAGGAAGATTTTAAACGGCCGAAAAGCGATTTATTATTCTAGAACAAAAAAATTATAACGGCGAAAATTGTTATTAAAAAAAACGTTAGCAAATAAGTGAAAGCATCTTTTTTCAGCCTGCCAACTAGTTTAGCACGATTATCAGTTGACGAATTGAGATACCTTTATGTTCTTGTTGATGACTCTTCTCGGTTAGTTTTCCCTGTGATCGAACGAGAAAAACTAAAATTCGGAACGGAATTAGAAAAATGGCAGCGAAAAAAAACAAAAAATGGCGAAAAATGTTGACCTTTTTTTTTCATTTTTTTGTCACCATTTTCTTTGTTTTGTTTGAAATAGTTATTTTTTCGATTCAATCTCTCGGGACACTGTCCGCGAAGACTCTTATCCAAGGACATTGAGATATTTCCTTTCACTGGCAATTGTCCCAAATAATAGGACGCGGTGGAAAAAGAAATTGACCTATTTGTTTCGACACTTTTGTTTTTTTCGAACGGTTCGACGAATTTTCTTTTCTTTACAATGAATAAAATGAATAATTTGACAGAAGAGGAACAATGTACATTGCAAAAACCAGCAATCGACAAAATTTATTCACTTTTCACCCATTTAAATCTTCCTATTCGCCCTAATGATAAACAAACGCACACCGATGAAGATCCAGAAGAATTTACGAACGTTCTATCGAATCTTTGAAATGATAAAAAAAAACCTGAAATGTTTTTTTTTTAATTAGTCACATAATTCGTGTATTGTTGTCTTGAGATGGAATTGTTTTTTAGTGTGGTATTTCGTTTGTTTCGTCCAGTGATAAAGTAACGACAAAAATGTCCTTTTTTTATACTAGATAAGATCGTTTAGAAATTTTTCGATACGCCCGCAGTTCCACGGTTATTGTCCACGTTGTGAAAACTACGGCATCATGTACATTTGTGTTGCAGCTCTGAAACATTCCCCGTCGAAGAGAAAAAGCATATCTCGGCCGTTGAGGCCCCTCGAGGGTGACTTTGATTCGACTGGTGAGTTTTTTTTTTTTTACGTATTCCCTTCCCTACGATCCAACGATAACCAAAAAATGAAAAAAATATCCTCATTATTTTTCCCCAGTTACGATAATTACTCTTCTTTCAGTTATTATCATTATTTTTTAAGTGTGAAATATTGAAAAAAAATGATTTTGATCGTCTAGCGAATTCGGTTGAATTAAGCTCTCGCGAAAAATCGACAATATCGAATGCAAATAACGTCGTTTTCATTATTTTTCGTGGTATAAATTGCAATTTTTTTTTTTTTCATTAACACGACGTATTATATCGTATTGTTTTTCGTCAAAAGGCAAACGCAATGAGAAAAACTGCAGACTCAAGTGTTTCGTTAATGTTATACCCGTCTCGAACACGACCGTTTTATCTACTCTGTGTGGCACGACGAAGAGTCCCGCTTGAACAGGTTTTCATCTCGTCACCGATCGAATTATCTCTTCCATCGCTCTGAAAGCGCCAGTAACATTTCATCGTTTTTTCTTCCTTCTCTGTTTTTTTTTTCAATTTTCTCAAAAATTCTTCATTATCACCTGCACATTTCCTCCATGCATACAAAAGCATTTTATTTTTTGTTTTCATTCTCCAATAATTCTTCCACAATATCATTTTGTATCTCATCCTTCTCACAATACGTGTATACGTGCGGCTTTATATTGGCTATATAATATATATATATATATATATATATAAATCTATATTATATATATGATGTTGTATGATGGTTTAGCGGTGACGGCAATCGGAAGTACGGCAATGCATGCTACATCACCCACGAAACTCGGTGAGTCTCCTCACACCACATTTACCCTTTTCTCTTCTCCCTTCGTCCCCTACTCGCATCCCCGATCACTTTAACTTCAATTAACGGGGGGGGTAGGGTTTTAAAGGCGAAAAAAAGCATACTTTTATGATTTTTTTGCGGCGACATGAGTAACATAATTTTATTAAATAGAATTACATATTATTGTACAACTATTGAAGTATCTCAGAAAAAATTTTCAATGAAAAATATTGATAAATAAGCCGGTGACGTTGAATCTCCAGAGGCGCCTTGAAAAAAAGTGGTTTTGCGGTGAACATTATAACTCGTTACCGGATCATCTCAAACAAAAAAATTGATATGCATTTTAAAGGTGATGTATTTCTCGAGGTAATCAGGAAGAGTTTATTTATTTATTTTATTTTTTTCTATTTTTTGCAGCACTTGGATGTGAAAAACGCAATTTTAGCTCAAAAAATCGCGCTTAATTTGTTATTAAAAAATTGAAAAAAAAACTCCTGATTACCTGTTGATTTATGTGAAGAAGTAATGTTTAAATTTTCAAAAGGATCGGTTCAGCAGATTTTGAGTTCTAATGTTCACAAACTTCAAAAATGACGTTTTCGGGAAAGTCGATTTAAAGTTTTTTATACGTGAAAATCAGGTATCACGGCCGGTCGTTTGAAACGCTGTAACTCCGTTAGTTTTACTCCGATTGACTTAAAATTTATACACAATATTCTCGACATATTGTTCATTCAGAAAAAAAAATAAAAAATGCAAAAAAAAATAATTTTAAAACCCTACCCCCCTCTTAATCATGGTGAATTCATCATTCTCGTCGCATCAATGATAAGTGATTTAAAAAAAATATATTTCCTCAGCCGGTAAAAATCGTAAAAATGATTATTAAACCAATATCTCACTGAGGATTTATCGTGAATCAATGATACGTTCGCGAGTGATCGAGATTTTGTTATTGCTGATCGTCCCATTTATTTCTAATACCAATCGCGTGATACGGAAATTCTAATTTTTGAAAACGGGGAAATTCTAATTTTTTCAGTCATTTCAAATAGATATTTTAATTTTTACCTATTTACACGTTTTTTTCCATTGTTTTCATACTTTTTGCGGAACGTAGATAACGAAGGAACGGTTAACTAATGAACGAGATATTTTCGATTAAATAAATCCTTGAAATTCTGCGATAAACAAAATTTCACATTTTTTTTTTTAGTCTTTGTCAAAAGCTTCAAAATATTGCTACATTGAACACGGAAATTGTCACACGAAATCTTGACGACAAATGTATATAAAAAATTTGATAATCAAAGATTTGTGATCGGGATTCTGGAAATGTATTTGAAAATTTCAATTTTCCACATCTCTCACGTGAGACCGAGCTAATTATTTTTTCCTTCGACATGGCCGATTAAGAAAAAAAAAAACATTAGCTCGTTTTTATTCAAGCCCTCTCCTTTTTCTATCATTACTCCACCACGGATTCGTTTGTTCAGCGATTTGCCTGGAGACCATTCGGACACAAAGCATGCATTTTTTTTTTTACGGTGAATGATTTACATTCTGAAGAACCCTTTGAAGCTCGGTATATTGTTGAAGTAGCGAATCCGGGAACAGTGAGATGCGTCATTGTCGATGTTCATTCTATTTCACTTAAAAACCACTCTATTTTTTGTATTAAGGGAGAACACCACTGTGACCCCCTGTTTTTTCACATTTTTCAAGAATTTTTTTTTGTGGGAAAAAAAAGAGATATTCAAAAAATTTGTTTGGGTTTTGTTCCTTGTTTATTAATGTATCAAAAAACATTTTTTTCACATTTTTCACGCCGCATGGTGGCGCTGGGGAAGCTCTCGCGTCAGGTGCTGTCATCTCCGCGGCACGCAGGAGAACTCTCTTCAACGTCGATCTGACAAATGTGAAAAAAATGTTTTTTGATACATTAATAAACAAGGAACAAAACCCAAAAAAATTTTTCGAATATCTCTTTTTTTTCCCACAATAAAAAATTCTTGAAAAATGTGAAAAAAAAACAGGGGGTCACAGTGGTGTTCTCCCTTAAATCCAGATTTATCAATGAAAATTCGTCGCCGGGTTTATAAAAATTCAGAAAAATAAAAAAGTAATTCGTTACTGCAATTACATTTTTACAAAAAGACACTCCACTAAAGATCGATAGAAATTATAAGGAAGAAAAGAAAGCATTAAAATGCCGGAAATTTACAGAAATACGAACAGAATTAATTCGCACAAAATTTAACTTCTATCCAATTTTATAACTTAAAAAAAAAATGGAGACGCAACTCACTTTTTTCTCATGCCTGAGTATCCTCTCTCTTTTCCCCCCACCCACATCACGATAACCCTCTGACTTGCTTGGGAAAAAAAAAAAATCGCCCCTCCATCCTCCGTGATGGGAATCAAAGGCACGGAAAAAAAAAATATCGCGACTAACACGAGTGACGTACGTACTGAACCGCCGATTAGCGAGCCCAATCGGTATCGAGACGGTGGTGAGCAGCAGCGGCGGTGGAAATGTCGATGGAAATTCAACGAGTTCGGTACCAATAGCGACATCAACGCCGGTGAATCTTCCAACATCCGGTGGCGCTGTTGTCTCCGTACCACCGCCGCCCCTCTCGGCCGGTATAATCGTTGCCGATGGTCCTCTACGTGTGACAAGTTATCCGGCTGTATTGAAAGGTCGTAGCGGTGCAAGTCCACCAAATCCAAATCTCGTGCCGTCGGGAAAAATTCCACCGCCTGTTCCACCGCGGGGCAGCGTCGGTACGACGAGTCTCGCGAGAACGAGACTCGAGGAACAGCGCGGAAATGCATCGTCATCGTCGTCAACTTCCGGTCGAGGTGATGCCAATAAATCGTTTAAATTGCATGAAACAAAAACGATCGCGGTATCGTCGCCTCTTGGTAGGAAAAGTATTATTTTGAAAAATTCGAGTGGCTTAATATCTTCTGAACGAGATGAGCCTCTTGCGCCGTTGCATGAGATTATATCCCAACGTCCCGCGCGTCCCGAAAAAATGTTTACGAAATACAACGTTAATCAGCGCGACACGCATGTTTCCAATGATTTGAATTTTCATGGAATAACGACGAGTGACGCGAGGGCAACGACAAATTGCCTGGAAATTCCTTGTCAACAACGACAGCAGGCTCAACACTGTCAATCACAATTTTATGGACAACGTTGGCACACAGGATACGAGGAAAATGATGAATTTGTGAGCGTCGAGAGATGCGATGGTAATTACATAATTCGCACAAGTCCAAGTCCATTCAGACCCGAGAGAGGTAGATATCGTTTTGTGAAATCGTCCGTGCCTCGGTCCATCGATAATCACGATCAAAATTTCGATAGCAATATTGAAAGAGCGAATAAACCGGAATCTTTATCGATTCAACGTCCCAACGTCGAGATAAATGAAACGATGAAAAAATTCACGTACTTCATTAATCCAGGTGGCAATATTTACGATAAAATGTCACGAAAGGATAAAAAACACTCGGAAACTTATGCCGAGAGAATGCGACGACAGGAGAATGATTATTTACAATGTTCCGGTGGAAAAATGAAGATTGACGTTATAACGAAGAATCCAGAGATATTTATTGAACCCGCGAGTTTTGTAAAATCGCCAACGAAATTTACGACAAATAACGAAGTAACGAGAGCACGAGATAACAATGAGAAATTTGCTCGTCCAACAAACAGCGACGGAAAAAAGTCTTCAGGATTATTTCCGGATGAGATTGCCAAGAAAACATCCAAAAACGTTTCTAATTCATACTTTCAGTGTGAAAAACGTGTTTCGTTGCGAAGGAACGACGAAAAAATTGATAATTTACGTCGAGCTGAGAAAAATCTCGTAATGTCAAATATCAGCGACGAACGAATTTTCGTGAAAAGGGATTTTAACGGTGACAATTCACGAACGATTCAGCAAGCATTCTCGGATTCCTCGTTATCGGTCTCGCGTTACAAACGCACCGCTAGAACATCCGGTGAACGCGTGAAAAAACGTGAAACGAAATATTCCTCGAGACGCGGCTCGAGAATTAAACTCTCGACACCTAATATACGCACGAGCGAGAAAATACATCCGGAAACATTGAAAATTTATTTGTCCGACAATGAGTACAGAAATTATCTCGATGACACATCGAGTCGCGAGGATTTAACGAGAACAACACCCAATTTATCCTTTTTGCATGGCTACGCAATCACTCGCTCATACAAATGATCATTCTCAACATATCATCACTCAAACTCACTATATTATTATTATTGTTGTCGTTGTTATCATTGTTGTTCATTATTCCCTAGAAAGATGAAATTTACGAATTTTGCGTGTTCAAGGCATTCCCGTTTGTACTTCTTTTCGATTTTTTTTTTCATCGTTTGCAAACTCCTAGCGGTGAATTTTGTCGTTTGAGAAATTATAACAAGTGTTTCACGACGCGTCACCTGTGCATTCACAGCGAAGAGTGAGATTCGATGAGAATTTCAAGTACTTTCCTGTACGACGAACATTTCGAAAAAAAAAAAACAAATCAACGACACTGAAAAAACTAAGAGCATTGCCTTTAAATAATAACAATTGCCATGAAGAGTTCATTTCAAACGCAAAATTTAAACAAAAATTACGACGATTTGTTAAACAACTTTTCTTTCAACCGCATCATTAATAACTTCTTGGCATTCTTATGCAAAATCAATGTATCTTAAATATGCACGATTTTTGTTTTTCTTTAAATTTTCATCGTAACGCAAAGTCTACAGATTGAACGAACAAAACTTTCGATTAGAATTGTACACGTGAAGCAATCCCGAAGGACTTTTAGTTAGTTATATTGATAAATCATGTGAAAAAAAAAAAGAAAGAAAAATTGCATCTGCAATATCGTGTTCGTTGAAGTATAAAGTCGACAGGTTCCTCAACCCGTCCTGCACGTCAATTCGGGTGTTCTTTTGTTTTTCGTTAAATGTCTTCTTTACTCGAATGAATTATTCGGTAATTTTGTTATTTGCGTGTGAGTCGATAGATTAAACAAAAAATTGCAGCTTTTTGTTTCTGGTAAGAAAAATGAAAAAAAAAATTGTCGTAGAAATTGTGCTCCCATTTTCCTGTCGCTAGACGATTCGCTCTTTTTGTGTGTGCTTAGTTGAGACGATTTTTTGTGTCGTTACGGTATCCGTAACGATACTCTATTTTTTTCTTCTACCATATCTTCACTTCTTTTAGTAAGCCGTGTCGAAAAAAAAAATCCATTTGTGTCCGTTCTTCGCGGTCTCTCCTCGTTGCGTAAGATCCATTTTTTTTGACAATTTTTTGTATCCACAGCGAGGTAGAGTTCTTACAAAGAAACTTTTCTTTTTGTCGTACCGAAAGAAAAGGAGTTGAGAGAAGGAGAAGAAAAAAAAATACGTTTTTTTGTTTTCTCGACTTAGTGCTAATGGGTAGTGCGCTTTTTGTAGGTGGCACCCTTCCTTCAACCTGCTCCACTCCGCCCCCGCCCTTCGACGATGCTGTACGATCAAACGACCAGACACTGGCAACAGGAGGTGGTCATCATCAGGGCACCACTTCTATACTCTCGACCGGTCAATCCAAGCACAACAAGGTCGTTCATCATGTCACTCTCAGCAAGACCTATCACGATTCCGTCAGGTAAAGATAAAAAATTAAATTCTTTATACTTTCCTCGGCGATTGACAGAATTTAATTTTTTTTTACATCCGCCAATGACGTTTTCTAATGGGAAAAATTTGTTTATTGTTTTTTATTAATTCGTTAAGGGAATTTTTCATTAACATTGTTATACAAAAATTGAATTTTATATGCGTGTGAATTAATTGACGCATCGTAAGATTTTATTTTCCTTTCGAATTTAATACTTCAATGGGAAATAATGAATTTTAGCAGTATAACGGATGTTCACTTGGAGAGCAGCGGAAGCGGCAGCGGTAGCGGCGGGAGAGAAACAAAATCGTCGTTAAGCGTTGAGAGCGGTGGTAGTAGTCGAGGTGGTGGTGGATTAACTTGGACGCCACCGACCGGTAGCGCCGAGGGTTCGACACCCACATGGACCGAGGGTACACCCTCGTTCACCGAGAGTTCCAGCAGCGGTGACATAGGTAAGTTTCTGTACGCGCTGAATCTCTACTTCAAGCCGTGAACAGGCTTTTTCTTCTATCTTCAAATATTTCGTTCAATCGACTCGCGCGCGAGAAATAGAAAGAATGAAAATTAACCGTTCACCAAGAGATCGTTCGACCGCTGACAAATTCATTCGACTGTATCTGAAACTTCCATTTTCATCGGTCTCTGAACAGAAATGTGGTAAATCGAATTTTTCAATCTACGTCTGAAAAGAAAACACACACGAACAAATTATAATATCAAATTTCCTGCCAATGAATTTGGAAAACTTTCCAAATAGATTCATCGCAAGCGAATATTTTTCAGTAAAAAGTGTAACGAATGAAAATGACAATAAAAAAAGTAATTGAGTCATCAAAATCGAAAAAAAAACAAGGAAAAATCAGATCTTACCCATTTCTGCTGTTGACGATAAATTATACCGAACGAACAATTTTACCTACCAATTGCCTTCGTAATTTTTTTTCCACGCAGTCTTTAAGGGAGAACACCACTGTGACCCCCTGTTTTTTTTTTTCACATTTTTCAAGAATTTTTTTTTGTGGGAAAAAAAAGAGATATTCGAAAAATTTGTTTGGGTTTTGTTCCTTGTTTATTTATGTATCAAAAAACATTTTTTTCACATTTTTCACGCCGCATAGTGGCGCTGGGGAAGCTCTCGCGTCAGGTGCTGTCATTTCCGCGGCACGCAGCAGAACTCTCGTTAACGTCGATGAAAAATGTGAAAAAAATGTTTTTTGATGCATTAATAAACAAGGAACAGAACCCAAAAAAATTTTTCGAATATCTCTTTTTTTCGCACAAAAAACAAATTCTTGAAAAATGTGAAAAAAAAACAGGGGGTCACAGTGGTGTTCTCCCTTAACATAGCTTAAGTTTCATTACAAATTGTTCGCGATATAACACGTGAAATGCCAATGATAGACGATTTAGGATTCAAAGAAAGTCGCGGGAGAGAATTCAGTGCCTAAAGTCTGATGTACAGCTAGACTAATGTGCTATAGATTAAATCTGTACATTGGCCTCGGTTAAGTGTCGTGAGATGATGAGATCTTGAGCGATTCTTTTTTAAAGGTCGATGCTGATTTGCTAGTTAAGAAAAAACAAACAATTATTGAAATCAGGCAAATTCTTTCGTGATTACGGAAGAAAAAAAATAACAACGTAAAAATATCCTGTGTAACGGAAAATTGTTCCGCGTTGGAATTACCATATAACCAAACAGTTACGTTTCTTTTCGTTCGCGCTTTCACAAAGTTTGTCCGGAACTGAAAAAAAAAAAACGCAATGTTCTCATACGCAATAGTTCTGTTTAGTCAAAAATGAAAAAAACAACGCGACTCATCGAAATGTCAAGCGGACAATATGCCGGGACAATAAAATTCGTATACTGCGTTACACTAACAATAAATATAAAAGAAAAATACACATCTTTTCATTCACTGTTCATTTTCCATATACCCTGTCAAAACACTCTTCAATAATCTCGTCTATGTGCAAAGAAAATTTCTAAGTCTACAGTCGCTTAGGACCGGCGAGCCTTGAGATAAGTTCGTCTCTCTATCACTTTATTTTCTATCTACTCTTCTATCAACGTACAATCTTTCACTCATATATATGAGCTTTGACACGCTTATATTTCACACTTCAGCACGAATCGTCATTGGGCACAGAAACAGAATGAGTCGATCTGGTCTTACGTGCCTGAACAACTGTCGAACGATATGAGAATGAAAAGGAAACGAAAAAAACATTTGATAACTATTTGGCATTTAACAAGCATCAATTCCATTAATTCTCGTTAGTTTATTTTAGTTTTTTTTTCTATCCTCAATCGTTTTAGGAGCTATTAGGCTGTTAACACTTTATTCGACTCAATCTGCATACAACCCCGCTCCGCTTTTTTCCCCTCTATGAAGGAAGTACGACTGTTTATATTTTCCAGTTGAATCAGTGTCGAAGTAAAAAAGAAAAACTTTTTTTTGCACGTTATTTAAAATTGTTAAATTTCAAATTGTTAAATACAGCATCAAATAATCTTCATTATTTATAGTTCAGACACGTACTTTTTTTTTTTTTGAGACCCATAAAGAAAAAGCAATTATCTCGACGATCCTCGTGATTGTCGATTTAAAAAAATCGCATATACGCATAATCGAGCTCGTCTAACTGCCTCGATGAATATTATACCTACGAATAATGAATAGAGACAAAAAAAAAACACACACACACACTTGCACATCAAGGAAACAAATAATTGGTCACATCCTCGATGTTCGTCAAGTATAATAATTCTCGAGGTCTGAGAAAGGAAAAACCGAAGTGATAACGATTCAACGATGATTTTAGGCTGTCCGAGTACGCCGATACGGGGAAGTCAGAGAAGGGAGACTGATGGAAAAGTCGTTGCTACGGTCGAGGAAGCTCTGGCGAGTCTAACAACCGAAATGGTAAGTTGGCCATGATGACGTTCATCCAATGTCTTCAATCGGACGTCGACTGACAGCTCACAAAAGTCTGATATAACATACCTTCACCGCAGTTATCAACGCTTTGTCCCCATGTCCGTTTTGAGAACTGTCTTATGCCTCACACTTGTTCTGTATATCTGTATCATTCTAACCGGTACCACCGTCTGATAAGAAACAAATCAGCGCTTCTCGTTATTTTTCCATAAAGAAGAAAACGAACGAAAAAAAAAAAAAAACGAGACGATACCGCAACGAGAGTGAATGAAAACTCACGGTCTCTCTAATTAAATCTCACGAATTTGTGTGTAACTTTCACCTTCGTAAAAAGTTAAAAAAAAAAAACAAACAATTAACCGGTGATTGTGGGCACCGGTTGTTGAACGTGTGGTACTTCTGAGCGTCGAAAATTTCGAGAGAAGAAAAAAAACATCTGTAACGTCGAGTTAAGTATAAGGGGGGATCTTATTACCTCGACAGTTTGTTATTCCGGCTGGATTTAAAAATGGAAGAAAAACAAAATTACAAAGTCGGAAATCAATGATAAAGTAACAAAAACCATTACTAAAGTTTGTTTCGCACATTGTCGTAACGTAAAACAAATTATTTCGGTGTCTAACAATTTTTTCATTTCTCTTGTTAACGACACCCAAAGATCCTCGTAACAACAGATACTTAAACGATTGCCAATGACGATTACAATATATATATATATATATACTTTTTTCTTTCTGTTCTCTCTTTTTCGGAACACGTCGTCTCCACGAAGATCGAGTATCGTTGGGGATAGTACGCGCGTATTTAGACTCGGATAGGAAAGGAAAAGAAAAAACAGTTAAAAACATATTGTGATCGAGGTCCGAGCGAGAATCTAGGCAAATGAACAAAAAAAAATGGGGAAGGAGTAAATAGGGCATTGAAATTTGGACAATATGTGCAGTCCTACAGGTTTATCGAGTACGACGAATAATTGTTGTGGGACTGTAAACCAAAAAAAAAATTACGTGAACAAAAATAGACGTGTCAAAGAAAAATGACGAATCGAGATACGGCAAAAAGAAATTATAACGAAGATGTAAATAATTAGTTCGTCTAGGAAAAAAGGAGTCTTGCAAACTTGAGTATCTTTTATTACGAAAATAATATTAGCTAGCTTGTGGATGTTGTCCTGTGTGTCTCACGTTCTGAATCCTGTCTGTAACTATTATAAATACGATTAATAATAACGAGTCACGTGTATGATATTAAATGGGAGGAAAAAAAGAAAAAAACGTTATAAGATCGAGGAAACAAAGTGCCGTACGAAGAACTGATCGTTCGAAATAACGTGTACTCAAAAAGTTCGTTCGACGAGAGCGTAATGAAGAAGTATAAAAAAAATACGCTTGCGAGACAAGAATTCTCGTACGATACGTCGAGGTTTTAGGAATGTGGTGATTTTGAACGTTTTGAAAGGCCAAAATGTTGTTCAACTATACAAATATATAAGTGCACATATATATATATATAAATGTATGTGTATATATATATATATATTATGTATACATTAATATTGTTAAATAATCAACGCTTGTGGCCGTAATAACGGGATATACTATCGTAATAGCAATACCAGCTTTTTGTTTTCCGTGAAATTGCGCCAATAGGAGATATTTACAGATCTGACTATTTATTTTGGGAAACATGATTTTTCATTTTCTTCGTTCAAATTTCATTATAATTTATTACCATGCTACTTGAATAATTGTCAATTTGTTGCTCTTTTTTATTTTTGCCCACGAGTTTGGAACAAAAGGCATATATACGGGTGAAATCAACGAAATATAACGTTGAGACGTTACCGATGAATACTCGGCGGTTAACCTTGGCATGAATCCTTTACCGAAATCTCTTCGAGCTTCCAAAGTTCAGGATTTTCGTCGTAATGTTTTTGTTTCCTCGCTTCGGGCGGCTCCATGTACTTTTTCAACTTGCAGAAAAATGAATCCCATCGAAAATCCCGAACGCGCGCGATTTCGTTTTCGAAATGTTTCTACGATCCTGAAAATATTCAGATGTCAATCTGAAAAAAAATTGTAGGAGATGCAATTCTTTTTTACCAAAATAAGAGTAATTTTAAAAAAATTGATCTTATATGACATTTTTTTATATGCCAATCTAAATATTTTTGTGCATGATTGGAGAAGCATTTCGAACAATTTCTCCTTCGGGATTTTTGAAAGCGATTTTTTTTTTTCTTCCTCGTAAACTGAAAATCTCTTGAAAATTCTCGTGCAATAATTTACACAGTAAGATATTGGCACGTGCGTCAGTGAGCATAAAATATTTTTAGCGTTTTGTTTTTATCGTGAAACCAAATCCTTAGTAAATTTCTGCGGTGGTGCATTTTTTTTATTCAGTTCACAAGGAAACCGCGAAAAACCTGGCCGATATACGCGACTAGATTTTACTGAATTTCAGTTGCTTACTATCGGAAATCCAGAAAAAAAACTGCTTTCCGCTCGGTGTTCCGACGTGCGAGCTATTGCACGGCGAAACGTTCACCCATCCCAGTATTGATCAATACCGCGCGTCTACTAAAGTTGGTTCTCCGATCGCCTATAAATTTTATTACCGTCAATTGAAGCACGTAAAAAATTGTCAAAATTATTCTCAAAACCTCAGCACTGTATTGGCCTCAACTGAATTTCACTAATTATCTCAATTCATCAACTTATCTCTGTGTCGCCGCTTCGACCCGACTGTCCCTTTCGAGCTTGTCGCGAGTGTCGTGCTGTGTGAGAGTTGCATTGTACTAACACCCACGATCCCCCACACACGCACGCACTGAGACAAAAAAAAAAAAATTGTGGAATTTATATGGAAAACTGTGAGTGTTGATCAATTTTGTTTGGAAACGAAGAAAAAAAAAAAAACTATAACGTAATATACAGAGAAGTGGAAGCTGCCGAACGTCCGATCGTTTGGACCAAAGATTAACAACGATGTTATCACGTCGTCAGATCGAGAATGGGTTAACTACCGGAGGGACATCCGATCGCATAGCAATGACGAGGAACGCTCGAAAAATTCTTAGAATACGTTTTCTTCAGCCGTAAATAATTCGTCGTTCAAATTTCTTATGTGGCAAATGATTCATGACCATTGGGTGAACGTTGCTTGTAACGGGAAAATTATGAAAAAAAAAAAACAAAAACAAAAAGAAGAAGGGTTTTACGTTGCCGGTAAATGAAGATTGTCAGTATGATGAATAAGGAAAGTACGTGAACGACGATAGACTCGAACATATTTTGGCACTTGAAAAAGTTCACGTTCTAATTACAATTTGGATTTGTTCTACTTTCGTTTTTCATCAATCTACGAATGGAATTGATATGGCGACGAGTATAGATGTTTTATCTATTTTGTACACTAATACTAGAGCATCGCAATCGATGTATCCATAATCAAGATCCACGCGTTATATACATATATATATATATATCTACTTAGCTCACCGTTAGTCAAGGAAAAGAGGGAGTGCACGAACAAACAAAAAAAAAAAAGAAACAAACTACTGTTACGTAATATTAACGAAAGAGCCTTTTGTAGTTGTATCGTGAAATCTCAAACGAGATATTGCACGTATTCGTCACAAACGTAATTTTTAATTGAATTTCTTTATTTCGCAAAGTCTGGAATTAATTTTATAACACAGCACTTGTATTAATTGCCGTAGGATCGAAAAGAGAGAGAGAGAGAAAAATCAAGTTGTGAACGTTGAATTTCCTAACGGCCTACTTATTCCATTTTTTTTTCACTGTTCGTTAAATTTTCCTTCTGTAATTCAAGAACCTCGATCTCTCTCTCCAGTTTTTTTTTCTTCCTTGCTAATCTTAATATATATATGTATATGAAATATCAAGACAAAGCAGGCGCTGTACTTAATCATATTAGAGCTCACGAATCACCCGACCCTTGCTTACAACAATATATCCTTTGAGACGCTTGCATTTATCGAATTGACGAAGCGTGTTAAAAAAAAACGAGAAAAACAAAGAAAAAAAACAATAAATATATATATAATAAATCTTGGAAGGAAGGAATGACCTTGCGAATGGAAAAATGCAGGAGAAAATCGTGTAATTCCTCGGGGTGCGGCTTTACGAAAGGCATTATATCGCATAATGATGATGTTTTTGTCAAATGTTTTACTTAAGCGATTCTATGATCATTGTCACCGATTAAAGTGTTCGCTCGAAGCGAACGAAGACAAAAAAAATGAAGAAAAACAATACAATATTTGGCAATATACGAAGTACTGATATTATTTAAATAAAGCATTATTATTATTATTATTATTATTATTATTACTATTATTATTATTAGAACACGTGACTGATGTTTTTCTTTCTCGTGTTTGTTAAGCTTTGTGGTGGTACCGAGTTTTTATGTATTCTTGTTTCTCCCAAAAGGTGATTGAATCTCAATGAGATGAAATTTTCACTCTCCAACCACATATCACGCAAAAAGCACGCGTAATACCGTAATTTTCATTCTCGTTCTTTCACGTTGAGAACTTGAATAACACACGTTCGAATTTAAGCACACCCACACACAAACACGGTTAATTTTTGTTGGTCTTTGTTTTTTTTTTGTTTTTTTTTAATTTAATTTTTCTTTGTGTTGTATTTTTCTTCACCGCCATTGTTTATCAAATAATTTTCTTACCCTGTTTTTTTTTTATCTTTTATTTTCCACCCTTTCAGACCCACCTCTAGCGAGAGAAGCGAGAGCGGATGTCTGTACTAACTGCGAATTGACCGCGAGAACGAAAAAAACACAGAAAAAAATTTTGAACGTCCGCCGAGAGATACGTATAGCGGAGATGCGAGAGCATTTAACGTTTTTTCTGGTCGCATTGTAGATTCGGAAAGAACGCGGACAATTAGACAACTCGTAGCCACACGCGATACCGTGCATCACGGTGTTGATTAAGTTCGCCCGGAAAAAAAAACACATGTCGTCCTGTTGCGTAAGTGAAGAAAAACGAAAAAAAAATTAAAATTTTTTGGTTTCTTTTTTTTTTTTTTTTAGGCGACAACGTAAGATATCTAACCGAAAAGATAATTCGTTCGTTGGTCCAGACTTACGTGGATAAATTAGACCAATTAATGTTCCTGTATTTTTTTTTCCTTCGTAAGAGGAAAAAAAAACTATTCTCTCTAACAAACACTCACACACAAGGACTGAAACGTTAGATTTATGCATATTTGTTTTTTGTTTTTTTTTTTTTATACATAATTCATAGCGATTGGGAATTGATTGTAGCGACACGTTTCACCGACAATCCTACGATTCTTTTATTTATTTATTAACGTAGCATAATAGGGAGATCGCGCTTTGCGATTGGAAATTCTTTTGAATTTACTTCGTTGATTGTCTATGTTCGAAGTATAAAATTATTCTTTCGTCCACATAAATATATATTTATATATATATATATTTTTTTTTTTTGGTCCGCGTTTTGCTCTAGACCGTCTTTCTTCTCTCTGGAGTTTTATAACAGAAAGCAGGATAAGACGAGACTTATATTGTTGTTTTTTTTTTAGCACGCTTGAGATTGTCCGATTTGCGTCGATCGAAATGATAGTTTTGTCACTGTTCGCTCGAGATCGCGTACGATAATAGAAAGCGTCGAATCATTGCATTGTTTTTTTTTTGCGTACGTTTCTTTGACGTTTCTACCGGTACACTAAACGGTATGACGATGGAAAACAAACACTATATACGTATACAAAGTATAACGAATAATAATGCGAGAAAAAAAAGCTCGTACGTTCTCGATTCGTTGATAACGTCGAAGAACTTTGTCGCGCAGCTTTAAGATAAACGTCCTGATACGTCAAACAGACGGTATTGCTATTTTGTGGAATTATGATGGGATTAAAATGCCGAACTAACGGTTCAATCGGCTTTCACGATTAATAATTCACGTTGACATTGTGTGTTCAGCGAACATTTTTAGGAAAAAGTGCTTCTTCTTCTTTGTTTTCTCCCCCCAAAAAATAATCCATTATATTCCGGTGACGACGAGTAATTTTTCATTTAAACATCCTCTATCAATTCGTCGACCAAATTTTTCTAATAGTTTTTCTTGTTTAAATATTACCGTCATTCGTTCGTCAAAATTGAGCAAACAAAATGACAGTTAAATTTGACCAATATAAAGAGTATTGAATTTTCGTCAGTACGCGAAATTCTGATATTCGCATTTCGATTATTGTCTTTATCGATCACGTTCTCCGGCACAATAGAAATTTCGAAATTATCTTCATGTCAAAACTAGATAAAAATAAAACACACACTCAAAACATCAATAACGTTTAAACTCCATCGGAAAAATTGAGCGTTAGATGATCCCGGGACGTTTATCTTATATGTTTATTGTATCAAGAAATCCAAAAAACAACAACAACAAAATATATATATATAGTATTTCGAGACGGCAACTTTTTCCGCGCATAAATGTTTATATACACGTACTAGATAATTGCATTTGTGGTTGTATCTAAAGCTAGACAAAAACCGTTACCTCAATTCAAGCGAAGTTTGAGGCCGAAGAGAAGATGAGGAAAAAATATATAATTAACAAGCGAAAAAAACAAAAAAAAAATACGATGCTGTACGAACAACGTGATTATGAAGAGAATAAATTATTGTTGCGTCCTTATTTTTCTCGAATTACATTGTTCTCTATTTGGACTTTTTATTCTTTTCCTTTTACACCGCCCCAATCAATTAACTATTAATTTGTGCTTCGTAAGTTTACAGGTAAGTCAGTAATTCAACATGATTTTGAGAATCCACGGTACGAAGGCGGATACACGAGTGTAAACTGATGGAGCGTTTCTACCGCCGCACGGAAATAATCCCCAGGATACTATCCCAATTATTTCCGCTTGATTGAAACCGTTTATCATCACTAACGGTCCACCCGAGTCACCCTGTCAAACAGAATTAACAATGAATTATTTTATCACGAGTTTGAACAATAATTTTATTGTCAATTTTATAGTACGTTGGTAAACGTTAACAAATTTTGCTTTTTTGCTAAACACCCAAAGTTCAAAATATGCTTTTTTTCTTACAAAATTTAACTGTACTCTTAATAAAAATTTCATAAGTTCGTAAGTTTATTGCAGAAACAAGAAATTTCTGTGAATACTCAGGATCGAATTCCGGAACAGAATGGCTCAAAATGGTAAATTATTGTGATACTTACAAATAAAAATGTTAATTCAGTAAATTAACTTCGAAAATTATCAAATTTTATTTTACATACTAATAATTTTTGTTTTAACTACGTAACTAATCCTGTTTGTTTTTTTTCTTTTCGAACAACAAAAGAAGAAAAAAAAATAACGCACCTTGCAGGCTGACAATGTACCGTTCAACGGTCCGGTACAAACGTTCGTTGGATGAAGAGGATTGCGTCCCTCGTGACGAAGAACCTTGTCGAGGGCGCGACGACAAATGTCATAATTCAAAATTGGCAGAATAGCCGATTGAAGGATTTCGGGATTGTGCGGTGCCCGAGTTCTTCCGATGCTGCCCCATCCGGTTAACATGGCTTTACCTTCTGGCACAATTTCCGGATACGGCAGAGCGATCGTCGCGACAAATGGATTCAGATCGAAAGGTTCCTCGAGCTTCATCAGCGCAATGTCATACGGCGCTACGGTACTGGAAATCAACGATAAACCGCGTAAAGTAACCGATCGTAAATCGTAAAAAAGGAGTGTGTAGAAACGACAAGAAAAAAAATTGATTCCCAAAGGAGCTAAGAGAAACGGTATAATTCATTTTTAAGGTAGTAGTCTGGTAACTTAAGCCAATTTTCATGTCTTTTTTGGAGGGCATTTTTTTGTAGGAAAATAAAAATGAATCGTTTTGGATATTTAGGATGTTTTTATTTACATATTAAAGATAAAAAAAAATTTTTGTGTAAAAATTTAATAGTTTATTATTATTATTATTATTGATCGAAGTTGGCACCTCGAAAAAAAAGCGCGTGGGTGGCCCCGGTGATTTTGGCTCTTGATGTTATCTGAAATCAAAAATGCTTGATAATTCTTAATCTACAGACATGTCATTCTGGTCGGAACTACTGAAGTTAAATTTCATGGATAAATAACAAAATGGCGGACTTTGGAAAAAAGTTTTTTTTTTCATTTTGTTATTTATCCATGAAATTTAACTTCAGTAGTTCCGACCAAAATGACATGTTTATAGATTAAAAATTATCAAGAATTTTTGATTTCAGATAACATCAGGAGCCAAAATCACCGGGGCCACCCACGCGCTTTTTTTTCGAGGTGCCAACTTCGATCAATAATAATAATAATAATAAACTATTAAATTTGTTCAAAAAAAATTTTTTTTCGTATCTTTAATATGTAAATAAAAACATCCTAAATATCCAAAACGATTCATTTTTATTTTCCTACAAAAAAACGCCCTCCAAAAAAGACATGAAAATCGGCTTAAGTTACCAGACTACTACCTAAACCTCCTCCTAGAGGAAGCATTGTGAATGTGGAAAAGTAACGATGAATCAATGTGCAATTTTCAACTTAACCAACCGTTCACCCTGCCAGC
This sequence comes from Oxytorus armatus, assembly GCA_958009045.1. Classification (NCBI taxonomy): domain Eukaryota; kingdom Metazoa; phylum Arthropoda; class Insecta; order Hymenoptera; family Ichneumonidae; genus Oxytorus; species Oxytorus armatus. The sequence goes on from OY253748.1 coordinate 24,874,138, forward strand.
TTTTTAGTCAGGAAGCTTGAAATTTCGCTTGCAACAATTCTGTTTGAAAAATGCAAAATTTCACAAATTCCCTTTATCCGATTCTCCATCGAAAAAAAAAAAAATCACTTTCACGCCTTCTCGAGCAGAAAAAAAAAGAAAAACAAAAAATATGTACTAATTTAATATTTACCCGGAATATTCCGGATAAACAAAAGTTCTCATGACCAGCCGGCTCTGTTCGGTATCCTCGGGCATACCGAGTTTGTACTTTCCAGCGAGAACAACGTAACGTCCTGGTCTATTAGAAGGTGAGAGAGTCTTGCAGTGGCCAGCGGTGAGTACCCATTCGTCTTTGAGTAAACTACCACCGCAAACATGACGTGGCAATAATCCACGTGAATTATCACCCCAGTGTATGGAAACTTGCCACGGATGTGTACCTTTCTCTGCATCTTTACCGCCCACTATTCTCGTCGGTCTGCTCGCCAATAATTCAATCCCCAAACGTGCCTCAATCACTGAACACGTAACGCCGATAACCAAAATCAATCTAACTGACTTCGTGCACATTATTTTTATTTGCTCACGTCTTATAAAAGCAGAAAACAGAAAAAACTGTTTCTACGAAAAAAAATAAAAAATAAATAACAAGAAAAACAAAATACAAATTAAAATGAACGTTCCACAGGTCTGGGTGGAACGGGTGACACGACGAAATGGAATCATTTTCATTCGATCAACGATCATCGAGGTGAGAGTCTCGGTGGTCTCTCGCAACAACGGACACTCTGCCGGTCGAGATCTTCGGGAAGAAAAACCTGATTACACTTCGAATCCGGTGGAATCACTTTAACCGCTCGTATCAGGATATCCACAGAGCCAAATACGTCGAGCGAGTATGAAATTTACTATTTTTTTTTCCTACTATTTTACTCGGTGAAAGTTAGGGCGACTCTGTCGGTGTAGCCTTGTTGGTCGGTTGTTCTATTATTGAAAAAAAAAAATAATGTGGATATTGCAAGAAGAAGAGAAATAGAAGGTACTAATTTTAAACTTCTACATTGTTTATTCACCTTTTTTCTTTTCGATTTCGCAAACTTTCTTCTGTGAGTAACGAACTTCAGCATTTTTAGGTTTTCCTCATGCAGGAAACCTCGTGCACGAGGACGATGATGAAAAAACAATATGCACATTTTCATTTGTTCGTTTTTTTTTTTTTCATCTTCAACTTCGAGATATTCCTACGATTTTTAATGTTGGAGCATTTTTCGAAGAATTGATAATTCCATAAATTTACAATGTCTACGATTTTTTTTTTTTTTCAAATTCAAAACCTCACACACGCGCACGTGTATTCATCCAATGGGTTTTCCGAGGCTTTGCCAAATTTTTGAGAGCATTGGCATTGAAAAATGAGAAAAAAAATGTACGAAAACAGTCATGTTTCGATTGATAGATTTATTGACAATAGGAAGTAAAACAATCAGAATTGCCGAGAAGAAATGAATAACAATCGCAAAGGCGATCGGCGCGGAACGTTAAAGTTACATTAGTTCGTCTTGATCGTATCTTGTATCCAGTTGATGTATTCCGAAACAGCGGTGAAGACGGCAGGACCCGTGGGACATCCAGGAACACCCCAAGAAACTATACCAATAAGTTCGTTAACACCGGATGCTTTATTCCTCTGGACCAGAGGACCACCAGAATCGCCCTAAGAGATGAACAAAAAAATACGCGAATATAAAATACGAGAGACATTATACTCTTTTTTTTTTTTTTTTTATAATTTTGCAATGCAAATATGTTTTTGGATACTTACGTGGCATGCGCTGACGACTTTATTATTCGGAGGTGTTTGGGTGCATAACTGGGTAACAGGAATATGGGGGTGAGGCTTAATCGTAGGGCTTTGTTTGAACGCCTGTTCGCAAGTGACCCTGTCAATTATTTGCACTACACCGTGCTGCAGATTATCGGGATAGTGCATGTGAGGAATATGTGTCATCGAACCCCATCCGGAGAGTAGACCGGATCCGGTTGGTGATTTCGAGCCAATTTTCGGCAGGCTTATCGCGTTGACTGCTCCGTTAAGAATAAGTGGCCGTGTTAACTTCAGAAGCGCAATGTCGTTAGGATTGTGTACGTTTTTTACCAACCTAGTCACGAATGAAAATGGTATTGAAAATTAATACGATTGCGCTGTAATTTTGATGATTTTTTTTCAAATCTTTTCTAACTCCAGTTCCATTATACTTTACGCATCCATTAAATTATTGACTTTTCAAAAATACTCGTTTGAAATAAAATGCCTCAAATTGAAACTTCCATATTGTTTTCTCAATATTTTTGTACCTTGACAAATTTTCTTCTACGAGTAAGAGAGGCTTTTTCAATTTTGGCTTTCTCATAGAGAAAGCAATATGAACTTCAGAAGCGCAATGTCGTTAGGATTATGTACGTTTTTTACCAACCTAGTCACGAATGAAAATGGTATTGAAAATTAATACGATTGCGCTGTAATTTTGATGATTTTTTTTCAAATTTTTTCTAACTCCAGTTCCATTATACTTTACGCATCCATTAAATTATTGACTTTTCGAAAATACTCGTTTGAAATAAAATGCCTCAAATTGAAACTTCCATATTGTTTTCTCAATATTTTTGTACCTTGACAAATTTTCTTCTACGAGCAAGAGAGGCTTTTTCAATTTTGGCTTTCTGATAGAGAAAGCAATATGAACTTCAGAAGCGCAATGTCGTTAGGATTATGTAGGTTTTTACCAACATAGTCACGAATGAAAATGGTAATGAAAATTAATACGATTGCGCTGTAATTTTGATGATTTTTTTCAAATTTCTTTTAACTCCAGTCCCATTATACTTTACGCATCCATTAAATTATTGACTTTTCAAAAATACTCGTTTGAAATAAAATGCCTCAAATTGAAACTTCCATATTGTTTTCTCAATGTTTTTGTACCTTGACAAATTTTCTTCTACGAGCAAGAGAGGATTTTTCAATTTTGGCTTTCTGATACAGAAAGCAATATGCAGGTTTCAATTTGCACCATTTTTCCCCGCTCCCTTAACTTGATAATGTGAGGTTCGCTTGATTTTCAATGTATTTTTCGATCTTTTCTTATCGAACAAAAATTTTCGATAATATCGAACCTGACTTTTAGCCATTCGTCGAAAAATTTTAAAGCTTTCCACATGGACTCTTAAAGATATTTACTGTGAATTAGCGAAGCAATTCGGTAATTTATAGCGAGGACGAATTTCAGAAAAAATCCTGAAGTTCACCCTCAAATTCACGATCGTAGGGGATTGAAGCAAGTGACTTGTGTACCGGAAATAATATCATTAATATAATTTAAGAAGATTGAAGAGAAGATTTTTTTGGAAATGTTTTGTACTCGTATACGTTTGGATAAAATGCCTGATGTCCTTACTTTTTGTACTCCTTGTGTCTGAATACACCTGCAATTTCGGCAACTTGTTCGGTATTTGCCGGAATTTTTAGGTTCGTTATACCGGCCTTTACGCGGCCTTTGAATGTACCGTCTTTATCCACGCAATGTGCGGCTGTGACAATCCACTGGCTGTTGATTATAGAACCACCGCAGATGTGGTGGCCATAAGTATTTGTCTGAGAAAGGCGTTGTAATGAAATTTGATAAGGAAATTGGTTTGCCACAGCGTCTTTACCACCAATAACGCGCCGGGTATCGGAATCCAGTGCCTGTGACTTTAAACGTTCTTTCCCTAAAAATTCATATATTTGTATACATTAATGGATTGCTGAACGATTAAATGTCGAAAAAAACATGCCTTATTTTATTCGCGAAAAACAATGGTATGGAAAACTACCAACGAGAGATTTTTTCGAATTATGTGAAATTTTGGAGAAAATTTTTTTTTTTTTTTTCGTCAAGTTTTCGAAGTTTACAACAACAACAACAACAAAAATCGTTCTGCAGGTTGCTCCCTTAAGTAAATGTAAATTTTTCAATAATTGCAACAGTCATCGATAATCATCTTTGTATATTCTTCAACTTACCAGCCTGAGCGGCGACGAGAAGAACGCTGAAGACAACGATAAGTTTCGAAAACATGATTGTGTCTGATGCTTTTTTCATCTCGCCGTTCACCTTTTATACCTTTGGTCCGGATGACACAGTCGCGATAATATTATGCAATAAATTCGCAATTCTTACTCTCCGTCAAAATCTTTTCGTACCTGCCATATAAATACTGATTTCTTATCTGCTGTCTCGTCCGGTTAAACGCTTCTCGCGTTTAACGAGACGGAAGAGCACGCGTTGCATTTTTATGTGTATTTTTTCTTAATTTTTATTTCGCTGTCGCCTGTACGCTGGGCAGTGAATTTAAAATAGCAATTTTTCGTAGTTTTGGAAACACGAAGGCAAATTAATTTTTATGTTACGTTATTGAGTAGTCCGAGACGAGAAATAAAAGGGCCGGAAATACGAGAAATGAATTATTATTTATAGGAAGAAAAAAAAGAATCACTGTATTCGACCCGTTTTGGCACTTAAGGTGGGAAATAGGGTTAGACGGTTCAAAAAATCGATTTTTTTTAAATTTCATAAATTGTTAGTAAAACTATTGAAAAATATGTTCCCAAAATTTTAAATGAAAATTCCGACTCGTTCTATTGTTATAAGCTATTAAGGGGGAAAATAGGATTAGGACAGCGTTTTCTCAATGATTTTCATGAATTTTTTTATGGTATAAAAAATGAATATAATTTATTGAAACTTTGAAAATATTTTATACATATATTTAAGTATATACTATAAAATTTGTATACATATATTTAAGTATATACTATAAAATATTGGCGACCCCATATTGCTTGTTTTTCTTGGTACTTTTTTTTCAAACGCGTTTTTCTGAAAACGACTTTTTTTGAACTTGCGTACACGCTAGTTTGAAAAGTGTTCAACCAATCGTTTTGAAAATTGGCAGTTACTTTCTTCATAGTATTGCGCTCTATATGAACCTAAAATCGGAATATTATCATTATTTAAAATAATTTTTTTTTCCCAAATAAAGTTGTAAAAAATGGCAAAAAATCATGCTTTTTCGTTTTGACTCCTGTAAAAAATTCAATTTTCTATTTTTTTGATACCATTTAGGTTCGTATAGAAGAGAGACATATAATAAAAGTAAATTCCAACCTCGTTTGATTTCAGATGAAAATTGCGGCTTCCAGAATGTACGCAAAATGCTGAGTCTGATTGTGACCTGCAATATGGGATCGCTAATATTTTATAGTATATACTTAAATACATGTATAAAATATTCTCAAAGTTTCAATAAATTATATTAATTTTTTATACTATAAAAAAATTCTTGAAAATCATTGAGAAAACGCTGTGCTAACCCTATTTCCCCCCTTAAGGCCTTACATACGTCGAGAATTTTCAAAAAATCGATTTTTTTTGTTTACAGATTATTATTCCTTATAGTCTTAGGCGTATTTCTGTGTAAGCTGATTGTAAAAATTCCCCATAGTTCAAAAGTTATTGTAGATAATGTGACTGCCTGATAATGTGAAACACGCTCGAATCAACGCTACCAAAGCAACAAAAGAGGCCAGAACAATTCTTCGATTAGAAAAAAATAAACAACAACAATTTTTTACTGACAAGGAAGGCGTTCAATATGAAGCTGGAATGGGAGATTAGACGTAAGTTAACTAAATAAATTTAAAAAATTCATAAAGTTCTTGCTCCAGCCGCGCGCGACTTCGAGCGAAACGCGCTTGAAACTTTAAACGCGTTTTTCTCAAAACTACTTTTTCTGACACGGTCGGCATGATAACTCGTACGGTTTTTAATATTTTTTGATGATTTTTTTTTTTAAATATTCGGAATTGTTTTTTCTATAGTCTGTCGAGCCGGCTTTTTTAAATTATAATTAGAAAATTTTATAAAAACAATTAAAGTGTGACTTTTTTGACACAAACTTAACATTTTTTTTTAAATTACCGTAAATTGTTTAATTTTTCGAATTTCAAAAATCCGGCTCGACAGACTATAATTACTACCTTATTTTACAAGAATTTCTTTACATTTTGCAGATCCGTCAACATTTGAAGAAGAAATACTGCCGACCGTGGAGCAACTTTTTTTTTACAGTGCTTCAAAAAATGTGATTTTTCTTGTTGTAATTTTTGAAAAAAAAAATGGAAATAAATTTTTTTACAAACTTAATACAGTAATAAACAATGTGTAAGAATTTTTTTATCAATTTCTATTTCTATCCCTCCTAAAAACAGTTTTTCTTTTGGTACGTTTTCGGTACCGCTGGACGTATGTAAGGCCTTAATTGGTTGATTGTTTATGGTAAACTCGTACTTTTCGTGCAAATCGTTAAAAATTACTGTTTTAATGAGATTTTAATATTTTTGACTAAACATTTTTTTCATTAGGGAATTATTGAAAAAATATTTGGTCAAAATCTGCTTTTATCATTGAAGATTTTTTTTGTAATGGTTTACGATGAAAACAGCCATATTTAATAATCATCAAGATTATTCATTTGTCGGTAACAATAATATATCGATGACTTTGTTTTACTATTCGTTACATAAATCATGCTTTGATTTATATAATAAATCTCCTCGTATGTGCGCCAATTTTATCTTTATTCTTCGGTATTTCATCTGCATTTGACATTTATTGTCCGTTACAACGAAGGTGATAGACCATCGAAATTTCCGTAAACGCCAAACTATTTTTAGTGTTTAGTACTTGCAGGTATAATCTATTTTGTTTCTTATCACCACGGTCTATAAATTACTGTAATATATGAAGTGTCGACATTTTCGAAAATGTTAGATAATCCTCGTTCTTTTGTAATTACGTTCAAACGATTGTGTGCACTCGATATTGGTAGCTCAATTGTTGGGTATCATCTCCAGTGATGCTCATTAGAAATTTAGCAGAGAAAGGATTACTTATTTTATTCGAAAGAACGTTTAATTGATGAATTAAAAGTTCTTTCGTATAATTCGTTAAGTCAACAAACAAAAAATACGAACCAATTCTATGATCGGTGATGATAAACAGTTTTTTTTTTTTTTATTAACAGTGAAAGGTACAGCATCAATAACGGTGCCATTTTTCTCAACACAATATCATCTCATATGTACTCTGATTTGACAATGCAATAACGTTTACACGATTATCAAGGGTTTCAATTTTTAGGATACTTTTTCATGTTGGTTTCGATCCAATCGCCGAATTGTGCTACATCAACGTAGACCGACGGTGCACCGGGACTGTCATCACAAGCTCCAGCGGTCCAGGAAGCGACTCCAATTAATTCATTAACCTCAGAATCGTTTTCCTGGATCAGTGGACCGCCAAAGTCACCCTATAAGGAAAACAAAATTTATAATCCAATCTGCATCACGAGATTCTAGCGTGACTCGTGTCAAGGTAATGGCAGATATTTAAAAAACTCTTTTTTAATTTCTTGTCGTCAAGACGCTGCCGCGTCTGTTGATACTTACAGCGCATACTTTACCGGTCAAAGATTTGGTGCAAATGTTTGTCGGATGCAATTTGTTCGGTCCAACAGCATCTTCTATCGCCAATTTGCAAGTATCGTAGTCGATAATTGGTAGTACAACTTTTTGTAGTTTGAAATCTTTCTCCGGACTATCCGGTAATGGGAAACCCCATCCGGAGAATATACCGGTTCCAGTTCGTTTCGTTACATTTTTTGGCAATTGTATCGGTTCAATAGCCTTCGACGAGACCAGATACATCGGAATATACAGAAGAGCGATGTCGTAAGGACCGCCATAACTGTGATGGAGAGAGTAATGTTGATGATGGAATAAGATAAGAATAAAAAATGTTTTCCTGTTTTTTTTCTGTACTTCCTTTTTCGTGTGAGACACAGAAATATTTTAATGTCTATTATAATGAAAAATGTTTTTTTTATATGCGTACACTTTGTATTTCTCGTGAATTATCCTGTCTTCCACCCAGACGACCTGCTCGTCATTTTCGCTTATTGCCAAATTGTGCTTGCCACCTCTTACGACGAATTTTCCATCACTAGGGATCGCGATAACGCACTGTGCGCTTGTGAGTACCCATTGTTCGTCGATTAATGAACCACCGCAAAAGTGTTGATAATCGAGGGTCGAAGAAGGCGCCCATTGTAATGAAACTTGATGTCGAAATTCAAACTTTCCAGCTTCCGTACCGCCGCTTACACGAACGCGATTGCTACCGAATCCCGGTAGATTCAAGCCAATACGTGGAGTCGCTGGAAAATCCGTTATTTTTTGTGCACGATTGAAAAAAAAGTATGGGCTATTGGGGGGGGGGGTTTAAAATTATTTTTTTGCATTTTTTTTCTGAATGAACAATATGTCGAGAATATTGTGTATAAATTTTAAGTCAATCGGAGTAAAACTAACGGAGTTACAGCGTTTCAAACGACCGGCCGTGATACCTGATTTTCGCGTATAGAAAACTTTAAATCGATTTTCCCGAAAACGTCATTTTTGAAGTTTGTGAACATTAGAACTCAAAATATACTGAACCGATCCTTTTGAAAATTTAAACATTACTTCTTCACATAAATCAACAGGTAATCAGGAGTTTTTTTTTTTCAATTTTTTCAATTTTTTAATAACAAATTAAGCGCGATTTTTTGAGCTAAAATTGCGTTTTTCACTTCCAAGTGCTGCAAAAATAAAAAAAAAAAAAATATAAAAAAAACTTTCCCTGATTACCTCGAGAAATACATCACCTTTAAAATGCATATCAATTTTTTTGTTTTACATGATCCGGTAACGAGTTATAATGTTCACCGCAAAACCACTTTTTTTCAAGGCGCCTCTGGAGATTCAACGTCATCGGCTTATTTATCAATATTTTTCATTGAACATTTTTTCTGAGATACTTCAATAGTTGTACAATAATATGTTATTCTATTTAATAAAATTATATTACTCATGTCGCCGCAAAAAAATCATAAAAATATGCTTTTTTTTCGCCTTTAAAACCCTACCCCGCCGTTAAAGAGCAAGGGAATGAATTTTGAAAAAATGGTCGAGACTAAAAGAAACGGTAAAAAATCGAAATATAAAAATTGTTGTTCCTGCTCCATTTACAATGTTCGATTTCCAAGCTTATATAATTAAACTAACCGGCTTGAGCCGCGACGAGAAGAACGCTCAAAGCAACGACTATTTTTGCTGACATGGTCTTCGTGATTGATAAAAATCTTATTTCGCCGCTTATTTTATACTTGCTGTGAGAATGAAATCGAGGCTAATAGCTGATAAAATTTCGAATGAAATATCAGTAATCCTAGGAACGGCATAATCTGATCGCCAGCATGTTGAAATGATAAAGTCTGATTAATGATGACGTTGCTTAAATGTGTCGTGGGTTTTTCCTTTTTTTTTTTGTTTCTTCGCAGAATATCGTTTTCGTGGAATCCTTTTTTCTGTTCGAGATATTCACACCGTGTGCTAGTAAACAAGGAAGTGAAGAGGAAGATGTTGGACATTTTTAATATCGTTCATAGAAATTCAATTCTATTATTAAAAAAAAAATAATGTGGATATTGAAAGAAGAAAAGAAAAAGAAGGTAGTAATTTTAAACTTGCTCATTGCTTATTCACCTTTTTCTCGATTTCACAAATTTTCTTCTGTGATTAACGGGGGGGTAGGGTTTTAAAGGCGAAAAAAAGCATATTTTTATGATTTTTTTGCGGCGACATGAGTAATATAATTTTATTAAATAGAATTACATATTATTGTACAACTATTGAAGTATCTCAGAAAAAATTTTCAATGAAAAATATTGATAAATGAGCCGGTGACGTTGAATCTCCAGAGGCGCCTTGAAATAAAGTGGTTTTGCGGTGAACATTATAACTCGTTACCGGATCATTGGAAACAAAAAAATTGATATGCATTTTAAAGGTGATGTATTTCTCGAGGTAATCAGGAAGAGTTTTTTTTTTTTCTTTCTATTTTTTGCAGCACTTGGAAGTTAAAAACGCAATTTTAGCAAAAAAAATCGCGCTTAATTTGTTATTAAAAAATAGAAAAAATTGAAAGAATTGAAAAAAAAACTCCTCCTGATTACCTGTTGATTTATGTGAAGAAGTAATGTTTAAATTTTCAAAAGGATCGTTTCAGTAGATTTTGAGTTCTAATGTTCACAAACTTCAAAAATGACGTTTTCGGGAAAATCGATTTAAAGTTTTTTATACGTGAAAATCAGGTATCACGGCCGGTCGTTTGAAACGCTGTAACTCCGTTAGTTTTACTCCGATTGACTTAAAATTTATACACAATATTCTCGATACATTGTTCATTCAGAACAAAAATAAAAAAACAAATGCAATAAAATAATTTAAAAACCCTACCCCCCCCCCCCCCCCCCCCCCCCAAAGAACTTTATCATTTTTGGGTTTTCCTCATAAAGAAAACAATATACAAATTTCTGTTTGCACGTTTTTTTTTTCACCTTCGACTTCGAGCTATTGCTAAGATTTTGAATGTTGGAGCATTTTTTTCCAAGTTCAAAATTTCTTAAATTTAGAACGTTGACGAATTGTTTTATTTTTTTTCCAAATTCAAAATCACACACATGCACGCGTACATTCATCTGGACATTTAAAAGAACAAATGTGTTTTCTGAAGTTTGGCGACATTTTGTAACCATTGGCATTGCGAAGTGTGAACAAAATTTACAAAAACAAAGTCATATTTTGTATGATTTATTGATAACAGAATGTAAAATGATCGGAAATATCGAGAAGAAATGAATAACAATCGCAAAGGCGATCGCGCGGAATGTTAAAGTTAGATTAGTTCCTCTTCATCGTTTCTAGTATCCAGTTGGTGTATTCGGAAACAGTGGTGTAGACGGAAGGACTTTTATCACAATGAGAACTACCCCAAGAAACTATTCCAATTACTTCTTCAACACCGGAAGCTTTATTCTTCTGAATCAGAGGACCACCGGAGTCGCCCTGAGAGATAAACCAAACAAATATACAAATATAATATACGAGAGACATTATACTCTTTTTTTTAATAATCTATTTTGCCATATAAATATTTTTTTGGATACTTACATTGCATGAGGCGACAATTTTATTGTTAACATTTGTTTGGGTGCAAAACTGGGTACGGGGAATATGAGGAGGTGAAGGAAAAGATGGACGGACATGTTTAAATAGCTGTTCGCAAGTGTCGTTGTCAATTATTGGTAGTGCTACCCATTGAAGTTTATCGGGATAGTCTGCGTTATCACCATGTGCCATCGAACCCCATCCGGAGAGTAGACCGGTACCAGTTGGTGGTTTGGAGCCATATTTCGGCAGACCTATCTTCTTGACTGCTTCGTTGAGAATAAGCGGCTTTTTTAACTTCAGAAGCGCAATGTCGTTGAGATACTTTATATTTTTTGTAGCCCTAGTGACGAATAAAAATGATGTTAAAAATTGATACGAATTCGCTGTAATTTAGATGATTTTTTTTTCAAAGTATTTCTTACTCCAATTCTATTATACTTTATACATCCGTCAAATAATGAACTTTTCAAAAATGCCCTTTTAAATTAAAATGATTCAAGTTGAAACTTCCATATTGCTTTCTCATAATTTTTGCGCCTTCACAAAATTTTCCTCTACGAGCAAGAGAGGCTTTTCCAATTTTGGCTTCCTGACAGAGAAAGCAATATTCAAGTTTCAATTTGCACCATTTTTCTCTCCCTTAACTTTATAATGTGATGTTCGCTCGATTTTCAAAAATGTATTTTTCGATCTTTTCTTTTCGAGCGAAAATTTTCGATGATATTGAGACTGGCTTTTAGCCGTTCGTCGCAAAATTTTAAAGCGTTGCACATTGACTCTTAAAGATTTTTACTGTGTATTACCGAAGCATTTCGGTAATGCATAGCGAGGGTTAACTTCAGGAGAAATCCTGGCGTTCACCCTCAAATTAACTATTTAAGGGGATTGAAACAATAGACTCGTGTACCAGAAGTAAATATAATTTAAGGTAGTAGTCTGGTAACTTAAGCCGATTTTCATGTCTTTTTTTGGAGGGCGTTTTTTTGTAGGAAAATAAAAATGAATCGTTTTGGATATTGAGGATGTTTTTATTTACATATTAAAGATACAAAAAAAAGATTTTTCGAAAAAATTTAATAGTTTATTATTATTATTATTATTGATCGAAGTTGGCACCTCGAAAAAAAAGCGCGTGGGTGGCCCCGGTGATTTTGGCTCTTGATGTTATCTGGAATCAAAAATTCTTGATAATTCTTAATCTATAGACATGTCATTCTGGTCGGAACTACTGAAGTTAAATTTCATGGATAAATAACAAAATGGCGGACTTTGGAAAAAAAAACTTTTTTTTCCAAAGTCCGCCATTTTGTTATTTATCCATGAAATTTAACTCATGTTATTTATCCATTTCATGGATAAATAACAATATGGCGGACTTTGGGAAAAAAAGTTTTTTTTTCCAAAGTCCGCCATTTTGTTATTTATCCATGAAATTTAACTTCAGTAGTTCCGACCAGAATGACATATCTATAGATTAAGAATTATCAAGAATTTTTTATTTCAGATAACATCAAGAGCCAAAATCACCGGGGCCACCCACGCGCTTTTTGTTCGAGGTGCCAACTTCGATCAATAATAATAATAATAATAAACTATTAAATTTCTTCAAACTAATTTTTTTTTGTATCTTTAATATGTAAATAAAAACATCCTAAATATCCAAAACGATTCATTTTTATTTTCCTACAAAAAAACGCCCTCCAAAAATGACATGAAAATCGGCTTAAGTTACCAGACTACTACCATAAGAAGTTCGAAGAAAAGATTTTTTCGGAAATGCTTTGTACTCGTATAAGTTTGTATAGAATGCCTGATATGCTTACGGTTTGTACTGTCCGTGTACGAATGTAACTGCAATATCGGCAACTTGTTCGGTTTTAACGGGACTGCGTAGGTTCGTTATACCAGCTTTCACGCGGACTTTAAATTTACTGACTTCATCCAAGCAATGTGCGGCTGTGAGAATCCACTGGCTGTTGATTATGGTACCACCGCAGAAGTGCTGATGCGTGTTCGGCATATCAAGCCGTTGAAATGAAATTTGATAAGGAAATTGATTTGCCACAGCATCACTACCGCCCAGAACACGGTGGGTAATGGAAATCGGTCCCTGGGACTTTAAACGTTCTTTCCCTAGAAATTCATGTATTCGTATACATTAAGGAGTTGCTGAACGATATAAAAATTATCGTATGGAAGCGATAATATATCATACGGAAAACTCCAAACGAAACAATTTTCTGAATTGTTTGAATTTTTTGAGACAATTTATTTTTTCATCAAGTTTTGGAAGTTCACGACAACAACAAAAATAATCGTTCTCCAGGTTGCTCCCTTTAGTTAGACTCTTAATTAAATGTAAATTTATTCAATAATTGCAACAATCGTCGATAATCATCTTTGTATATTCTTCAACTTACCGGCCTGAGCGGTGACGAGAAGAACGCTGAAGACAACGAAAAGTTTCGAAAACATAATTGTGCTTGATGCTTTTTTTCATTTCACCGTTCACCTTTTATACCTCTGGCCCGGATAACTTAGTCGCGATAATATTATGCAATAAATTCGCAATTCTTACTGTCCGTCAAAATCTTTTTGTACCTGCCATATAAATACTGATTTCTTATCTGCTGTCTCGTCTCGTTAAATGCTTCTCGCGTTTAACTAGACGAAACAGCACGCGTTACATTTTCATGTGTATTTTTTCTTAAATTTTTTGTCAATGTCGCCTGGACGTTGGATAGTGAATTTTAAATAGCAATTCTTCGTAGCTTTGGAAACTCAAAAGCAAATCAATTTACGTCACGTTATTGAGTAGTCTGGTACGAGAAATGTCAGGGCCGGAAATACGAGAAATTATTATTTATAGCAAAAAGAAACGAATCACTGTATTTTACCCTTTTTGGCACTTAATCGGTTGGCTGTTGATCATGGTAAGCTCGTACTTTTCGAGCAAATAGTTGAAAGTTACTGTTTTAATGAGATTTCAATATTTTTGACTAAACATTTTTTTCATTAATGAATTATTGAAAAAATATTTGGTCAAAATCTGCCTTTATCATTGAAGATTTTTTTGTGACGAGGTTTACGAAGAAAACGGCTTTATTTAAGAATCATTAAGATTATCCATTTTTCGGTAACAATAATATATTAATCACTTTTTTTTCTATTCGTTATATAAATCATGGTTCGATTTATATAAAAAATCTACCCGTATCTGCGCCAATTTTATCTTTATTCTTCGGTATTTCATCAGCATTTGTCCTTTATGGTCTGTACAATGAAGGTAATAAAGCATCGAAATTTTCGTAAGTGTCAAACTATTTTTAGTGTTTAGTACTTGTAGATATAATCTATTGTTTTTTCTTATCACCACGGTCTATAAATCAGTGTAATATACGAAGTGTCAAGATTTTCACAAATGTTATATAATCTCTTTATTGTCAAATTATGCGTGCCACCCTCCACGACGAGTTTTCCATTCTTAGGGGTAGCAATGGCGCACTGTACGCTTCTTAAGGGCTGATTAATGACGACGTGGCTTAAATGTGTCATGGGTTTTTCGTTTTTTTTTGCTTCCTCGCGGCACACCGTTTTCGTGCTAAAAATCTTCTTCTTCCGTTCGAGATACTCATACCGTATGCTCGTAGTTAGAAGAAGTTGAAGAGGTAGAGGTTCGAAACTTTTAACATCGTTTATACAAATTCCAAATTTTTAATTACACAAATTCCGAAAATTAGAGACAAAAATCCTTTAATATTTTTGCAAACCCATTATTATTGATGTTTTTCTTGGTTAAAAACACACGTCAATTTGTGCATGAGACTTTGGATAAACGATGCTAACAATTTAGCACCTGTTTGATCAGTATGTAGGGCTCCTACTTCCTTAAGGGGGGAAATAGGGTTACACGGTTCAAAAAATCAATTTTTTTTAAATTTCATCAATTGTTAGTAAAACTATTGAAAAATATGTTCCCAAAATTTTAAATGAAAATTCCGACTCGTTCTATTGGTATAAGCCATTAAGGGAGGAAATAGGGTTAGGACAGCATTTTCTCAATAATTTTCATGAATTTTTTTATAGTATAAAAAATGAATATAATTTATTGAAACTTTGAGAATATTTTATACATATATTTAAGTATATACTATAAAATTTGTATACATATATTCAAGTATATACTATAAAATATTAGCGACCCCATATTGCTTGTTTTTCTTGGTACTATTTTTTCAAACGCCTTTTTCTGAAAACGACTTTTTTTGAACTTGCGTACACGCTAGTTTGAAAAGTTTTCAACCAATCGTTTTGAAAATTAGCAGTTGCTTTCTTCATAGTATTGCGCTCTATATGAACCTGAAATCGGAATATTATCATTATTGAAAATAATTTTTTTTTGCAAATAAAGTTGTGAAAAATGGCAAAAAATCATGCTTTTATGTTTTGACCCCTGTAAAAAATTCAATTTTCAATTTTTTTGATAGCGTTTAGGTTCATATAGAAGAGAGACATATAATAAAAGTAAATTCCAACTTCGTTTGATTTCAGATGAAAATTGCGGGTTACAGAATGTACGCAAAATGCTGAGTCTGATTGTGACCTGCAATATGGGGTCGCTAATAATTTATAGTATATACTTAAATATATGTATAAAAATGTTATAGTACATACTTAAATATATGTATAAAATATTCTCAAAGTTTCAAAAAATTATATTCATTTTTTATACTATAAAAAAATTCATGAAAATCATTGAGAAAACGCTATCCTAACCCTATTTCCCCCCTTAAGTTATCGCACCTTTATCGATGAACCACTAAATTAAACGAGCAATGAAATATGTTTTCATGATAAATATCATTTTTGATGAATTTCGACGTCATCGAGAACGACCCGGGTAACGGTTATTGTACTCTTAACGAGAACAAAAGGAGAAAAAAAACAACAACGATAAACGATTTTCATCAGATGTGATGGATGATTTTATTTATAGTGGATGGAACGGAATTCGGGACAATTGATGAAAACATTGGAAAAATTACATCGATTGGATAATCTCGCAGGTATTCAATTATACCGCATGGTATCTTTGATCCAGTCGATGAATTGCGCAACATCGACGTACACGGAGGGTGAACCTAGGACACCGCAGGGGTTTAGGCCCCAAGAAACAACTCCAATTACTTCATTCGCGCCGTAATCGTTCTTCACGATCAACGGACCACCAGAGTCGCCCTATAAGAGATAAAGAAAATAATAATAGCGTCAACGTTACAAAGTCATAAGATTTTTCCATTACCAACGACAACGCGCGATATACTTACGTTGCAGGCAGATATTTGATCATTCGAGGATCCGGTGCAAACGTTGGTCGAATGCAATGGAGCAGAGTCAATGATGTCATCCAACAATGATCCGCAACTGACGAGGTCAATGATTGGTAGAACAACCTTTTGAAGTATGGCAGGTGCTACGTCGCCTTTCGGTGAAATCGAACCCCAGCCAGAAAGTATGCTGTTTCCAGTTGGTTTTGCTCCGCGTTTCGGTAAGCTTATCGGACTGACTGCGCTGTTCATCTTCAGAGGAGTTTTTAGCCTCAGAAGAGCGATATCGTACGGGGCAACATCACTGCGGTAAAACGAATATAAATTATTTCAATATCGTCACATTAAAGGTAATTATAGTTTCAGATTAATGAAATTTATTCATTTTTTTACCAATTTATAAAAATAGATTTACTGTAAATCTATTTCTCTGGAATAGAGTAGAATAGATTTAATAAATAGATTTCGAATAAATTTATTTCTAGAATAGAATAGAATAGAGATTTTTATCAATTTTATTTATTTTACCAATTTATAGAAAATAAGTTTAGTGATGAGTTTGAAAATATGAAATTTGGAAACATTATCCTTCATCGTGCTCAGAACGTTATTTCATAATACTTTCAGTCTTGTCTACACAAACATAAATCCAAAAATACGTTTAATTTTCGTATTTATTCCAACATAGCGGTGACACGAGTACGAAATCATAGTGAAATGGGAAATTTCTCTCACCCAATGTATTTGTCATGAACGAACGTGGCTGAAACCTCGGTAACCTGCTCGTTATTTTCGTTTATCAGTACGTTATGTTTGCCGGCTTTCACGACGAAACTTCCATAATTCGGTACAGCGTGTACGCAGTGTCCGGCTGTGAGAATCCACTTGCTGTCGATTATGGAACCACCGCAGAAGTGTTGATAACCATTGAACGGTGGCATGCCCCATTGCAGTGAAACCTGATGCGGGAATTCACCCTTCTCGGCGTCGTCACCACCAACGATACGAGCATTGTTGAGCCCGAGATTCGGTATATTGTAACCGAGACGTGGTTTCACTATATTCAAAATCACAATATTAATTTCTAATCGATTAAAGTCACGCGTAAATTATCTAGGAAAATTCGTTGATTTCCACGGTTTTTTCAACTTACCGGCATGAGCCGCAACGAGGAGCACGCTGAAGAGGACGAGATATTTCGGTGACATGATCGTCGTGTTTGGTAATCATCGACGTTCGATGGTCGCATTTTATACCTGTCGTCAGAAACGATGACGTTAGGAGATAACAATGAGCTGTCGAAATTTCGGGTTAATCCCAACGTCTGCCAAACGTATCTTTTCGCGTACGCGGAAACACCTTACAATGACCGCGATTTAATGATAAATCATTAATCTCAATGATCATTTGCGATAACCCATTTTACGGCGCACTCGTGGCTTTTTTTTCTCCTCTTATTTTATTTCGTCGACTTCACGCGTTTTGCTCTTATCGGATAATCAATCATATGGCGCCATCGAGATATTCTGATTTTTACGGTGGAGATATTATAGCTCGTGGAATTAACGGCAGCTGGCCATCTCGTAATAACTAAAAAAAAAACAATAATTTTCTTTATGTGCAATTTAGCAGTCAAAAGTAGTGGATGTTTTAGTAATACTTACAGGATTTAGACAGTAATGGGAAGAAAAATTCCAGTATGCACCATAATAAATCGAATCGAATATAAAAATATAAATTCTGTGGCGATTGAATAATGTATAATTACGTGGAGTTGAAAAAAAAAGAGTGATGAATCGCAATGCTGAGGAGAACCGTCGAGCGAGTATAAAATTTATTCTACATTTTTACTTGGTGAATGTTAGGACGACTCTCTGTCGACGTAACATTGTTGGTCGGTGGTTCTATCTATCTATATATATAAAAATGAATCCCCAATTCCCTTGGTCACGCCATAACTTGAGAACGACTTTACCGATTTCATTCATCTTTTTTTTTAAGTTTTCTAATAATCTGTAGAAGGTTCTTACGGAAAGGAAAATTAAGAAAATTGCGCAGAAAATTGGAAAATTTCAGAAAACTTAACGACTATTCAACCTTCGCGCGTTTGACAGTTCGCGTGAAGAAAATGTGATTTTATAAATGCATCGGTCGGCATCTATCGATCAAGAAATGTATTTGTTCATTTCTTAGTGCACCGCCCATTCGATCTGAACGTTTATCCAGTTCTGAGCTTGTTGAGTGAGTTTTTTGAGAAATGTTTGTTCATCGCAGTTAGTTCATCGTAATTACGCCTTATATTAAAAGTTTCATTTAATATCGATTTTTGGTAAGTTTTGATAGACTAACACGTGGTATACATGGTTATACAGAAACACTAAGGGAGTCAATTTTTTATTTTCAGTTGAATTTGGTTCTTCAAAATGCCACCGATTAGACGTACCAACTTAGGTCGCAGAACGCGCAAAACTGCAAGTCAAAGATATATACGAGCAAGTCAAACTGACGAGCAACGCGAAGCGCGAAATGAAGTTGAACGGAATCGATGGAATCAAAATCAACAACGTAGAAATATTGCGTTTAAGGGGGGAAATAGGGTTAGACGGTTCAAAAAATCGATTTTTTTTTAATTTCATAAATTGTTAGTAAAACTATTGAAAAATATGTTCCCAAAATTTTAAATGAAAATTTCGACTCGTTCTATTGTTATAAGCCATTAAGCGGGGAAATGGGGTTAGGACAGCGTTTTCTCAATAATTTTCATGAATTTTTTTATAGTATAAGAAATGAATATAATTTATTGAAACTTTGAGAATATTTTATAAATATATTTAAGTATATACTATAAAATTTTTATACATATATTTAAGTATATATTATAAAATATTAGCGACCGCATATTGCTTGTTTTGCTTGGTACTATTTTTTCAAACGCGTTTTTCTGAAAACGACTTTTTTTTAACTTGCGTACACGCTAGTTTGAACATTTTTCAACCAATCGTTTTGAAAATTGGCAGTTACTTTCTTCATAGTATTGCGCTCTATATGAACCTAAAATAAGAATATTATCATTATTTAAAATAATTTTTTTTTTGCAAATAAAGTTGTAAAAATTGGTAAAAAATCATGCTTTTTTGTTTTGACCCCTGTAAAAAATTCAATTTTCTATTTTTTTGATAGCATTTAGGTTCATATAGAAGAGAGACATATAATAAAAGTAAATTCCAACCTCGTTTGATTTCAGATGAAAATTGCGGCTTCCAGAATGTACGCAAAATGCTGAGTCTGATTGTGACCTGCAATATGGGGTCGCTAATATTTTCGGTGTTTTTCAAGGAAATTCTTCAAAAATTTCATAGTATATACTTAAATATATGTATAAAATATTCTCAAAGTTTCAATAAATTATATTCATTTTTTATACTATACAAAAATTCATGAAAATCATTGAGAAAACGCTGTCCTAACCCTATTTCCCCCTTTAATCCCCATCGAGCTGCATTCAATTATAACGTGGCATGTTCACGTGTCGGCAAAACATCCGCTTTATTTGTTCTTGCGCCTGACAACAAAACGAAAAATGTCGTATATCACAAGGTGCTTCAATGAAGAGAATCAGCCCGAGTGCAACCCATGCAGCAAAATACATAGCTTCAATAAAGCAATTGTCTTGCTGACACCCTATTGAAATATTTGATTTTTGTACTTTTATTGAATTTTTATTTTCTTTATATATATTATCCTAATAAACTATTGAACTTAATACATTTTTAGTATTCATTTCATTACGTTAATAAAATCCTAAATTAAGTTTAGCTAAAAGTTAAAACGACATTCGATGTTAGGCGGTACGAAGTTCGCCGGTTCAGCTAGTTACAAATAAAACCAATGTGGATATTTAAAGAAGAAAAGAAAAAGAAGGTACTAATTCAAAATTGCACATTTCGTATTCATCTATTTATCGATTTCACAAATTTTCCTTTGTGAGTAAGGAACTTTATTTTTTTATTGCTTTTCCTCAAACAGGAAACTTGGTGTGCGAGGACAATGATGAGAAAACAATATGCAAATTTCTATTTGTACGTATTTCCGTCATCTTCAACTTCGCGGGATTATCATAATTTTCAATGCTTTTGGGTGTTGGAGAATTTTTGGAAAAATTGAAGATTCCATCAATTTAGAAAGTCGACAAATTTGTTATCATTATTTTTCCAATTCAGAACTACTTGCATGCACACGTACATTCATTGGGACATAAAAAAAATCTATTTTACGAAGTTTTGCCACATTTTTTAAATATTAACATTGGCAAGTGGAAGAAGAAATTTGCGGAAACAAAATAGTATTTGGTTTGATAGATGTATTGATACTGGAAAGTAGAATAATCAGAAATATCCAGAAGAAATAAACAACAATCGTAAAGGTGCTCGTACAGAATATTCAAGGTACATTAGTTCTTCTTCATCGTTTTGTGTATCCAGTCGATGTATTCTGAAACAGTGGCGAAGACGGAAGGACCTTTGTCACAAGGATTAGTAGCCCAAGAAACTATTCCAATTATTACGTCAACACCGGAAGCCTTATTCCTCTGGACCAGAGGACCACCGGAGTCGCCCTAAGAGATAAATAAAAAAATACCCGAGCATAAAATACGACAGCCATTATATTATTTTTTTGATAATTCATTTTGCAATGTAAATATTTGTTTGGATACTTACGGAGCACGAGGCGACGACTTTGTTATTCACATTTGTTTGGGTGCAAAACTGGGTACGAGGAATATGAGAAGGCAAACCCATTTGTTTAAATACCCGTTCGCAAGTGTCGTTGTCAATTATTGATAGTACACCGTGTTGCAGTTTATCGGGAAATTCCGCGCGATAACCACGTGCAATAGAACCCCATCCGGAGACTACACCGGATCCAGTTGGTGGTTTCGAGCCCATTTTCGGCAGGCTTATATTATTGACTGCTTCGTTCAGAATAAGCGGGCTTTTTAACTTCAGAAGTCCAATGTCGTTGTGAGCGAATACGTTTGCTGCAGACCTAATAACGAATAAAAATGGTGTTAAAAATTGATACGATTTCGCTGTAACGTAGATGACTTAAAAAAAAAAATGTTAACTCTAGTTCTATTACACTTTACACATCCATTAAACTCGATTTTTCAAAAAATACTCGTTTGAAATAAAATGGTCCAAATTGAAACTTTCATTTTTGCGCCTCCACAAATTTTCCTCCGCGAACAAGAGAGACTTTTTCAATTTTGGCTTTCTGATAAAGGAAAATCTATAAATGCGTAAAAACTTATGACGAAGCAATACGCAAGTGTCAATTTGCACCATTTCTCTCTCTCTCTCAACTTTATAATATGAGTTTCGTTTGATTTTCAATGTATTCATCGATTGTCTCTTTTTGAACAAAAACTTTCGATAATTTGAAACTGGCTTTTAGCCATTCGTTGATAATTTTAAAGCTTTGCAGATTGATTCTTAAAGATTTGTACTGCGCATTGCCGAAGCATTTCGGTAATGCATAGCGATGACGAGGACGAACTTCAGAAGAAATCCTTAGGTTCACCCTCAAATTAACTATTTAAGGGGATTTAAGCAAGACACTTGTATACCGGAAGTAGTATCATCAATGTAATTTGAGAAGTTCGAAGAAAAGAATTTTTCGGAAATGTTTTGTACTTGTATGAATTTGGATAAAAAAATGTCTGATATGCTCACGTGTTCTCTTTGTACTGCTCGTGTTCGAATGTAGCTGCAATTTCAGCAACTTGTTCGGTATTAGCGGGAATTTTTAAGTTCGTCGTATCGGCCTTTACGCGGATTTTCTTATTACGAACATTTTCCAAGCAATGTGCGGCTGTGAGAATCCATTGGCTGTCGATTATAATACCACCGCAGTAGTGATGATAGGCATTCGCCGTAGTAAAATATTGAAATGAAATTTGATAAGGAAATTGGTTTGCCACAGCGTCAGTGCCACCAATAACGCCGAGTACCGGAATCCGGTGCTCGGGATTTTAAATTTCTTTTCTCTAAAAATACATATATTTGTATATACTAAGGGCCTGCTGAACGATTGACAGTCGAAAAAAAACGTGTTTTACTTTTTCATGAAAAACAATCGTATGGAAAACGCCAAACGAGAGAATTTTCCGAATTGTATGAAATTTTTGAGACACTTTATTTTTTCGCCAAGTTTTTGAAGTTCACGACAACAACAAAATCGTTTTCGGGGTTGCTTCCTTTGAATTCTTAAGGTCTAAATCTCAATTTTCCAATAATTGCAACAATCGTCGATTATCATTTTTGTATATTCTTCAACTTACCAGCGCGAGCAGCGATGAGTAGGACGCTGAAGACAACGAAACTTTTCGAAAACATCATTGTGTCTGATGCTTTTTTTCATCTCGTCGTTCAACTTTTATACCTCTGATTCGGACGACTTAGTGGCGATAATATTATGAAAAAATTCGAAATTCTTACTGTCCGTCAGAATCTTTACGTACCTGCCATATAAATTACCGATAAGAAACGTTTAATAACACGAGATAGCGCGCGTCGCATTTTTATGTGTATTTTTTCTTAAATTTTTTGTCAATGTCGCCTGGACGTTGGATAGTGAATTTTAAATAGCAATTCTTCGTAGCTTTGGAAGCTCAAAGGCAAATTAATTTTTACGGTACGTTATTGAGTAATCTGAGATGAGAAATAAGAGGGCCGGAAGTACGAAAAATAAATTATTATTTATAGGAAAAAAAAAAAACGAATCACTGTATTTGAGTTAATAGGTTGGTTCTCAATCGTGGTGAACTCTTACTTTTTGTGCAATTAGTTAAAAATTAGTGTTTCAATGCGATTTTGTTATTTTTAACTAAACATTTTTTTCATTAGTCAATTATTGAACAAATATTTGGTCGAAAATTGCCTTTATCATTGAAGATTTTTTATATAGAGGTTTACGAAAAAAAAGAGTTTAACTTAAGACTTACGAAGATCATCATTTTTTGGTAACAATAATATATTGATGACTTTTTATTCCATTCGTTATATACATCGAAGCAATATAAAATCTTCGCCTATGTGCGTCAATGTTATCTTTATTCTTCGGTATTTCATTAACATTTGTCATTTATTGTTGGTACATAAATCAATGTAATAGAGCATCGAAATTTTCGTAAACGCCAAATTATCTTTAGTGTTTAGTACTTGTAGGTATAATCTATTTTTTTTTCTTATCACCACGGTCTATAAATTAGAGTAATGCAGGTAATGTCAAGATTTTATGGATTGCCGATAAAAAATAATCTCCGGACTGATGACAAGAGATCGTGTAACAAGCGCACCCCGGTTCGAAAGTCCAGATTATCAGTTTTTGTCAATGGTTACTTGAATCCATTCGACGAATTGCGCCACGTCGGTGTACACGGACGGTGAACCTTGGTAACCGCAGGGTAAAGTGCCCCAGGAAACTACTCCAATGACTTCGACAGTGCCTGAAGGGTTCTTCGAGATCAGAGGACCACCGGCGTCACCCTATAAGGAAAGTAAAACGACAAAAATCATATCAACGTAACGAAGGATTTTTTTACTTCATATCTCTTGTTATCAGATAATGATAGGTTCACTTACGCTGCACGCCGACAATTGACCGTTCAAGGATCCGGTGCAAACGTTAGTCGAATGTAATGGGCTAGTGCCAACGACATTTTCCATCGAGGATTTGCACGTGGCGAAATCAATTATTGGTAAAACAACTTTTTGCAGTTTTTCAGATCTCCCCTGACCATTCGCCGCAACCGAACCCCATCCCGATAGTATACAGTTTCCGGTTGGTTTCGCACCCTTTTTCGGTAGACTTATCGTGCTGACAGCCTTGTTCAGGTTAAGTGGAGTTTTCAGCTTCAGAAGAGCAATGTCGTAGGGACCAACCTCACTGAATAAAAATTAAACACAAAAAAGCTCGTCAAAGAAATGTTTACAGTAGATTAGCGTTCAGCTGAAAAAAATATATCGATATAAGGCTCTAAAATAAATATTAAAATATCGATTTTTTTGCATTTCGGCCAAAATAGAGTTGATGCACTAAGATCACTGCCATTTCGCTTATCGATAGAGCTGGAATTTCATCCTGTACTCATTCTATTCGTAACAGTTCAATCTTTGAAATGGCGCTCAATTCAGTAAATTACGATTTTTTTTTGAATTCTCTAGAGATTTTTAAGATAGGACCATTGATTTTTGCGAATGTTTCCACGCCACAATAACTGAGACATGGCAACGACTCAAACGGCATTCTGTACATCTACTCGCGACGTTTTTAAAACTCACCAAAGAAGTTTGAATCGGTCAAACGGTTGCCGACTTACGATAATTTGAAATTCCGATATATTACGATTTTTGTAAAAATGGTGAAAAGAAATAAAGCAATGTTATTTCGGTTTTAACCACAGTTTGAGTCTATCCGATTGGAAATTTTCCACTGATCATTTATGAAACCGAGTTTTGTTTAAAGTTCAATGTAAAAAAGTTCAATGTGAAATTGTAGTGGTGCGTATTTTTTTTTTTTAATTATGTACTTACCCTTCGTAGCTCTCGTGTACGATCGTCTTTTCAACAGTGATAATTTGTTCGTCACTTTCTGTGAATTTAATGTCATGTTTACCAGCCTTTACGACGAAACTTCCATACGATGGTACAGATACAGCGCAATGACCAGCTGTGAGAATCCATTGATTGCTGATTATCGAACCACCGCAGAAATGTAGATGAGGCATCATGGATTCAAGCCAAGTCCATTGAAGTGAAACCTGATGTGGAAATTCGCCCTTCGCCGTTTCCTGACCACCGACAATTCGACCGAGACCAACCCCGAGATTCGGTATATTGAAACCGACACGTGGCTTAACTAATAAACAATCGTATAAAAAATCCCACAAGCGTACGTCTGTATACTTAAAATCTTTCTTCTCTTACCGGCCTGAGTCGCGGCGAGGAGAACGCTGAAGACGATGAAAAGTTTCGGTGACATGATCGTTTCGTGTCTGATGATTTTTTCATTTCTACGATGTTATTTTATACCTGTGGTCATTGCGAGTGCGTGGTTAACTGATAACGCATTGATTACGAATTAACCGTAATCCTAGCGTGCGGAAATTTTTTACATATTTTTATCATTATCGCACTTTATATGTATATCCCGTGTATATCGCATCATCTTTTTTCATTGTTTTGCATTATCTGGCACAAAAATCCACCTATTCAAGTTATCCTTATCATTTGACATGTAAACCTGCACGTATTTCTTATCAAATGATCTATGAATCGACGTAGGAAAGTGTTAGAGTCACGCGAGACAAATTTCGTAAAACTATTTTTACTCGCTACAAAAATATCTATCAATTGTTTATGGCTCTACATTAATTGTTTATGGCTCAAAGACTTAACCGGTGTACTTCTAGTGAACAACCTCCAGGGCCACTTATTATTTAAAGAAGAAAAGCAACAGAAGGTACTAATTTTAAACGTGCACATTTTTTATTCATCTCCTTTTCGATTTCACAAATTTTCCTCCGTGAGTGAGGAACTTTATTATTTTTCGCTCCTCCTCATACAGGAAACTTCGTGTGCGAGGACAATGATCAGAAAACAATATGCATATTTCTATTTGTACGTTTTTTCTTCACCTTCAACTTTGAGGGATTAATATGATTTTGAATGATTTTGAGTGTTGGACCATTTTTTGAAAAATTGAAAATTCCATCAATTTAGAAAGTCGACAAATCTTTTATTTTTTTTCCACGATTCAGAATTACACACATGCACACGTACATTCATCTGGACATTAAAAGAAAATGTATTTTCTGTAGTTTTGCCAAATTTTGAAGATATTAGCATTGAAAAGTGAAAAAAGAAATTTGCGGAAACGGAATCATATTTTGCTCGATATATTTATTGATCATAGAAAGTAAAATAATCAGAAATATTGAGAAGAAATAAAGAACAATCGCAAAGGTGCTCGTACAGAATATTCAAGGTACATTAGTTGTTCTTCATCGTTTTTTGTATCCAGCTGATGTATTGTGCAACAGTGGTGAAGACGGAAGGACCTTTGTCACAAGGAACAGTGACCCAAGAAACTATTCCAATAACTTCGTCAACACCGGAAGCTTTATTCCTCTGGACCACCGGAGTCGCCCTAAGAGATAAATAAAAAAAAAATACGTCAACATAAATACGAGGGACACTATACTCTTTTTTTAATAATTTATTTTGCGAAATAAATTTTTTTTTTGATACTTACGGAGCACGAGGCGACGACTTTGTTATTCACATTTGTTTGGGTGCAAAACTGGGTACGAGTGATATGTTTAGCCGAATGGTTTCGTTTAAATACCCGTTCACAAGTCTCGTTGTCAATTATTGATAGTACACCATGTTCCAGTTTATCGGGATATTCCATGTGATAGCCACGTGCAATAGAAACCCGCCCGGAGACTACACCGGATCCACTTGGTGGTTTGGAGCCCATTTTCGGCAGGCTTATAATATTGACTGCTCCGTTAAGAATAAGCGGACTTTTTAACTTCAGAAGCCCAATGTCATTGGGAGAGAATACGTTTACTCCAGATCTAATGACAAATAACAATGGTGGTCAAAATTGATACGATTTCGCTGTAATATAGATGATAAAAAAATAATAATTTTACTCCAATTCTATTATACTTTACAGATTCATTAAACAAGTGGTTGAAGTTAAGAACGTTCTGGCAAAAAAGGAAAAAATTGACTGTGATTAATTAGAAAAAACTTACACCTTAAATTAACGGGAGCGTTATATTCGTAAAAAAATGTCATGCTTTAGTCTGTTGAAGGGTTTGATAGGCGATAAAATGAAGCTGCGGCTGAATTTTGTTGAAAAACTAAAATTGACTCTTCAAGCTCGTGTCCTGTTTTTTTTTTTTTTGTGTACACCGACAGAACTCTCTGTTATGTTAAAAAATATATATAAATAAATCATGTGGTTCTCGTACAAATATATACTCCCGTACAATTGAGCAGTAAGTTTTCTCCAGTTGAGCACATTTAATTTTCATTTATTTTTTCGCCAGAACGTTCGTAACTTCTACGACATTTCGACTTTTAAAAAATACTCGTTTGAAATAAAATGGTTCAAATTGAAACTTCCATTTTTTTCACCTTCACAAATTTTCCTCTACCAGCAAGAGAAGCCCTTTATACGCGTCAAAAATTATCACCAAGCAATTTTTCTCTCCCTAAACTTTATAATGTGAGATTCGCTCGATTTTCAATGTATTTCTCAATTTTCTCCTTTCGAACAAAAACTTTAGATAGTTTTAAACTGGCTTTTAACCCTTCGTCAATAATTTTTAAGTTTTGCAGATTGACTCTTAAAGATTTGTACGGTGCATTACCGAAGCATTTCATTAATGCATTACCTAAGCATTTCGGGAATGCATAGCGATGGCGAGGGTGAATTTCAGAAGAAATCCTGAGGTTACATCGATACATCGATACAGTGTCCTAAAAGAAAATTTAAAGATTCAAAATTTTTTTGCATTTCGGCGAAAAAGAAGTGGCTTCACTAAAATCGCTGTAACGTTGCTTCCCGATGGAGCTGGAACTCCTCTCTGTGCTCATTCTCTTCGTGATCGAAAACCCTTAAAAATGGCGCTTGAATCATTGTGCTATCATTATTTTTCGATTTTTCACAGATTTTTAAAGTCGGACCATCGATTTTTGCGAATTTCTCCATACATACCCCTTCTCATTTTTTTCGCTGATTTTCAACCTGCTCTCACGGCTACAATAATTGAGATATCGGGATGATCCAAAATGCATTCTCTAAGTCTACTCGAGTCGTTTTGAAAACGCTCCTCAAAACCCAAAATCGATGAAACGGGAGCCAAGTTATGACCATTTGAAATTTCGAGATTTTTAGGTTTTCGAAAAGGTGGGCAAAAAATGACAAAAACATTTTTTTCTCTTTTTTCAATGTTTCGATACCCTATTCGATCGCAAATTTTTCGCTGATTACGAATAACATCGAGTTTTAGTCGAAATCCCAAAATATCAATGTAAAAAAGCCGTAAAACGAAAAAAATCACTTTTTGGACGATTTTCAATGAAATTTCGAGTTTCTCAAGGAAACGGGTACTGAGTTAGTAATCAGCGAGTCAAAATACATCGATATAGCGTCCTAAAAGAAAATTTAAAGAATTCAAAATTTTTTTGCATTTCGGCGAAAAAGAAGTGGCTTCACTAAAGACGCTGTAACGTTGCTTCCCGATGGAGTTGAAACCCCACTCTGTGCTCATTCTTTTCGTGATCGAAAACCCTTTAAAATGGCGCTTGAATCATTGTCCTATCATTATTTTTCGATTTTTCACAGATTTTTAAAGTCGGACCATCGATTTTTGCGAATTTCTCCATACCCCTTCTAATTTTTTTCGCCGATATTCAACCTGCTCTCACGGCTACAATAATTGAGATATCGGGATGATCCAAAATGCATTTTCCAAGTATACTCGAGTCGTTTTGAAAACGCTCCTCAAAACCCAAAATCGATGAAACGGGAGCCAAGTTATGACCATTTGAAATTTCGAGATTTTTAGGTTTTCGAAAAGGTGGGCAAAAATCTACAAAAAAATTTTTTTCTCATTTTTCAATGTTTTGAAACCCTATTCGATCGGAAATTTTCCGCTGATTACGAATAACACCGAGTTTTACTCGAAATCTCAAAATATCAATGTAAAAAAGGCGAAAATCGAAAAAAATCACTTTTTGGACGATTTTCAATGAAATATATTCTTCAACATACCAGCCTGAGCGGCGACGAAAAAAACGCTGGAGATAACGGAAAGTTTCGAAAATATCATTGCGCCTGATACTTATTTCATCTCGTCGTTCACCTTTTATACCTCTGGTCCGGACGACTTAGTGGCGATAATTTTATGGAAAACTTCGAAATTCTTACTATTCGTCAGAATCTTTACGTACCTGCCATATAAATACTGATAAGAAGCGTTCAATACGACGAGATAGCGCGCATCGCATTTTTGTGTTTTTTTTTTAAACTTTTTTTTGTTAATGTCGCCTGGACGGTGGATAGTGAATTTAAAATAGAAATTCTTAATTTTTACGGTACGTTATTGAATAGTCCTAGACGAGAAATAACAGGGCCGTAAGTACGAGAGATACATTATTATTTATAGGAAAAAAAAAACGAATCGCTGTATTGGACCCTTTTTGGCACTTAATTGGTTGGTTCTTAATCGTGGCAAACTCTTACTTTTCGTGCGAATAGTTAAAAATGACTGTTACAATGAGATTTTATTGTTTTTAACTAAACATTTTCTTCATTATTCAATTATTGAACAAATATTTGGTCGGAATTTGCCTTTGTCATTGAACATTTTTCATAGAGAGGTTTACGAAAAAAAAGAGTTTATCTCAAGAATTATGAAGCCCATCATTTTCCGGTAACAATAATATATTGATGACTTTTTTTTCCATTCGTTATATAAATCGAAGCAATATAAAATCTCCGCCTATATGCGTCAACGTTATCTTTATCCTTCGGTATTTCATTAACATTTGTCATTTTTTGTTGGTACATAATTCAATGTAATAGAGCATCAAGATTTTCGTAAATGCCAAATTATCTTTAGTGTTTAGTACTTGTAGGTATAATCTATTTTTTTTTCTCATCACCACGGTCTATAAATTAGAGTAATGCAGGTAATGTCAAGATTTTATGGATTGCGGATAAAAAATAATCTCGAGACTGATGACAAGAGATCGTGTAACAAGCGCATCCAGGTTCGAAAGTCCAGATTGTCAGTTTTTCTCAATGGTTACTTGAATCCATTCGACGAATTGCGCCACGTCGGTGTACACGGACGGTGAACCTTGGTAACCGCAGGGTAAAGTGCCCCAGGAAACTACTCCAATGACTTCCACAGCGCCTGAAGCGTTCTTCAAGATCAGAGGACCACCGGAGTCACCCTATAAGAAAAGTAAAACGACAAAAAATCATATCAACGTAACGAAAGAATTTTTTACCTCATATCTCTTGTTATCAGATAATGATAGGTTCACTTACGCTGCACGCCGACAATTGACCGTTCAAGGATCCGGTGCAAACGTTAGTCGAATGCAATGGGCTAGTGCCAACGACATCTTCCATCGAGGATTTGCACGTGGCGAAATTAATTATTGGTAAAACAACTTTTTGCAGTTTTTCAGGCATCTCCCGACCATTCGCCGCAACCGAACCCCATCCCGATAATATACTGTTTCCAGTAGGTTTCGCACCCTTTTTCGGCAGACTTATCGTGCTGACAGCCTTGTTCAGGTTAAGTGGAGTTTTTAGCTTCAGAAGAGCAATGTCGTAGGGACCAACATCACTGAATAAAAATCGAACACAAAAGAAGCTCATCAAAGAAATGTTTACAGTAGATGGGCGATCAGCAGGAAAAAATACATCGATATATGGCCCTAAAATAAATATTAAAAAAATCGATTTTTTGTATTTTGGCCAAAATAGAGTTTATGCACTAACATCACTGCCATTTCTCTTATCGATGGAGTTGGAATTTCATCCTGTGCTCATTCTCTTCGTAACAGTTCAATCCTTTAAATGGCGCTTAATTTAGTATGTTATTATTTTTTTTTGAATTTCCTACAGATTTTTAAAAAAGGACTATTGATTTTTGCGAATATTTCCACGAGCATTTCTCATTATTTTTTGACAATTTTCAACCTGCCGTCACGGCCACAATAATTCGGACATGGCAACGACTAAAACGGCATTCTGTACATCTACTCGTGACGTTTTTAAAACTCATCAAAGAAGTCTGAATCGGTCAAACGGTTGTCGAGTTACAATAATTTTAAATTCGGATACATTACGAATTTGGAAAAATGGGGAAAAAAAATTGAGCAATTTTTTTTCGATTTTAACCACAGTTTGAGTCTATCCAATTGGAAATTTTCCGCTCATCATTAATGAAACGGAGTTTTGTTAAAAGGTCAATGTAAAAACCGAGAAATCAAAGATTTATTTTCGGTTTTTGTGAAAATGTAGTGATGCCTTTTTTTTTTTTACATTATCTACTCACCCTTCGTAGCTCTCGTGTACGATCGTCGTTGTAACAGTGACCATTTGTTCGTCACTTTCGCTGACTTTAACGTTATGTTTACCAGCCTTTACGACGAAACTTCCATACGACGGTACAGCCAGAACGCAATGTCCAGCTGTGAGAATCCATTGATTGCTGATTATCGAACCACCGCAGAAGTGTTGATAGGGCATCAGGGGTGGAAGCATACTCCATTGGAGTGAAACCTGATGTGGAAATTCACCCTTCGCCGTTTCCTGACCACCGACAATTCGACCAAGACCAACCCCGAGATTCGGTATATTGAAACCGACACGTGGCTTAACTAACAAACAATCGTATAAAAAATCTCACAAGC
The DNA here is from genome assembly GCA_958009045.1 of Oxytorus armatus. Taxonomy (NCBI): domain Eukaryota; kingdom Metazoa; phylum Arthropoda; class Insecta; order Hymenoptera; family Ichneumonidae; genus Oxytorus; species Oxytorus armatus. The sequence continues at coordinate 24,906,111 of OY253748.1, forward strand.
ACACGCCTGTATACTTAAAATCTTTCGTCTCTTACCGGCCTGAGTCGCGGCGAGGAGAACGCTGAAGACGATGAAAAGTTTCGGTGACATGATCGTTTCGTGTCTGATGATTTTGTCATTTCTACGATGTCATTTTATACCTGTCGTCACAGCGAGTGCATCGTTAACTGATAACGTATTGATTACGAATTAACCGTAATCCTAGCGTGCGGAAATTTTTTATATGTCATTTTTTTCACACCTGCCCCACACTGATAAGGACCGATTAATGACTGAGTTTGCTGCACTTGCATGTGTTATTTTGTTTTTTATTTTTATTTTTGTATTCCTTCCATCTATTCGTGACTTGTTATTCTCTTATCTCACGGCGGTCAGACGCCGATACGATCTTTCGATAATTTGTTTTTGTACATTTAAAGCTGTAACGAGATTTTTCACGCAATTTTGGATCCTCTCGAAGCTTGACGTTTAATTAGTATCCATATCATTGATGATTAAGGCCTTACATACGTCCAGCGGTACCGAAAACGTACCAAAAGAAAAACTGTTTTTAGGAGGGATAGAAATAGAAATTGATAAAAAAATTCTTACACATTGTTTATTACTGTGTTAAGTTTGTAAAAAAATGTATTTCAATTTTTTTTTTCAAAAATTACAACATGAAAAATCACATTTTTTGAAGCACTGTAAAAAAAAAGTTGCTCCACGGTCGGCAGTATTTCTTCCTCAAATGTTGACGGATCTGCAAAATCTAAAGAAATTTTTGTAAAATAAGGTAGTAGTTATAGTCTGTCGAGCCGGATTTTTGAAATTCGAAAAATTAAACAATTTACGGTAATTTAAAAAAAAATGTTAAGTTTGGGTCAAAAAAGTCACACTTTAATTGTTTTTATAAAATTTTCTAATTATAATTTTAAAAATCCGGCTCGACAAACTATAGAAAAAACAATTCCGAATATTTAAAAAAAAAAATCATCAAAAAATATTAAAAACCGTACGAGTTATCATGCCGACCGTGTCAGGAAAAGTAGTTTTGAGAAAAACGCGTTTAAAGTTTCAAGCGCGTTTCGCTCGAAGTCGCGCGCGGCTGGAGCAAGAACTTTATGAATTTTTTAAATTTATTTAGTTAACTTACGTCTAATCTCCCATTCCAGCTTCATATTGTACGCCTTCCTTGTCAGTAAAAAATTGTTGTTGTTTATTTTTTTCTAATCGACGAATTGTTCTGGCCTCTTTTGTTGCTTTGGTAGCGTTGATTCGAGCGCGTCAGACCTTTGTCCTTTCGTCGGGCAGTCACATTATCTACAATAACTTTTGAACTATGGGGAATTTTTACAATCAGCTTACGCAGAAATACGCCCAAGACTATAAGGAATAATAATCCGTAAACAAAAAAAAATCGATTTTTTGAAAATTCTCGACGTATGTAAGGCCTTAACGGTGATCGCGTAGCGCGAGTATAATTCTTGCGATATTAAGGCAGTCGTCTGGTCTAGAGCGAGATTTTTGACGTCATTTCTAATGTGCAATAACGTTTCAACCGTTGAAGTTGTCTTGATGAAAATTTACACGTGCATTTATTGATCCTTAGAGAATACTTGTACATTAAAAAAAAAATTATTTAAATATTTTCATGTAGTTTTTTGCCTTGTTGCAACATGGTGCGCCGAAATCGGCGCCCACTCTGGACGATGTTGTATGCATCTGAAAAAAAAAATATATATATATTCTCAATCTGTATGAGTATTCTGAGCACTGGTAGCAGAATTGGTACTTAAAAAAATGTTTTGACAAAATGGCGGCCTGGTGAACTTTCATTAATGATATTTCATACATCGAAATATCATTAATGAAAGTTCAACAGGCCGCCATTTTTTCAAAAAATTTTCATACATTGAAATATCATTAATGAAAGTTCAACAGGCCGCCATTTTGTCAAAAATTTTTTTTAAGTACCAATTCTGCTACCAGTGCTCAGAATTCTCATACAGATTGAGAACATATATATATTTTTTTTTTTCAGATGCATACAACATCGTCCAGAGTGGGCGCCGATTTCCGCGCAACATGTTGCAACAAGGCAAAAAACTACATGAAAATATTTAAAATAATTTTTTTTTTTAATCTACAAGTATTCTCTAAGGATCAATAAATGCACGTGTAAATTTTCACCAAGCAACTTCAACGGTTTAAACGTTATTGCACATTAGAAATGACGTCAAAAATCTCGCTCTAGACCAGACGACTGCCTTAAAAAAAACATACATATTTTAACAGGCAAATGAGATTTTATCGCATATTGGATAATATATGCTTGATGAATACAATTATTATATCGAACTGTTATTGTAACTACAAAGACTTTAATATTGTTAAAGCCTTTGTTCGTTCGTTCGCTCGTTTGTCATTGACAAATTTTTGTAAATTTTTCGTCCAAATACTTGTTGATTGTGAGATGATAATATATATTTGTGAAAACAGACGAAAAATGTTACCTTGAATTTAGATCTAGATCCAACGGTACGAGATTGAAAACAATCGTTCATTTTTTGGTATAAATATTTATCATCATTCTCACTCGTCATATATAAATACCCAAGGTTTTGATAATATGCCTATTTATCTTTAACGCACGAGGTATATTGCCTCATGATTCTTCATTCTTTCGCATTATCCAGCACAAAAATATGCCTAATGGAGCGTCGGGATTTCCGTGAATCTGAAGTTATATTTATCATTAGACATGTATACCTGCACGTATTTCTTATCAAATGATCTATGAATCGACGTAGGAAAGTGTTAGAGGCACGCGCGACAAATTTCGTGAAACTCTTTTTACTCGCTGCAAAAATATCTATTAATTGTTTATGGCTCTACATTAATTGTTTATGGCTCAAAGAGTTAACCGGTGTACTTCCAGGAAAAACCTTGAGGGCCACTTCTCATTTAGAGAAGAAAAGAAAAAGAAGGTACTGATTTTGAACTTGCACATTTTTTATTCATCTATTTTTCGATTTCACACATTTTCCTCCGTGAGTAAGAAACTTTATTATTTTTCGCTCTTCCTCATACAGGAAACTTCGTGTGCGAGGACAATGATGAGAAAACAATATGCAAATTTCTATTTTTAGGTTTTTTCTTCACCTTCAACTTCGAGGGATTACTATGTTTTTGAATGATTTTGAGTGTTGGAGCATTTTTTGAAAAATTGAAAATTCCATCAATTTAGAAAGTCGACAGATTTTCAATTTTTTTCCCCCAATTCAGAATTACACACATGCACACGTACATTCATCTGGACATTAAAAGAAAATGTATTTTCTGTAGTTTTGCCACATTTTGAAAATATTAGCATTGAAAAGTGGAAAAAGAAATTTGCGGAAATAGAATCATATTTTGCTTGATAGATTTATTGATAATAGAAAGTAAGATAATCAGAAATATCGAGAAGAAATAAAGAACAATTGCAATGGTGCTCGTACAGAATATTCAAGGTACATTAGTTTTTCATCATCGTTTTTTGTATCCAGTCGATGTATTCTGCAACAGTGGTGAAGACGGAAGGACCTTTGTCACAAGGAACAGTGGCCCAAGACACTATCCCAATTACTTCGTCAACACCGGAAGTCTTGTTCCTCTGGACCAGAGGACCACCGGAGTCGCCCTAAGAGATAAATAAAAAAATACCCGAGCATAAAATACGACAGCCATTATATTATTTTTTTAATAATTCATTTTGCGATGTAAAAATTGGTTTGGATACTTACGGAGCACGAGGCGACGACTTTGTTATTCACATTTGTTTGGGTGCAAAACTGGGTACGAGGGATATCTACAGCCGTATGGTTTTGTTTAAACCACCGGTTACAAGTCTCGTTGTCAATTATTGACAGTACACCATGTTGCAATTTATCGGGATATTCTGCGCCATAACCACGTGCAATAGAACCCCATCCGGAGACTACACCGGATCCAGGAGATGGTTTGGAGTTCATTTTCGGCAGGCTTATTTTATTGACTGCTTCGTTAAGAATAAGCGGACTCTTTAATTTCAGAAGCCCGATGTCGTTGGGAGAGAATACGTTTACTTCAGGCCTAATGACAAATAAAAATGGTGGTCAAAATTAATACGATTTCGCTGTAATATAGATAATTAAAAAAAAATTTGCAACTCTAATTCTATTATACTTTACACATCCATTAAACTGGAATTTTAAAAAATACTCGTTTGAAATAAAATGGTTGAAATTGAAACTTCCATTTTTTCACCTTTACAAATGTTCATCTACGAGCAAGAGAGACTTCTTCATTTTGGCTTCCTGATAAAGGAAGCCCTTTATATGCATACAAAATTATGACAAAGCAATACGCAAGCTTCAATTTACACCATTTTTCTCTCCTAAAACTTTATAACTTTATGCTCGATTTTCAATGTATTTCTCGATTTTCTTCTTTCGAACAAAAATTTTTGACAATTTTAAACCGGCTCTTAGCCATTCGTCAATAATTTTAAAGCTTTGCAGATTGACTCTTAAAGATTTGTACTGTGCATTACCGAAGCATTTCATTAATGCATTACCTAAGCATTTCGGGAATGCATAGCGAGGGTGAACTTCAGAAGAAATCCTGAGGTTCACCCTCAAATTAATTATTTTAGGGCACTGAAGCAAGAGACTTGTGTACCGGAAGTAGTATCATCAATATAATTTGAGAAGTCCGAAGAAAAAATTTTTTCGCAAATGTTTTGTACTCGAATAAGTTTGGATACAATGCCTGATATGCTTACTCTTTCTTGTTGTACTGCTCGTGTCCGAATGTAGCTGCAATTTCAGCAACTTGTTCGGTATTAACGGGAATTTTTAAGTTCGTCGTACCAGCCTTTACGCGCATTTTCGTTTTACCAACTTTATCCAAGCAATGTGCGGCTGTGAGAATCCACTGACTGTCGATTATAACACCACCGCAATAGTGCCCATAGGTATTCGCCGTAGTAAGCAATTGAAAAGAAATTTGATGAGGAAATTGGTTTGCCACAGCGTCACTACCTCCAATAACACGCCGAGTACCGGAATCCGGTGCTTGGGAATTTAAACGTTCTTTCCCTAAAAATTCATATATTTATGATACATGAAGGGGTTGCTCAATGATTAAAAGTCGAAAGTAACGTATTTTATTTTTTCACGAAAAATAATTCGTATGGAAAACGCCAAACGAGAGATTATTTCAAATTGTATGAAATTTTTGGCGACAATTTATTTTTTCGCCAAGTTTTTGAAGTTCACGAAAACAAAAACAAAATCGTTTTCGGGGCTGCTCTCCGACTCTTCAGTAAATCTTAATCTTTTAATAATTGCAACAATCGTCGATTATTATCTTCGTATATTCTTCAACTTACCAGCCTGAGCGGCGATGAGAAAAGTGCTGAAGACAACGAAAAATTTCGAAAACATCATTGTGTCTGATGCTTTTTTTCATCTCGTCGTTCACCTTTTATACTTCTGGTCCGGACGACTTAGTGTCGATAATATTATGGAAAAATTCGAAAATCTTACTGTCCGTCAGAATCTTTACGTTCCTGCCATATAAATTACTGATAAGAAGCGTTCAATACGACGAGATAGCGCGCGTTGCATTTTTATGTGCATTCGTCTTAACTCTTTTGTCAATGTCGCCTGGACGGTGGATAGTGAATTTTAAATAACAATTCTTAATTTTTACGGTACATTATTGAATAGTCTTAGACGAGAAATAACAGGGCCGGAATTACGAGAAATAAATTATTATTTATAGGAAAAAAAAAACGAATCGCTGTATTGGACCCTTTTTGGCACTTAATTGGTCGGTTCTTAATCGTGGTAAACTCTTACTTTTCGTGCAAATACTTAAAAATAACTGTTACAATGAGATTTTATTATTTTTAACTGAACATTTTCTTCATTAGTGAATTATTGAACAAATATTTGGTCGAAATTTGCTTTTATCATTCAAATTTTTTCAAATAGAGGTTTACGAGAAAAACGAGTTCAACTTAAGAATTATGAAAAATATTAATTTTTCGGTAACAATAATATATTGATTATTTTTTTCCATTCGTTATCTAAATCGAAGCAATAAAAAATCTCCGCCTATGCGCGTCAATGTTATCTTTATCCTTCGGCATTTCGTTAACATTTGTCATTTATTGTCCGGTACATAAATCAATGTATAAATTATAAGTAATGCCTATGAATTAGAGTAATGCACGTAATGTCAAGATTTTATGAATCCATTCGACGAATTGTCCTACGTCGATGTACACGGACGGCGAACACTTGGTAATCGCAGGTTAAAGTGTCTTAGGATAGTACTCGAATAACTTCGACAGCGTGTGAAGCGTTCTTCAAGATCAGAGGATCACCGGAGTCACCCCATAATGAAAGTAAGACGACAATCGTATCAACGTGTAGGGGGGTGTGTGTGTGGTGATTCGGTGCTGGTTGTGGTACGAAAAGACGAATTTATCATAAGAGTAATGCACAGTATTTATTCATAACCAATTACAAAATTAATTAGTAAAAATTAGTTTGGCGCGGTGAACGAGTTTGTGACTTGACAGAGAGTCGGTCGAGTTGTTGTCGCGGCGCTTGTTCGTTAGGAACTCCCTCGTCAACAAGAGAATTCCTGATAGTCTGCTTGTTGACGGAGAGAAAATATCGAAGAGAGGGTAGGAAAGTTTTTACGAGAAACCGAAGGTTTAGAAAATGCAAGAGCGCGTGTGGGCCCTTTTTGGTCGCCATAAGAGACTCCCCGTAAAACAGCCTCGTCTCGGGAGAGACTCGACTGGGACCCGTAAGCACTCGAGTTTTATGACAGGGAAAACTGAGACACGGTTGTTCTATTTTGTAGACGACGAAATGAAAGGAGTCAAAGAAATAAATGCGTGAGAAAGAATCGAGTCTTTACAAAGAAATGACTGTATCGAAGAAAATGCATTTTGAAAATAAAATGAAATAAAATAAATGCGTATTTATATGTGACCAGAGAGTGGTGGCGACGCCGTCACCACAAACGTAACAAAGGAATTTTTTACCTCTTATTTCATATCTCTTATTATCAGATAATGATAGGTTCACGTACGCTGCAATTAAACAAAAAATCATGTTATCGGAACGTAAAATGAGGTTTTGAAAGAAACGGCTTATCTTTGCACTCCGAACGATTTTCGATGTCACTCATTTTCCGTATTTCGTCTAGAGCCAAAAAGTTTAGAAAATTCGAAATAAAAATCGGTGTTTATGAAAATCGGAATTTTCAACAAAAATGCTTTGCACTTGAAAGTATTCAGAAAGGTTTTCAAAACTGTTATAGATAATCAATATTTTTTTTCCCATTCCGTCTGGACAATGGTCACACGACACAATTGTCGATAATCATCGAGTATTCGTTCCTCGAGATTAGACACGCGAGGATCGCATATATGATATTTGAACGTGTTTCTCATAAAATACAAGATTCACAACAGGTGCAGGTTAAACAAAATACACAAGAATTCGCAAGAGTTTGTTTATTCGCAATAGCGTTGAATTCGACTGTTCAACTTGTCATCGATCCAATCAACGTTGGAAGAAACGCGTGTGTACACCGAAGTTGAAGCATTGCCGCAAGGATACACTTCCCAGGAAACGATTCCAACGAGTTCGGGAATACCGTTAACGTCGTACTGTACAAGAGGACCGCCAGAGTCACCCTGAAGAATAAACAAAAAATTGCATTATTATAACTATATTAGATCGAAAAGGAAATTTTTCCTTGATTTGATTCCTTGATATTGAAAATACTCCCGGAACATGCAGAAATAGTTGTGTAAAGTGGTCCCGAGCAGATTTGAGTGTCGAATAGTTCAGCCTTTTCATCACCGGGCAACTTGTTCAATGCCTCGAGGCACAGCTGGTTGTTGACAATTTCTACGGTAGCGGTTTGTAAAACTGTCGGGAATTTAGGCAGAAGCTTTTTCGAGATCGAACCCCATTCCGATAGTACGGTTTCACCGGTATACAGTTTACCGATCTTCGGCAGTCTAACAGGTGCGACAATAGTGTTGATTTTTAGAGAAGTCTTCAGCTTCAATAGAGCAATGTCATGCTGGGCAACACCTCTGTAATTTACAAGACAAATCGTTGTAACAATTTTAATAATCAACCGTTCAACATTCATCTCGATTTTTATCCCAATATTTTAGCTACGAGTAATCTTACTAGTCTAATAAAGCTGAAGAGTTTCGATGTTTGTATATTCGTATGTTTGTTCGAACGCGCTAATCTCAGGAAATGTTAATCCCATTTGGAAAATTCTTTTTGCATTAGATAGCTCGTTTATACAGGAAGGCTTCATGCTATATAACTTTATGCTCTCACCCTATTTTATTACTATGATAAAGCTGAAAAGTTTGTTTGTATGTTTGTTAAACCGATGTTTAATTTCGCCGAGGCAATTTTATGGATTTCGATAATTTTCACTTCAGTATTTTAAGGAGATCGACAGGCTGCTCAAATGCTTTTTTTCGATCGTATACACGTTTTCATTATCAATTTTCATAATTAAACGCTTCCGATTCTAATTTTGCATTTTTTTTAATGAATTCTAGTTTTTTGTTTTTTCGTGAAATTCCTTTTACTCGTTGCAAAAATATGTATACATTAATTGTTTACGGCTCAAAGACTTACCCGATGTACGTTCAGTGAACAAACTTGAGGGTCACTTCCGAAAATGGCTCATTCTCCTCGCGTTTATTGATAATGTGTTTGCCAGCGTTAACGCCCATATGACCGATCGGAGGAAGCTCTGTGGCGCAATGTCCGGCTGTCAATATCCAGTCTTTACTGAAAATCGAGCCACCGCAGACGTGTCTGCATTTAAGGGAGAACACCACTGTGACCCCCTGTTTTTTTTCACATTTTTCAAGAATTTTTTTTTGTGGGAAAAAAAAGAGATATTCGAAAAATTACTTGGGTTTTGTTCCTTGTTTATTAATGTATCAAAAAACATTTTTTTCACATTTTCCACGCCGCATGGTAGCGCTGGGGAGGTTCTCGCGTCAGGTGCTGTCATTTCCGCGGCACGCAGCAGAACTCTCTTCAACGTCGATCTGAAAAAAAATACCGAGTGTTTTCGTTAATAATATAATATTTTGAAGAGAAGTACACAGGGATTTGGAAAAATATTGTTTTAAAAAAAATAGGCACGCCTTTGAAATTAAAGTTAATTTCTTTGAAAAAAATGTTTTTTGATAGATTAATAAACAAGGAACAAAACCCAAACGAATTTTTCGAATATCTCTTTTTTTTCCCACAAAAAAAAATTCTTGAAAAATGTGAAAAAAAACAGGGGGTCACGGTGGTGTTCTTCCTTAAGTATAGGTGGAACACCCCAAACGATCGAGAACTGGTATGGAAATTGATGAGGGGGTGCTTTCTCGCCATCGGTAATACGCTCGCTTTGGGCCAGGCAACCTGATTAACATTTCCAAAATTTTCACATTCATTCTTGTACATTTATGATACAAGGAAAATTGTTTCCACATAAAAAACACAGATTTCCAAGTCTTCGTGCTAAAAAAAAAATTAATCTCTAGAAAACGAAACGTTTAGGTGACTATATTTTGTTTCTAAGAGTACTTAAGAACTTTTGTGCATAAATATTCTTAACCGGCCAGATTTTCCGCAGTTTCCCTTTGCCCTTGTAAAAATACCATACAGTAGACCATCAGGGATGGCTGCAGACAGCACTTTGGAGCAAGTATCAAAGATTGGAATGGAATGGGGAAAGAAAGGGGGAGGATTGTAAAAACTTGAAATGATATGCAATGAAAACGCTAATAAATAATACGCCAATAATAACAATAATAAGAGAAATGGTTGTTTGTTTATTCGTAAAAGTGTTGAATTCAATTATTCAGATTAAAGTTGATCCATTCAACGTAAGAAGATACGCGTGTGTAGATAGAAGGTGCACCATGACCACAGGAATACAATTGTTGGGAAACTATTCCGACGAGTTCGGGAATAGCATCGTCGTCGTACTGTACAAGAGGACTACCACCGTCACCCTAAAGAAATCAAAATTACATGTATAATGATTATTTTGAAAAATATATACGAGGTGTCCTAAAAATAGCACGTCAGACTGGCACGGGGGTCAGATTGGCTCCGGACCTATCAGAAAAAATAAATATGACCTCAGTAAAAGTCTTATCGTTATCGACAAAAATCGTCTTTTTTGATTTTTCGTAAAATCGCTGCCTAGTACTTGTTATTCTATCTTGCTATTGCTATTCTCGTTATTTCGCTGTTTTCGTTCGTGTGTCTGACCACTTTAGGATTTGGTGTGAATTTGAACTTTCATTTGCTTACGATTTGGACTTTCATAGCAATGGTAGCGAAATAACAAGTGTTAGGTAGCGATTTTCCGAAAATAAAAAAAAACAACGACTTTTCTCGAAAACTATGAAACTTTTACTGAGGTCATATTTATTTTTTTATGGGACCGGAGCCAAGTTAACCCCCGTGTCAGTCTGACGTGCTAGTTTTGCCGACATCCTGTATATCCTCGAGACAAATATTAGCAGACGAACTAATTGGTACACTCACCCAACAGACAGAAATGGTCGTATATACAGGTCCCGTGCACAGCTGAGTGTTGGAGACTTGAGAGGTACCGGGAAACTCGTCCAACCCTCTGTTGCACCGCTCGTTATCGAGAATGTTTACAGTCGCGGTCTTAAGAACTCCCGGGAAATGGGGCTTTAAGTCTTTCGAATCGGAACCCCATCCGGAAATTACCGCGGTACCGGTATGAATTTTCTCGCTTTTTGGTAGCCCAATAGGTGCGACGATGCTGTTGATTTCTAGAGAAGTCTTCAGCCTCAATAAAGCAATGTCGTATTGGCCGCCAGATCTGTAATTTGTAAGGACAAATTGTCGTAACAAATATATTTTTCTCGTCTTTGTTACGATTGATTTTTTAAAATCTGTAATTAGAATTCAAGGATTCCATTAGTAACTGCGAATATTTTCGTTGAAAGCCAATAATGATTTTAATAAACTCGTGAATACTCAATAGGATTTTTCTTGTAATATTCTTCGCACGAATTATTTAATATACAAAATTATTTAATCGACGAAACGATGTTTAATGCTGTTGAGATATTTTATGGATTTCGTTAATTTTCCATCACGCTTCGTCAGTCTTTTAAGGGATTAGGATGCACTGTTCGAAATCCTAGTTTATTTTTTCTAACACGTTGATGAACATTTCCATGATTTTCAATTTCCATAATTCAGTTGTCGATGCTCGAATTTGGAATTTTTTGTATTTCCATTATTTTTTTATTTTATTTTTCGTGAAATTCATTAACCGATTGAAGCCACATTAATTAATTATAAATAATCGATGAAAAAAACTTACAGGGAGTACTTCCGGTGAATAATCTTGAGCGATACATCAGAAAACTGTTCACCAGTTTCATGCTCATCGATTATATGCTTGCCAGCTTGAACTCGTATCAAACGGGTCAAAACCGGCTTGACACAATGTGCAGCCGTCAATATCCAATCTTCGTTGATAATCGCGCCACCGCAAATGTGTTTGTATTTCAAAATTGGGACACCCACGCCGATGGACACCTCGTAAGGAAATTGATGAGGAAGTGCTTCCTTGGAATCGGTAATACGTGTGACGCTCTTGGCTAGGCAACCTGAATAAATTTTTAAACGTTTAAACTCTTAGGTATATGCGATATGGTTGATTTTTATAAATTTTTTTTTGCTGGGTAATATACTCGTCATATATATGAAGTAAAGAAAAAGAAAATCGAAAAAAAACGTCAATTTAATTGTTGCTACCTAGCGGATAATTAACAAAATGTGAGAGTTTCGAAAAAAGTGGGTCCTGAACGGAGGGAGTGCTTTGCACTCATTACATGAGCGTTAAATTGCTTAACATCGTTTATACAAAGTCTCGTGAATAAATTGACAGTGGTCAATTGTCATTTGTATTATAGGATATGTTCTTAGCCAAGAAAAACCTTAATAACAATGTTTTTAGTAAAACCATAAAACTTCCACAATACATTGCAGTGGAAATAGATTTTTCCTTCCGATCAATCCGAAAATCTTTTTTCTTTAGTAGTACATACGAGGTCTGTTCAAAAAGTATCGCGAATTTTGAATTTCCGCGGGCTACGTATATTCGATTTTCGATTTTTTTGTGGCGTTAGGTTGGTACTCATTTCCCTCACTTATGCTGAAAAAATCGGCCATTTTGAATGTTTAGTTAATTGTTGACAGCTGTTTTGGTTAGACGTGTTTTGGCTTGTCTTCGATTTTTGGTTATTCCAAAAAATGGATCAAAGAATCTGTATCAAATTTTGTGTGAAAAACACGATTAAGTGCGCGGACGCATTCCGAATTTTGACTGTGGCATATGGTGAAGCTACCTTGGACCGAAGCAACGTTTATCGGTGGTACAAAATGTTCTCAGAGGGCCGAGAAGATGCGAACAACGAAATGCGTTCCGGACGCCCGAGCACATCAACAACAGACGAATACATTGATGAACTGATGAAAATAATATTGGCCAATCGTCGAATCACCGTTAGAGAAGTTGCTGAGGAACTAAACATATCGATTGGCTCGTGCTATTCGATTTTTACCAATGATTTGGGCACGAGACGGCTCGCCGCGAAATTCTTGCCAAAATTGCTCAATTTCGAACAAAAACAGTGTCGCGTTAACATTGCTAAGGAGCTGTTGGACTCGGTCCGCGACGACCCAAATTTGCTTCAGAGGGTCATAACTGGTAACGAATCATGGGTTTATGGTTATGACTTGGAAACCAAAGCTCAATCATCGCAATGGAAGCTGTTTTTTTGGAATAGGCAAAAATCAAAGACAAGCCAAAACACATCTAACCAAAACAGCTGTCAACAATTAACTAAACATTCAAAATGGCCGATTTTTTCAGCATAAGTGAGGGACATGAGTAGAAACCTAACGCCACAAAAAAATCGAAAATCGAATATACGTAGCCCGCGGAAATTGAAAATTCGCGATACTTTTTGAACAGACCTCGTATGGTTCTTACCCTGAGCGACGAGAGCAGCGACTAAGATGTACTGGAGCAGCATTGTCGTACGAATTCTGAAATCCGGTAACTTCGCTCGTCTCTTTATATAAAAACCGATTTTCGTATATCGTAATCGCATGAGGATCTCAAACCGAGGGATACGCTTCAGTATCGATAAGACGGTCTACATTGACAACGTCACGAACAACAGTAAAAATAAAAATGTAAGTCGCTTCGTCACTATTTAATTCTAATCGCGATCACGATAAAATGAAACTTTGTACTTTATTTCTCATACGATAGCTTACTATCGTGCTTAATTGAGATCAATTTTTCGGATGACCGGAATAATCGAGATTCTTCACGAATTTTACAGTAGAATCGTTGAATATAAAAAAAAAAAAAAAAAAAAAAATGATAATTATCATCCTCCAATGCAGATGGTAAAATGATGTATTTCAAAAAAACAAATTACAACAATAATAATGCGACAATAAAATAGGACTTTTCCGTCGCGGATCTCATAATCCCCTACAAAAAATATACAATAAATAATTTAATTATTTCGATAATACACGCTGGATTTTATGACTCCGGGCTACATCATTTAAAAAAAGTCAGTAATCATAAGGAAAAAAAAGTGCCTCAGGAAACTACTCGAATAACTTCGACAGCGTGTGAAGCATTCTTCATGATCAGAGGATCCCCGGAGTCACCCCATAATGAAAGTAAGGCGACAAAAAATCGTATCAACGTAACAAAGGAATTTTTTACCTCTTATTTCATATCTCTTATTATCAGATAACGATAGGTTCACTTACGCTGCAATGAAACAAAAAATCATGTTATCGGAACGTAAAATGAGGTTTTGAAAGAAACGGCTTATCTTTGCACTCCGAACGATTTTCGATGTCACTCATTTTCCGTATTTCGTCTAGAGCCAAAAAGTTTACAAAATTCCAAATAAAAATCGGTGTTTAAGAAAATCGGAATTTTCAACAAAAATGCTTTGCACTTGAAAGTATTCAGAAAGGTTTTCAGAACTGTTATAGATAATCAATAATTTTTTCCCATTCCGTCTGGACAATGATCACACGACGCAATTGTCGATAATCATCGAGTATTCGTTCCTCGAGATTGGACACGCGAGAATCGCCTGTACAATATTTGAACGTGTTTCTCATAAAATACGAGATTCAAAACAGGTGCGGGTTAAACAAAATACACAAGAATTCGTAAGAGTTTGTTTATTCGGAATAGCGTTGAATTCAATTGTTCAACTTGTCATCGATCCAATCAACGTAGGAAGAAACGCGTGTGTACACCGAAGGTGAACCATTACCGCAAGGATACACTCCCCAGGAAACGATTCCAACGAGTTCGGGAATACCGTTAACGTCGTACTGTACAAGAGGACCGCCAGAGTCACCCTGAAGAATAAAAAAAAAAAATTGCATTATTATAATTATATTAGATTAAAAAGAAAATTTTTCCTCGATTTGATTCCTTGATATTGAAAATACTCACGGAACATGCAGAAATAGTTGTGTGAAGCGGTCCCGAGCAGATTTGAGTGTCGAATAGTTCAGCCTTTTCATCACCGGGCAATTTGTTCAATGCCTCGAGGCACAGCTGGTTGTTGACAATTTCTACGGTAGCGGTTTGTAAAACTGTCGGGAATTTAGGCAGAAGCTTTTTCGAGATCGAACCCCATCCGGATAGTACGGTTTCACCGGTATGCTTTTTACCGATCTTTGGCAGTCTCACAGGTGCGACAATAGTGTTGATTTTTAGAGAAGTCTTCAGCTTCAATAGAGCAATGTCATGCTGGGCAACACCTCTGTAATTTACAAGACAAATCGTTGTAACAATTTTAATAATCAACCGTTCAACATTCATCGCGATTTTTATCGCAATATTTTAGCTACGAGTAATCTTACTAGTATAATAAAGCTGAAAAGTTTGTATGTTTGTTCGAACGCGCTAATCTCAGGAAATACTAATCCAAATTGGAAAATTCTTTTTGCATTAGATAGCCCATTTATTCAGGAAGGCTTTGCGCCATATAACTTTATGCTATGATCCTAAGGTGCGGCGGCGGCGGCGCATTGAATCGGGGGACAGAAATTTACCGCGGTTAAAACCGCGGGCACAGCTTGTTTAAGATATACAATTACTTTATTGAAAAATCGATGTTTAATGTCGACGAGGTAATTTTATGGGTTTCAATAATTTTTACTTCAGTGTTTTAAGGAGATCGGTAGTTTGCTCAAGTCCTTGTTCATTTTCATAATTAAATTCTGCCTACTTTTATTTTGCATTTTTTTGTTATCAATTTTAGTTTTTTGTTTTTTTTCGTGAAATTCCTTTTACTCGTTGCAAAAATATGTATACATTAATTGTTTACGGCTGAAAGACTTACCCGGTGTACTTCCAGTGAACAACCTTGAGGGCCACTTCCGAAAATTGTTCATCCTCCTCGTGTTTATTGATAATGTGTTTGCCAGCGTTAACGCCCATATGACCGATCGGAGGAAGCTCTGTGACGCAATGTCCGGCTGTCAATATCCAGTCTTTATTGAGAATCGAGCCACCGCAGACGTGTCTGTATTTGAGTATAGGTGGAACACCCCAAACGACCGAGACCTGATATGGGAATTGATGAGGGGGTGCTTCCTCGCCATCGGTAATACGCTCGCTTTGGGCCAGGCAACCTGATTAACATTTCCAAAATGTTCACATTCATCTTTGTACATTGACGATAAAAGAAATGTTGTTTCCACATAACAAAGACAGTTTTCCAAGTCTTCGTGTTAAAAAAAAATGTTAATTTCTAGAAAACGAAACGTTTAGGTAACTATATTTCATATCTAAGAGTACTTAAGAATTTATGTGCATAAATAGTCTTAAACGGACACAAAACCAATTTTCATGACAATTAAAAAACGGTGTGTAAAAAATATTAACAGATACACGTCTTAAAAAAGAAATTTTTAATATTTGAAACAATGAAACTAAAAAAAAATCGATCAAGTTTGATGAAATATTTCAAAGATTTATCGTCATAAAAAATTAAACTACTCCACGTAAAAAATAATTACCATTGGGTTTTTTTTTTAAATAAAAAATACATTTTCTTTTCGTTTTCACGAATTCGAGGAATTTGTGTTTTTTAATGGAACTTTGTTCTTACCCTGGACGACGAGTGCAGCGGCTAATACGTACTGGAACAACATTGTCGAACGACTTTTGAAATCCGTTTTATTCACTCGTCTTTTTATATGGCACAGAAATATTGATATCGCCTTATCGTGTGCGCGATCACAAATAAAGGGTTACGTGGAGTACGATAAGACGATATGTATTCGCAAAAAAATATGAACAAAATAAAACCTAAAATACAAATTTGTCTCACGTCAATTATTGAATTTACCGCATATATCGCAGATAATGCGTAAAACTGCGGACTTTGATTCGTCCAAGATTGCTTATTATCGTATTTAATTTTAAGTGCCAGATACTCGAGACAGGTGCTTGAAGATATTTCTTTTTGCTTTTCCAATCTTACTTTCAAATTTTTCGATTCGCGATTAGCGTGCGATTTTTTGATTGGCTAATTAAAAATTCAATAATTATCTTTAAAAACTTTCTATTTACAGATCAATCGGATTACTTACGTGAGATTGAACTACTTTGTCTTATCGGAATGAGATTTCTACCACCGTAGCTAGCTGGTTCTTTGTTTTTTTTTTTTTTTTTTTAATTTTCAAACACTTGTCTGAACTAATCGAGTGATCGCCGAAGATAATCCCAGTTGTGATAGATTAAAATTAACGACTTTTCCACTGGCTCCTGTCACGATATGAACCTTCTCGTAGCGACGTATTTAGTAATGTTCTAGTTATAAGGATTTATACCGCTTTTACACTAAACCAATCTCTCGCAACGAGTGCGCTTCGAGGCACTAGCGATTGATCTCGCAAGATTCTTCTCGTCACGGTTAGTCGCGCAACGTTCGTTAAGAAGGAATACATTTAAAAAGAAAACACAATAGTCTTGACAAATCGTCTGAAATCGTCTGTTTTGCAAGAGGGTCTTGAACGCGTACGGGAGTAAATATTTTTAACGAAAAGTTATGCAAATGAATAGTGCCTATAGTGATCGATAATTTCAAGTAAAATCAAATTTTGTTGCCAAGTAGTTTTGCGACAATTTCGTACAAGATCATTTAACCGCACATTAACGTGCAGTAAAATAAATTTTGATCGTCAATATAGTTATTATCACGCTTCGATATGGTTATCAGCGTTCCTTTCGATTTTTTACCGCCATTGTCGATCGTCCGTTATGCGGACTAAATTCTTAACCATCCGTATTAATAGTCGGTAAAATTTTCCAATCCCATTGTATCGAGTAACTTCCAGTTGCGTCGTATTTTTTTTTCTCTTCATTAATTAACTCGATATTTAAGTCGGTTCAAAAGAGGACACGATAGCCATGGGTACCTCTCGTTACTTTAAGGGGTGAAATAGAGTTAGGACAGCGTTTTCTCAATGATTTTCATGAATTTTTTTATAGTATAAAAAATGAATATAATTTATTGGAACTTTGAGAATATTTTATACATATATTTAAGTATATACTATAAAATTTGTATACATATATTTAAGTATATACTATAAAATTTTTATACATATATTCAAGTATATACTATAAAATATTAGCGATCCCATATTCCAGGTCACAATCAGACTCAGCATTTTGCGTACATTCTGGAAGCCGCAATTTTCATCTGAAATCAAACGAGGTTGGAATTTACTTTTATTATATGTCTCTCTTCTATATGAACCTAAATGCTATCAAAAAAATAGAAAATTGAATTTTTTACAGGGGTCAAAACAAAAAAGCATGATTTATTGCCATTTTTTACAACTTTATTGGCAAAAAAAAATGATTTTAAATAATGATAATATTCCGATTTTAGGTTTATATAGAACGCAACACTATAAAGAAAGTAACTGCCAATTTCCGAAACGATTAGTTGAAAACTTTTCAAACTAGCGTGTACGCAAGTTCAAAAAAAGTCGTTTTCAGAAAAACGCGTTTGAAAAAATATTACCAAGAAAAACAAGCAATATGGGGTCGCTAATATTTTATAGTATATACTTAAAAATATGTATAAAAATTTTATAGTGTATACTTAAATATATGTATAAAATATTCTCAATGTTTCGATAAATTATATTCATTTTTTATAGTATAAAAAAATTCATGAAAATTATTGAGAAAACGCTGTCCTAACCCTATTTTCCCCTTAATGGCTTATAACATTAGAACGAGTCGGAATTTTCATTAAAAATTTTGGGAACATATTTTTCAATAGTTTTACTAACAATTTATGAAATTTAAAAAAAATCGATTTTTTGAACCGTTTAACCCTATTTCCCCCCTTAAAGTAGCTCAAATACAGAAGGCTTAAGGCCGTCATCCCGTGTGAAGGCTCTTTCTTTGCGCTTCTTTTGGGATTTTTTTTGGCAAACTAAATAATGATACACATGCGAAATGTTTACCACATATTCATTCACATTTTGAGCACACTTTACAATTTTTTTCAGTCCAAAATCGTCGCTCATTGCTGAGATACACGGCAATTTAGTCACTCATTTTCAAAAAACGTTTACCACGATTGCGGGCGTTCTGCTTATCCGAAACAAAATATCAAACGGTACTTTAATCTGTGAAGTTTTAACTAGTCTTGGAGCTAGGACTATAAAAAAATATTGAAATATTTCAACAAGTTGCCAAAAATTAACTTTTCAATATTTTTTGATAATCCTAGTTCCAAGACCAGTTAAAACTTCACAGTTTAAAATGCCGTTTGATTTTTTTTGTTTCAGCTAATCAGAACGCCCGCAATCGTGGTAACCGTTTTATGAAAATGAGTATCTAAATTGCCGTGTATCTCAGCAATGAGCGACAATTTCGGGCTGAAAAAATTGTAAAGTGTGCTCAAGATGTGAATAAATATGGGGGAAAAATTTCACAGTTGTATCTTTATTTAGTTCGCCAAAAAAAAAATCGCAAAAAAGCGTAAAAAAAGAGGCTTTACACGGGGTGACGGCTTTAGAAAAAACCGTCTTTGGTTATTTTATTTAGAATTTGTTGATTGTTAATCATTTTGCGTGAGTGAACTCCAGTAGTTACAAACGTTAGCTGGTAAATGATGAATTTTCCAGTGTATCGGATGAAAAAAAAACATACAAATTACCATTAACGGATAAAGTAACGATCGTTACGTTTGTTTTTTTTTTAATTTCTTAAGAACGCAAAAGAAAAATGATTTACATTATGTAAGAAAGAGTAAAAATGCGCAGCTACAAAATATTTTACCCAACTTATATAAAATAATTAATAATAAACAAATTACTGAGAAAATGAACGCAGAATGTCTTTTTGCAAGAGAACGACAGGTATCCATCTCGTATTTATTCCTTTAACGGCATCGTAGAGCAGTGAAATTAAGTAAAAATCATACGAAATCCAGTCGGTTTCGACGATGTCCCAAGAGCTGTATTGGCCGCGGTCAATATTGCGATAAGTGATCGTTTAGCATGCTGGCTTGCACGTACGCGGAGCACTGACTGGAAGAGAGTTTTTTTTTAGATTCTGATGACAAAACAACTGGAACTCAGTAAAAATGTATCGGCCTGTACCGGCCAGGTTTTCCGCAGTTTTCCTGTGCCCTTGTAAAAATACGATACAGTAAAGCATCAGGGATGGTTGGGGACAACACGTTCGAGCAAGTCTCGAACATTGGAATGGAATGGAGAAAGAAAGGGGGCGGGTTGTAAAAATTAAAATGATATACAATGAAAACGCTAATAAATAATACGCCAATAATAACAATAATGAGGGAAATAGTTGTTTGTTTATTCGCAAAAGTGTTGAATTCAATTATTCAGTTTATCGTTGATCCATTCAACGTAGGAAGATACGCGTGTGTAGATAGAAGGTGCACCATGACCACAAGAATACAATTGATGGGAAACTATTCCGACAAGTTCGGGAATAGCATCATCGTCGTACTGTACAAGAGGACTACCGCCGTCACCCTAAAGAAATCATAATTACATGTATAATGTTTATTTAAAAAAAAATATATACAAGGTGTTCTAAAACTAGGACGTTAGACTGAAAAAATAAATATGACCTCAGTAAAAGTCTTATGGTTTTCGAGAAAAATCGTCTTTTTTGATTTTTCGAAAAATCGCTACCTAGTACTTGTTATTCTGCTATCTTGCTATCGCTATTCTTGTTATCTCGCTGTTTTCGTTTGTGTTTCTGACCACTTTAGAATTTGGTGTGAATTTGGACTTTGATTTGCTTACGATTTGGACTTTCATAGCAATGTTAGTGGAATAACAAGTGCTAGGTAACGATTTTCCGAAAAATTAAAAAACACGATTTTTCTCGAAAACCATGAAACTTTTACTGAGGTCATATTTGTTTTTTTTTATAGGACCGGAGACAAGTTAACCATCGTGTCAATCTGACGCACTAGTTTTGTCGACATCCTGTATATCCTCGAGACATATATTAGCACTCCAACGAATTGGTATACTCACCCAACAGACTGAAATGGTCGTATATAGAGGTCCCGTGCACAGCTGAGTATTGGAGAGTTTAACGTCACCGGGAAACTCGTGTAACCCCCTGTTGCACTGCTCGTTGTTGAGAATCTTTACAGTGGCGGTCTGAAGAACTTCCGGGAAATGGGGCTTTAAGTCTTTCGAGTCGGAACCCCATCCGGAAATTACCGCGGTACCGGTATGAATCTCGTCGCTTTTTGGTAGCCTAATAGGTGCGACGATCTTGTTGATTTCTAGAGAAGTCTTTAGCCTCAATAGAGCAATATCGTATTGGCCACCAAATCTGTAATTTGTAAGGACAAATTGTCGTAAAAAATATATTTCTCATCTTTGTTACAATCGATCTTGTAAAATCTATAATTAGAATTCAAGGATTCCATTGGTAACGGCGAATATTTTCGTTGAAAGCCAATAAAGATTTTAATAAACTCGTGAATATTCAATAGGATTTTTCTTGTAATATTCTTCCCACGAATTATTTAATATACAAAATTATTTAATCGACGAAACGATGTTTAATGCTGTTGAGATATTTTATGGATTTCGTTAATTTTCCAGTCACGCTTCGTCAGTGTTTTAAGGTAGTAGTCTGGTACCTTAAGCCGATTTTCATGTCTTTTTTGGAGGGCGTTTTTTTGTAGGAAAATAAAAATGAATCGTTTTGGATATTCAGGATGTTTTTATTTACATATTAAAGATACAAAAAAAAAAAATTTTGAACAAATTCAATAGTTTATTATTATTATTATTATTGATCGAAGTTGGCACCTCGAAGTTGGCAGCCCGGGTCCTAACTTTTTTTCTACTGAACCGATTGCTTTCAAATTTTAACAGGCTACTCTACACACTTATAGTTCTCGTCGGAACTACCGAGACATTTTTTCACCCCTAACTTTTTATTTTACAGCCCCTTCTTTGCTAAAATAAAAGGACTTTTTTTCCAAAGTCCGCCATTTTGTTATTTATCCAAGAAATTTAACTTCAGTAGTTCCGACCAGAATGACATGTCTATAGATTAAGAATTATCAAGAATTGTTGATTTCAGATAACATCAAGAGTCAAAATCACCGGGGCCACCCACGCGCTTTTTTTTCGAGGTGCCAACTTCGATCAATAATAACAATAATAATAAACTATTAAATTTTTTCAAAAAAATTTTTTTTTGTATCTTTAATATGTCAATAAAAACATCCTAAATATCCAAAACGATTCATTTTTATTTTCCTACAAAAAAACGCCCTCCAAAAAAGACATGAAAATCGGCTTAAGTTACCAGACTACTACCTTAAGGGATTAGGATGCAATGTTCGAAATCCTAGTTTATTTTTTCTAACACGTTGATGAACATTTCCATGATTTTCAATTTCCATAAGTCAATCGTCGATGTACGAATTTGGAATTTGTTGTTGTTCTATTATTTTTTCAATTTCTTTTTTCGTGAAATTCATTAACCGATTGACGACACATTGATTAATTATAAATAATCGATGAAAAAAACTTACACAGAGTACTTCCAGTGAATAACCTTGAGCGATACACCAGAAAACTGTTCACCAGCTTCGTGCTGATGGATTATATGCTTGCCAGCTTGAACTCCTAAGATATGGGTCGGAATCAACTTGACGCAATGTGCGGCCGTCAATATCCAATCCCTGTTGATAATCGCGCCACCGCAAATGTGTTTGTATTTCAAAATTGGGATACCCACGCCGATGGAGACCTCGTAAGGAAATTGATGAGGAGGCGCTTCCTCGGCATCGGTAATACGTGTGAAGCTTTTGGCTAGGCAACCTGATTACAGTTTCAAACGTTTAAACTCTTAGGTATATGCGATAAGGTTGATGTTTATTTATTTATTTTTTACTGGGTAATATACTCGTTATATATGTGAAATAGAAAAAAAGAAAATCGAAAAAAAAACGTCAATTCAATTGTTGCCATCTGGCGAATAATTAACAAAATGTGAGAAAGTTTCGAAAAAAGTGGGTTCTGAGCAGAGGGAGTGTCTTGCACTCACTACATGAGTGTTAAATTTCGTAACATCGTTTATAGAAGTATCGTGAATAAATTGACAATGTTCAATTGTCATTTGTATTATAGGATATATTTTTAACCAAGAAAAACCGTAATAACAATGTTTTAAAAATACATTACGGTAGAGATCGATTTTTCCTTCCGACCAATCCGAAAATCTTTTTTCTTCAGTAGTACATATGGTTCTTACCCTGAGCGACGAGAGCAGCGACTAAGATGTACTGGAGCAGCATTGTCGTACTAATTCTGAAATCCGGTAACTTCGCTCGTCTTTTTATATATAACCCGATTTTGGTATATCGTAATCGCATGAGGATCTCAAACAAAGGGATACGCTTCAATATCGATAAGACGATCTGTATTGACGACGACACGAACAATAGTAAAAATAAAAATGTAAGTCGCTTCGTCACTATTTAATTATAATTGCGATCGCGATAAAATGACACTTTGGACTTTGTTTCACATATGATAGCTTACTATCGTGCTCAATTAAGGTACATTTTTCGTATGACAGAAATAATCGAGATTCTTCACGAATTTTGCGGTGGGATCGTTGAATTAACAAAATATATGATAATTATCATCGTCAAATGCAGATGGTAAAATGATGTATTTCGAAAAAACAAATTACAACATTAATAATGCGACAATAAAATAGGATTTTTCCATCGCGGATCTCATAATCCCCTACAAAAAATATACAATATCTAATTTAATTATTTCGATAATACACGCAGGATTTTATGACTCCGGGCTAAATTATTTTAAAAAAGTCAATAATTATAATGAAAAAAAAAACGAGAAGTATATTGTAAAAGATTAAACGGACTACTTAGATGAGATCGAACTATTTATGTCGTATCGGCAAATTTCGACGAACCTTGATAGAGCACACATTTTTCTTATCATCGAACATTCGTAACTAATCGATTCATCGACGAAGATAATGCCAGTTCGGAGAGATTAAAAATTAACAAATTTTTGTCCCACTCTTTTTTGTACAAAAGTAATATCTTCGCGAAGATCGAACCCGAGAGTTTTCGATCATTTCGCATGAGATTTCTCTCTCTCGCAAACGTTTCGTCAGTAGAAAAATAAATAAATACATGAAACAATGATAACAGAGTCTTGACAAATTGACTGAAATGACTTATTTTTCAAAAGCTGAAATTGCAAACTGGAGTATATTAAAAACTCCTATTGAGAAACATGATTCTCATCAGGTACCAGTTGTTGCAGTGACCAAACGAGCAATCGTGCGAATTCCCGCCCAGGTTTCTCTTGCCGTTGGTATTATTTGCGTTGCCGGTAACAAAAATCCATAAGTTCCACGATCGCGAAGCTCGAGCGTGTAAGAGTACTTGATACCCGCCACTCCTTTTGCCCAATCATCCGATGCACCTTCAAACAATTAACAAAGTATTTTGTGCACCAAAATAGTTTGATACCGATATTGCTTATTATAGAAGAATTAATACTGAAAATTTGAAAAATTGTTTTACAAAAGAAACCGAGGAGTTATAATCATAGTACGACGTTTAACCTATTGGCAATTTAGTCAAAATGAAATATTAATTTTCGAAACTTGTAACAATTTTTTCAAACCATTGGTACTTAATGAAAGAAACATATTTTCTAAAATTCAATAAATTTCATAATTTTCGAAATTTACAAACCCGCTTGGGGTTTTGAGAATTGAATATGAAAAGAAAATTAATATTAAATCACATTTTGATGTGTTTACCTGAAGTTGGATATAACAAGTCTGCCGAAGGACCAACTTTGTAATTGGTACCGTGAACTTTGGCCATAGCCTTTGCACCTTTTCTCGCTACACTAGCAAGTTCCAAATAATCATCTGGTCGACTTCGCGTATGACCCCATGGTACGAGCCACATTTGCGAATATGAGTGTAACGTCAGATACAATCTATTATTAAAAAAGAAAAACTACGATTAATTAATTGGTACGAATGATAGGATTATAAGAAATTTTATGACCGAGGGTACCTGATATTTTCACGATTTGACATGATAAAATCGGCCATTGCTTTTGTCTCGGGTTCGGAGAAAGAATTTGGACCCGCGTACGTTTCGTGACATGGATCACCGCTCGTGCCACCCTCTTTATTCTCGCCCCAGTGATAACCAAAATTTCTATTGGGATCAACGCCGTCGCAACTCGCCCAAAGCCACTTTGTGTAATGAGATACCAAATAAAACAATCCCGCGGGTGTATATCTATTGACAAAATTCGGAATATAAATGTAACGTAAAATTTGTATTAAAAAATATTTTATTACTAGCTGTGCCCCGCAGTTTCAACCGCATTAAATTTGGATTATATATCTGTTTCATACGCATTATGAGTACGTAAACAAGTGCATCTCATACAAATACCATCCGGAAATTATGTGGAAAAATAAAAGGATCGATCATTAAAAAATAAACCGGCATCGCCGCCGCTGTTTAGGGTCCGTAGCATGAAGTTATATAGCCCAGAGCCTTCCTGAATAAACGGGCTATCTAATGCAAAAAGAATTTTTCAAATCGGATCATTATTTCCTGAGACTAGCGCGTTCGAACAAACATACAAACTCTCCAGCTTTAGTATACTAAGTAAGATGATATTAATTGTTATTTATCAATCGGTGATATATTTTACGTGTTTTTATCGGTGAGGTAACATCGAAAAATTTTTAACACACAACAATATAGATTTCCATCGTTAATCGATACATTACCTCGCTTCGTTATCGTTATCAGCGTTATTGCTTCGTGTCTTGCGCCATAATCGATCACCTATGTGACTAAACTCGTAACCGTCTGGATTGACAACCGGCAAAATCATCCAATCAGTTGTATCGAGTAGTTTCGAGTATGTTGTATTTTTTTCTACCAATTGACTCAGTATGTACGTCGCCACAGCTGTACCGATCCATTCACGTGCGTGCATACCTTGGAACAACAGAATCGAGCTATTTTAACATTCATTGACTTTCACCAATATCGATATTTTACGGAATTTATTTACACGATTACTATTTTTTTTTAATTAATAGTTAATTCATAGTTAATTAATTTTTCTTTGAATATCTCTCATCTTTTAATACACCTCTTTACTTCTCATTTTTCTCTTCTTCTTTCGTGCTTTGGGTGTGTCGTTAAAAAAAAACAAACCGAAAATCATGGGGTATTTGGTTATGCTAAGACGATTTTTCACGAATTCTCGGGTCATTTGTCGAGTCTCTGATGAAATAATAAATAAAGATGGAAGAATAACGATGAAACGGGGAGAACGTTAATTTTCTGGGACAAGCTCGTCTACCCATTGCTCTCTCTTATGCCGAAATGTATTTAGTGTAAACGTGACTGTTCAGAATCGTTACGCGCTACTTTCGTCGCGTGGGACAAGATTTCAAATGTAAATTGTCGACTTTCATGAATTGTGAGAAAAGGCAGAGCAATTGGTGGCTATGAAACAGAAGCATTAGCTGAAAAATCTTTTACTCTTTTCGTGAACAAATTTCGACATCATTCGCACCGACATCGTATCGAATGAAGAACGATTGAAAATAATTGTGAATAATGAATCCTAGAAAATATTAATATTAATTAAAAAACGATAATTATGCAAAATCATTTTTATTCGCAGCAAGTTATATTTTCAATTTTTTTTATCGATCAAGCTGCTCGTTCACAATTATTTTTTCATAAAATGATTCTAAATTGTTGTTTTTTCGAATTATTGTCATTTCTGAGATATACCTGCGTCAATCCATAATATAGGCTTAGTTTTTCCTTCTTTTGTCAGCCCACTCGAGACTTTAACGACTTTAAGTGGTTGCCCTTCGAAGCTATGACCTATAGTGATTAATTCGACGAGATTTGGATATCTGAACGCCAAATATTCCAGATATTTAAGTATCTCTGAAATACATAAATTTTCGTATTATTTACAAGAGAATTATGATGCAAGACACGATGAAAATGATATTAGAAAAATCGATCCGACGCGATATATTACCACCAAAACGATGATAACGCTTCCAGGTCATCGAGTGTCCCTGATTAGTGACAAGATCGTCACGCTGTTCTTTCGACATCTTTGGATTTTGATACGCTATGGTTTTCTATAAACGACGACGTGAATAATGATCGAACGAAGGAAATCGAATGAACGATTGACGTATAATGATTGATTGATGGTATACCTGAAGATCGGGAATTAAAACTGTAAAGTCGATCTTTTTTTCTCGCAAAAAGTCCTTCACATCGGGAATTATGTCCGGTGAGATGAGGATATCCGTCGACCTAGATCGACGAAGAGGATCATTGTTCTAGTTTATTTTTCTACTTTTTACCGTTTACTTTGGCAGAATAATAAATATACAAAGAAATAAAATTATGATAAAGCAATTTGAATGATGCGATGATACAATAGGAAATTATTCGTAATTTTTTTTTCATTTTTTAGAATTCTTTTTAGAACTTCTCACTTTATCAATGATAATAATGATTAATATTCTCAAAGTTCAATGACTGACCTGTTGTTCATTGGCGAAGTCCAAAATCTCACGTCGTCACCTTCGGATTCTCTCAGTTCTGCAATATCTCTGGCGTGACTCTTCGTGACAGTATTTATTCTGATCAATTGATGACCCTTGTAACTAACGCGACTTGGTCGTGATTTACTTCTCTTTGAGTCATCGCCAATGACGTTATTGACGATGGTATTGAGACCACCGGTAACGGCACCGTACATCGTCTCGAACAGACCGCTAATTGAGAATTCACGATTCATCGGTGTCCATAGCGATAACCAGGATGTTTCTTGCTGTCTGAATGGTTGATTTCTTACAAATCCATTCGCATCGTTTCGCAAATTTTTGTAAGTTCTCGCCGATACATCCGGAGATCTGTTGGTCAATTGCCGTCTGTGTTATTGAATTTCATCAATTAAAACGATAAATTCATATAGAATTACGTGTGTAATTAATATTTAAGTGTCTCGAATCATTATCACTTCATCTATTTTTTCTTCTAGCCTTGGTGTTTAAGGTAGTAGTCTGGTAACTTAAGTCGATTTTCATGTCTTTTTTGGAGGGCGTTTTTTTGTAGGAAAATAAAAATGAATCGTTTTGAATATTTAGGATGTTTTTATTTACATATTAAAGATACAAAAAAAAAATTTTTTGACAAAATTTAACAATTTATTATTATTATTATTATTGATCGAAGTTGGCACCTCGAAGTTGGCAGCCCGGGTCCTAACTTTTTTTCTACCGAACCGATTGCTTTCAAATTTTAACAGGCTACTCCACACACTTATAGTTCTCGTCGGAACTACCGAGAAATTTTTCCACCCCTAACTTTTTATTTTACAACCCCTTCTTTGCTAAAGTCCTTTTATTTTAGCAAAGAAGGGGTTGTAAACAAAAAGTTAGGGGTAGAAAAATTTCTCGGTAGTTCCGACGAGAACTATAAGTGTGTAGAGTAGCCTGTTAAAATTTGAAAGCAATCGGTTCGGTAGAAAAAAAGTTAGGACCCGGGCTGCCAACTTCGAGGTGCCAACTTCGATCAATAATAATAATAATAATAATAAACTATTAAATTTTGTCAAAAAAATTTTTTTTTGTATCTTTAATATGTAAATAAAAACATCCTGAATATCCAAAACGATTCATTTTTATTTTCCTACAAAAAAACGCCCTCCAAAAAAGACATGAAAATCGGCTTAAGTTACCAGACTACTACCTTAAAAATTCATATCAATTTTTTATCTTCCTGTATATCTTCTTTTTTTCGTCTCAATATTTTCATCATTCACTATACCCTCGTCGTTCATTGTCACTTTTACTTTTTATAAAATCTTCACCCTTTTCTTTTATAATTATTCATTATTTTCTATTGAATTTTTCACCGGACAAAATGGTCCAGTGGAAGTTTTGGCAAAGCATTTATCGAGGAAGCCTAAAATATTGAGAAAAAAACGAAACAATACATTTTTCAAAAGCCGAGAATACATCTATAATTTCACATTTCTTCGCGACGCCCAATTCGTTTCGTTTCAAAATCATACGAACCTATCGTAATCCAACATTCTCGAGTACACGTGCTCCCGATAGCTCGAACCATCGTTCGTTCCAACTGCATTATATTGTGATTCTTCGTTCAATGGATTGCCAATCACGATTGTTCGAAAAGTCAATAAAACAATTAAACATTTTGTACTTAATTTCTTCTGTGTGATGTACTTCAACATATTCACAACAACAAAAATAGCAATAATAACAAATAAAGCTTTGTGAATGAAAGAACCAACACGAAAGACTTCGTTCAGTGAAGAAGAACGCTACAAGCGCTATGACAGTTCGAAGCTGACTGGCTGACCTTCCATGGAGTACTTCCCACTCCGTAAAATTCATTTCTTCCGGCGCTGGATCGAGGAAGACATAAGAAAAACCATCAGTTTCACTGTCACGCCTCGTAAGAACGTTAATAAACACGGTCCTGTCTTTCACCTGGTACGTATCATTACAGTTCTCCTTATCATTAGTTCCGCTTCGCTAATGAATCAAATTTTCGTTCAAACGCCGATGTTCTCGAATTCAACGTCCCAAGTTTCTCTGTGTTCTTTTCTTTCCTCATCTTTCGTCGACACCGGCTCGTTAACCATTTTCTTCCTCATTCATAAAGCGTTGTACCAGAAATCTAATGACGCAAAAAAATATATACATTTAATTTGAAGCCAGAACGTGCTATTAAATATCCGGAGAACCGTGGTGCCATCGTCATTTTGTAATAACTTTTTCCAGGCTCCTCTTGAAAAATAAAACAAGGGTGCATTATTTGAAGCATTTGGAACGAATAAAAATTCGGTAAGTGCCAAAATTTTGCAGATCTTTTGTTCCTCTGGAGAAAAAAAAGAAGAGAAAAACCTGTGGACCAGTTGCCGGAATGTAACGGAATGGAAAAGGAGTCAAGGTCGACTCATCCGTGCTGTGTCCGTTGAACGTTTAATGCCGGTGAGGATGTAGGGTATATAAATACGACAGTTGCCAATGGTGTAATGTTCACTCGTCTGATTTTCTTCTGAGCGAAGGTATAACTGTTTCGTTAACCAGAATTAAAATGATTGTGGGTGAAAGGGACGACGCCTATGCTCGATCGGGCTCTTTTTTTGCTCAGCCTCACACCGGGCGCTTACCTCTCGCGGTAGTAGGTCATTATATTTGCCGTTAGCTCGAGACGCTCGTTACTTCAGTTATGTTCATACCATACACACACACACGCAAAGAAACATACACACACGTAAAACGGTGAAAATGTTATGTCTCTTTGGGCTGGGAAATTGTTCTGGTCATCTTGCCTTATACTGCTCTTAAATGCGATCGAGTTCATGAGCACAAAAACTGGAATATGATCGTTCCAATGGAACACGAATTATGTCAAAAGTTATCCGAAAGATTACGAAAAAAGAGAATTCATCCAAAAACTTTCTAGCTGGGTACCCAAGATTATTTGAAAAAAAAAAAAAAAAAATTGATTAGTAGTTCATCTAAGCTGGCTCTTCTTCTTCTTTACGTATTTATTGTTCAAATTCGGTCATATTTACATGATTTGAGATCATTGCCCCTAGGGTCTCTATAAACTTATGGGATAGAATTGTTTTATTTAATTTTGTCTTTTCCTAACTCGATGTTTGTTATAACTTTCGCTTTCCAGCTACTTAGTTTTATTTTGTTTTTAACATTTTTTTAAGAGCGGCATAAGCTCTTAAACGCGAACCAGTTCATGAGCACAAAAACTGGAATATGATCGTTCCAATGGAACACGAATTATGTCAAAAGTTATCCGAAAGATTACGAAAAAAGAGAATTCATCCAAAAACTTTCTAGCTGGGTACCCAAGATTATTTGAAAAAAAAAAAAAAAATTGATTAGTAGTTCATCTAAGCTGGCTCTTCTTCTTCTTTACGTATTTATTGTTCAAATTCGGTCATATTTACATGATTTGAGATCATTGCCCCTAGGATCTCTATAAACTTATGGGATAGAATTGTTTTATTTAATTTTGTCTTTTCCTAACTCGATGTTTGTTATAACTTTCGCTTTCCAGCTACTTAGTTTTGTTTTGTTTTTAACATTTTTTTGTAGAAAGAGAATTTATCAAAAAACTTTCAAGTGGGTACCCAAGATTATATGAAAAAAAAAAAAAAAATTGGTTAGTAGTTCATCTAAGCTGGCGTATCGCATGGATTTACATATTTAAGGACGTTTTTTTTATGACATAAGCAGTTCCTAATTATCATTGAGAACAAAATAGTCGAGACAAAATAAAATTTTATTCTACTTTGCTTTCTTTCGTCACAATGATGTTGCTGATGATTTTATAATAGAAAATCGCACTTCAATGACCGAAGCCTGTACATGCATAACGGTGGTTAAAAAAATCTGAACATCATTGAGGCAGTATCAAATTTTTTCGCTCGAGTCTCAGGTTTAACGAAACTCAATTTTATGTGACAGGGAACAAGCAACTCGATGAGCACTCAAATCACGAAAAATACAGTTGTGAAAAGCGTGATTAAGTGAGTTTTTTTTCATCATCGATGAGGCAGTAGTAAAAATTTGATCACAGCCCGCTCCTTCCGCGACAGTGACTTTTTCATTGTAATCTACCAGCGTCTCGATGAGGAAACTTTGGAAAGTGTGCTTGAACAACTTAAACCTTCGTTCAGTCGCGAGTATCCCTTTCTCCAATAATTTCAATAT
Source organism: Oxytorus armatus (assembly GCA_958009045.1). Taxonomy (NCBI): domain Eukaryota; kingdom Metazoa; phylum Arthropoda; class Insecta; order Hymenoptera; family Ichneumonidae; genus Oxytorus; species Oxytorus armatus. The sequence continues at coordinate 24,937,674 of OY253748.1, forward strand.
TTTTCCTCGCCTCGCACAAAATGTCCTGTTAAAAAAAAAACAAAACTACTTCAATAAACACAAGACCATCTAGACTTTTTATGCAGTATGCTTTATTATTTTAGAACTATATGCGATAAACACATAGGGGATGAGGAAGGGGGTAAAGGGTTTGCTATACGCCAATGATACAATAATTGTTTCAACGTACAGAACAATAGAGCATATAACTGAGTAAGAATAATGACTCAAATAATTAAATTAACGTATTACAACATACAAGTATACATAATTTCATTTTTTTTGTTAGTCTGAATTCGTAAAAAGAAAGAGACAAAGTTAATGGTGGTCAGATTTCTTGTGTTCTCGTTATTTCTCATTAATGCTACGAACGATCGTGGGCCTCACGAAGAACGTTAGTTTTAAATATACATTCTTAATATTTCTTTTTTTTTCATGATTTCCTTCGATAGATATATGGCCCTTTTACGACAAATTCCATCCTCCCGAATAGATCGAATTTTGACTAGCACGTTTGTCACACGCTCGCAGAGACGGTCTCGTAAACAATGTCATCTAAGTGTAAATGTAAAAAAAAAGGAAGAAGAATGGAGAAAAAAAACAACGAACTAGCCGGTCGGCTCAGTTCAACAGGCCTTTTGGAGGATGTGAATTTTCGTGTAATCGTAAACATCTCGTAGTTCAACGGTTTAAACTAACGTGTCGTTAATTCGATTCACAATAAAACGACGTTTCTTTAAGAGTTTGATTAATAATTGACTGGACATAGTCGTTCACGCGAGGGGGGAGGAGGTGTTTTTTTTTGCGTTTTTCTCTCTTTCCTACATTCCGTCGCCTCGGCGATCCTATATACCGAAATTTTACCCGGTTATCATTTATAGAACTCGCGAGCGCAATGAACGATCATCCGTTCATTCGTATACACGTGAACAATGGACACACGGAGGATTTGTTATTTTAATGGCAAGAACCGAAGGATCTCGAAAGACAAAAAAAAAGAAAAACATTCTGTCGTTGCTTCTCGGTACGAAGCACTAATTTTCAACGACTCAGTCGTTTTTTTTAATTTTCCCTCTCATCTATCCAACCGCATGCCAGAGAATATGTTTGCCTCGCATTTCCGCGTCACACGGTTAATTCTCTTCTCCTCGCCCCCAGGCTTATTCGTCTCGAAATATCTAATATGATTTAATTCGAGCAACGGTAATCCGTTTATCGGTTAATATAATCGTTAACTCCGCTCGTTCGATAAATCCTCTCACTCTTTTCTAAGGCCTTAGTGTTATGTACAGTTATGAACAATCATGTTTTTTTTTTTCATACGTAAGACAGGTATGACAATTAATGGCTCTCGTGGCAACGATATAACATTCGGGTGAATTCTCAGTGAATCCACACCGTGATAATAACGTGATATATATTCGATATATCAATTACAATATTTATCTTCATAATTTATAATAATTCACTTCGTGTATAATTTATCTTCCGTTTTTTTTTGTTATCATTTTCCGTTTTTTTTTTTTTACGATCGTGCTGCATGCATGGATGGTGTCATATTTTTTTAATTCGTTAACGTTTATTCTACTTTTGGGGTTAGTACAACGAACATTTCTTCGTTTTCTTCTTTTTAGCCGTCGAACGAGTACTCGGTCATCGTTCGCGTTAACGAGACGAATAGGCGATTTGTTTTTTTTTTACGGGTAACATTTCACGAATTCTAATCGTACTGTGATTTGCATACGGGATTTATATCTATTTTTTTGTTTTGTCTCGTGATGAACGACCCGCAATCGGACATCGACCAATGGGAGTGACGGTGTTTGGAGGTTCGGGGGACAAATTCTAGGCAGATCTATCGATCGAGATTCTCGTTAATGTCATCGCGCGAACGACAATTAAAATATATATATATATATATGTGTACGAATTACAATTGAGCGAATAACGCTCGTTGGATTGTGTGTGTGTTTGTGTTTCACCGCGATTTCAAGAAATTTCTAAGTCTAAACGATGTTGGCCTTGATCACGGCACTTCCCATCATGACCTTGTTAACGAAGTTCACGATCGCCGTCGCCGGTTGTCCCGGTTCCAGTTCAGCAAAAACGTGACACTGATTGTCCGACTTGTGGGCCGGTTTTCTTGCGACAAAGCCGAAGCATCGACTATGAAACGAAAACAAAAAAAACAAAAAATTAACATAAATGTAACGAGCGAAAGAAAAATCAAGTTATTGTGCGTAGATTTGACGAGACAGAGAGAAAAACTCACTGAGCACTGAGAGGTCGTCCTGTATCGTCGCTAACAAAGTCCCAGGTTCTTTCCTCGGTATCCAAGCCGCAGTAGCTTATATTGTTCGTCGGATAGTGCCTACGGAAGAAGAGCTTGCGAGCATTATCGGTAAGCGTTATACCCTGTGTCGAGACTTTGAAATGTACGACTGTCGCCGTTGGCAGGGGTTTTTGGTCGAATAGCGTGGTTATGGATTTTTTAATCGCTTGCGGTCCGGTCAGTGATTCGGTGTCGATCGTAAAAAGGTACAATACATTGCAGGCTGTGAAAAAAAAATTAAACATCACAAATTATCGTCTCATTGCGTACATACCGTTGGATATTTCAAAACAACTTCGCACTGGCGGAAATGGATCGGTGAGCGAACTTTTCGAAATGAATGCCATAATCCGCCATCGACGTTGCAACGATAAGGATATATTTGACCGTACGACGGTTAATTGTATCGAAATTAATTAATTCACCTGCTCCTTGGGCAAGTAGTTGCTGAGTGCTGTTCGAGCTCGGTGAATCCAGAGCTCGAGCGGCTGCTTCGGGCTCGGGAAGCAATAATTGACACGGTAGTGCCATTGCCATTAGGCTATGTTGATAAACGAGTGCCGATAACGAACTGAATACAGGCTCATTGGCGCAACCCTTCAGTCGTACTCCTCGCGACGTTGGCTCAATAAGAAAATGCCTGACCAATTCGCTCGATGGATCCTTCGGACTGCTCGGCGCACCCGGCGGTGGTATCGCGACTTTCAACGCGAGACCAAAAGCTCCGGGAAATGAATTACTGTCGCGCACCACGAATGTACCGGGTGTCGCATCTTTGAGCATCGATATGGCTGTAAAGAAAAAAAAATAAGTTTTGTTGAATAAAAATGAAGAAAAAAAAAAAACATCATTTCAATTCAATAACGTGCTTGTAATAATTGAACAAAATCATTATTCACCTTGTTCGCGTGAGATATTGGGTTTGTACCAAATTCTGCTGGTATCCCTGACGAATTTAACATGCACGTCGGCCACCTCTTGGGGTTCGGTGTTTGAGTGAATGCTCGATCTTCTCGAGCCGTAATGCTGTACCTGCGGCGACGAATGACCTCCGCTGTTCATCGAACTATAAGAAGTGACACTCTGAAAAATAATTTGTTGCATTATTATCGTAGAATCGAGCCACGTCGGTTGATTCGGGTTTTTTTTTAATTTATATTTGAAATTCGAAGACAAGTAAAAAATACCTTGGGACTGTGAACAAATTCTACGTGCGTCGGGGTACCGGTGTGACGAATCACCGTGTGCGTTTCCGAGATCGTCGAGTCGCTTGTCGGAGAGACGGGCCGGTCCTTGCTGAAATTCATCGTCAATGTTTAATGTTCAACGATCGGGGAATAAGAAGACAAAAAACAGAAAAATGGTAAAAGGTACACTTATACGATTTGTGTGCTCGTGGGAGTCGTGCAAAAGGGTGCATTTTACACGAATAAACATAAACATTCGGACGACGTCACATACGAGGGTCAGTTTGCATTTTAGTTGAGAGATACGTCGCGACGCAACGAAAACTAAGAACAACCTGTTAGTTTGTTTTGTTTTTTTTTATGTTGTTTCTTGGTTAAAAAAAAATGTATTCGACAATTACGGAGCAAACCGTGCAGTGAATGAACAGCATTAAATGTTTCGTTACTGGGCTCACGAATAATTATGACAAACGATGAAATCAAAATTTTTACGACACCCTTAAGAATTATTGATTAATTAAGGTGATTCGAGACAAAACCAACCTTTTTTTTAGACCGTCTCGTTCATCGAGATATTGAGGCGGTATTAAATATTATCGCGCGAGTCTCAGATTTGACGAAAGTCATTCGTTCTACAAGGAATAAATAACTCGATGAGCACTCGAATCCGCGAAACATAAAGTTTATCAAAATCGCGACAAATGAATTTATACCTGAAAAAATCGATTTAGCGAATGATCGTGAACGAGGTGATAGTAAATATTTTTTTGGCAGGCTCTTCTTATGCGTTATTTTTTTGTCATTAGATACAAGCATCTCCATGGGCAAGAACAATCTTGAAAAAAAAAAATTGTCTTTTTTTAACAACCCTGTTTTAACACAAGCCACGCGTATCGAGGAAACCTTTCGAAACGTATGATCTTTGAGTTTTCATTGTCGTTGAATGATAACGTCGCGATAAACCCAGTGGAATGCTCGAAGTGCAGGTTATTATACTCAAGACTAAAATACGTACATTTAGTCTTATTAGAATTGAATTACTGTGCTTATTAAACGAATCCCGTGAGACAATTACGATCGAACGACGAACAAATGTTAGATGAAGATAACAAAACAACGAGACACATAACAAATCACGGTGCATTACAATTTCACTGACAATATACTTTCATGCTGGATAGTATACGAGTGCCACGAGTTACGTTTTACACTTTTTGTTTTACGATATATTTTCAGTTTTGTTTATTTTGTTTTTTTTCTTGTGTGTGAATTCTTTTATTTCATTTTTTTTGTTTATTACCTATAGTCAAACGACGCCGACTGGTTAGTGAGTGGCCATCGTTTGTTATGCATTTGCTTAAGCGTACCGCTTGCCGGAAAACTCAAACGTCTAGAATCACGAAGAGGATATTTCGTCGATATTATCCTTGATGAATGTTATTCGTAAACGTGACGAAAAATGAAAAATTGCTCAATAACGATCTTCGTCACAGAGTCACCGATGAATATTAATTGTTCCTCGATAATCTCGAGAATTTTTAGTTTTGCATTGTCATAAAGGAAAAGCGAAATAATTGTACATTTTTTGTATTTGACAAAGATAACAACTCACCGCTGTGTCGTCGGACTCTTGGGAGGAAGTCCCGTCTCCCGTGATACATCGCGTCGTTCCTCGATATAAACAGCACGATCAGCGACGTAGCCCCGATTGTTGTTGTTGTTTATATTGTTGTTACCGGATGGATGTTCGTTGTTATGAATATTGTTGTTGTTAACGGCGTAAGTCGATGAGTCATTGATGTTATTGGTAATAACGTAATTACGATCGGCGGCGAATGTAACTGTCGGGGATGAATTATTAACGTACGGCGTGCGTGGATGAACCGGAAATGCCGGTGTTTGTGGCCTCGAGGCATTGCCCACAACCGCACTACCGGGACTTACACTTCTGTCGATCCACGATGACGGCGAGTCATTCTGTTGTTGCTGCTTTTAACAGAGAAGCAAAAAAATACGAATTAATTATCAACAAATTCCCCAAACGATCTTTGGAAATAATTCATTTCGTAGAAGCGTTTTTGTTTATAGCGTCACGAGGGATGTTCTCCGGTAAGAAAAGGGTTGTTTGAAAATCGCTCGTTCTCTTAACCCTCCATGGTCGCACGGTCGCATGGTTTTCCTCAATTACGCGCTGGTCACAAGCGATCAAAATAACTCCGGGCTTTCTTAAACGGCTCACGTAAGAAGTGAATGTGGCGACGGGGTGAAAAAAAATCGTGAAATAAAAAAAGAAATTTTTTACTAAAAAAAATCATAACTGCTTCATTTTTTTAAAGTTTTTTTCGATACAATTTATTCGTGATACTCGTGAGATATGGCGCTGCGAGGGAAAAAAAATTATTCTATAATGACCGTTCGAAAAAAAGGTATTGAGCCTCAGAGGTTTCTCCTTTGAGGGATTCCCAGAAGAGGGAAACCTTCGGGTAAAGGTCCAATCCACGTTTGTTAGTCATGAAATTGAAGTTACATAGCTGGGTAATTAAAGTTGCAGCCAGTTTGACCACCAGTGACCATACGGAGGGTTGAAAAGAATAAGAAGAAAAAGCTGCGATTAAAAACTTTCGTTCGAGTGCTCATTGCTGCTATGTCGGAGACGTCAATTTGTCGAAATGATTCTAAAGAAGAAAAAAAAAACGTACGCACCGATTTTTACTAAACAACGGCAGTTACGTTAAAGTAGATTCTCCGTTAGATATATAAGAACGGAAGTTTCGTTCGAGAGGGAAAATAAATGTGTGGCGCTAAGCTTTCGACAAACCTGGGTACTACTCTGCCATGCTTTTGGTGACTGATTAGGGGAACTGTTAGTGTCAGTGTTGGTGTCGCTGTTGTACGCTGTTGACGATGATGTGGATATAGGATGATGATGATATTGATGATGATGATGATGATGATGATGATTGTTATTCTCGTTCTTATTAATCGCCGATTGATTCCTGACCGGTGATATTTCAGCCAATGAACGAATGAGACTGACGAGCGGATCTTTCGTTTCTTCGGTCGTTTGACGACCAACAACAGTCAACAAGCCAGCATCGACAGTGTCCTTTGTCTCGTTATTCGTCGTTATTGACGAATAACAATTTTTCACAGATACATAAGAGCTCGGACACGATTGTCCATCGTTTCCCAATTCCTTACGTACGGTTAAACGTGTTTTATCCAAGGTTTCCGTTAAATCGTTCGAAGAGAGTGGCAGAGAGCTCGAAACTTGACGATGCTCCCTCAGCAATGTTTCGGCACGAGCGTAACTGTCGCTTCGCGAATCGGGACGTGGCGGTTGTTGTTGTTGTTGTTGTTCTTGTTGTTGTCTTCGTTGATTAGAATTTTGTTGATTGTCCGTATTGCTGTTTAGGGATTGCTGAAGCGCTAGGCCTAATAGCGGTGCTGATGTTTGAGCGGCATTTGGGGATGTCGGAGGGCTCTGGAACGGCAAGCTAAGCTATTCTTCTCAGGCGCAACATGCATTATAAACTAATATTTCTAGCCACGATTTCTATCGGATTCATTTGGTGTGCGTGAGTAATACACAGGAGGTTTAAGGTAGTAGTCTGGTAACTTAAGCCGATTTTCATTTCTTTTTTGGAGGGCGTTTTTTTGTAGGAAAATAAAAATGAATCGTTTTGGATATTTAAGATGTTTTTATTTACATATTAAAGATACAAAAAAAAAATTTTTTGACAAAATTTAATAGTTTATTATTATTATTATTATTGATCGAAGTTGGCACCTCGAAAAAAAAACCGCGTGGGTGGCCCCGATGATTTTGGCTCTTGATGTTATCTGGAACCAAAAATTCTTGATAATTCTTAATCTATAGACATGCCATTCTGGTCGGAACTACTGAAGTTAAATTTCATGGATAAATAACAAAATGGCGGACTTGGGAAAAAAAAACTTTTTTTTCCAAAGTCCGCCATTTATTTATCCATGAAATTTAACTTCAGTAGTTCCGACCAGAATGACATGTCTATAGATTAAGAATTATCAAGAATTTTTGATTTTAGATAACATCAAGAGCCAAAATCACCGGGGCCACCCACGCGCTTTTTTTCGAGGTGCCAACTTCGATCAATAATAATAATAATAATAAACTATTGAATTTTTTCAAAAAAAATTTTTTTTGTATCTTTAATATGTAAATATAAACATCCTAAATATAACAAAATGGCGGACTTTGGAAAAAAAAACTTTTTTTTCCAAAGTCCGCCATTTTGTTATTTATCCATGAAATTTAACTTCAGTAGTTCCGACCAGAATGACATGTCTATAGATTAAGAATTATCAAGAATTTTTTATTTCAGATAACATTACGAGCCAAAATCGCTGGGGCCACCCACGCGCTTTTTTTTCGAGGTGCGAACTTCGATCAATAATAATAATAATAAACTATTAAATTCTTTCAAACATTTTTTTTTTGTATCTTTAATATGTAAATAGAAACATCCTAAATATCCAAAACGATTCATTTTTATTTTCCTACAAAAAAACGCCCTCCAAAAAAGACATGAAAATCGGCTTAAGTTACCAGACTACTACCTTAATGAAAAATTCATTATCCAGACGATATTATTTTTGTATTACATATATACATACAGGATTATTAATAGCTCAGTCGTTTGACACTCTAGGACTCATTGAAAACGAAACAAAAAAAACGAAAAAGCGAACATTTCACGTTTTCACGAGGTATTTATTGAGTTTTTGACGAAAAACTCGATATTTCCGTATTCAATATGGGAAATTTCCTGTCGGACTCGTTATCAGTGGCAATAAACATTGTCGAGGTAACGAAAGAACCAAGAGTTATTTGCGACTATCATAATGTGTATCTAGAAAGCCAAAAAAAAAATCTATTCCAAAGCGCCAGTCATTCTCGGTAGAATCTCTTTCCTTTTTTTTTCCTTACGGCTTATTATTTTGCTTACCTGCCCGTCGTTGTATTTTCGAAACTCGTAGGCTCTCTTGACAGTGACGAAAGGCCTCTCGTTGACGCTCTCGGCTCTTGGCCTTCCAAGGGTTCCGTTCATAACGCCACCGTTGAATTTTCGGCTACTCGATCTTTGAGGCAAAAGTGGACTCGCTGGGGCTGACGTGTGCGGTGCTCCTTTCGAACTTTGCTGATAACGACGAGAAAATGAAAAATTATTCGAAAAGACTCCAAGAAGTTTTGAACATTTGTTATCTTCTAGAGAAAGCTCTTGTTATCGTGAAACCATTGTTAACGATTTTGATTTTATTATTTAAAAAATTCAAAATCGTTACTTTTAAATGTTGAAAATTGTTGTTGTTGAACTAGTGCAATTTTCGAACTATCGGGCTAAGAACTTTCTGCACAAGTAGACTACCATAAAAATACTGTTGGCCATTAAATTTTGAAATAATCGATGGAAGGAATCTGAATTTACGGAATTTTGATTTTTTTGTTCGTAAAATCGGTATAGGTGTTTGTAAATACCTGTTGAGATATTAGCACGTGCAATTTGTGGGCTGTAGAAAAAATAATAATAATAATTTGTACCTGATAAGTGATAGTGTTTGTCGTCCAAAGATCGTCGTCGTCGTCGAGTACCGCTGAATCGCTCGCGTAACCATCGTGCCTCAAACGTCCTCTTTGAAGACTTCGCAGTTCGCCGATCACGCGATTTCCGGTCTCTTGGCGCCACATCTTTCCCGGACTCCTCTCGTCCCGTCTGGCAGCGAGTTTCAACTGCTGTTGTCTCAGCCACGAGAGCCTGGGTCAGCGATTAAGGCAAAATCGTGAAATGAAACTCTCTCGTCCCGTTATATACAACCGCATGAATACGCTTCGGTACACGATATCGCTTATATAGAGTGTGGTAATTGGAGGAGGTTGATCAACTATGAGATTTTTATAGAGTCTCGTGTCTTGCAACAACAAAGGATCGTTAGTGCGAGCAATTGGGGCATTAACGTTGCGGACCAAAGATTTTGTATTGAAAACGATCGGGTGTGCGATGGAAAGTCGATCGATCCGCGAGATACATAGTTATTATTGATTGTTTTTTTAATTCTAGATAAGAGAAAATTGAATCTTTAGTTTCCCTATTCGAGTAAACGTGGGAACCGATTTTTAAGGATCCAAAAAATATTTTACATTGAAAAATGTATAACATGTATTATACAAAAAAAAAACCTATCACTGAAACTTGAATATTCGTCGAAATTTTTGTTCATTCACAAATTCTTCTCTAACGTTACTTATTGGCGAGCTTTTTTCTTTGAAAATTCACGATTTAACCGTTTGGCTCGTAGCAAAATTGTCGTAAAAATTTCCAACAAATTTTCAAGCTCCTCATTATTTTCTTTGCTTTTCAAATTTAATCCAATTGCATTATAGCGTATAATGAACACGAGACGGAGAGAAATACAGATAGAGTGAGGGGGACGGGTGGGGGGACGAGGAAGAGACGCGAGGAAATGAAATGCGGTGTTTCACCATGGCCGATTTAACAGCGTCTCGACCGTTCTATATTTATAATTATGTCAGAGAGCGAGAGCCAACTCGGAATATAACGTGTGCAACCATTTGGTCCCTTCTTAAAAAATTTTTTCTCCCTCTCTCTCGCTCTTTTCTTTCACATCCGTTAGTTTTCTTCCCCGTGAACATTTTGTTCGACAAACGTGCTGTCGCCTTAAGGGAGTCTATTCAAATTATCGATAAAAAAAAAATCACATCGAAAATCTTCGTGCAATGCTTCCTCGAGCAGTTTACAAAAAAAAAAAAAAAAAAAAAAAATAGAAACGACGTCGTCTCACTTCGGTAGCTGACTCAGAAAATTTTCTTATCAAGCGGGGAGATTTCCGAGAATTTTTTCACACTTTTATGTTACGAAAAAATAAGTCAAAATTTTAACTCGCACATTGCTTTGTCATTTTTTTTTCCCAATTCAGAGAATAGTTAATTAACTAAAGAGTGAAAATCGAGAAAAATGAGTCTCACGGTAAATTGACGAGGATGGAATGTACGAGTTTTCATTTTTTTTTCTACTTCAACCCAAAGAACCCTAAGTTTGGCAAAAACGAGATTTTTCATAAAACATACCCATCAGCGTGATCGGAATTTGATTTAATCGTTCCATTGGCAAATTCAGGTGGCGGATCGGGTGTGTGCGGTCCAAGTGGACTGACGGGTCTTCTTGTATTATCGCCGAGTATATCATCAAGATCGACGACAGGTGCGGCACCGCTTCTCATTGTTGCTTTTCTCACGAGCGACGGTGACGAGAGTTTTTGATGTTTGATCATATCGGTGGTGGCGCCGTAACTAAACGGTTGACTCGTTTGTCTCGCGTGATAGGGAATGTCCTCGTCGATAAAATCGATATTACCAACTGGCGAGAATGATTGGCCGTGTTTCGTCGTCGCTGTTGTCTCGTGATGAGTTTTACGCTCCGGCGAAATTCGATAATCGACCATGTCAATGTTTCTCTGTTCGTTCTTCACCGTGCCGTAATTACCACTACCGGTGCTGTACGGGGGACTTGATTCTCTGTTACCAACGCCGTAACTTCGATACGAGTCTTTTAGGGTCGAGTAATTCGAGGTCGTGTTGCCGCTACCGTAGTTACGTGACTCCTGTATGTACATCTTGTCGGTACGTCGATTATTCCGATTGTAGTCGTCGCTCGACGGCGGATCTGGCATTGACTGAAACCGAAAATGGAGCCGCACGATGAAATTTTAATGAAGATCGACATGGCGTAAGACCAGAGATAAAAAATGTTATAACCCGATGCAATTAACCATTTTTCTGCTTCTAAAGTTCTATCGTAGTATATTTTTTAAGGTAGTAGTCTGGTAACTTAAGCCGATTTTCATGTCGTTTTTGGAGGGCGTTTTTTTGTAGGACAATAAAAATGAATCGTTTTGGATATTTAGGATGTTTCTATTTACATATCAAAGATACAAAAAAAAATTTCGTTGAAAAAATTTAATAGTTTATTATTATTATTATTATTGATCGAAGTTGACACCTCGAAGTTGGCAGCCCGGGTCCTAACTTTTTTTCTACCGAACCGATTGCTTTCAGATTTCAACAGGCTACTCTACACACTTATAGTTCTCGTCGGAACCACTGAGAAATTTTTTCACCCCTAACTTTTTATTTTACAACCCCTTCTTTGCTAATGTCCTTTTATTTTAGCAAAGGAGGGTTTGTAAAATGAAAAGTTAGGGGTGAAAAAATTTCTCGGTGGTTCCGACGAGAACTATAAGTGTGTAGCCTGTTAAAATTTGAAAGCAATCGGTTCGGTAGAAAAAAAGTTAGGTCCCGGGCTGCCAACTTCGAGGTGCCAACTTCGATCAATAATAATAATAATAATAATAAACTATTAAATTTTTTCAACAAAATTTTTTTTTGTATCTCTAATATGTAAATAAAAACATCCTAAATATCCAAAACGATTCATTTTTATTTTCCTACAAAAAAACGCCCTCCAAAAAAGACATGAAAATCGGCTTAAGTTACCAGACTTTTATCTCAATAATTAAGTGAGCTGTCATTCAATTTACGACAAACTTTAAAAATAAACCGGCTCAACGAATAATATGTTTCTGTGTTGCAAAAAAAAAACAAAATTCCGATTTTACCCTTTTCAAAAAACTACTCACTAGTCTGTGATCAAAATATCCCAATTATTAAACACCGCTAAGAGCGATTCGGTGAACTTCCATTCCGAGGAAAAACTCCGATATCGAAGAACTACCCCCCTTTAAGGCTACAGTCAAAAGGGGTGGTTTTTTTCGGGGTAGTTTTCTATTGGGCCCGATAATTATTTGGGCGAATGAGTGTTTTGGACAAACGTGGGCTGGCTCGATGGTAGGGATGAAATTTTCGTTGTTAGCGGGGGTAGTTTTCCTGAGTTAACGCGTGACGATATTTTGCCATACGATAATTGAAAGTTGAGCCATTCGATTGACAATTAAAATGGCCGATTGTAACAAACATAATCGTACGAAATTACCTGGCTCGTAATGTAAAGCAATTGAAGGAAAAAAATAAATGAATACGAGTTGAAATTTGTACCTCAACAGTGAGCATCATATCGTGCAAAAGTTTGTCGAGATCGCCGTGCGCCTGACTCTCGGGTTCGGCTTCCGGTGGACTTGGTCGTTGAGGGGGTGCGCTGCTTATACCACTGTCCATAGATACCGTCAACGGTGAACCACGAGCACCACCACCGGCACCCTGATTAACGACCGCGTACAGCGATCCATCGATTGGACCGCACGTGTAACCCAAACCACGTGGCGATGTGTGAACCGACGAGCTCGAAGGCGGCGGAGGTGAAAGAGGTGTCTCACGACCTTCTGTTAAATAAACAACAAGAACATGAACACGATTCATAAAAAAAAAAATGCATCATCATCAATGACATAAAAAATTTCGCTACTTCATCAAACTCTCGGAATTTTTTACGACATTACCAGTATTTAATGATAGATAGTTAAAAGGATAATGGGTTAATTAAATCCTTAGTTGAGAGGATAATTTTTAATAGTACTTAGTCAATAGAATTTTTTTATTATTATTATTAAATCCACTCGTTTTGAAAATACTTCATTTTCCTATCTTGGAAAATGTAGTTCGCACAAAAGAAAAAGTTTAGTAATCAACGTGGATCGTAGACGAATCTTTAAAAACGCTAATTACCCTCGTGAGAACATTGTACAGTGTATAACTATCACTCGTTTTTTTTTCCCCTCAAATAGCCTTCGTAACGACGGAGAGTGCGTTCGTGCAATAATTTCACGTAACAAAGAACCCGGCTAATCCCTGCGAAGTTTACGCTCTCTCCAAGTCCTCTTAATCGTCGTTAAGAGGGCGCAGAAGCTTAGGAGCTTGAGAGGTAGGAAAATGCTTTTTATAATATTCTTTCTTCAATCTCGGTGCTCACACGGACTGACGAGCAATTTACTCGGTAGCTCGCGGAGTTCTGGCACGCGGTTGATGTAATTCACGCGCGCGCGTGCCCTGACGTAATGCCCCTTGCGGTAGGTTCGAGAGTACAGTGGTTTTACACATAGTACTTTTGCACTATGTTGCTGGAGAAACGAAGGCGCATTTTTTTTTTTTTTTTTTTTTTTTTTTTTTTTTTTTTTTTTGACGCGTTCAAGCTCTCTCGGAACTCTTTTTGTGTTCTCTCTTTCTCGGTGCTTTTCTTGCAGCTGCCTTACAAAAGTTTCGAGCGAGGCATTCCGAGCAGAGCGAGTTGAGTTTACTCGTGTGTTCTATGGGCAAAATACTCGCGTTTCTCTTAAGGGGGGAAATAGGGTTAGACGGTTCGAAAAATCGATTTTTTTTTAATTTCATAAATTGTTAGTAAATCTATTGAAAAATATGTTCCCAAAATTTTAAATGAAAATTCCGACTCGTTCTATTGTTATAAGCCATTAAGGGGGGAAATAGGGTTGGGACAGCATTTTCTCAATGATTTTCATGAATTTTTTTATAGTATATAAAATGAATATAATTTATTGAAATTTTGAGAATATTTTATACATATATTTAAGTATATACTATAAAATTTGTATACATATATTTAATTATATACTATAAAATATTAGCGACCCCATATTGCTTGTTTTTCTTGGTACTATTTTTTCAAACGCGTTTTTCTGAAAACGACTTTTTTCGAACTTGCGTACACGCTAGTTTGAAAAGTTTTCAACCAATCGTTTTGAAAATTGGCAGTTACTTTCTTCATAGTATTGCGCTCTATATGAAACTAAAATCGGAATATTATCATTATTTAAAATAATTTTTTTTTGCAAATAAAGTTGTAAAAACCGGCAAAAAATCATGCTTTTTTGTTTTGACCCCTGTAAAAAATTCAATTTTCTATTTTTTTGATAGCTTCTAGGTTCATATAGAAGAGAGACATAAGATAAAAGTAAATTCCAACCTCGTTTGATTTCAGATGAAAATTGCGGCTTCCAGAATGTACACAAAATGCTGAGTCTGATTGTGACCTGCAATATGGGGTCGCTAATATTTTATAGTATATACTTAAATGTATGTATAAAAATTTTATAGCATATACTTAAATATGTGTATAAATATTCTCAAAGTTTCAATAAATTATATTCATTTTTTATACTATAAAAAAATTCATGAAAATCATTGAGAAAACGCTGTCCTAACCCTATTTCCCCCCTTAACACTCGGAGCGTAAAAAGATCAACTAGGAATATTTTCGTGAACTCATATCTTCGAGAAATTGCCTAACGTTCTTTTTAATTCAAGAAGGGTTACGACGTTTAGTTGCTTTGACGATCGTTATGTTGATTGACGGAATTAATTGGGGAATTCTCATCATTTCACCAAACTGACAAGCATTATTATCAATTATCCTCATTAAAATGTTTATCAAAACTGAACCGACAATTGTCGTTAATTCCTGGCAACTCGTTACCCATTACTTTCGTTTATGCAATTTTTTCCGAAATCTAGAAATTCCTTCTTTAACTCAATGAGGAGTAACGAGGATAGATGTGTTCGGTGAAGAAATTTATATATTTTTTTCCTGCAAACGATCGAATGAATTAAAATCGTTAGGGATACAAAAGCATTTAGCAGCATCCGAGTAGAGAGAATTGCGCTAACAATCGATTAGCAGTAATCACAAGCGAGTTATAGGATTCACGCGCGAACTCTCGCGTCTTTTAAATACTTTTGTACTAGGGGCGAGAGCTTCTTTAATTAATAGTAATTACAAGACGAGTCGCGAGAGAATTTTAACAAGACATTCGAGGTGACACACGTGATGTTCGTTAATTAACGTAAACAGAGCTCCATTTGCTTTTTTTCCATTTTCTTCCTCTATCTCGCTTCGTTCGTAATTGTTGTTCATCATCGTTTAAATTTATCATCGAAGTCTGAGAATGTAAGAGATCAAAGTTGGACGCTGTTTTTGCACGACTGCCGAATGAATTGCATTAGTTATTCATATTTTTTATTCAAAGTAGTCATTCGCTGAAGCACCCGCCCTAAAAAAAAAAATAATAATAAAAATACAAAATGAATGACTCGTTGAGCGGTGGTGAAGTAAAGTATTCTAACGTCGAGTGAGGCAGTAAAATCCCGGCGTGATTTCGCTCCAGTGCCGTAATGTACCATTGCGCGTATATATATAGTTTGCGTTTCTACCAGCATTTACCAACCACCACATTTCTCTCCCTTTCTTTTCCTCTTTGACTCACGGGCCATTAGACTCGTGGTTTGTGCACGAGTCCTTAAAAAGATAGACAAAAAAAAGGAAAATCCTTTCGAGATAGCGAAACAGCGTGGAAAATGGCGAAAGTCTCGTTTCCTTTTTCCTAACTTTTGGTCGTTCGATCGGCTCGACTCGGTTTTCTCTATTTAGCTAGAACGAGTTGCTGTATCGAAATTATTAACTTTTTTCATCGGCGAATTTGTGCCTCGTTGAAAAAAGCTATATCATAATTATGATAATAATTCGTTTACGATGTCAATGACACGAGGCGGTTTATATACGCGGGGCAAAAATCTCCTCCCGATCTCTCGGGGTATAAAGAGAGAATGGGAGATACATGAGAAAGTGGCTCGAAGGCATCGCGTCAAAGCCTTTCGCACACAAGTTTACTTCTCATCTGAATTCAATTCACGCTTCGTGCCAATCTTGTCGACGCATCGGCAAACTCTTCGTATATAAATCATTTTTATTTGTGCTACTCCGCACGCTTATTACTCGTCACACCGAGACTACCGTAACCCCTTATTCTCGAACCGACGACTACTGGATATCGCTTTACTCCTTCCACCAGATATTTATTTCTACTTTTTTCCCCCCTTTTTTTCACGATCGTATCTCGTTGCTTTTTTGTTTGGTTTCACTTCACGATGATTACGTATCGCGAATTTTTTTTTTTTTTTTTTCACCGCGAAGTAAATGAAGAATTCAGTTGGAAAAAAAACGGGAAATCGGTGTTGATCGTCGTTTGTATATTATGTTTTATTCGGTCCAAAGATGAAGCTAACGGTACGATTAAAAAAAAAGTTTTAAAACGTAAACTGCAAGAATGCTGAGCAATTGTTTTGCAAATTTTTTTCGCGCTTGTGAAATCAGTGCTATGTTTCATAAAACATTTTTACAAATTCGTGTGGTATTTGATGATAGTATGTGGCATTTATCTAAAACTATTTGTAACGAAAAATTTGTAAATCAAATCGACTGGTTAGTGTCAATTTGTTTGGCTGAACAAACAAATGGCTCGAATATTTAAGGGTGCATCGAGTCACGAAAAATATGCCAAAAATTAAAACCGCTCCAATTTTGTTGCCACAAAGTTTGGACGAATGACCAGTTGAGTACGTTGCGTGCGTTCGAAAAAAAAACCGTTTTGCTGCCTGACAGAGTCCTGTAACTCCTATATTTGTTTTGTAAGAGCGGTTTGAATTGTTTTTACTTTTCCGTAAATTCTGCACTAAATTCATGAAGTCTTAAGGTAGTAGTCTGGTAACTTAAGCCGATTTTCATGTCTTTATTGGAGGGCGTTTTTTTGTAGGAAAATAAAAATGAATCGTTTTGGATATTTAGGATGTTTTTATTTACATATTAAAGATACAAAAAAAAAAATTTTTGAAAAAATGTAATAGTTTATTATTATTATTATTGATCGAAGTTGGCACCTCGAAAAAAAAGCGCGTGGGTGGCCCCGGTGATTTTGGCTCTAGATGTTATCTGAAATAAAAAATTCTTGATAATTTCTAATCTATAGACATGTCATTCTGGTCGGAACTACTGAAGTTAAATTTCATGGATAAATAACAAAATGGCGGACTTTGGAAAAAAAAGTCCTTTTATCCAAAGTCCGCCATTTTGTTATTTATCCATGAAATTTAACTTCAGTAGTTCCGACCAGAATGACATGTCTATAGATTAAGAATTATCAAGAATTTTTTATTTCAGATAACATCGAGAGCCAAAATCACCGGGGCCACCCACGCACTTTTTTTCGAGGTGCCAACTTCTATCAATAATAATAATAATAATAAACTATTAAATTTGTTCAAACAAATTTTTTTTTGTATCTTTAATATGTAAATAAAAACATCCTAAATATCCAAAACGATTCATTTTTATTTTCCTACAAAAAAACGCCCTCCAAAAAAAACCATGAAAATCGGCTCAAGTTACCGGACTACTATCTTAAATCGACTGGTTAGTGTCAATTTGTTTGGCTGAACAAACAAATGGCTCGATTATTTAAGAGTGCATCGAGTCACGAAAAATATGCCAAAAATTAAAACTGCTCCGATTTTGTTGCCACAAAGTTTGGACGAATGACAAGTTGAGTACGGTGCGTGCGTTCGAAAAAAGACCGTTTTGCTGCCTGACAGAGTCCTGTAACTTTTATATATGTTTTGTAAGAGCAATTTGAATGGATTTTACTTTTCCGTAAATGCTGCACACGATTGGAAATAAACTGCTGAACAGATCAGTGTCTACGAAGTCTTAAACG
This sequence comes from Oxytorus armatus, assembly GCA_958009045.1. NCBI lineage: Eukaryota > Metazoa > Arthropoda > Insecta > Hymenoptera > Ichneumonidae > Oxytorus > Oxytorus armatus. The sequence continues at coordinate 24,955,761 of OY253748.1, forward strand.
CTTCGTTATAACCTCCCCTAATGATGTGACAGCAGGAGAAAAATTAATTTTACTCTGATCGCACAGATATATCGACCAATTTCATGAAGCGCGTGAGAATTTTGATTTTATCAAAAATCTGCCACTACAATCCGTGCTTTATCACTCGCGATTGATCACCGATCATTTGTGGAAACGATTAAAAAATAATTATTGCCAATTTGACAAGTGCGGCGAGCGTATATAGTAAAGTATCTTAAGGACGAGCTTTTTCACGTATCGCATTCCAATCTTGGGACAGAAATAACAGTATGAAAAGTTTTCTACGCCAATGGATCCCCACTTGGCCTTATCTGACTCTTTGTGGCGTTGTTGAAAGAGTATCGCAGCTGCAAGGGTTACTAGATTCGCGTCGCGAAATGTACTCGCAGCGCAGATATGTATCTTTACAGAGAGGTTTCAAACTGTCAAGATGAGCTGAATGCGCACACCACGAAACGAGTTATTTAACGAAACTTGTATTCGCTCAAGCATGAATTACGATAATTTCGAACGACAGTATTATGATTCACCATTTTTTCATAATCCTTTAATCTCCAGCCCCATTTTTGTGTCTCCGTAAATTTAATTCGAGTATTTTTGGCCAAAAGTAAAAACTTTCGCGGGAAAGCGAAACCTGTAAAAAAAAACCTATCAAAATTTATTACGAACATAAATGATCATAACATCTCTTCCGGCAAAGCCCGCACCTTGCTAAACATATTTTTTCCCATGAAAGAAAAAACTGTCGGGTGAGCTTAAAAATACACGAGAGAATAGAAATGAAAATGCCGCTACATTTCACATGTCACATATATATTTAAAGATCTCATAAGATCCCCAGTTAGACAAGTCGTTTGTGTGACATGCCGCCTGACAACTGACCCAATGTCACCCGTCACTCTTTCTCGATCGTCATTCAACGACAGATCCAATCTTCTCAACCACATCCAACGACTTTGTCCCCGATCGATTGGTCGATTCCCATATCGGAAAAAAATAAAAATAATCATGTAAATCCATCGTTACGTTAAACGTTCATCCACGAGTACATACATACACGAGAGATTGGTCACGCGGTGAAGAAGCGTGAGATAATAAAAAAAAGAAAAAAAAATACATCAAAGAAGAAATAATCGAGGGTCGGCGATGGCGATTTAAGAGAGAAAAGCCCGGAGACGCGGATGAATTACCAGTTTGACGGCCTTATAGAGATTCACGAGGCGCAGGCAGACAAGCACGACGACAGAAAAGGTGGGCGAGAGAGCGCGCGGATACATATTTTACCGATTTTTTTTCGTTCTTTTTCTTTCATTCTTATTTCACTCTTTCGCCGCACGATCTCGAATAAACTGACTAATGACAAAAGTAGCGAGAGGGCCGGGGTGCGATGGTTGAGGCGCAATGTTCACCCGGTGGTACCGGTGTGCTCCGGCCAAACTCATCTGCATTCCTACCGAGTAACTAACCGATCGAGAAGCGTGTACATCAAGCGCGAGAGAAACGATAAAGTAAACGAGCGAGGGGCAAGAAAAAAATGTGTATGTGCATAAAGTGTAAGTGTACGTACTCGAGAACCCAGGTGTACTTTGCTAAAGTGCAGAGAAGTCAAGATTATAGCTACCGGTTCCGAGAGAGTTCTATGAAAAAAAAAAAATCACCATCCATACGTAATCGCTTGACCATCGAACATTTTTTTACACTCCAACTCACTTTTTTTTTTGGGCAATTTAACCAATGTACAGTTATTAGGGAAAAAATATTTTGAAAAAATTGTTTGTACGCGAATTTTGATTACTTGGTAAGCTATAAGAATGCGGTAAGGTCCAGAGGATAAAGACCTTTCGTTCGTGAGAGCACAAACGACACTGTGTCGTTTTGCGAACAGCGGCACCAAGACTCCGGGAGGAGGGCAAAAGAACCAGCTGAAAGAACGCGATTGCGAATCTCAACATCGCTTACGTGGGGGGATACACACCAAGCTCTGTCAGAATATATCTTAAGAGTGCGCGAAGCGACCGGCTTTGTGAGTGTGTACTCCGAGCAGTGAGCAATACGACTCCGCCTCGTCATCGTTTACACCGATGCCCATCGGGGTTCTGAATGTGAAGAAAGAAAAAGAAAAAAAACCGTTTGATGGAATATTTGGTCAGGTTATCTACCGATGAGATCGTCGCTCCCGTATAACGTCTGAAATATGATTTTTTTCTGATCCTCGTGCGGTGATACCAGAAATGTCGCTCCGGGGAAAACTTTTCGTTCCAGAAAGATGTCATCGCGAGAAGAACTTTTTTTTTCAGGTATGTTTCGTAAATATGATCAGCATGTTGATTTTCATCTTCATTCCGAAACACCAGAAAGTCGCAACTGCCAATATTTTTAAGAACCTCCTTACAAATCTGTAGAATTTTATTATCGATATTTATTTAACTAATTAACGTGCCATTTTAAGTCAGAAGATTTTTATTTCTCTACGAGAAAGGATCGTTCATTTTTTTTTTGTAATTCCGAGACCTAGGCTTGGTTTTTATCACGTAGGACTTTTTTTTAAACTGATTATCTTCTTGCGCCGATAAATTGAACAACTGAAAAACGTCCCCGAAAGAATTGCCATCGGGGATTAAAATTTTACAATTTGCTGAAAATTCTCATTCAATTCTATTATCAATGATTTCAGGTACTGTTTATGACTTCATCATTCTAAAAAAACTGATCCCAATGACAAAGTGAAATTTTATGGTGCAAGGATTTTCCTGTTTTTGCATTTTCATTTATCACGAGGACTTTGTTGAAGAGATACGATGCTGAAAGTTTATCAGGTAGAGTATGTATAGCGCGAGGTTCTCGTAGACATTTACGAGTGGGTGTGTAACGTCACGAGATTGCAAAAGAGTCTTGCAGGAGCTCGAGCGAGAGAGAGAAAGAGAAAGAGCGAGGACATGAAAAGACCACTTTGAGTGTGTGTAAGAAAGAGTTTAACGACAAACTGTGTGCAATGTGTTTGTGTGCCTTGGTTCCACTTGACGTACACATGGAAAACACACACGTTTAACCGGCCGCCAGTCGCCGATCCTTCTACGGCAACCTGGGGAAGGCTTCTCGCGAGCTCCACGATCGCCACAACACGTAGCAATATCTCCTCTCTTCGGATTACGTCGCTTGCAAACGCGCCCAACGGACCAAACTTAGCGAAAAGATATTTAGGGTTTTTAACGCTCTTAGGTCCTCCAAACGAAATTTTCTTTTCATTCCAGTGTCTAAGCGAGTGTTTATTTAATTTAAAAAAATATATAAAAGTTAAGAAAATTTGTTTACGCGCCTAGGCTAAATTTTGAATATTAAGGTGGTAGTCTGGTACCTTAAGCCGATTTTCATGTCTCTTTTGGAGGGCGTTTTTTTGTAGGAAAATATAAAAGAAACGTTTTGGATATTTAGGATGTTTTTATTTACATATTAAAGATACGAAAAAAAAATTTGTTTACTTATGAAGATCTGTTGTTGAATTTTAAACGCGTTTTTCTCAAAAACAGTGTTTTCTGGTCAGCCCGGGTCCTAACTTTTTTTCTACCGAACCGATTGCTTTCAAATTTTAACAGGCTACTCTACACCCTTATAGTTCTCGTCGGAACTACCGAGAAATTTTTTCACCCCTAACTTTTTATTTTACAACCCCTTCTTTGCACAAATAAAAGGACTTTTTTTTCCAAAGTCCGCCATTTTGTTATTTATCCATGAAATTTAACTTCAGTAGTTCCGACCAGAATGACATGTCTATAGATTAAGAATTATCAAGAATTTTTTATTTCAGATAACATCAAGAACCAAAATCACCGGGGCCACCCACGCGCTCTTTTTTCGAGGTGCCAACTTCGATCAATAATAATAATAATAATAAACTATTAAATTTTTACAAAATTTTTTTTTTTTGTATCTTTAATATGTAAATAAAAACATCCTAAATATCCAAAACGATTCATTTTTATTTTCCTACAAAAAAACGCCCTCCAAAAAAGACATGAAAATCGGCTTAAGCGACCAGACTACTACTTTAAATCACAGTTTGCACCTTCCTCGTGGATATACATTCCTTTTAAAATTATCAAAAAATGAATTAATCAGCGGGAAAAAGAACAAACGAGATAAAAATTTGACATTAGATTCTAGGAACTGTTTGAACTACTATTCTCGGATTGTAGCTCTTTTGGTGTTCGGTAACGTGTTGAAAAATCGTATTGTTATTAGAACATGTATTTATAATGAAATGATTACATTTTTTGAAAATCCTATTTTCCAATTCCCTCGTTCTGTGCTTCGACTGGCCAATATATATTTATAAACACATTTACAGGAGTGTATAAGCGTTGGTAGAAAAAACGATTTAGCCGATGAAAGACGAGCGTCGTGCTGTCATTAACAAAGAACTCGAAACCAAAGATATGACAAAGAGGCGGAATTACGGTCGCACGAAGTTTCGGGAAGAAAAAAAAAAAACAAAATTTGGACCTCTGATGGCGAGAGGAAAAATCTCGCGACGTTCAATAAAAGATTATACCGAAGCGATTTATCGTTCGATGCCAGCTTTTGAGAAATATATCGAGGCAAGTTTGTTTTTTCGTTTGCTCTCCAAACCCAACGATGCAAAACGCTCGGGCGAGTGAGTTATTATTAGAATGTGCGGTTTTAAGATGAGCTTGAGAGGAAAACCTTGAGAATATCGTATTATCGATATCGAACTCAATGAATATCGAATTACAGAATCGCAAGAGGGATTCTCCAGTCGCCATCACTCTTTTGGACTATTCGTGTAAATTTGAAATTTAAAATGAATGTAGATGAATCGAGGACATCCTGTGGTCTCGGACAGTCGAGTACATTTTTTTAGCCGGAACACTAAACTGAAAAAATTCCTGAAAGATCCAAAAAATAAATGTTGTTATCAACAAATTAATTTGTAACAAAAGCAAATCTTATCTCTATTCAATTTATGGTAGCAATGTACCGTGAAATGGTAATAGTATATAATAATTAGGTGATCAAAATAAAAATTCAAGTTTAAAAATATAATTGAAAAATTAAACTTTTCCCAAATTCTATACTATTTTCCCACGTGCTAAAAATCGTTAACAATAGAGTTTATTTAACATATATATCGTTCGTAAAAATTCTCTTCGCACCTGATTATGCGCGAGGCACGCAATTTACCTGGCTCCATGTATTACGTACGCGTTATTTACGAGTACACTTTGTGCGAGCCTTTAACGCAATATGCCTTCCGGGGGCTGCTCAATGTTTTAACACCTTTACGGTATAAAACCTCATCGGCGTTTTCTTCATCGCGTTATTTTTCACACCTTCGCGGGTCACCAAGTATCACCGTGCTCATAGGAATTCGTTCCCACAGTTAGTCGACGTAGAATGTGATTGTGGGCAGAAAAAAAAGTTTATCCTTCCCTCGTTAATTAACAAACATGACGGAAAACAGGACATCACGTGTTTGGAGGAAAAAAAAATCGAAAAATCCGTACACAGTGAGAAGAAAATTTATTTGCGCTCGAAGAAAACTCGAAATGCAAATGACTAATGTTCAAGACGTTTTTTACAAAAAAAAAAAGAGCAATGTTTTCCGTGTTTCGTCCAAATGGCAACTCGACAATCATTCCCGACCATGTTACCATGACACTTTAAGTTGTATGAAATGCCCAAAAAATGGTACTTTTGGTAACGATGAGTTTTTACCTATTCGAGAATGTATAACACGAAGAACATATATTCGTTTGTAACGTCGCGTTATGTCCTTAATTCGATTTTAATCGTATCGAGTTTAGTACCACGTTGAAAGTCCCTCCGGTTGTGGACTTCCTCGTTCCAGAAGCAAAACACGCGTTACCGTATTTGGAACGATCGTGGAATTGTTAAGTCGAGAGTGTGGGAAGAGATATCTACGAGAGACTGGTGGCCGTTTCGATATTTAGTAGTAAACGGCCGTATAGATGCGGCACGTCGTATATGGATGGCTTGTCGTCACGGCATATTATACACGACTGTCGCCGACCCCCACTACTCGCCCGTTATAATCTACTAGCTTTTCAGTAGAGTTACGAAACGAAATAAATGTAGTTACGAGTTCTAAACTAAATATGTACATTTTCAATTTAAAAAAATGAATTTTCGATGAAATTTATTCAATAAAGGATAATATAGTTTTTTTTTGTAATTACAATGAAAAAAAGAATTCGACATTTATAAAAATCTGGCATGGCGGAAATGGGGTACCGAGCAACCCCCAGGTATCGCCACATTATCGGCATCGAAATTCCAACCACAGGACATAACGGATTTTTGAGACTGTTCATTTTGAAACCAACGTCAAAATTCCGAAATTCAAAATGCTGGAATCAATATGGCTGATCGGAAAAAAAAATCATTACAATTAATTGAAAATCGTTATTATTGATACTTTTAGAACTCACTGATTTTAAATGTGTCGCCAGAATCTCAAAATTGCCAATTAAGCAACATGGCTGACGTAAAAATTAAAAAAATTTTCTAACTGATTGAGATTGAAAATTAATGTTAAAAATGTGAAATTCGAAATAATGGATGAAAAATTTGTTTCGAAAAAATGATTCTCAGTCTGCCATTATTCATTTATGAATTTCCCACTAGACCCAGAAGCTGGGAGCTCAAAATCCCCAGGTACCAATTTACTACATTCGGACTATTATTTGTTTTTTTTTATTCATCGGTCATATTTTGAAAATGATTGATTTCAAAAGTCTCTTATAGCAGTCGCGTAATTGGAATGTCGATGTACGAGTATCTTAGGCGTTAATAATTCTTGGAGTCGATCAATCCCCTCGATTTCGATCATCCGCGTTATGGACACGATTTTGGCGGTGCAAGGGCTTTGAGAAAAAAATCTTGCATCCAATTTTGTCAAATTTTCTATGACGTTAGAATTTTATTTCTTGACAATCACGATGTTGCCGTGAACCAATGAATTTCGGTGTCAGCGTTTGTCCGAGCGTGAACTCGCTGTTTCTACTGTTTCTCAACGAGCTCCTCACCACGTTCGTCAATGGCGTTTAATCAAATGCTCTTCGCGACCGTTTTCGTGTCTCTGCGAGACAGAATCGTGTAATACGCTCGGTACGAGCTCAAACAGCGTGAAAAGTTGGTCAGATCACTGGCTACCAAGTCTTATTCCTAGCCCCTCTCGCGTCTCTTGATCTGGGACAAGGACGTATCTACACCGCTCGCGATTTTATCCTATACGTACACGGCGAAACGTGACGCATAACCGCGATCTTATTATATACGTACATACACGCGTTTACACGCGGAGACTCCCCCGAGACTTTGGCGGAAATTTGAAGGTTGTTCGTATTACCGGGGAAATTCCTATAAGGGTAATGGATACAAACAAACAAGAAGGAGAATTGAAGCGAGTGATGTAAGAGAATTGAGAAAGTGGCTCTTGAAGAGATTGGTGAGAAGCACATTTTCGGACAGGGAATCGAATTGAAATAAGTGAATTGTAGAATGGAAAAAGGAAAATCGATCGATTTAAAATTAGGACGATTTAATTCGAGTCTGTTCAGTCGAATATCTTGTTCTTTTTCTACTTGAAATTTCGGACCATTCAAAAAATATTAGATAGCCATTGGAAGACACGGACGAGAAGAAAAATTTAGTGAAATTAGTGCATTATTGTTACATCAATAAACGAGAAAGGAATTTACTGAAATAAATAAAAAAAACACAAAATACAAAAATCAATTAACTAAAAGTAGCGAAAAATGAATTAAATTATCAGCAGTCAAATATTTATACTACTTTGTCTGAAAAGAACGATAAAGATAACGAAGAAATTGTCTGGACTCATCTAAACAAATCATCCGTATTTACCGATTCACAAACCGTGAAGAACGAGATTTTGAATATTTTTCACTTCAACCATTAATTCTGGCAGGAAAAAGCGAAGAGACAGGAAATGAAAAGAAAAGCCAACACGCTCGCACCTAGGCAAAAGAATTGTAGAGACGTGTGTAAATTTGTATTTTGAAAAGGGATTTCCCGTTCGTTCCAGATTTTGTTCCCGGAGAGTTGGAAGGCTAAATATACATACACGGAGAGAAGAGGAGAGAGAGAGAGAGAAAGGAAAGTTGACAAAGAGGGAAATTGCATGGAGGTGGCGCAACCCACGTCGACGATATACCGTCGAGGGTCGACCGGTGAAAAATTCGTCAGTTAAAAATAAAGGGAAAGAGAAAGGGAAAATTCTCCATTGTCTTGTCAACGGGGGGGTCGTACGTCTTCCTGAAAGTTGCGGCAGCATTGTTTATCCTTCTGCCTCGGGGATTTTAACGACGAAAATTCAACAAACGACTCTTCGGCCTACTGCACTCTTTTTTATCCTCTCTCTCTCTCCCTCGCTCTTTCTCTATCCACCCCCGCTTTATTGCGTCACATGTAACTTCACAGTTTTGCCTCGCGTCCCTTTTTCCATCCATTCGGAAGGTTGGAAGCGCTTCACACTAGTATAGTGCGAAATTTTTAACATCGTTTAAGCAAAGTCTCATACAAAAAACTGACTATGGTGAATTATGACTTATAATTACAGCATATGTTTTTAACGAGGAAAAAATTTTAATAACAATGAATTTCCAAATATATTAAAGGGTTTTTAGAAATTATCAAAAAGGTAAGTAGTCATTGGGTTTTATCAAAGAATCATCCGTTCATTCTTTTTCTTGAAATTGTCTTCTGCGAACTCATCATTCAAATATCTCGTAGTAACGTGACTCGAGATAGAAAAAAAAAATACCGAAGCACTATAACGAAGGAGTACAGGTCTTTGAAGTCGGTAAAGGAAGTTTGTACATCCGTCAAGAATTCTCGGTAAAACTAAACTTTCTCGTTGGTACATAACCGATGAAAGCAACTCGTGGCTATCCGGAATTCTTTAAGCAGTCGCATGTCCCTTTTAGGAATTACGACTAGAATTTAAATCATCCTATATATTAGCTGAAAGTGTCAACGAGCTTAAAACGTTAGGGACAATTGGACGAAATTGATATATCGTACAAATAAAACAAAAATTTCCATTTCATTGATCGAAAACTATTGATTTTTCCGTTGGAATCAATATTTTATTGAAATAATAATAATTTTTTCGTTGATTATAATTGATTATCGTGTGAACTTTAAATACGTGACGATTCAGCAACGTTCGACATTTTTTTCTTCTAATTACTACGCGTTGAATATCCATAAATTTCGTTAAAACGTTTAATTTTCTTAATAAATTGTAATATCTCACTGAATTACTCACTGGGTTAGATGAGATCACTCGTGATGTAAAAAATCCTCCAAAATATTGCAATGTCACCGCAGAAAAAAAAATAAGAAAAAAACGACGATCGCGTACGAGAACGCGAGGAAACGAGAAAAAAAAAATAGAAAATTAGAGCGCGCGACACGAGACACGGACTCTTTCCAACGAGCTTAGTCGGGACGTACTGACGATTGTACGAAATAGCACGAAAGCTCGAAGCCTCCGGCGCGGTCAGCCTCTTTTGCTGGTAGCAATGAAGTCTGAATCAACGGAGGCGCCTCACGTTGCCAAGAATAACTCGGTCGTGTGCCCCACCATCGACTATATACACAAGCGTCGTATTTACGTGAAAAAGAGCGAGATGGATAATATCAAATGGAAGAGTGCGAGAAAACGAGAGAGAACGGGAAATATCAAGTGTCCGCGTGTGACAGAGAGATGGTTTTTGCGGAGGCTAAGAAAGAAGATTATAAAACTCACGCATCGTTAACTCCCTCGCACTCGCGGCGCCGATACTAATATACGTAACGTTTTATGCGTAGAGGGTAAAAAAATTATTTCACGATATTAAGAAATTCGTATTATAATAAAATTTGTCTAATTTTACTCATTCAATCAATTTCAAAGTCAGCTCGAAGATCATTATTAATTAACTGAAGAAAAAAAAATACAAATAAATTCTCGTCAAAATTCTGAGGCCATTTTTTTTCCCCATTAACAAAGCTTTTAGATAATTTTTTTTTACTTTGCACAAAGGACACCGAGACATTTCATTTAAAAAAAAAAAAAACCAATAAAAAATAACTAATTTTTGGGTGTAAAAAGTTCATTCTTTCGCTCTCACGGACGCGAATTCTGCTGTTGAACGTAAAGTTCTCAATTCGTTATACGTCGGGGGAAAAAAAACCGCTGAAACGTATCCCGGAATTGGAAGAGTCAAGAGGATAAGAGAAGAGAGTCGAACGAAACATTCGGAATGGAGTTTTGTGCACACACATCACGATTAAATCGTAATTGGGTCAAGGTGAGCTATCCCATACCCCATCCGAGTTTCGGGGTCATTGAAATTTAATACTCGTTGCATCCAGAGCCTGCACATATCACCTAGTACGTTATATATATACATAGCGAGGAATTTGCCCAGCAGGCATAATATCGAGATAGGTGGAATTGATTCCGGTTCCACACCCTCGATGCCTTTTGTCGGCAACGATGAAAGAATACGTTGATATATGGCCTTGCTGGCCTTGAAAAAGTTTCGCAGAAGCGTCGTTCATTTTTTATTTAATTAACAATTAAAAGAATTCGAAAAATTTGTTATTCCATAAAAATTTAATACAAAATATCGTGAAAATTAATGAATGGATAATGGAAAAGGTAAGCCATTAATTTCTCCATTATTTTCCTGTCATTTTTTTTAAATCTTTATAGAAAAATCGTTTTTTTTTTGTTTTCCATTAAGGTAGTAGTCTGGTAACTTTAGCCCGATTTTCATGTCTTTTTGGAGGGCGTTTTTTTGTAGGAAAATAAAAATGAATCGTTTTGGATATTTAGGATGTTTTTATTTACATATTAAAGATACAAAAAAAATTTTCATCGATAAATAACAAAATGGCGGACTTTGGGAAAAAAAACTTTTTTCCAAAGTCCGCCATTTTGTTATTTATCCATGAAATTTAACTTCAGTAGTTCCGACCAGAGTGACATGTCTATAGATTAAGAATTATCAAGAATTTTTCATTTCAGATAACATCAAGAGCCAAAATCACCGGAGCCACCCACGCGCTTTTTTTTTTCGAGGTGCCAACTTCGGTCAATAATAATAATAATAAACTTTAAATTTTTTCAAAAATTTTTTTTTTATATCTTTAATATGTAAATAAAAACATCCTAAATATCCAAAACGATTCATTTTTAGTTTCCTACAAAAAAACCAGACTACTCTTAAGTTACCAGACTACTACCTTAAATATTTCGGCATTTGATTACCATAGGATGGATGATCAAAAGAATTTGTACTGGGTTTTAAATAATATCGAATTATTTATCGACTAAATAATTTTAAAAAACGACAGTGAAACTCGTATGCACATTCCTCGGATTTTACGGGAGCCACGAATATTTATCAAATATTTTAGTTTATTAAAAGTTCAAAAAATTGACGATGTAGATATTTCAAAAATAAAAAAATAAAATATTTGTTAAAATTTCGCGCCCTTAGGTCCGGAATTATTTTTCGCTTAGTGAGAAAATGTCGAAACATTTTTACGAGGAACAAAATATAAAAAAAGAGGGTTTTACAAGCCACCATAATTATATATGAAATTGATGAAAAAGAGAGAGAGAGAGAGAGAGAGAGAGGCCGCACCCACCAAGTTATTGGGGATCGTATATGTGCCACGTTGCAGTGTCCAATCTGTGCCCAACCCATCCACAAAACTTCACCATCTCCCAACTATTTCCACAAACCCTCAATCGACATCGAGCTATATACTTCGTTCGTAAACCCTCTCTCGCTCTCATTCTCTCACAAACTGATATAGCTTGCGCCCAACCCTTTGCGCGATTCGTCGCGTGACGAACGGCGTCGATTTACCATCGTGACCAATTTAGGTCAAAGCTTTATTGGAACGGGAAACGAATCCTGTAGCAAAAGCTCATATACGTATATCCACCAAAAACTCGTCCCCACGAAATTTACTCTATATCTCTTCGAATTATCCAAACCGAATAAATAATTCATTTTCCAACTAATTTTCGTTGGTTTCGTAGAAAATCCGATGCAGCTGATGCCGACGGTTTCGTGCCAAATGAATTTACATGCGGAATCGACGTTTCGAATTCATCGAATAATCAAAACGAACGCAAAGCTCCATCTCTCTCTTTAATCCTCTCGTTAGGGATGGGAACGAGATTTCGAAGCCACTTCGTCGGAAATTGGTCGTCGTATACTTCTAATTAAGGTCTTGGCCGTATTCCCAGAACCCCCTGTGGTTTCGTCCTTCTCTCTGTTTCGCCATCACGATAATCCAGAACCGTGGTAAATGTCAAAGCCAGGAAAAGAAAAGGGGCGAAAGAGAGAGAGAGAGAGAGAGAGAGGAAGGCGAGGGGCTCTTTACGCGTCAAAATCGAGTTTAAAATAGATTGTATTTAAATGAAGCCATTCCCAATCCAAATAATTCAGTTTATGGCAAAAGAGATTTATCAAATAAGTGAATGGTTTTTTTCCGAATGAAAAACACGCTTTTCGCGTTTTTTAATGAAATTTTGAGTTTCTCAAAGAAATGGCTACTGAATTAGTAATCAGCGAGTCAAAATACATAGAAATAGCGTCCTAAAAGAAACTTTAAAAATTCAAAATTTTGTGCATTTCGACCAAACAGAAGTGACTTCACTAAAATCGCTGTAACGTTGCTTCCCGATGGAGTTCGAAACCCACTCTATGCTCATTCTTTTCGTAACCGTTCAACCTTTAAAATGCCGCTTCGTTCATTGAGCTACGATTTTTTTTCAATTTTTCATCGATTTTTGAAGTTGGACCATCGATTTTTGCGAATTTTTCCATACATACCCCTTCTCATTTTTTTCGCCGATTTTCAACCTGCTCTCACGGCTGCAATAATTGAGATATCTGGATAATCCAAAATGCATTCTCTAAGTCTACTCGAGACGTTTACAAAATCCCCCTTTAAATTCAAAATCAATCAAACGGGAGCCAAGTTATCGCCATTTGAAATTTCGACATTTTGAGCTTCTGAAAAAGTAAGCAAAAAATGACAACAAATTTTTTTTCTTTTTTTTCAATACCCTTCTTTTTTCGATACCCTATTCGATCGGAAATTTCCTGCTGATTACGATTAACATCGAGTTTTCAGCGAAAACTCAAAAAATAACGGGGAAAACGCAAAAATCGAAAATATTGTAAGGATTTTTTTTTTTCATATCTAGAAAATACTATCACATTTCACGTACCCGTATTTCTCTCACACACCCAAAAAAAAAGAAAAAAAACTCGTTGAAAAAAAAGCTTACCATCGTCGCTGTTCTCCAGATTGGTGTAACTGTCCCAGTGTAAAATTGGATCGTGATGAGCCGATGCATGTGGCACAGCGGGTGTTGGAGCCGGCACAGGACCATCCTGACGTCTGGCGTCAGTGGCGAAGTAAAGTGTAACGACGCTGTCCGTTGGACAACGGGGATCCTGGCACGCGACGTCCAGTTCCGAGCGTGGAAACGACACGACATTTTCCGTGATGACGCACGTGTGAAACTACATTTGTAAAAAACAAGAAAATCAAATGAATGTATGACAAGACGATAGAATATCGTGAGACCGAAAATCCTTCGTTTAGTCATAATTTTGCTTGCTCGTAAAAGATTTGTTTGTGTGAGAGAAAGAAAAATTGGATTTGCCAGATAACAGAGTGCTTAAGGTGATTCGAAGAGTGACGTAGTGGCATGATTATGAAAAATGTTTACGTGATCCTCGAAAATTCCAAACGAGCGGTTATTTAAAATATTTCAACAATCATGTAAGAAAAATATTTGGATACAAATTTAAAAAATTGTCGGCCACTTTGATCGAAATAAAAGAAATATAAAAAAAAATAGAATACCTTTTAGAATTTTTTATATACCCATCTGAATATTTTTTTATAGCATCGGAAAATCTATCTAATTTTGAAGATTCTATCGTTTGGGTATTTTGATAGGATATTTTTCGGTGAAGTAAAACACATTTATTTTGGCTTAATCGCAGAGCCCTCTCCTTGAAAAGGGAAAAAAATCGCTCGATCTATGTGACGAATCTAATTCGACGAATTTTTATTTATTTTTTACACTAATTACCTTTTGTTTCTTGAATTTTTCTTTTTTTCTTCATCGTATAATTACCTGAAGGGAGAACATAACTTCGCGGCTCTGTTTCGAATAGACCCTGTGATAGCACTTGACGAGGATATCACCCCGAAGACGTAAACCACCGAGATTGATCGTAAATTCACGGGCGTTCGTGACGGAATAGAGATCGGACGTGTAAACGGGTGTGAGGCCCTCGTAGACTTTGAGAAAAGCGCGACATCCGGTTGGTTCGAAGAGGGGCACACCGAGAACGGTAACGTGGGTCAGATATAGAGGCGATGGACTTATTCTCAATGAACCAGCGAGAAGACCGCTAAAGTACTCGACGTATCTGCAAAAGAGAATCATTTTTATTCATTACCCATGTCGTTGTGACGTTGCTTACAACAGTGAAGGATACTTCGCGCGTACAATCAAACCCAAAAGTATTATTCGATCGAAATTTGAGCATTTCGCGATACGATGAAAATCTGAAAAATCATCAGGCATACGAAAGATGCCAACAACTTATATGCATAATAATTTCAAAAAGTTATGAATAAAATAGTTGTAAAAAATTATTCGACGGAACGTTAATACATTTTTGTTTTCTCACGAAATTAATTCGCTAAATTTTTACGAGTGCATGTGAATTAAAAAATGATCATTTTCGAAGAGTATTTTCAAATTTTGCGAAATTAACCAAAAGTAACGAATTCTTTAATATATTTTCGTAGAAAGGTTCCACGTTACGCTTTTAGAAGTTTAAGGATAATTGAACGAAGATTTTCGTGAAAGTAGCCTCTAGAAAATTCTCGAAAACAGAAATTTCGAAAATGCGAAAGAACGATGTGAAAAATTGGAAATTTTCAAGTGTTTCTTAAAATCGTATTTTTAAGAATTCGCGAATTCATTTCGTAAGAAAAAGAGGACAAAAAATTCCGAGGATTTGTTAAACATTTTTCTTTCGTTTCCACTACTTTATCAATAATTTTTATGACTGGTTTACGAGTGTCGTTAATTTTTCACGAATTTTTATCGTCGACTGAAGTACTAAAAATGTTGCACGTAATCGTACTTTTGACTGGGAATGTAGACGCGAAGTGCATTCTTAATGGCACGATCCTTGAATCGGCAAACGACTTGGTAACTGATATTTATCGACGACACGTTCAGCTTCGAGCGATAAGAGCAATTTTTTTTTTCCATACTCTTTTTCGTTTTTCCCTCCTTACTTTTACATTATAAAAGGCCCCGTAAGAGCGAAATTAACGCAACGATATGCTAATGTTACGAACGCCCGAGTCGTTCAGTGTCCTTTTCGATCTCTCGCGAGGAGTCGTCTCTCGATCGAGGGGCAAAGTTAAGAGGGTTTTGTGTGTGTCGTTGCCCCTCGAGAAATCCTCGATCACGCATCATTACGGCGTCATTTATCGTCATTACATCTACCGTACTATCGGATAATCAGGATCTTTTACGTACATACATATATATACGAGTTTCTCGAGAACAAGCTTGACGAGCCTGGGGGATTAACTTTATAAGCCATCCGAATGGCCGATCGAAGTATTGAGAGCCGGAAATACATCGTATGAAATGATCGATTTACGTACAGATGGGGAATTTCACGTCAAAATGATCTGGCTATAACCATCATCCTCTAGTCTTTGGTTCACAATTTTTCATAACATTGCTACAATCTTAAAAGTGGTGCACTTTTTTTTCTAAATTTTTCACACTAACCGCTATTTATTATTAAAAATTCTTAAAAGTTCTCTGTCTAATATCAACATTTTTAAGCCATAAGCCAGAGTGGGCCGGCGTTTGTTTCGATTTTTTTTTTTCGAATCTTCTATCGACAACGCCAACTACAATTTATTAAAGTAAAATAATGAATTTATTAAAAATGAATATCGTCGATTTTTATTGGAAAAATATTGGTCAAACCTGTCCGGTTTTTCTTAGTGGCTGTAAAAAAAATCGAATTACAACCTATCCACAAAGATTTACCATTGAATTTCTCTACGCCAATTTCTTTATTATTATTGTTTTACCGTCGATGCGATGGAACATGAAGATGGCCAATCTTGTCATCGAGAAATCTTCTCATCGCAAATCTGTCCAATGCCTGATCACGACCGCCGCATATGCTGCTGTAATTCATGTACGCCGATACCGCTACGCCAAGACGTTCCTTTCCACCTCTGAGGAGAAATGAAAAAAAGAAAAAAAAATCGAAAGAAAAAAGAGCGTTCAAGTTCGTCATTAAACGCGCGTTATTTCATTTTTCTTGTTGTCTACTTTTTTTTTTTTTTTCAAAAAATAATTTTCCCTTCATTCTCGCGATGTTACAAGCTCTATGTAATTATATAGTTTGTAATAGTATACCCGCGACCGGGCAAATTGTGGGTTTATATATATATACAGACAAAGAGAGGAGAAAAGATCGCTCATCCTCACCTGGCGTGTAGAACAACGACGCGGTTCGGTGCTGCATTCAGCCAGGAATCGAGTTCCTTGCAGAGAGCGCAAAGCCTCTCGAGACTCGGCGCAAGACCCTGAGGCCAACCGACTTCACGGGTGTTGGATTCACCATTGCGTCCAGGTGACGATAAATTAAAGATCTGCAACGATAAAGGAAGAACCAAGAAAAAAAAATCGTTATAAAGATATCTGACGTTTATTTGCTTATTACGAAGAAAAAAAAATATGAAGACGTTAATTTGATGTTTATACGATTGTTCGTCGAGCATACATCAAAGATGAGAATTTTTCATAGTCTGAAAAAAATTTAATACTCGTTGGAAGAATGTACCGTTCATTTTTTTAAATTTGACATTTTTATAAATCTTCGAGATATATCATTTTTTTAACGATAAAAAACGGTCCATCTTTTTCTGAACTTTCAGTCATTTAATTTATCCCGAATTTTTAGCTAAGTTGGTATTGAAATTTTTTGTTTTTTTTTTTTTCGTCTAGAAACACGTTTGTCATTTTGTCAGGAATTTTACAGGACCTTCGTGAATGTCGAAAGATTGTGGAAAAAAAATTGTCAATGTTGCAGTGATTCTGGTTTCGGAGTGAAATAAAGAAAAACGAAAGGCGCACAAGTATATGTGCGCACGAAGTGAGATTATTAATGGGCGTTTGGGAATAAAAGTAACGTGAAATGTACATCGTAAAAGGCTTGGTTAATGGAGAGGAATATCTCGTCGTGAATTCATATACGTGCCACCTCGACCTTCTACCAGTGTCAATTGTACGGTAGGCGAAATAAATGCCATTCACACACGAACCACACGCATACGTAGACACAGAGGCTCGAGATTTGCTATAATGTTCATCCGGTAGGTTGATTAATGTGTCGACGTGAATTACCATGTAATTGTCGGCGTGCTTCCCTCGCAAGAGTGTTGTTGCATGCTCGAGAACACCCTGGGCATCTTCCCTGTACCAAAGTGCGATTATCCTCTCAGTTACGTAGCAAAGTTCCATTACTTCGCTTACACGTCCAGTTTTGCCGGTACACGTGGCATCGGCACCGACACCCGGTGTTCTCGATACCGTCGTCGACGAGGCTTTCTGCAACTTCAGAATAATGCACGTTAGTCATACTTTCTTCAAAATAAATGACAACAAAAAAAAACCGACGCGTAATTGATTATCTGGTTATTTGAGTTTTGTTTGATTCTCATATTTTTCGTATCGTCACTTTGACTTCCAATGTTGAATGCAAAATGCCGAGGTGCAGAATTTAATTTTGAATAACATTTCACAAAATTGTAATTAAGCAGTTCCTCCTGGGGAAATAAATTAAATATGCCGTTAATTTTAAACAAGACGACAATAATTGATTGAAGTAAAATTATATTTTCTACACTTTTGTTTTTATGTCGAATATAACAGCGAACCTTGGTGAATTTTGGAAAATAACGAATCCACACGATGAGTATTTTCGGCATTGTGAGAATGGTCCAATGGACCAGCGATCAGACTCGGTGAACATTAAATTCTGACTAGCAACGATTTTATCGATTGATTGGATTCAATCAATTTTTCATTAGCCAATATTATTATTTCGTACAATCTCTCTGAATGGAATTATAAAAATCGCAGGAGATTTAACATGGAGTTCATTAAACACTGAACCAAATGTTGACGCACGTTTCAGTGCTAATTAGAATAATTTAAATTGACATTGTGACTGGAAAATAAAAAATTCTCTACTAATACTGATTGAAGATGATTTTTACTCAAATTAAAGTTCATCACTGAAAAGCTTAATCACTGTATTGTTTAATGAGATAAAACAAAAAATCTAATTCGTTACAAAAATGCATTATCTTCGGTCTTCCTAATTGATCCGGATCGATTGTCTTTCCGGTTGAAACAAAAAAAAAACGAGCTACAACCGGTCAGCTGGAAGTACGAAACGAAACTGACGACGTAGAGTATTTCGCTACGCAGCATTATTTCGTAGAGTCTCGGCGGAGAAGATTAGCGGATATACGCGGATAAAGTAGCGACCATAATTCTGTTCGTGCGAGAATCAAGTCCATAGAGATAGACGTTCTCACACTTATGTTATTGAAGCTCTGGTCATATGACAGGTCTGGGACATCTGGTCATGTACTGATCCGCTGATGTAACGATCTATATATGTATATACATCGTCATATATATATATATATATATTTCGTGTGAGAAAGAGACGTTACACGAATAATATCGTGACTATTTCGATCATCGCTGGGGCACATCGGGGATATAGCGGAGGCACATGAATATATGCAATGAGAGGAATCTCATGGACGTTCTACACTGACGTGATGTAACAAATTCGTGCAGCTAGCGCGTGACACGAGACTTTTGTCGGAGTCTCCTGCTTCCCGTGAAAAGATTAAGACTGTAACAGACTTATATTTACTAAAATATCAATTTATAGTCACAGTTTGATATCGTACGATTTTTGTAATATTTTTCAGGGGGGGTCGTGCGACCATAATATATCAAACATTAAAAACCACGGTAATTTTGTCGCCACAAAGTTTAGACGAGTGAATTAGTAAAGTATGTTGTTTGCGATCGAAAAAAAAGAACGTTTTGCCACCGGAAAGAGTCGTGTAGATCCTATTCTAATTTTGTTTAAGCACAGTTTTGAAATTTTTTGCTTTTTTGCAAATTCTGCCCACGATCAAGAACAAACTGCAAGAAAGACCTCTGTGAAGTCCATAACCCCTTCTTAGAACATACCCTACGGATTAATCGCAGTAGATTTCAAATGGAATCAACGTTGTAAGAGCTTGCTAGAAACATTACAGTGAGCGAAAGAATTTGCTGTCTTTAATGCAAATTGTTCAATATTCTTAGCAGCGGAGTTGAATGAAATAATTCGAAGAGATGCGACTAAGCAAAAGCCACTCATAATAAATCCCAACGAAAATATTAACGTATACTCAAGATGCAATCTTAAGGTAGTAGTCTGGTAACTTAAGCCGATATTCATGTCTTTTTTGGAGGGCGTTTTTTTCGTAGGAAAATAAAAATGAATCGTTATGGATATTTAGGATGTTTTAATTTACATATTAAAGATACAAAAAAAATTTTTTTTTTTTTAATTTAATAGTTTATTATTATTATTATTATTGATCGAAGTTGGCACCTTGAAGTTGGCAGCCCGGGTCCTAACTTTTTTTCTACCGAACCGATTGCTTTCAAATTTTAACAGGCTACTCTACACACTTATAGTTCTCATCGGAACTACCGAGACATTTTTTCACCACTAACTTTTTATTTTACAACCCCTTCTTTGCTAAAATAAAAGGACTTTAGCAAAGAAGGGGTTGTAAAATAAAAAGTTAGGGGTGAAAAAATGTCTCGGTAGTTCCGACGAGAACTATAAGTGTGTAGAGTATCCTGTAAAAATTTGAAAGCAATCGGTTCGGTAGAAAAAAAGTTAGGACCCGGGCCGCCAACTTCGAGGTGCCAACTTCGATCAATAATAATAATAATAATAATAAACTATTAAATTTTTTCAAAAAATTTTTTTTTTGTATCTTTAATATGTAAATAAAAACATCCTAAATATCCAAAACAATTCATTTTTATTTTCCTACAAAAAAACGCCCTCCAAAAAAGACATGGAAATCGGCTTAAGTTACCAGACTACTATCTTAAAGAAAAACTCTGTAACAGCTCCATCTTATTTTTTTCGTTTTCAACAAATTATCAATTACTTTACGTCTGTATATTGAATATTTTTCGGCACGGCTTTGTACGTTCAGGACTATTTTACCATTGCATTAATTTATTTATAATTTGATTGTCAATTGGTCGCTTGTCAATTGGAAGCTTTGCCAGTCTCCTTCTAAATTGGATGGGACATTCACGCTGAAAGAAACAATTAACGTAGTTTTAATGTCAATTTTTTCTTAATTCCAGTGCGATTTTTTCCGTTTCTTTTTTGTCTTCACTAAATTCATACGCTGTATATAAGTGAAAAAGGGAATTAGTTTCTGTGAGAACCGATTGGGCTTCCTCCGCGGGAACGTAATACAGTGAGTCTCTCGACGGCGCTTTGGTGGACGGATCTCGGGAGTGAGAAATGGATGATGTTAGGTATCCCGGGCAAGTATGCAACGGAGCGACTCTCGCCGTCAGCCATATAAAGGAGTAGTCGCCGGAGGAGAGACAGCTCGAGGATCAGGATAGATTCGGTATGAATTCGTACGGTTAGGTACTTGGTAAGCGGATCTCGTGGTCGCAGAGACGAGAACCAACCATTACCTCCGCATGCATATACACGTATATACCGATCTTCAAAGGCGATGGAGTTACGGTTATATATATATGTTTTCTTTTTTATATATACGCGCGCGTTATATAGCTTCCGTAACTATCGCGGTGGAGCTCTTATGTCACGTGTGGAGTTTTCACATGCGATCACCAAGCGTCATTGTTTAAGACGCAAATGGTAGATTCTATCGGCCGAGAGACACAAACAAGCTTTGAATTCGTTATCGCGCGTGTTTTGCGCGTCGTGGATAAAGAAAAAATAAACTAAAAATAATAATATTAAAACTGATACGAGGGCTAAGCATGTCGTTCGTATTTTTTTTTCGAACTCACGTGTCTTTAGTTAGAATTGCGCGAGTTTGTCAGGGTCAGATTTCTTTGTTTGCGTTTGACGAGGGTCTCAAGATCATTAAATAAATATTCTTTTATCTATCATCACAATAATTCTAATTTATCAATGTTAGAAAATGAAATGTAATTATCGCGCTAATTCTCGAACTGTACGATTTTTCGTTGAATCTTTAATCGCAAGCTTTCGTTAGTTATGGAAATCAACGAAATTCAACGGATCCAATTCGCGTTTGGAGTTGTGAAAAATAATTGTAATAATGTCAGATTCATTGTAACGGTGGTGACAATTTTTCTTCGTCGAATCAACGATTTTTCTTCGCGAAATATAGATCACGCTATGCACTCGTAAACTCGGGAGAGTTTCGAGATCTCGTGATTTCGCGATCGCTCGCGGTTGTGTACAAGCCACGAATGGAAAATAGATGACAAGCCAGAGAGGGAGAGGGGTAAATAGTTACCGGTCATGTTCACGGTGTGAGGGGGCGGCGGCGGTTCGAGGGCGAGGGTGAACAGCGGGAGGTCGTCGCAGACGGTTCGCCGTTAGTTTGATGGGTGCACCAGAAAAAGAAGAAGGATAAGAAGAGGAGGAAGAAGAAGAAGAAGAGAAATCTTGGCGAATGTCGTGCCCGTTCAGACTCTGTCTTTTTCTACTTGCGCACTCCTCTACATGTATATATAATAAACTTATCGCTATAGTTATTATATGTATAGGGCTTTTCAAGCAAAACCGAAAGGTCCAAAATCCTCAAGATTAATTTTTCTTTAAACTTTTTCATTTGGTCTTTTCCATCACATAATTATTATATTTACATTTATAGATTTAATCATAATATATTCATGTAAAGTGTTATTCCGTGTCGAGCTAAAACTTGCTAGAAAGATAAAAAAAAAAAAAGTATAAAATTGGGAGGGTCATGATTGTCGTTTTCGCCTGGAATTTCCCATATACTGTACTAGTGCTCGTTTTTTTTTGTCAACTTCTGGCCGGCGGCTTGTCTACGGTTACTGCACTGTCGATTTTTTTTTCTCTCTCTCTCTCCCTCGTCGAATGCGTCAGGGGATTATTCAACGAGTAAACTCTCTCTCTCTGTCTTTCTCTACTTATAGCCTGGGATGCAGAGCATCAAAGGATATCTGACTTTATCGCAGGGATGGGAGAGGAGAATATAGTCGTGCCGATAGATTGTTATCGGGATTTATATCGTGATAGTTCTATAGACGGATAAACCGCACAAAGATGATCGTACCAACGACGAACATTTAAAATATTTCATATTTCTTAAAGAATGTTATTTTTAACGAGATGAAATAAAAAATTACAAGGATTTTCAATTAGATTGGATTTCCGAGAAAGTGATAATCCTCTTTGTAATCAGCGACAAATTGCACTTCGATAGAGAGTTGTGTAAGACATTTTGAAAAAATGCAATATTTTCTTCGAATTTCGACCAAAAATCGATTGGTTCTTATTCGTTGAGCTACGATTTTTTTTATAATCGATTATTTATAAATTTTTATAATCCGGCTGAAAAAAAAACGGGCGATCTTTTCTTTTCTGTCTTCTACTAAATCTTTAGGTTTTAAAGGATTATTATTGTTCATAGCTACGAGGGGGGCCCAAAAAAAACGGGAATTTCGTCATAATTTCTTTATTTTTTAATATTTTTACACCAAATTTTGATCACCTTCAAAGTATTCTCCTTTGACCACGACGCACCTCTGCAAACGATCCTTCCAATGTTCAAAACATTTTTTAAATTCGTATCCATAGCACCACGATTCATCACCAGTAATCACCTTGGAAAAAAGTTCAGGGTCCTCTTCGAGCTGATTTTGAAGTTCAAAACATGCCAGAAGTCGACGCTCCCTTTGCTCGTCCGTGAGAAGGCGAGGGACAAATTTGGCTGCAACTCTGCTCGTGTGCAAATCTTTGGATAAAATCCTCTGAATTGAACTCCATGATATCCCAGACATCTCACAGAGTTGATCAATGGTTCGGCGACGGTCTTCACGAATGAGAGCATTGATTTTATCGACGTTTTCGTCACTTCTTGACGTTGAGGGGCGTCCTGAACGGGGTTGGTCTTCAATTGACATTTCCCCATTTTTAAAACGTGAAAACCACTCGTATACTCTGGTTTTACTTAGGGCAGCATCTCCATAAGCAGTCTTAAGCATTACAGTAGTTTCCGCGGCCGATATCCCCAACAGGAAACAAAATTTCACAGCCGCGCGTTGCTCTCGACGATCGGCCATCACGTTTTCGCCGAAATGGAAAAAGTTGTTTCGCTACAAAAATTCCCACGGGCGAACCGATGCACTCACGGCGACAGAACTTCGCACACTAACTCAGGATACGTGTCCCCAACGGACACCTGGTCGAGCAATGGGTTCCCCCACTCTCCCACCCCTCCGCAGCGCAATTCCCGTTTTTTTTGGGTCCCCCCTCGTAGTACACAAAATAGTGCATAGCAAATTTGATTTACCATTACAAGTACTTTTAAAGCATTGACAATTCGACAAAAGAAAATATGAAATTTTGATTCTTCAAATATAATCGAATGTTATATTGCATCGAGCTCCTAAATCGTTTATCGTCTCCGACATTGTTGTCCTTATCGTCCGGAAAAATATGAGGATATAACAAAAGGAAGAAGGGTGGAAGAAAGCTCGAAAGCTGATTTCGTGTCCTGTTGCTGCCAATCCGTGCACCTTATATATAGTTCAATCTTCGTAACCGGATATAATATATATATTGGTTCATTGAGTGTATCGTGAGCTCGACAGCTTGTCCATTTCGCCATCCAGCTCCTCCTAGGGCTGCAAATACATGGCAAAACGAAAGCTGCGGTGTGCACCAACAACTCCTCGAAGACGTAATAGCAATTTCACACGTGAGCCCGCGTGTATAACGGTATAGATGGAAAATTTATGATGGTGCGAGCTGGGGCAAGCACATAATCCATGGATCCCGGGGTTCTCGAGAGCGGCGGCAGTGTGCCAGAGGAAATATAAACAGGACCAATAGAACGTCTGTGGGTGTTTCACCGAACGGGGGCCTCTCGCAAAAGCATCAATTTTGCAATAAGTGTGTATATATATATATATAGCTTTCTGTGCACCTAGGGTGTCTCGTACGGTAGAGGAACTTGTACGCTCGGAACAACAGCGGAAACTACCGATTCCATTGGGTTACGAGTCCATAAATGTATTTTTAGAATATCCCCGAGAGGTTGTACGAGGATTTTTTTGATTTTATTATTTCGTCGGTCTCGCTGTACGAAAATCGTTAAATTTTCAATTTTCAACTGGATCCACTACAACACACGTTGCGTATAACGAAAGAAAGAGGGTTTCTTGCCGGGACCACGCGTGGGTGTAACCTCGGGGGAGGCAGCAAAACAGAGCGTGTTAATTATTTTTCTTCGTACAATTCGTCACGGGTATATTTCTTCTCACGAGACATGCATGTACATTTCTTTTCTTTTCTTCGTTTTAGATTGAAGTAAGAAAACGATTACTTGCACGGCTCGGATGATCGAGATTAATTGTTGCAGTTCGTGGGAGTGTCTCGAATGGTGCTACTAAATGTCAATTAGTTCTCGTTCGGATATAATTGCTAACGTTTAATTATTAATTGAAAGAAGGAAAAAACGTTTCTGAGATCGAGAGAATTTTCAAAGATTTTTTTATCTTTTCTTTTTATATATATTTAATTAGCAGAAGGTAATTGATCCGAGGACAATTATCAATTTTCCTCGGATCCTCCTCTCCTCCTGTAATCGTGTAGTAATTTTTGTCGGACAATTCTCTACGCGTGAATGCGATTGTCTGACCTTTTAACTGCACGATTCTGCGAGAGAAGAAAAGAAAAATTGAATTACACGTCGAGAATTTACATTGGAGTGTACTCTACCGGCTATCCGCGCAATAATAGGAGCTTCCAGCGTTAATAACAATATATAGGTACTTTTGTGTAGACGCGTGAAAGAGATAAGAGGGAAAAATTTCCTCGGGGATTCTCTTAGATTCGTGTGAGATTCGATGTTAATAGTGAAAGAAAAGAAAAAAGTGTGAATTCTCGAATGCAGGAAGCGAGAATAAAAGGAGCAATAACGATATTTTGTAAGTACACGCAGCACACACATATTTATATGTATATATTTGTGTGTCAGTAAGCACCGTGGAATTCTCGTGGGAATTACCCTCATGCCCTGTCTTCGAGGGTCTCGCGAGAACTTTTGAAAGAGAAGAGACTCGCGAGTCAACCTCTCTGAGGACAATAAAAGGGCATTTTCTCTCTCTCTCTCTTTTTCTCTTTTTAGAACAAGTAAGAAGCAGACAAGAACTTATCTCGCAAAGTTTTCCGTACATCTCGCACTGAAACACCCTGCAAAGGTATATGTGAGAATGGTATGGGCGAACACAAGGAATGGATCGAGGAAGAGAGAGACTCAAAAAACGACAAGAGCAAAAGTCTCTTGTCTGATTCTCAAATTGCCTTTTATATTGCCGAATCTCGAGTGGACTTTGGCGAAATACGAAAAAGAAGAAAACAAAAGGATAAGTGGAAATTTCGATAAATCATCAAAAATCAAACGTTTGCGAATGGCGCATATTTTTCGGTGAACGCTAAAAAAAACTTTTTTGATTAATTCATTTTTTTGTTATCGCGAAATTATTCAATTATTCCTCAGGATAATTGTATTCATGAATGTAAAAGTCTGACTCACAAATTAGCTTGATTTTCAGAGTGACGAGAGAGTTGTGGGCGTTTCGAGAAAAAAAGATTGAACGTAAAAAGTGAAAGTGGCATTTAAAAAATAAAAATGAAAAAAAAAAACGTACGATCGCGCGAATATATTTTCGAACAATGCGCGGTGTCGACCGAATAGTATTCGGTGAAATTTCATTCAGTCAAGGAGCTGTTTCGAAATCATACACCTATGTATACCTTTGTAACATAATAGAAGTTCTCTCTGAATTTCAAATGTAAATATTCTCTTTTTGCCATCTATATTTTTTTCACGGAGCAAATGAAACCGGATAAGCTTGTGACGCAATTGTTGCGTGACACACGCGTCTACCATGTACATACATAAGTGTAACATTTAAAAAAATACTTTGCTTCACGCAATGTTAAATATTTAGAGAAAGAGTGAGAGAGAAAATTGTGTTACGCGATGAACAATCCGAGACTTATTCTTATCAGCTGTGATAAAACTTCGAGAGGACAGAGCTTCTCTTGCAATGGAGCCTCGGGAATGAGTTACGGTAGTAGTCTGGTAACTTAAGCCGATTTTCATGTCTTTTTTGGAAGGGGTTTTGATGTAGGAAAATAAAAATGAATCGTTTTGGATATTTAGGATGTTTTTATTTACATATTAAAGATACAAAAAAAAATTTTTTTGAACAAATTTAATAGTTTATTATTATTATTATTATTGATCGAAGTTGGCACCTCGAAAAAAAAACGCGTGGGTGGCCCCGGTGATTTTGGCTCTTGATGTTATCTGAAATCAAAAATTCTTGATAATTCTTAATCTATAGACATGTCATTCTGGTCGAAACTACTGAAGTTAAATTTCATGGATAAATAACAAAATGGCGGACTTTGGAAAAAAAAGTCCTTTTATTTTGCCCGCCATTTTGTTATTTATCCATGAAATTTAACTTCAGTAGTTCCGACCAGAATGACATGTCTATAGATTAAGAATTATCAAGAATTTTTGATTTCAGATAACATCATGAGCCAAAATCACCGGGGCCACCCACGCGCTTTTTTTTCGAGGTGCCAATTTCGATCAATAATAATAATTATAATAATAATGAACTATTAAATTTTTTCAAACAATTTTTTTTTTGTTTCTCTAATATGTAAATAAAAACATCCTAAATATCCAAAACGATTCATTTTTATTTTCCTACACAAAAACGCCCTCCAAAAAGACCTGAAAATCGGCTTAAGTTACCAGACCTTAAAGTAACAAAATCTCTTCCACACGCGTATTTATGTAGCACTCACAATATTACAGTGATTCCTTGCACGAGAATATAATGTTTATCAATTAATCGAGCCCCTCGAACGGTAATTAAAGCGGTGGCAGTGGTTTAAAAAATCTTTCTCGTTTCTCACCTGATAATGTTTACTCGCGGCCATCCCACTCGAGCTTCTTCCATTTGGTTGAGCCTCGTAGCTACCATTGTGCTGTAAAGAAAAAAAAATCCGGACGATAAAAACAGCCGTTTGAAATGAGGACGAAAAAATAAAATGATTCGTTTTACGTGGCGATGAATGAGGAATGAAATTGCGTGAATGCAAATAAAAAAAATACTATAATGTGCGATTTGTGTCGAGTCGAAACTCCCATAAAGTTAATCATAAAATTGTGATGAGTCGAGGCGCAAATAAAATTTAAACTACGTTCTCGCTCCACGGAACCTTTCAAAACGACCTTTCATTTCCTAAACGTGGGGAAAAAGAATTCGCAAAATTAATATATAATAATTATTAAATATGTGGTTGACGGTACGAACGTTCTAACAACAAAAAAATCGATGTGGTTAATTAGAGAAAACTTATTCTTCAAATGAACGGGAGCAAAAAAAAAAACTTTCCCCAAAAATCTCTGAAGGTTTGACTAATAATTATGTTTCTCGTATCGAAGTTCACGTAGAAAATTGTTCAAAATGACAAATTATTTTCATAGTTACAAGTTTTAGCCGTGAAAAAAAATTTAACAAACAGGATGTTTAGTTAAAATGACAAGAATCTTTCTTGAAATTTATCGAATGTCATTTAACCAATAGCTAAATTTTACAAAATGTCAATAAAATAAAAGTAACAAACACGAGTGATTAAAATATTTCGTAAAATGTTGTGACAAATTTTTGTTTTTTACTTCAAAAGATTATTACATTTTAACGAAAATTGCGAGGGTGAAATCGGGGAACCTGGAAATGTGGGAAGGGGTAATTCCGGAAGGTGAAAACCTGGAAACTGGAAATGAGGAAGGTAAAAATTTGGAAACTGGAAACTGGAAATCCGAGAAGGGTAGAAAAGAAAGGGGAAAAAGATAAGAATACGTGGGACAATGAAAGACAGGTGTAAAAGGAAGAATGGAGTAGCGAAAACGGCGAGGAAGATCAACGGAAGCTATGCGAGGAAGAAATGGACAATGGAAAATGAAAAATGGAAATATTGGTACAAGGGGATAAAAGGGTATACAAGGAAATAAACAACTACTACATTTTACGAGAATGATGTTTATTTTTATGTGTATCGAGACAAAAGTGTAGAGTGAAAAAATGGATAAAAAAAAAAGTCACGTGCGTGTAACGAATCTTCTCCCGTAAAATGTGTAGAGCGATTGTGCGATAAACGATAAAGCGCGACATACGACGAAGTGTATAGAGTCACTGTGATCACCGGACACGTAAGAATGATGTCTCGCTACCTCTCGATAATAATCATCCTCGTTGGTCCATCCGTACTCGAGATTCGAACATTTTTTAGCATTATTATTTGCATCGTCGTGACGCTGACGACAAGTACCGTCGTTGTTTCTGCCGTTTGTTCTCGGCAAGAGAATGTTGCTTCGACAACAACGTGCTCGTAGCCAGGCACGCGAGAATGACGAAGCACCGCTGGAATTCGTCATGTGGACAATATATCTATGTAAATATATTTACATAAATTCCAGACTTCTTTGGTAAGTATCTCGCCCGAGGGAGTGAAGATCCAATTTTGAAATTTCACTCTTTTTTCATATATAATCAATTGCTTGGCATTTTTTAAAAATTGCATACAATTTTCTTTAATACGTATTTACGTTTTAATTTCTATTTGATAACGCTCCTTTTAGAATTTTAGACAGTTGCATTCACGTTTGAATTTTTTTTTTTTCAAATTACTCTGAATTTTGAACTTTGCACAATACGTTTTACTTATTTTTCTCCCTAATAACTGAACTCAGGCTGTTTTCTCGACGTAACATCGAACCCTTTAAAATTTCATTCCGTCGAGTACGAATGAGATTTCCATCACATCTAATCGTTGCTGCGATATCTTCAACCGATCGTCGATCTTCTTTATCTCACATTCTCCAACGATTCTGCCTCAAAATCTTCCACGATAAGAATCATTACTCCCGTAAACACTCGTCTCTGATTCCTAATCGTCCCGTATCCGAATCGTTGGTCATTGATAATAAACGATGGGAACAGTTTGGGAACGCGTCTTCTTCCACTCTTCTTCACTGATGACCTCTTAACGAGACGTTTCGTCGAATAATTTGTGTCCGTTCTTGTTGCACTGTCGCATTGTATCGGTAACATTTTTCTCATTCTCAAGATCCCACTGTCATTAATTGTCAATAATTTCGTACGATCATCGTGATAAAAGAAATTTCCCAATCGTTCATCAATTGAGATACATTCGATCGCGCTTGAGGCTATTATTTTTGTCATTATTGATAATAATGTTGTGGTGCCACAATGAAATTTTCTTATTTTTACGAAGCATGAGAGTATCGCCAATGAAACGAGGCGAAAAATTCGTGAAAATTTTACTCGTCGAAGAAGTACAGTAATTTCATCTTTCACTCACACAATCTAAGGGTCATACATTTTACTACACGTGATTCGTGAATTTTCTCGAGCACTTGAAAAATAATTTATAAGAAATTGTTTGCCAGAGCTTTTTGCTTCGTGGACTTTTTGTTATCGCAATATTTTTTTTTTAAATCACCAACGCACAAATACTATCATTGTTGTTTTAGAAAAACCGTGAAAACGTTTAAGCGATCTCTGCGCGATATTAATCCATTTGTTTGTGATAATGGTAATCGGAGAGGGGAATCGAAGCTAACGCGACGCCGGTCGGTACCAGACACTTCCGGATATTCTTTAGCGGAACGTAAATTTGGCATAGCTCGGTCGCGACCTGGGTCAACTGGGGCAAACGACTGCGCTGATGCTGCACACGGAGGGAGCCGCCCCGGCGCGCGCTGCGGAGTCTGGGTGCTGCTGATGGTTGCTTGGGATGTATATAGATGGGGATGAATCTTGGCCGTATCCCGGCCAGGGGGGGCTTACGCGAGAGAAGCCGACAAGGAGAATGCTATATACCGACAGGAACGGAATCGCGCGACTGGCGCGAGAACAGCGAGTGAAAAGGGTTCAGGGTGCGTGGGAGGATCAGAGAAGATGGAGAGAGAGCGAGAGAAAGACACCCCAACGCTTTGGTCCTTCTCTCGTAATGATGGTGACGTTCGCCAACGCGAGAGAGAGTTAGGAAATTCGTAGATATACATAAAGCATGTACGAGGTCTGTTCAAAAAGTATCGCGAATTTTTAATTTCCGCGGGGCTACGTATATTCGATTTCCGATTTTTTTGTGGCGTTAGGTTGGTACTCGTGTCCCTCACTTATGCTGAAAAAATCGGCCATTCTGAATGTTTAGTTAATTGTTGACAGCCGTTTTGGTTCGACGTGTTTTGGCTTGTCCTCAATTTTTGCGTATTCCAAAAAATGGATCAAATAATCTGTATGAAATTTTGGGTGAAAAAGAAAATTAATTGCGCGCACGCATTCCGAATGTTGACTGTGACGTATGGTGAAGCTACCTTGGACCAAAGCAACGTTTATCGGTGGTACAAATTGTTCTCAGAGGGCCGAGAAGATGCGAACAACGAAATGCGTTCCGGAAATCCGAGCACATCAACAACAGACGAAAACATTGATGAAGCGAAGAAAATAATATTGGCCAATCGTCGAATCACCGTTAGAGAAGTTGCTGGGGAACGAAACATATCGATTGGCTCGTGCTATTCGATTTTTACCAATGATTTGGGCATGAGACAAGTCGCCGCGAAATTCGTGCCAAAATTGCTCAATTTCGAAGAAAAACAGTGCCGCGTTAACATTGCTAAGGAGCTGTTGGACTCGGTCCGCGACGACCCAAATTTGCTCCAGGGGGTCATAACTGGTGACGAATCATGGGTTTATGGTTATGACGCGGAAACCAAAGTTCAATCATCGCAATGGAAGCTGCTTTTTTGGCATAGGCAAAAATCGAAGACAAGCCAAAACACGTCTAACCAAAACAGCTGTCAACAATTAACCAAACATTCAAAATGGCCGAATTTTTCAGCATAAGTGAGAGACATGAGTACCAACCTAACGCCACAAAAAAATCGAAAATCGAATATACGTAGCCCGCGGAAATTCAAAATTTGCGATACTTTTTTAACAGACCTCGTACTGTAGTGATGACGTACATGCAAGGGCTCTTGGTCCTATAAAAAGCTCTCTCAAGCGACGAAAGAATCTCTTCGCGAAAACGGCTAGGGCAATCGTTTTTATATATCTCTCTCTTTATCTCGTTCATTTTCAACCCCTTCTAATGCTCCAATTCGTAGAATTTTCTCTAACTTGATTTTTTTCTTTTCCAACTAAATTATCGCACGTATTCCCGTACGAAAATTGCGCCTGGAAAGAATGAAATTGGGACGAGAGCTAATTTTCCTGGGACTGATGCGATAAAACGATGTTATTGCGATAAAAGGGATAATTTTCATTCGGCAAACGATTCGGCAAATCTTTGAAATTACCGTAAAGATTTTTTTACACGACGGATAAGCGGGCAATTGGAACGAGAAAAAAAATAGTGTGAATTTTATGAAAATTCCGTTCGTTAATATCTCGAATGGTTAATGCAGAGCGGTATAGATGTGAGCTCGCGGTATCTAGCGAGTATATAGAGAGTCTGGTATAATCAAGTTTATCGGACCTACTTCGAATAAGAGGACTCTACCTTCGTGCGAATAAATCCAATGATGTATATAGATCAGAGTCGCGCTATCAACTGCTCGTTATCGGCTCTAACGAGGAATATATTCGTGGCAATGTCGCGTATTCTCAGCGAAAGATATATCGTCTCGCGTACCTATATATCTGTATATTCTTAGGATCGTGCCCGAAGGAGTAGGACGATATTTTGCTCGTCATTACAAATTGCTGATGTGATTCCCGGGTAATCGTAGCTCCGGGATAGATGAAACGCGTTTAACCAGTGAATATATATATATATATATATCCATTGGAGTCCCAACCGGAAAGTTCCTCCCTCGTACTCGCTACAAGTACACATTTATAGATAACTCAATGGTTTGAAGTCAGAAGGATTTATCGACTATGTACGAGCCTAGAATTTACGTCGTTTTCACAGTAAAAACCATATCCACTCGGCTATGTATAATAACACGAGAAACTTGGGACGACGCAGGTGGATATGTGACTTTCCAGTTTCCACGAGAATTGCGAAACCTCTCCTGTTGGTCACAAATCTCAAATGAAAGACCGCCAGAAAGAGAGAGAGAGAGATAGAGATAGATAGATAGATAGATATAGAGAACGAGAGAGATTAAAATAAACGAGCCGAAAGGAAGTGCTCCGCTGGTTAGTTTACGATCACGAAACCTCGGCTACTATATTTTCCTCCCCCTATATCTCTGCTCGTGAGCGGTAGAAAAATTTCCAAATATTCTAACGCTTTATTTTCATCAATATTTTATAATAAATTATTATTTTTTTCGTGGTAAAATAGAGAATTGTAAATTAAACGAATTCTCATGAATAGATAAATACGAAACCCCTGTAATACGGGATAAATATAACTCGTAATTTGGTTGATTTTCAATTGGCTGGTTACACGTATAAATGTGCTTGTTACCCATAGTATTTAAGGGGAGAAATAGGGTTAGACGGTTCAAAAAATCGATTTTTTTTTATTTGATAAATTGTTAGTAAAACTAGTGAAAAATATGTTCCTAAAATTTTAAATGAAAATTCCGACTCGTTCTATTGTTATAAGCCATTAAAGTGAGTAGCTCTCCTTCAGGCCCCGAGCCTGCTATTTTTTCAAACGCGTTTTTCTGAGAACGACTTTTTTTTAACTTGCGTACACGCTAGTTTGGAAAGTTTTCAACCAATCGTTTTGAAAATTGGCAGTTACTTTCTTCATAGTATTGCGTTCTATATGAACCTAAAATCGGAATATTATCATTAATTAAAATAATTTTTTTTTGCAAATAAAGTTGTAAAAAACGGCAAAAAATCATGCTTTTTTGTTTTGACCCCTGTAAAAAATTCAATTTTCTATTTTTTTGATAGCATTTAGGTTCATATAGAAGAGAGACATATAATAAAAGTAAATTCCAACCTCGTTTGATTTCAGATGAAAATTGCGGCTTCTAGAATGTACGCAAAATGCTGAGTCTGCTTGTGACCCGTAATATGGAGTCGCTAATATCTTCGGTGTTTTTCAAGGAAATTCTTCAAAAATTTTATAGTATATACTTAAATATATGCACAAAATATTCTCAAAGTTTCAATAAATTATATTCATTTTTTATACTATAAGAAAATTCATGAAAATCATTGAGAAAACGCTGTCCCTATTTCCCCCCTTAACCCCTGTGTTACAGAGCAAAAGCCTCTCTGGTTCAATGCCACACCGAATAGCAAGTTTGTTCGCAATTCAGCCAGCGTTGCTCCGAGAATTTACAAATAATAAATGCTTAATCAGCGCGTAGCGAATTCGCTCGAATTCCATCAGGGCCCCAAACGAAACGTGTATACGCGTTTGTCTTTACAGCAAAAAGTTCGTCGAGGCAAAAAAAAACGCCACGTCGTTAATCTTTATTCATAAGAAAAGAAAAAAAAACTATTTGTTCGAACCTCTTGGTCAGCATAAATTTCCGAAATACAAAATACACTAGTCCTGGAGGCCATTCACGAGTAAAGTCATGGCCTTTTTCTTCTTTCCATTTCAACTACAGTTCGCAAATTTTTGTCTCAACACCGTGAAGGTTCCGGATGTAATTCTCGCTAGAACTTTCGCGGTGAGAAAATGAATTTTTTATATACGAAATTAAAGTAAGTGTATATTTGCCAGGGACCATTGAAACTTTTTCGTCAACGACGATTTAACGAGTGAGATATTTTGTTAATATATGTAGTATCGATGGTCGAGATTGAAAAAAATATTTTGACAGGTTAACGACGGAGAAGAAAAATAATGGCAATCAGGAATATATTTTTCAAACGCTAAGATGAACATTCTGATAATATTATTTTAGACTTCATTTCGTACGATACTGTTTTGTTAGGCAAACGAGAATTTTCACGTTTTCCTCTTGAGCCTTCAAATTCGTGTATTTACTTTCGCAGGGTCAATATTTTACATTCCATCTATAACTGTCAAAAGTATATTTATTCGTGTTATAGAAATGAGACATTTCACGCCAACTCAATCGACGTTTGACATTCACTTTCACGAATTTGGTCCATGATTCCGTTGTTAAATATCATTTACATTCGATTTAAAGAGATATTTGAGGTGAAAAAAAATTTCTCTAACCGTAGGATTCGATAATGAGCGAGCGCGAGTACAAACCTGGAAATGTAAAATTCGTCTCATCGTCCCATAATAGCCTTGACATCTGTAAGTGTGAGGACATGCACGATTGCGAATACAGTGCCTAATACATCATCGACCGTGTTGGAAGATGCATATGTACGATTTACGTGCGTAATACGAGTCATAGAGTCACTGCGCGAGCGCGCTAGAGAGAGTACTCGCTCATAAATTACTCGCGGCTCGTAGCGGGCAAATTGCGCAACGGAAAAATAAAGATTTGCGCAAAAGTGTGTAAAAACAACGTGAAAGCGAGTTGCTGCTATGATCTCACGGGAAATGTCGTACCGTACGCGCGTTCATCGATATAAATATCAACCTACGCAAGAATACACAATATCTAATGTGGCATTGTGATGTTTAAGGTAGTAGTCTTGTAACTTAAGCCGATCTTCATGTCTTTTTTGGAGGGCGTTTTTTTGTAGGAAAATAAAAATGAATCGTTTTGAATATTTAGGATGTTTTTATTCCCTTATTAAAG
Organism: Oxytorus armatus; assembly: GCA_958009045.1. Taxonomy (NCBI): domain Eukaryota; kingdom Metazoa; phylum Arthropoda; class Insecta; order Hymenoptera; family Ichneumonidae; genus Oxytorus; species Oxytorus armatus. Next base: position 24,991,062 of record OY253748.1, read on the forward strand.
ATACAAAAAAAAAATGTTTATCCATGTTTATCCAAAAAAAATTATTTATCCATGAAATTTAACTTCAGTAGTTCCGACCAGAATGACATGTCTATAGATTAAGAATTATCAAGAATTTTTTATTTCAAATTTCAGAAGATCATGGATAAATAACAAAGACTTTGGAAAAAATAACTTTTTTTTCCAAAGTCCGCCATTTTGTTATTTATCCATGAAATTTAACTTCAGTAGTTCCGACCAGAATGACACGTCTATAGATTAAGAATTATCAAGAATTTTTGATTTCAGATAACATCAAGAGGCAAAATCACCGGGGCCACCCACGCGCTTTTTATTCGAGGTGCCAACTTCGATCAATAATATAAATAATAATAAACTATTAAATTTTTTTTTGTATCTTTAATATGTAAATAAAAACATCCTAAATGTCCAAAACGATTCATTTTTATTTTCCTACAAAAAAACGCCCTCTAAAAAAGACATGAAAATCGGCTGAAGTTACCAGACTACTACCTTAATACACGTCGAAAAAAGTTTAATCACGATTTCCACAAAAAGACACTAAAAGTAGATCTCCCATGAATTACTAATAATTATTTAAAAAAAAAACATAGATTCAATATAAAAGAATAATTATTTTCTGTACGCAACTGATTGTTGCCTATCGTTTGTACTTTTTCCAATAAAAACGAATCTATCGTGGAAAATACACAATTATTTTTACAGCTCTCCATCAATCCAAATTCAAGAAAATTTCTCTCGACCGTGAATCAATTGAAAAATCGAAATCTCGATTAACGATCGAAATTTCGCAGATCTAATCGAAAAATCTTTATCAATAAAAGCCACGAATTTATTGTAGAATAACGGGAAATATAAAAATGGCAGAGAGTAAAAAAAACGAAAGAAAAAGTGATGAAAATATCAAATGCTTTATGGGGTTTGTGCGAAATTATTCGACTTTATGACACCGAAAGAAAGGAGAGGAGGGGGAAAGAGAATAAAAAGAGTGATATAAGTGCTCGGACTGCAACTATATATTACTTGGAAGTTATGATCTTTCATAACTTGGAAGTGCATAATATATACTTGCAGACAGTGCACTTATATCTCTTTTTTTTTGCGAGGGTGGGGCGTCTCTCGTGTCTATATATGCGAACAAAATTCGTAGCCAAGATTTCTGTCTTCTCCCTCATCTACTTCTTCTTCTTCTTCTTCTTCTTCTTTCGTTCTTACCCTCTCTTCTCCTTTCTCTTCTCTTTATCAGTCGGCCAAGTCTTATCGACGGTCTGAACGACCTTATTATACCAGAAGCTCGTGTATATTACGAAAGGCGTGATAAAACGACAACTAGCGGTCGCGAGCTTTGAGCAAAAAGAGCTTCGCGAGTTAACGCGATTGTAACGAAAAAATATATATAATATTTCGACCCGATGCCCCGGAGATTTCGATAAAATGTTATCGCGCCGCACGACGTAACGAAATGTCTATCAGGAATTCGCTAAGAAAATCATAAACGCCACTTTGAACGTCTCTACAGTTGCACAATGTTGCAACTAATTGGCGGCATGTGAGGGAATTTTATTACTCTGTGATCGCGTGCACGCAACTCGTTAGTTATTTATGCCAGGAAGCAATTGTATTAGTAGTCAAGGTTAAGGTCTATCCGGTTAATATCTCTGTGAAATTAAATAAAGTAGGGAGTGGTCACGATGTCTGATGATGATCTAATGTATTCTTCGTCATGTACCTTATTACTTGCTATGCAGTTCCTTTATTTTAATACTAGAAAATTACCATTTTTTTTTTCTTCAAATTACTTTTTATTTTTTGGTCGTTGATATTGGCTCTGATATATTAAGAATTTTAGTTTTTTTTTAACCTCTTTTTTTAACCTTCAATTCTCGTTATTTAGCAATCTCAAAAATGTCGATGTACCAGTTTACGAAGTGCCGACGATTCGACACAGTTAGGTGAGTAATCTTGGTACTATAATGAAGCTGGAGAGTTTGTATGTTTGTTCGAACGCGCTTATCTTAGGAAATACTAATCCAATTTGAAAAATTCTTTTTGCATTAGATAGACCGTTTATTTGGGAAGGCTCTCGGCTATGCAACTTCATGCTATGACCCTCAGGAGCAGTGTCGACGTCGGTTTATTTTTTTAGTCATCGGTCCTTTTATTTTTCCACATAATTTCCGGATGGTATTTATTGTTGTACTTGATAAGATGCACTTGTTTATGTACTCATAATGCGCATGAAACAGATATATAATTCAGATTTAACGCCGATGAAATTGCCAGGAACAGCTAGTAATAAAATAAAACTAGACGAGTTTTCGTACAATATTACGAAAGTGTCGGAGCCGTCATTGAAATTCAAGCTCACCGGTTGCAACGTTGACATTCCATAAATGAATTTCACAAAATCAAACAAACTGAACCGCTGTTTGTGCCCGTAAAAAGTCAAGGGATAAGAGAGAGAGAGAGAGAGAAAGAGGGGTTTTGCACGGTTTCCTCGAGCTCGGTGAACCGAATGTACGTTTCGAGGGATGGCGAGGGATCGTCGGTTCGGCGTCGACTACCCTTCAGAGCTACGCGAGTCGATGGTGGTGTCGTTTCGGTTTTTGGCAATGTATCAAAAAAGGTACAGCGAGACGGACGAATTTTTATTTTTATCCCTCTCCTCCGCCCTCGTCCGAGCATCTAGAAAGGTACTTTTGATCACCGTCGCGGGGAGTTCGTTTCGTCTAGTAAAATTCAATGTATATAATATACTGTGCCCCGCGATTTCATCCGCGTTAAATTTGAATTATATATCTGTTTCATACGCATTACGAGTGCATAATCAAGTGCATCTCATATAAATACCATCCGGAAATTATATGAGAAAAGTAGAAGGACCAACCACTGAAAAATAAACCGACACCGCCGCCGCTTTTTAGGGTTATAGCATGAAGTTATGTGGCCTAGAGCCTTCCCGAATAAATGGGATATCTAATGCAAAAAGAATTTTTCAAATCGGATTAGTATTTCCTGAGATTAGCGCGTTCAAACAAACAAACTCGCCAGCTTTATCATAGCAGCAAGATAATAGAATCGAAAAATAGATATATTACTATCGTAGTAAGATTGTAAGATTAAGGGCATAGCATAAAGTTATATGGCTTAGAGCCTTCCCGAATAAACGGGCTATCTAATGAAAAAAGAATTTTTCAAATCGGATAAGTATTTTCTGAGATTAGCGCGTTCAAACAAACAAACTCTCCAGCTTTATTATAGTAGTAAGATACACAGCAGATATTTGTATATAACATACAAAACTAAGAAGTTATGTATCGAAGGGATTAGCGTGTAACCGTCCATCGTGCTCGTTTCCCGAGCGACAACGAGAAACTACATAGAAACTTGTGTTACATATATAAAGTCACGAGGGGGGAGGGGCCGTAGTAAAACTTTAGCATTGCGTTCACGTCCGTCGGAATTGCGGGCTTAAGTCGTGACGACGAAAATTCACGATGCGCTACAAACTATGAATAATAACGTTGGGTACTTAGCAGACAGGAGAGGGACTAGGAAAATAAAGGGACGGGGAGAAAATCGTAAGGGCAGGAGACGCTCGCTTTGGAAAGACATTATCGACCTCAGCTCGTGCTCGGCTAAAACGTTATGATCATTTTTTTTTCTCCCGCGTTCACGCACGATGCGTAAAAATAGTATGAGAGTAAACAAGTCGTAAAGTGAACGCAGACGAATTACGACGTGATTATGCGAGTACCCGTTGTCGATACTTGTTCAAAAATCGATGAGTCCAACAGAATATTTTCAAGTACTTAAATCAATACGTTGTTAAATGTCTTTCAGTCTCCTTTCAAGTAGTTATAAAATCCATATCACGACTCGTAGAAATGAAAGAAAAAAATTAGTTCAACCCCGTGTGTAAACTCGATTTCTTTCTCTCACCCTCTTTCTTTATCTTTACGATCTTGACGTCATCGTAGGATAAGAATTTTATGTACTCCAAAAGTACTCGACGAACGGAAATGCGATTTTTCTCTTTTGTTTTTCGAACTTCACGTGATTGAATATCGCAGTGTGGAGTACGAGGAAAAATAGCGGGTAACAAAGTGGTGGTCGCGACAGAGATCGAAACGCAGCGAAACGCGATAAAAGCTGATCGAGATATCGACAGCTATACTTTTGCCAAGTATTTTATACTCTCTATCTCTTTGCTCGTAGCTTATAGGCATATAGTGTGTAGACCGATGTGTATCGCGTAAGCGCGTCACGTAAACATGAGCAAATCGAGGAGGAACCGAGAGAGTGACGATCAGCAGGCTGCCTCGTCACTGCATTATCCACTATAAAAGCTCGATCGAACAGATGGCTTTGAATTCAGACACGCGCGTTCATCGATATCCAATCACGATTTCTAATCGTAGAGCTTCGCGTCCGCGTTGTTATATACAAAACACCTTTTTCGCCTCGTTTTACCTCGTCACCATCATTCTCGTAGGAATTTGACCGAATTCTTAAAGCCGTCTTATACGAGGTCTGTTCAAAAAGTATCGCGAATTTTGAATTTCCGCGGGCTACGTATATTCGACTTTCGATTTTATTGTGGCGTTAGGTTGGTACTCATGTTCCTCACTTATGCTGAAAAAATTGGCCATTTTGAATGTTTAGTTAATTGTTGACAGCTGTTTTAGTTAGACGTGTTTTGGCTTGTCTTCGATTTTTGCCTATTCCAAAAAAGAAGCTTCCATTGCGATGATTGAGCCTTGGTTTCCACGTCATAACCATAAACCCATGATTCGTCACCAGTTATGACCCTCTGGAGCAAATTTGGGTCGTCGCGGACAGAGTCCAACAGCTCCTTAGCAATGTTAACGCGACACTGTTTTTGTTCGAAATTGAGCAATTTTGGCACGAATTTCGCGGCGACCCGTCTCATGCCCAAATCATTAGTAAAAATCGAATAGCACGAGCCAATCGATATGTTTAGTTCCTCGGCAACTTCTCTAACGGTGATTCGATGATTGGCCAATATTATTTTCTTCACTTCATCAATGTTTTCGTCTGTTGTTGATGTGCTCGGACGTCCAGAACGCATTTCGTTGTTCGCATCTTCTCGGCCCTCTGAGAACATTTTGTACCACCGATAAACGTTGCTTTGGTCCAAGGTAGCTTCACCATATGCCACAGTCAACATTCGGAATGCGTCCGCGCACTTAATTTTGTCTTTCACACAAAAGATTCTCTGATCCATTTTTTGGAATAGGCAAAAATCGAAGCCAAAACACGTGTAACCAAAACAGTTGTCGACAATCAACTAAACATTCAAAATGGCCGATTTTTTCAGCATAAGTGAGGGACATGAGTACCAACCTAATGCCACAAAAAAATCGAAAATCGAATATACGTAACCCCCGGAAATTCAAAATTCGCGATACTTTTTGAACAGACCTCGTAGATAGATGCAACCTAAATTTATAATGAACGAGAAAACGTGTAAGCTCGGAGGGTAGGAATTTCAATTGCGTTAGATATTTGAAATTGCAGGACAAAGATCGTATATCTTTTTTGTCTGAAACGGCGATCCTATTGATCCTGCGATTAAGATGTTTAATGATCTGCTGAATGATTGAAAAACTTGCCAGAATCGAGGTTACAGTGTAATAAGAGAAAAAAAGGTCATAAGTTGCGTTCTATCTTTCACTTCGTATCAACTCTGAGAGCCCGAAAGATAGGTCACTCGTTGTCAAGAACGAAATATCACTCCGGCCAATTCACGAATCGCTATAAATTTTTTTTAATCAATCGGGACAGCTGTGGACGCTCGACGGATCTACTGGAGCACACACACACGGACATGTACACTTGACCCCTCCGAGAATTTCACGCACATATTCACGGTTTATCGTGTCATATATATGTACTATCGGAGCTTACAAATGGCAGATCATCCAATTTCAGAGTTTTATGTTACCAGAGGCTCGATTGTGACGGCTAGTGTCGTCAGCTAAATCCCAGACTTTTAATCCGCGAGCGCTGGCACTGAGAACAAAAATATTTCACTATTGTTTCGTTTTTAAATCATTTAAATAATTCATTTTATTTAATTCGTAATATTCGTTAATTTTTCGTTATTTAAATATCAAAAGTTTGAGGTGTTTTTGTTTTAAAATCGTTTAAATACTTAATCTTATTCAATTCGAAATATTCGTTAATTCTTCATTATTTAAATACCGAAAATTCGAGGTATTTTGTAATGTTTTTTTTCTATTACTCGAAGTGAGAGACTTTTCGTAGTAAAATCGTTTAAAGACTTAATTTTATTTAATTCGAAATATTCGTTAATTCTTCATTATTTAAAAATCGAAAATTTGAGATATTTTTTAATGTTTTTTTAAATATTACTCGAAGTGAGAGACTTTTTGTTTTAAAATCGTTTAAGTACTTAATCTTATTCAATTCGAAATATTCGTTAATTCTTCATTATTTAAATACCGGAAATTTGAGGTATTTTGTAATGTTTTTTTTTCTATTACTCGAAGTGAGAGACTTTTCGTTTTTAAATCATTTAAATAATTAATTTCCTTCAATTCGTAATATTCGTTAATTCTTCGTTATTTAAATATCGAAAATTTCAGGTATTTTGTTATGTTTTTTTTAATATTACTTGCAGTAAGAGACTTTTTGTTTTAAAATCGTTTAAGTGCTTAATTTTATTCAATTCGAAATATTCGTTAATTCTTCATTATTTAAATACTGAAAATTTCAGGTATTTTGTAATGGTTTTTTTTATATTACTTGCAGTAAGAGACTTTTTGTTTAAAAATCGTTTAAGTGCTTAATTTTATTCAATTCGAAATATTCGTTAAATCTTCATTATTTAAATATTGAAAATTTGAGGTATTTTGTAATGTTTTTTTTTATATTACTCGAAGTGAGAGACTTTTCGTTGTAAAATCGTTCAAATACTTAATCTTATTCAATTCGAAATATTTGTTAATTCTTCATTATTTAAATATCGAAAATTTGAGATATTTTGTAATGTTTTTTTTAAATATTACTCTAAGTGAGAGACTTTTTGTTTTAAAATCGTTTAAGTGCTTAATTTTATTCAATTCGAAATATTTGTTGATTCTTAATTATTTAAATAACGAAAATTTGAGGTATTTTGTAATATTTATTTTTTATATTACTCGAAGTGAGAGACTCTTGAACGCTAATATATAATATAAAAAAATATCTCTAGGAACTTTATGGCGAGATTGTCTCGATTTTTTAATTTAACCGCGAGACCAGGAGGAGATGGCGCAAATTCGCTTCCGTGAACTAAAACATGCAGCGCACAATTTCCATATACTCGTGTGATCGTTGGTATTTGTGTGCTTGTGTGTGTGTGTGTGTGCAACTCCACCGAGATATACCCCCGCAGTACTTTGTACGACGGTTTTACCGAGGCGAAAGAAGCCCAACTGCGCTTCCTGGTTCTCTCGTTTCTCGTACACGAGACGACGGCTGAGAACTCGGAACACACAGCGGTTTTACGCCGTGTGTTGGGCGCTTTACTGAAAGATTCGCGGGTTACGAGCGTTCACAAGTTGCGCTTTTACCCGTATACACCGTGTGCATATAAGGTGGTGGAAAAACTTGGTAAGATGCGACCCCGCGAGCTACGCGAAAATACGAAGCCCAACGCGACACGAGAATATGTATAATAATAATAATATTAATTGTGGGTTGTGAGCGGTAAATTAAAGTGTAAATATCATTGTGAAAAATCGAAACGGCCGTGTGATATTTTCTTTTAAATCTTCGACGACGAATAAATGTCATCCTGATTAATATTTAGGCATTATAATTTTGTGAACAGACGCCCATGACTTTGAAATCAAGAATTTTCATAAAAGTCGAAATTACAAACCTTAAGAATTACCGTATATTTGTTAAAATTAAACGAATGCTTTTTTTATTGCCCAGCCTTTCAAGAAAATTGTGATATTGAAACGGCAACAAACGTTGGAATAGCCGGTCCGCAAATTTTCATCGAAAACAATATCGAGCGTCGCCATTTTGAATTTCATGAAATGACGCTTCAGGACTTTGGAAAAAAGAACTTTTTTCCAAAGTCCACCATTTCGTTGTTTATCCATGAAATTTAACTTCAGTAGTTCCGACCAGAATGACATGTCTATAGATTAAGAATTATCAAGAATTTTTGATTTCAGATAACATCAAGAGCCAAAATCACCGGGGCCACCCACGCGCTTTTTTTTCGAGATGCCAACTTCGATCAATAATAATAATAATAATAAACTATTAAATTTTTTCAAAAAAATTTTTTTTTGTATATTTAATATGTAAATAAAAACATCCTCAATATCCAAAACGATTCATTTTTATTTTCCTACAAAAAAACGCCCTCCTAAAAAGAAATGAAAATCGGCTCAAGTTACCAGACTACTACCTTAAAGGTTTAAAAAAAGAAATGCTCTTATATACGTCCAAGAGAAAATTCATCTTCAATGGTTATACGCGCGAGGAGGGTATTTATGTGTACGCGAGGGAGAGAAAATCCTCCGTTAAAGAGAGAAAAATAAGGAGTTACGGAAACGTGTGTGGAACGGAGCTTTTCCGCTTCCGCGCTCGCCGCTGTGCTGGTCAGCGAGGATTGAGAGTCTCTCGTAAACTTCGCGGTCCATCCCTTCCGTTTTTTTGCTGTCCCATCCGACCCTCAAATTTATATATAATATATATATATGCATATATATCGTTTTTGTCGGTGCACCTCGCAGCGAGATGAAACTTGGGAAATTTCCGGTTTGGTTCGTTGCGATATATCGCAAAACTGACCTGTCGTCGTCCATCGCATTTGCAATTCCACGAGCATTTTGCGCGCTGTATGACGGAGGATAAAAATCGCGAGAGTAAAAAAAATGCTCCTCGCCAATATGAGGCATCCGAGAACAAATCAATCTACGTCCGAGTTCTGAAATTAATTAATTTATCAATTATCGTTCCGACTTTAAAAGACACTGAATTTTTTTCTCTAGCTTTTCGACAATGTCCGATAATTGATAATTATTATTTTTTTAAACACCTTCTAGATGAAAGAAAAAAAATGAGAACAAACGAAAAAGGCATTGGGGATAAAACGTAGGTTGTGTTCTCATGGAATGCCTCATGTTTTATGAAATTAATTATTAAAGCGACATTCTAGCATTTGATCCATTCCTTTCATAGCCTTCTATTTTTAATCCAAAGTCTTGGAAATTATCGGTTATATAAATTCATACACCCATCCCCAAATGCACCGAAATTCCGGGAAAAAAAAAACAAAAATAAGCATCGAGATGTTTCGTGGATTCTGCTCGACAGCCACCGGATATACTTCCTCGATAAATATACGAATAACCGAAGGAAAGAAAAAAAAAAGTGTTGTTTCCATTAAAAGCGTTAAAAAAGCCGCGCTTGTTTGAGATATAAATTCGACGAATTAATGTTTTTCGGAAATATTCATTCTGCCGACCGCGCCTCTTTGTGGAATTTAAGATGTGTTTTTTTATGTACATATATACATATAAATATTGCGATATGTATATAAGGCATCTCGTAAACTTCGTTAGAGCGAGAAAACATGGTGAAAAAGATGAGAGAACTTTAAATAGCCCCGCGACTTTCATTATACATGTAGGTATATAAATGTGAGTTATATACGAGGTCTGTTAAAAAAGTATCGCGAATTTTGAATTTCCGCGGGCTACGTATATTCGATTTTCGATTGTTTGTGGCGTTAGGTTGATACTTATGTCCCTCACTTATGGCGGTAGTCTGGTCTAGAAATTTGAAAAAATCGATTTTTTTTTTTTTTTTCATTTTCTTATTCCTTAGACCTTTCTTCATACGCACCTCAAAACCGTTTATTGATATTTCAAAAATTAGCCGAGAAATAAAAATTCTAAGCAAGCCACGGGCTCAGGTAGCGCGGTCGGTGTCAAAAGTTTGAGCGCGTTTATCTCAGAACTATGTTTTTCAAATCGGCGCCCACGATATCTCGATAACTAATGGACCGATCGATCTCAAATTTTGCACGTACCTTAAGTAGACTGTTTCTGAGGACTGGTAGCAGAATTGAGTCGAAAAATAATTTTGACGACATTTTATAACTCGTCGAATACCCGAAAATGTATGAAATATCATTAACGAAAGTTCAACAGGCCACCATTTTGTCAAAGATTTTTTTTTAAGTACCAATTCTGCTACCAGTGCTCAGAATACTCATACAGATTGAGAATATATATATATTTTTTTTTCAGATGCATACAACATAGTCCAGAGTGGGCGCCGATTGAGGCGGCTTTCGGCGCACCATGTTGCAACAAGGCAAAAAACTACATGAAAATATTTAAAATAATTTTTTTTTTTTATGTACAAGTATTCTCTAAGGATCAATAAATGCACGTGTAAATTTTCATCAAGACAACTTCAACGGTTTAAACGTTATTGCACATTAGAAATGACGTCAAAAATCTCGGTCTAGACCGGACTACCGCGTTATGCTGAAAAAATCGACCATTTTGAATGTTTAGTTAATTGTTGACAGCTGTTTTGGTTAGACATGTTTTGGCTTGTCTTCGATTTTTGCCTATTCCAAAAAAGCAACTTCCATTGCGATGATTGAGCTTTGGTTTTCACGTGATAATCATAAATCCATGATTCGTCATCAGTTATGACCCTCTGGAGCAAATTTGGGTCGTCGCAGACCGAGTCCAACAGCTCCTTAGCAACGTTAACGCGATACTGTTTTTGTTTGAAATTGAGCAATTTTGGCACGAATTTCGCGGCGACCCGTCTCATGCCCAAATCATTAGTAAAAATCGAATAGCACGAGCCAATCGATATGTTTACTTCCTATATATTATTTTCTTCACTTCATCAATGTTTTCGTCTGTTGTTGTTGTGCTCGGGCGTCCGGAACGCATTTCGTTGTTCGCATCTTCTCGGCCCTCTGAGAACATTTTGTACCACCGATAAACGTTGCTTTGTTCCAAGGTAGCTTCACCATATGCCACAGTCAACATTCGGAATGCGCCCGCGCACTTAATTTTCTTTTTCACACAAAATTTCATACAGATTCGTTGATCCATTTTTTGGAATAGGCAAAAATCGAAGACAAGCCAAAACACGTCTAACCAAAACAGCTGTCAACAATTAACTAAACATTCAAAATGGCCGAATTTTTCAGCATAAGCGAGGGACACGAGTACCGAGCTAACGCAACAAAAAAATCGAAAATTGAATATACGTAGCCCGCGGAAATTCAAACTTCGCAATACTTTTTTAACAGACCTCGTATTAGTGTAAAAGGATGAAATTCGCGTCCACTCACCGGACATAAGTGCTGATGATGGTGTCGCCCAAAATCCGTCGATATCATAGTCGATATTATCATTCCACCCCTCGCCCGCTCCCCTCGATATTATTCGATCGACAATTAGCCAATCGAATATAATAAAAAATGTTCACTTTTAATCACGAATATTTCCGTCTTATCTTATCCCTTACGATCAATCCCGAGAAATCAGTACCGATCGTGAGAAACAATTGAAAACACTTGAAACTCGCCTTTTCATTGAAACAGCAATTGCGTAATAACGAAAGAAAAAAAAACGCTGTTTTTTTGTTTTAAGACACTTGCGAAAACGTCCGAACTAAAAACTCGCGCACTTTCGCCTGCAATTCAACGTTTTTTTCGGACCGCATATTACCAGCATTAGAAAATGAAGTTTTATAATTTTTTGAATTATACAAAAAAATGATTGATTCGTTAAAAATTCGTTACGTTTGAAATTTAATATTTTTCTCTTTTATTTTCGAGACATTGGTGAATGATTTGCCGGCTCTGAATTGAATATTGTCCCGTCGGCCGCGCGCGTGCACACGCGGTGCCGGCAAAAGTCGTCCTGCTGACTGGTTCTCGAATAGTTCGTCGTCGATATGCCGGCTAGAGTCCCCCCGCCCGCGACATTACGAATTGTAGGTGGCGAGCGCTTTGAAACGCACGCGTTCACGAGAGCTTTCGCGTACTCTTGAGCGCCGCCACGGAACGATTGACGGGAGAACGTTTGCGCGCATGTCTCGTCCCCTCCTCTCTCGCGTATAGCAATAAAATCTTCTTTCTCTCTGCTATTTTTTTTTCCTGATCCTCTTCCTATTCTTTTATCTCATTTTAACCATGACGCTTCTTGATCAGTTTCTCGATATTTTTCTCCTTAAAACCGTGTGACCAATAGCCTTTGCAACTGTCAAACTAATCGAACGTTTCGACAGTTCGTTCGTTTCATTGACAAATGGTTACTCGTTCACTCGACTGTGAGAAGGGCTTTTTGTTTGTGCTATATTGCGCGGAAAAAAAAACCCTTTACGAAGTGGGAAATCGATGGTGAGCCAATAGCTAAATTCTCGAGGTCTTAAGGACTCACGTAGCCATGTAAATTTAAAGAATCGATTTTTTTTTTACTTATTTCTATTCTTTATACTTTTAAGAATGTAAACAAAAAACTTAAAAAAAAAAAGTAAATTCCACTCCGTTACAAAGTTATAGAAATAAATGCGACCGGACATCGGGTTGGGACGTTGTGCCTACCAGAAACTTTAAACGCGTTTTGCTCGACACTATGTCTTTAAACAGTGTCAGTTTTAACTTTTTTTTTTAATATTGACAATTATTTTCTCTATAGTCTGACGAGAGGTTTTTTTAATTTTTTGTTTCGACATTTTTTTATAAATTATTTAACATCAATTTTTTTTTAAATTGCATACTAAAGTTCGCGACACTGTAAATTCTTTATTTAAGAAAAAAAAAAAAATTTCCCGCGTCAGACTATTACTACTGCATTATTTTACTAGATTCTTTTTTATTTTCGCAGATTGGATAACTTTTTCATCGGTAGTCCATTTATACCCGTAAAAAATAATGTTAATATTTTTTTTTTATGTATTTAATTTATTTTCTTATAGTTGAAAAGTTAATAAAAAATGTGAAATCAACAATTTAATTTTTTATTCACCATATAACCTTTATAATAATTTTCCAAATTCACTCGGTTTTCAGCGCGCGCAGCGCTGTATGTAAGCCCTTAAGGAGGGAAATAGGGTTAGACGGTTAAAAAAATCGATTTTTTTTTAAATTTCATAAATTGTTAATAAAAATATTGAAAAATATGTTCCCAAAATTTAAAATGATAATTCCGACTCGTTCTATTGTTATAAGCCATTAAAGTGAGTAGCTCTCCTTCAGGCCCCGAGCGCGCTATTTTTTCAAACGCGTCTTTCTGAAAACGAATTTTTTTGAACTTGCGTACACGCTAGGTTGAAAAGTTTTCAACCAATCGTTTTGAAAATTGGCAATTTCTTTCTTCATAGTATTGCGCTTTACATGAACCTAAAATCGGAATATTATCATTATTTAAAATAATTTTTTTTGCAAATAAAGTTGTAAAAAATGGCAAAAAATCGTGCTTTTTTGTTTTGACCCCAGTAAAAAATTCAATTTTCTATTTTATTGATAGCATTTGGGTTCATATAGAAGAGAGACATATTATAAAAGTAAATTCCAACCTCGTTTGATTTCAGATGAAAATTGCGGCTTCCAGAATGTACGCAAAATGCTGAGTCTGATTGTGACCTGCAATATGGGGTCGCTAATATCTTCGGTGTTTTTCAAGGAAATTCTTCAAAAATTTTATAGTATATACTTAAATATATGTGTAAAATATTCTCAAAGTTTCAATAAATTATATTCATTTTTTATTATACTATAAAAAAATTCGTGAAAATCATTGAGGAAACGCTGTCCTAACCCCATTTCCCTCCTTAAGGTGGCTACATCGTCGGTATTGCACCTGACGTTATCCATTTTTTTGCGATATATCGCGATAATTGCTACCTCCAAGTTTCCAATTTTTATATTAACCCTGTAGAAAAGTCAGAAGTTCGTAAATATATGAAATTTTCGAAAAAAACCCCACTTCCCTTTAGGCTTATAAAATAATGTGCGACTGTAAATTACGTAAATTGATGAAAAACATGTGAATGTTTGAAAAACACATTGACCGGATACTATTGTTATCAATAAAAGATAAAGTTCAACTATCGGTATCTACTATCTCTCTATCTTATAACCGATATCCATATAATCGATAAGATAACTTTGCTCTTCTGAATACCAACAGGACACAGATATCAAATGCAAAAGTGTCAGAGAAATTGATTTTATTGGAAAACCATTGACGTTAATTTGGCTGTTACACTTTCATTAATGATTAAAAATACGTAATATTTTATTCAATGATTATCCAAAGGATTATCATTTTCCGATATCAACTTTTGTCATTATCTGATTAGTACAGAGTAGCGAATGAAAAACGAATCGTTTTCGTCTGCTTCTCAGGGTCGATAATGATTGTTGCAAAATTTCGATGCTTTTCACGAAATGATACTTCAAGTAAAATTCACAATCGACATTTCGCTGATGTATGACGTTAAAAACGTCGATACAGAATTTATAAAAGGTGTCTCGTGTCAGTGAGTTAATTTTAACGCTGTCATCGAAATTAAATTGACCTGTCTGTTTCGAGCAAAAAAAAATGCCAATGTTCCAACTCGCTATCGAATGAAAACCGTCTTTCTATACTTTTTATGACAAATATTTAGATGTTAAATAATTAATAACGAGCTTTTTTAATGAATGTTTTGTAAGAATTTTGATAAAATTATAAAATTGAATAGAATCTAACGAAATTTGCTAATTTTCATCGTACCTACGTAACAAAGATGGAAAAATTTTCAATTTTATCGCGCAAAAATCAGTATGACATGAAAAAGATTTAAAAATATTTCTTGAAGGTAAATCTTGTTGACCCCGTTGAGAGAAATAGCTCGAAACTCGCGACGATGCATCTACACATTCGCGACGATAAATTGTTAATAAATAAACGTTGACTTGCAAATCGTCATAGTAGATATTCCAGGGCGAGTATAAGCGCAGTGATAAAACCTTTGCCAACTGGTTATTACAGAAGAAGGTTTATGAGCCTGCAATAAGCATATTGCAGAGAGAGAGTCGATCGTTTCTCGTGAATACAGACATAGAGAAAGAGATGTATGCAGATCTCTCTGCATTCTGTTCGAACATGATGCGAATGGTCTTATTGGTGTGTACCAACTGTAGTGGTGGTGTTCTCGGCTGTTGTACGAAAAAAAAAGAAAGAAAAAAAAATCTCGCCGATCTTTCCCTCTATAAACCGGTTCGTCTCTCGGACCAGGATTATTTGTCCGGCGGACAAACACGCGATCGGCGTTCGGCATCAGAGAACAAAAATACCATGTATATTCGTCCGTTCGTCAAAGACGTCCTTGATCCTTCAGACTTTTTTTTCATTGATCGAGATCGTGATTAAAGTAGCTAATTTGTTTGATTTTTTTTTTTTTTTTCTAAAAATTCTTGCGTACATTCAAATATTTTTTGGGCAATCTAAATTCTTACACATTTTTCGCGCGCGAGTAGAGTCGAGAATTTTTTTGAATTGCGAACCCTTTTTTTCTGTATCAACGAATGACTATCACATTATGAATCAATTAGTGGACGAAACTGATGTGTAATAAATGTGAATTAAATTGTATTGATATATCGAGTCCTTGAATTTTGATAAAATAATGAATAAACGATTTTTCTTTTGGTCTCAATTAATTGCTCGAATCTGCTTTCGTGCCACTTAGCTCAAGTGTGAGAGCAGCTCATCGATTCACAGTCAGATTGCAAACATCCTTTATGGCTTCTGGGACGCTTCCGGTGTGTGCTGTAATAAACGAGAAGAGCCCCCAAAGTGGTACAGCGAGCGATGACAAATTGCCGTAGCCAAACGAGAGACGGTCTACCGTTTACGAAAAAAAAAAGAAAGAGAGGAGAAAAGAAAACGTAAAAAAAAACGACAACTTCTGCGAGAAGAGACTTACGACCTCTCGACACACGCTGGCAAAGTGCGCGCCCCCACGCCGCTCGTACATCATCTCGGGACTCGGAGAAAAACGCCCGACGGAGAGAAAAGAGAGAAAGAACGCTCAATGGAGCAATGAGAATTTCTTTGAATTTACATTTTACTGTGCGCGAAGATATAGCTGTAAATTATCGCGTATTGTGCCAAATTTTACTCTTTTATGGCAAGAAAAATGACTTTCTTTGATTTCAGTAAAGTCTCGTCGATTTTAACTCAATGTATTTGAATTAAAAACAATTTTATTCATGTTTCATTAAAGCTTAACTAACATTTGGCAACCAAAAAGTGTTGAAATTTTTTAAAATGGTGTTCGACACTTACAAGATTTATTTCCACCAACTAAATAATTTTTTTCATAAATCTCGATGAATACAAAGATATATATTAGTTTTCTTTCAAAATAATTTCCAAAGCAAACAAAAATCGAGCGGACGAGATTTCGCACGAGTTTAATGAAATAGGGATGGCGAAGAGTGTAACCAGGATGTGGGAAGAGGCTACTCGTAAGATGCTTGTGCGTGTGTGCATTGCACATACACACAAGCTCATAATCAGGGAGTAACGAAATTACGAGCAAGACTGACGTGATCCACGAGGTTAAATTTAGCCGGAAGTGTTTTCACTCTCCTTCTGGTTTTGGCCGTATGTATACGAGCCAGAGCGACGATAGAGCACATTGCCTTCAATCCCGCGTGTGTATATATATTTGTGGCTCGCTGTGCAAGCCGATAGAAGACGAGTGACAGGAAGACGCGTATCCCCCTAAAACGATGTCTTGTCTGTTCTCTGTATAGGTAAGAATCCCTAACTCTCGTCGTAAGATTGAAGCCAGGAACCGGCCAAAACCCTTTCCGACCCGCGGTAAACAAAACTTGATGTCTGTTTACATCGTAAAACGGCAGAGACGCTATTGCGCAAACTAAACGCGGGTTTTTATGGCAAAAAAAAAAAAAAAAAAAGCAACGTTACGAAAGCATTTTTCAGTGTCTCCGATTTTGATTAATGGGCAGCCATTCTTTCCACGAATTATAAAATAAGAACGTTGACTTTTCGAAGAATTTCGTTTGTAGTCACTTTCCCTCGGCTCAACAACATTGGGGGTAAGCAAATTTTCGAATGTGCCAGTGTCGAGGTTTCCGCTAAACGAAAAAGTGAATCCTATAGTCTGTCGCCCACGTCTGTTATTAACTAGGTCGCGTGTGTCTCGTGTCCTTTCGAGGCAGGGCGGAGGGTTGACAACTATTGACGGGGAAATCCCGAGGGTGTAGAGCACGAACGGGGGCGCGCACACGCTGCACTACACTTTTACCGCAAGAGAAGAGGGAACCTTATACGTAGTGACATTTGGTTCACGGTGGCGGTTCACCGGATAGACAAATGACAGCTGGTCGTACTCGTGTCTCTCAGGATAAGAGCACATCCAAAATCCAAAAGTAGATGGTTTAAGGTGACTGGAGAACGCTCAAGAGAACACACCCGGGTGAGCCATCCCTGTCCTTTCCACTTGATCACCCTTTTTGACTATAACCTTTCGGAGGAAATACTTTGCCGGTATATACGTAACGCCAAACTTCACCATTTGCTGCCTACTAGAATGTCGAATTTCTTCACGAAAAAATAGAGTGGACTATTTATAAAATTGATTATTTTTTGGTAATGGACTATTTTTTGTGTTATACGTGTGGACTATTTCTGACTATTTCATAATTCAGATCCGGTATAAAAATACTGGATCTGAATTATGAAGTAGTCCAAAATAGCTGCCTATAAAAAATAGTCAGTTATTTAATAGTCAGTTAATTAAAAATAATCAGTTATTAAATAGTCAGTTAATTAAAAATAATCAGTTATTAAATAGTCCGAAATAGCTGACTATAAAAAATAGTCAGTTAATTAAAAATAATCAGTTATTAAATAGTCCGAAATAGCTGACTATAAAAAATAGTCAGTTATTTCGAACTATCCCATTATCCTCGCGGACTATTTTTAGTTAATTATTTTGAATTACATAAAAATTCGCGTGGACTATTTATACGATGGACTACTTCGGACTATTTTACAATCAATGTGCTATTTTGTCGTATTTTACAGTTGACTATTTTTGGACTATTTAATAAACAACCGAAGCCATTTTTACGTGGACTATTTTGGACTATTTCATGATGAACATGAACTATTTATTTAATTTTCCATAATCGACAAACAACAATGACAATAGTAATAATAAAACTGGATAAAATAATCACGAAAAAAAAGAGCAAAACAAATAATGAAATTCATAAACGATCTTAAATTTCATTCAAATTTACACGCTGTCGCAATTGAACGTTCAATTATTACATACTTTTTCTCAATCATATTCCTTTTTGGATTTATGTGCTTGAGAATAAAGATGGTCTGTTCATGAATCCGAGTCAAGAGTACTGGGTGAACGTGACAAAGAGCATAATAGAAGTAATCGAATATCTTTGGAGATGCAGCCTAGATCGTTTCTCGCTGAACGGCCATTGCTAGGCCACACGATCGATCGATTAAGCCGTTAATCATGGCTGACGTATATCATCGCTCTCTACCCCTCTTTCTAGATCACGGTTTTCCCTCTATCGGCACGTCGTTTCTCTCTCAACTTCGTTATCGTTATCTACGCAACGAGCGTCTGGCAGATTAATCAACTCTAAACCTGCCCTCTCTCTTTCTCCGTCTCATTCACTCGCTCCCATCGCCCTGTGGCGAGATCGGGGAATATAAGAACCGTCCACGATCGTTACAGCCAGATGTTATTGGAAATATATATTAAAATCTTCCATTATGTGATATCGGCTATATATATACCGTCATGAAAATGTGATAATATTAATGAGGCGATTCGATGCGAGACGACAATTATAAGTTGATTGAACCAAAGTAGTCGTACATATTGCGATAGTCGAGGGAAGTTATTTTCGTTGCGACATTATTTGTATAAATCGAAATATTGTCGAGAAGAATTAATTAATTTTTCATTCTGCTGCCTCAAAATCTCGAAGAAATTCTACGAAAAATAAATTTTCCCTTTCAAAAATATAAATGAACAAAACGATGAATAAATCTAGTGGGAAGTATCAAATTTACCGAACTCCTCCTTCATAAAATTCATCCATAATAATATCTTCGTACCCCCGACTGGAATTTATAACGATGTATCTACTCGATCACCAAATATATATTTTTTTAATTTTCATTTAACCTCGAGTATCTCTCGAGTGGCTACGCAACGTCAAGCTTTTCCTGGCTCCTGCTGTATAAATTTTCTATTCCCGAATCGCACTCTCGGGGCAGATGAAACTCGTGGTTCGTCGTATGTGCGGTTAGAAGTCGAGAGCCTCGACAAATTTATCTTCGACTTTAATAAAGTCGCTTATCTAATCGTGGGACAACGTGCATCACCGAGTGGTTTGCGTGCGCAAATAAGTTGCACATAGTTCGTTACGGCGATGCGCACGTGTAATTTCCATTAACATTTTTAGTTTCCATTTGACCACATTATAAGGAACTTCTGGTTTTTTTTAGGGCAGAGGAATCTTCTTGAAGATAAAAGATTTGCGATAAAGCTGTTAATGGTTTCGACGAGAATTATGTACTTCATCGACATCGCCTAAGAATTTACACGCACACGTACGCACACACACACACACACACACACACACACACACACACACATACAGTGGGTCAACAAAGTATTCATACACCTTGTTTTTTTGCGATAACTTTATAGACATAAGCGATACGCAAAGAAAGCCAATTTTATTTAATAGTACATCAGGTACAGAGATAAACTGCAAATGGAGAATTTTTTCCTCGGAATAATAGAAGAATTATGCAAAAAAAACGAACATTTTCAGGCCAAAAAAGTATTCGTACACTTACGATTGAGCTGCTAAACCTTGATATTCACTCACGGACGGTCTGACCTCTGCGTACAATGTAAACAAGTCTTCGTTTACACAATGGTTTTGACCTATTCCATGCGGTAGTAGATCTTCAAGCTCTGAACAGACATGATGGCAAAGAAAAGCGAAATATCAATATCCATGCGAGATAGAGTGATTTTTCTTCGGAAACGCGGTGAAAGTTATCGAAAAATTAGTAAAGAACTAAATCTAAGTTTCGCAACAGTGCAATATATAATAAAAAAATTCGAAAGAACAAATAGCACAGAAAACAAGCCACGAACAGGTCGACCGAGAATACTAACAGTACGAGAGCGTCGGACTATCGTTACAGACGCTACAAAAAAACCGTTCACAAGTGCTCGCAGTTTAGCGAATGATGTCGCGTCAACATCGGGGAAGAGCGTGTGTCCCCGGACTATTCGAAATGTTTTGCATTCTGCCCAAATATACGGCGGAACTGCCCGCAAAAAACCATTAATTAATAATATAAATCGAGAAAAACGTTTAGGTTTCGCAAAAACTTACGTAAAAAATCTATAGAATTTTGGAAACGTGTCGTATTCTCGGATGAATCGAAGTTTAACATCTTCGGGTCCGATGGAAAAAAATTCGTCTGGCGGAAACCAAATACCGAGCTCCAGCAGAAAAATTGAATACCGACTGTAAAGCACGGAGAAGGAAGCGTCATGGTTTGGAGCTGTATGAGATATTATGGCGTTGGTAATCTGGCTTTTATAGATGGTACAATGAATGATCAGAAGTATATCGACGTGTTGCGCAGCAATTTGAAAGCAAGTGTAGATAAAATGGGCCTGGATGGAAATTTCTACTTCCAACAAGATAACGACCCGAAACATACTGCCATGAAAACGAGAGAATGGTTACTCTATAATGTCCGCAAACAATTGATTACACCACCACAATCTCCGGACATCAATCCTATTGGAAATTTATGGCACTTGGTGGATGTAGCAATTAGAAAAAGAAAAATAACAAACAAATCCGATCTTCAAAGAGTGCTTTTAGAAGAATGGACGAAAATAGCAAAAGAAACAACGCAAAAGCTAGTAGAATCCATGCCTAAGAGACTCGAGGCGATAATTGAAGCAAAAGGGATGCACACCAAATATTAGTTATAATTAACAACTATGATGACGAAGGTTTTCACTATAATCGTAAGTGTATGAATACTTTTTTTGCCCGAAAATTTTCGTTCTTTTGGCATAATTCTTCTGTTATTCCTGGGAAAAAATTCTCCATTTGCAGTTTATCTCTGCACCTGATGTACTATTAAATAAAATTGGCTTTCTTTGCGTATCGCTTATGTCTAAAAAGTTATCGCAAAAAAATAAGGTGTATGAATACTTTTTTGACCCACTGTATGTATAAAAAAAAGTCACGAACGTAAATTCTGTTTTGCCGAGGGATACGAAAGATCGATAGGCATTCTTTACCGATACTATTTCATCGTTAACTATATATATGTGCATGGCGATAGGGAGAAGGAGTTGGTTAGCGTGCCACGTTGACCCAGAATCAAAAGTATCCGAGAGTCTTTAAGTTCCGTGGGAGGGTGGTAAAGGGAAGCATAGTGTAGTGGCTCTAGCCGAGAGTACGATAGGAGAATTGGATCGTTCATATATCCTTCGATCCTTCTATTGCACACCCCGCAAACTTCATTCCTGTCCGCGAACTCGCCGTGTAAAGAAAAAGTCTCTGAACCCTCGAGAGTTCAATCAACCCTTTGCGTGATTGTTTCGATCGAGAGTTTCAAGATAATAGACGAGGGGATTAGCGGAAGAATGGTATATAATAAATTGCGAACATCCAAAAGACAATGTTATATTTTTCCGATAAAATTCACCTGCTCGAATGTCGTCAATCAGAAAATAACAAATTTTATAACTTTTCCGTTGTACAAACTGGCCCCAGCTGTCGAAATAAACGAATAATTACTTTTATCGATTAATCGGAAAATAGCCCACAATTTTCGCTGTTAGCCTTATATTGTGATAATAAAAATTATGTGAATAAAAAATTATTTCACATTGGGACACGACTTACGATATAAAACGATAAATAGCGTCTAGAATGCCTGCGAGCTAAAACGCAAACGAGGGTAATCCGCTCGTCAGTAATGGATTCGCAATGCCGCGACGGAATTTTCGCAAGATAAAATACCGAGACGTGTAATTACGAACTTTGAAAAATTAATATCTTGATAAATCGTTACCGCACGTACGAATACCGAGAAAAATCTCATAAATAGCCATTAGCGATTAATGAGAAAAATAGAGATTGTCAGATTGCATTGCAGTGATAAAAAATAATTCCTTTACACCGAAAGAAATTTTTATATTGATTAGCAGTTAAGGTAGTAGTCTGGTAACTTAAGCCGATTTTCATGTCTTTTTTGGAGGGCGTTTTTTTGTAGAAAAATAAAAATGAATCGTTTTGGATATTTAGGATGTTTTTATTTACATATTAAAGATACAAAAATAATTTTTTTTGAAAAAATTTAATAGTTTATTATTATTATTATTATTGATCGAAGTTGGGACCTCGAAAAAAAAGCGCGTGGGTGGCCCCGGTGATTTTGGCTCTTGATGTTATCTGAAATAAAAAATTCTTGATAATTCTTAATCTATAGACATGTCATTCTGGTCGGAACCACTGAAGTTAAATTTCATGGATAAATAACAAAATGGCGGGCAAAATAAAAGGACTTCTTTTTCCAAAGTCCGCCATTTTGTTATTCATCCATGAAATTTAACTTCAGTAGTTCCGACCAGAATGACATGTCTATAGATTAAGAATTATCAAGAATTTTTTATTTCAGATAACATCAAGAGCCAAAATCACCGAGGCCACCCACGCGCTTTTTTTTCGAGGTGCAAACTTCGATCAATAATAATAATAATAATAAACTATTAAATTAAAAAAAAAAAATTATTTTTTTGTATCTTTAATATGTAAATAAAAACATCCTAAATATCCAAAACGATTCATTTTTATTTTCCTACAAAAAAACGCCCTCCAAAAACGACATGAACATCGGCTTAAGTTACCAGACTACTACCTTAATTTACATGGTAAGAAGTCGTTTGTTTCGTATGCTTAACTATATTTTTGGCGAGAACAAAAATATGGTTCAATCTTCTTTCGGAGTTTCGTTCAATTGCGGTAACGTAGTGAAATATACTACCTATGTAGAGCTACCTCGGCTGTAGTTAATATTTAATACAATTCTTTTAATCGCATTAACTATAAATTCGTTCGAACGTCCGTGAGCACAGGTATGGGCATCGAAACATTTTTTTCTTATCAACCTGAAGGTGGGTTTATTGCCAATGGGGGTGGTTCACGAATTTTTTCATTTGCGTTGTTCAATAAATGATTTTTACTACAAAATTTAGTAGTGTTTCTTCAAGAACCATCAGGTATCGATAGAAATTAATTGTCAATCATACCCGTTTTCTCTCTGTTAAACTCCGTATCTATCGTACTACTATTTCCACGGGTAATGCGAATATCACAGACGCTCATGTCAACCTCGTGTCATTGTTAATTTATTGCAACCGACGTTTCTGGTAGACAATGAAATTTTGTTCATGATTAAAAAAAAAATTCGTATATGCGGATAAGTGTTCATTGTTTTCAAACTTCCACAAACGTTTCGTTCGACAAATAAAAATAAAACAAACGAGCTTGAAATTCCGTCAGGTTATGAGTTTGACATATATATATATGTAACGTTCAATGCCATGTACACACATCTCATATAATATGCATACATAAACCTTCTGTATACCAGTCGCTCGATTGACGTTATCGTTGAAGATGCAAAAGACTCTGCGTAAGCGAGAGCTCTCTGACCTACATGAATGTAATATGTATATATCCGTGATGGCCTTTGGTATATCGCGTTGACGGCACTTGCGATGGTTAAAATGCGTCGCGAGAATGTAGAACGACCACGCCTATTTGCAACTTTTTTTATTATATCCAGCTTTAAGTTATATACGAGTATCGCACCATCATCTCGACTACTCTCTTCCTTTTTATTTTCTTCACTTTTTAATTTAATGTTTGCGCTCCAATTCTCAATGTATAGTGTTGGAATGCGGGCGAAACAAATTCGAATTAAGAGGGGAAATAGGGTTAGGACAGCGTTTTCTCAATGACTTTCATGCATTTTTTTATAGTATCAAAAATGAATATAATTTATTGAAACTTTGAGAATATTTTATACATATATTTAGGTGTATACTATAAAATTTTTGAAGAATTTCCTTGAAAAACACCGAAAATATTAGCGACCCCATATTGCAGGTCACAATCAGACTCAGCATTTTGCGTACATTCTGGAAGCCGCAATTTTCATCTGAGATCAAACGAGGTTGGAATTTACTTTTATTATATGTCTCTCTTCTATATGAACCTAAATGCTATCAAAAAAATAGAAAATTGAATTTTTTACAGGGGTCAAAACAAAAAAAGCATGATTTTTTGCCATTTTTTACAACTTTATTTGCAAAAAAAAAATTATTTTAAATAATGATAATTTTCCGATTTTAGGTTCATATAGAGCGCAATACTATGAAGAAAGTAACTGGCAATTTTCAAAATGATTGGTTGAAAACTTTTCAAACTAGCGTGTACGCAAGTTTAAAAAAAGTCGTTTTCAGAAAAACGCGTTTGAAAAAATAAAATATCAAAAATTAATATAATTTATTGAAACTTTGAGAATATTTCATACATATATTTAAGTGTATACTATAAAATTTTTGAAGAATTTCCTTGAAAAACACCAAAAATATTAGCGACCCCATATTGCAGGTCACAATCAGACTCAGGATTTTGCGTACATTCTGGAAGCCGCAATTTTCATCTGAGATCAAACGAGGTTGGAATTTACTTTTATTATATGTCTCTCTTCTATATGAACCTAAATGCTATCAAAAAAATAGAAAATTGAATTTTTTACAGGGGTCAAAACAAAAGAGCATGATTTTTTGCCATTTTTTACAACTTTATTTGCAAAAAAAAAATTATTTTAAATAATGATAATTTTCCGATTTTAGGTTCATATAGAGCGCAATACTATGAAGAAAGTAACTGGCAATTTTCAAAATGATTGGTTAAAAACTTTTCAAACTAGCGTGTACGCAAGTTTAAAAAAAGTCGTTTTCAGAAAAACGCGTTTGAAAAAATAGTACCAAGAAAAACAAACAATATGGGATTGCTAATATTTTATAGAATATACTTAAATATATGTATAAACATTTTATAGTATATACTTAAATATATGTATAAAATATTCTCAAAGTTTCAATAAATTATATTCATTTTTTATACTATAAAAAAATTCATGAAAATTATTGAGAAAACGCTGTCCTAATCCTATTTCCCCCCTTAATGGCTTATATCAATAGAACGAGTCGGAATTTTCTTTTAAAATTTTGGGAACATATTTTTCAATAGTTTTACTAACAATTTATGAAATAAAAAAAATCGATTTTTTGAACCGTCTAACCCTATTTCCCCCCTTAAGGGGTTGCGCGATTAAAAGTCAAAAGAAAAAGAATTTTTTTCTTTATCTTGCCCAAACAATCGCGTCGAAAGTCTAAAACGCGCGATATTGTTCGAAATGATTTTCGGACTGTGTTAAAAAAAATATTCATACTCTCGTGTACAAAATTCTAAGAAGAATTTTATTTTTTAAATGATTGTTGTATTTTTAAAAAAAATGCGTCTACAATTTTTATATTCAAATGAATATTCGTTTACATGATCCTAGAAGCATTTAGAACAATTACCGATTTGGAATTTTCAATGGGATTTTTGTTTTTGACAAAATTAAACGGTTCGTGGAACGATCCCTTAATTTTCATTTTTTTTTTGCGATAAAAGTGTACAAAAAATTGAAGATTCAAAAATTAATATGACTAAATTTCATTTCCACGAAACAAAATTTATTTGACAGATTATTGACAAATTTTGTGCAACTCACTCAAAATATAAAGTTCGTTTGATTCAAGCTAAAACCACTTTTCGCAGTATCCATACGTGTAAAATACATCATACTGTATATACATATAAGACCATTTATGTAAAAATATATATGAGGTTATTGATGTCACATTAATATTCATGATTGTATATAAAAAAGCGTATAAACTCACGGTGATTTGATGTCCATTGCTCGTTGGACTTGGGCTCGGACTGGACGTCGAATTCGAGGACGATATGTCACCCGTTCCAATGATCCTCTGGGACGTTTGCAAGCCTCCTACTCCTCCAACCGAGGGAAAAGCTCTTGTTGGATCGGCCTGCCATTGTTTGTGAATTTGTTGCGAGGTGTCGCGAAATCTTGCCCCCTGATAATCACAAAAACAACGAAATCATAAGTAACTTTCTGATAAAATAAAATATTTAACGATGAATTATATAATGGTGGCAGAAAAAAAAATCGTTTGCGGAAAAAAAAGTGAATATACCAATTGTTGAATCGAAGGACAATAGTTTGAATTATCGAAATTCTTAGTCAAGAATTCTGAACCGTACAAAATGACGTACACATAATAATTTATACGGGAAATGTGTGGCACAAGGTTGCAAATATAATTATAATCATTTATTATGTTTATGCACGTTCACTCGAGTAATATAATCGAATTACTACAAGCATAAAATACATTGGAAAATTATTGCGATATTATAGATATAATTCAAGAGAGAAAGAGAGAGAGAGAGAGAGATTCGATTAGTTTCGGGCGTTTGCTCCCGAACAATCAATCCATGATGAATCGAGATCTTTCCACCGTAACGAATCTCAAGGCTTTTCTTGACCGATAAATATAAGATCGGCTCTCCCATATCCGACAAATATAAAACGTTGGTCACGATTGTGCTCGATTTACTCAACCCAAACCCGATGGAATCTAATGTTTTTATATCGTCACAGCATCCCCGCCGCCAAGCTTCACAATTAGATCATCAAAGCTAATTTGAGACACAAGTGTACGAGAATGTTCACAGTATATAGAGCGAAATAAACGAAATAGAACGTTAGCCATGTCCTTATTGAATCGATAAAATATCAAAAAAATGATTTTTTTTTCTATTACAACACAAATTACTCAATTGAAAAATGCAAAATTTCAAAGCATTACTTAGATACTATTTTTTACATTAATAAAAAAGGTTACATTCATTTAATTATTACTAATGGAAATATGTACATTTTTACGTAACTAATTTTTTATTATCAATGTAGCGGTGCCATCTTTGGGACAAACGAAATTATACAAGTTCGTAGACCTCCTCCCGGAGTGGAGATCTTTCAGAGCGAAAGCAAAGTGATCGCGTGCGAGAGAGCAATTCGCCGGAGCGGAGAGGAGCACATTGAGTACCATTCAGCGCGTGGAGAACTCTCCCACCCTCTCTCGTCATCTCTCGGCACACGATAATTGCACTTATGCAACGAGACTTGCCGTAATAACAATTAGCATCGCCGGTAGAAACTATGGCGGCGCGGAGTCGTAAATGGAACTTTCGATGTATACATATTACATATATTAGTTGAACGAGGGACCTCCGCCAGAGAGCAGCGTGCCACATATTTTCTCTTGGACTCTATTGCGTGTATTGAGTATTTAACTGTGACTTGACATGTTCGCGACTGTCAACGACAGTCTCAGGTGTCAAAATAATTGTTTTTTTTTCCCAAATTTTCTACAGATTACAAAACTGCCGAAAGTTTTGTCGAAATATCAGCAAATAATCGAGGAAAAGACGAAAAAACTGTTGACGAACTCGTTGTTGGGAATTTTTAACGTAAATTCGTGATTTTTTTTGATAAAATCACTGTAATGAATTCGTGATCAACGAAGACCAAAATACATTGATGGGGAGAGGAAAATAAGAGAATTTTTCATTTGCATATCTCGGTTTACTCAAATGGCTGTATGAGCTGTTTCCCGATGGAATCGAGGCTGCACTTTGAGCTTTAATCTTTCGCAATAAATTAAAGACTTTCAAGCTCGAACCTTTGAATTTTAGGGATTTTTCCTTGTACTTCATTTTACCAATACAAAATTCCAATTGTACGAATTTTTTTATTTCAACTACAAAAGAGTTTGAAACACAAAGGGATCCAAATGAGCTGAATTAATGAATTAGTCCCTGTAGATGGTACATTTCGGTTCCACCTTTTTTTTTCCTACGTTTATCCTTTTTGCTCTACCAGCAATAATTCTCGCAATAATTTTTTTACAAGCTCGCGTTCCTCGCGTCAAAGGTGTAGACATAAAAAATAATAAAGAAATAAGACACGGGGATTTAATTTTTTGTTATTTTCTACCTCGTCAAAAAGATCGTCGAGTATCTTGCGCGGAATCTTTGGCTTCATTCTACGGTTTCACGGTCTCGCAGACGATAAACGTTCTCGTAGTCGTTGTGGCTGGAGTCTCTGCATCAATTTTCGAGCATTTCGTACTCCGGCGTGAGAGAGTGAGAGGGAGAGAGATTTAGCTCATAATCCGCGAAGTCTCTTCTCGCGTGGAATTCGCCGGGAGTACGCGCGTTGGCAAACGCCACGGTCTTGAAGAAAAAGCGATGATAAAAGAGTGTCATGCTCTCGAAATGTCACGGACATTGGGTATCAGAAGAGACCTCGTTATATAGTACACACTCCTTCTTCTTTTCTTCTTCTTCTTCTTCTTTCACATCGAGTTCTTCCAGTCCTCAGTTTCCTTCGGGATTTACCACTCATACACGACTATTTATACACGTATATGCGTTTGCACAAAGCACTAAAACGACATTTAGCTTCGGGGGGTTTTTAGGAGTATATAAATATACCAGTCGATGACTCAGCATCACAGAACTTTGCGACCAGCCACTGATCTCGCGAAGGTCGAATTTCGCGCACTAATACGACCGTTCCGAGCAATAAATTTTACACTCTGAGAGAAAGAGAGAGAATGAGAGAGAATGAGAAGGGGACAAGAAGATCATCATAAACGTTATTATAGGGAATTGCAAAAGGATTCTTTGCGAATAAACAATCCCAAACAGAAGTTTTATTCGGTCCACAATTTCAGTAATTCGCGATAAGATGAAAATTTGAAAAAATTCAATGTATTAAAGATGTTAAGAACATTTACATTGCACAATATAATAATGCAAATACATTATTAATAAAATCCGGAAAAACTGTTTAAGAAGGTTTCAGTCGTTTTTTAATCGAGAAAAGAATTTGCAATTTTTTCCAAGGACATTTTTAATTTTTAATACATTTTTTATAATTCCTGCAAAAAGGTTTTTTTTTACATTTTGAGGAATCGACATAAAATCGTGAATTGTGGATATTCTCCCGCAAGGACATTTTGCATAAATACATCAAAGAACTTTCAGGATCGTTAAATCATTTGATCAACTATTTAATTAATAACCTTCGGCCATTGTTATAAAAATCGTTAATTTTCGCTGATTTTTAACGCACATTGAAGTACAAAAAATTCTCCTGGAATCTCACTTTTAAGGGAGTAAATAGGGTTAGGACAGCGTTTTCTCAATGATTTCCATGAATTTTTTTATAGTATAAAAAATGAATATAATTTATTGAAACTTTGAGAATATTTTATACATATATTTAAGTATATACTATAACATTTGTGAAGAATTTCATTGAAAAACACCGGAAATATTAGCGACCCCATATTGCAGGTCACAATCAGACTCAGCATTTTGCGTACATTCTGGAAGCCGCAATTTTCATCTGAAATCAAACGAGGTTGGAATTTACTTTCATTATATGTCTCTCTTCTACATGAACCTAAATGCTATCAAAAAAATCGAAAATTGAATTTTTACAGGGGTCAAAACAAAAAAGCATGATTTTTTGCCATTTTTTACTTTATTTGCAAAAAAAAATTATTTTAAATAATGATAATATTTCGATTTTAGGTTCATATAGAGCGCAATACTATAAAGAAAGTAACTGCCAATTTTCAAAACGATTGGTTGAAAACTTTTCAAACTAGCGTGTACGCAAGTTTAAAAAAAGTCGTTTTCAGAAAAACGCGTTTGAAAAAATAGTACGCTCGGGGCCTGAAGTAGAGCTACTCACTTTAATGGCTTATAACAATAGAACGAGTCGGATTTTTCATTTAAAATTTTGGAAACATATTTTTCAATAGTTTTACTAACAATTTATGAATTAAAAAAAAATCGATTTTTTGAACCGTCTAACCCTATTTCCCCCCTTAATTGAGAATGTGCACTTGACAAAATCCTTCAAAGTTATCATCATAATTCTCTTTTTTTTTTTTTCTATTCAAATCATCGACAAACGGTAAGTAAAAAAAAACAGGTCGATGAAAAGAAGATGACAAAGGTCAAATTGTTAATTAAAAAATAAAAACGTGTATAAAAGAGGATGAGCGCATAAAGGAGGCACGTGGCGTACACGCGACGACTATTGCAATTAAAATATATACCGTGCTTGTCGCAACAATTATGCGTTTCCTCTTCGAGAGAGAGAGTGTACAAAATGTAAATGTATATAGAGGAGTCCGTGTGTATACGAGCGTTTATACAAAAGCTCAGCAATAACCGCCGGAGAGTGAGAGAAAGATCGCTCCGTTCGAGCCTTAACGCGAGAGAGACCTCGTCCGCGCTTATGGGTAGAATAAATAATTCTTAATTAGCAAACTCTTTGCATCGTATAGGCATCGCGAGCCTGCGAGATGCACCAGAGAGATGTGCATTGCTCATCGCAATAACTATTCTGGAAACGCGTTATTTAAATTTTTGTTTCTTCTTCTTTTTTTCTTATTCATTTAATTAACCGCGAGAGGAAAGTCCATGCCCGTGTATCGAGGACAAAAGTATGAAGTTTGTATTTACGTATATGAGAAATTCGATGTAAAAAGAGATTCTTGGTGGAGATTTTTTTGTTCTTTTGTTGTTTTTTTTTTTCCTGAGAAAAAAATTATATTAAATTTGGCTGGACTGTGTTGTATTATTGTAAATATGTTTTCACTGTATTTTCGTAAAATTTTACTTCTCAAAATAACGTTTGACACAATTATTAAATCGATAACAATTCATCAGCTGTCACTGGAAAAACGTAATTCCGTTAGCCACGCTGATTTAACTTAGATAACAAGTACTTCGTATTCTGTCAAACATTTTGAAATGAAAAATTTCTCGAAATTTCGACGAAAAAATTCCCTCCAGATGAAAGAATCCCATACGCATTTGTCGGCAACTCTATTATGATATCCTTGCAATGCGAACAGAGAGCGAGGAAGAGGAGAGGTTTTTCTTCTTCCCAGGGAAGCGCACACGAGTGAGACTCGAATTGCGTTGAGAAATTTTCCCAGGAGTACTTTTTCTTTTTACAATTGTGTACGTATGCATGTGCGGCAATATTGCGATCACACGTAGGACGGGTCGTGTCTTTTCTATATCTTTTTTCTAATTTTTTTATTTTTTATTATTAAACCACTCCCGTTCCCCCGAGGGACTTTATATATCCTTGAATAACGATCGTAACTGGTTCTACCACCCACGCACTTCCGGCCCGAGGCTTTTTCGATATACCTAGATACAATTTCTTCTCGCGATTCGCTCATGTGTCTCTCGTACCTTAGAGCACATTATGCTCATCGGCTCGAGCGAGTCGAGCAATTTGAGTCTTGTAAATCGCGCTCGATTCGACGAAAGATCGAACGACACCGCGTAAGAGCTCGATAAAAATTCGTACGGCTTTTTTTGTCTCTCTCATCACCCCGGGCTAGAGTATATACTTCGATATGTATATCAGCAAATCACGTTTTAACATGCCGCTTGTCCTCCGCAACGGGATCATCGTTGTCGTCATTGCTATCGCGTCGCCCGAGCATTCGCGAGAATACGTGACCACGTACTAATTGGACATTCCTCGACCAGGCGGTAACAAAAAAAAAATTTCAACTCTATGTAAATGTGTATATATAGAACATACACACGTGTATATATCGAATGATGTTTATGGGACTACAGAGGAAATTGTAGTTTTGATGATTTTGTTGGAATTGCAGAGAGAGCGCACTCCTGAAATTCTCGATTAGAATAGTGTGCTTTAACGTTGAACATTTCTACCGCAGGCAAGTAATTGCTTTCAGCAATGTTGAATAACGTTCAAGACACTCGATACCATTAAAAATGCTTTCGGAATTCTCTAAATTCCGTATTTAACGAATTCAAATGTTAAAATTCATATTTTATAGACAATACTGTGAATTTTAAGGACATTTCATTCCAACGGTCATTTAAGATAATATCTTGTATCTTAAACGAGTGTAAAACATTGTTCCAGTGTTTACAGTCCCACTAACTCTAGTTGACATTACATTGATTGCTAATAGTGCTTTAACGTTGAACATTTCTACCGCAGTCAATTAATTGCTTTCAGCAACGTTCAATAAACTTTAAGGAATTCAAATGTTAAAATTCATATTTTATAGACAATGTTGTGAATTTTAAGGATATTTCATTCCAACAGTCATTTAAGACAATATCTTGTATCTTAAGCGCTATTTCACACTGTTTGCAGTAATAAATTATGCAGATTAAGAATTTTCCAAGTGTAAAACATTGTTCCAGTGTTTACAGTCCCACAAACTCTAGCTGACATAACATTGATTGCCAATAGTGCTTTAACGTTGAACATTCCTACCACAGGCAATTAATTGCTTTCAGCAACGTTGAATAACGTTCAAGACACTCGATAGCATTGAAAATTCTTTCGGAATCCTCTAAATTCCGTATTTAACGAATTCAAATGTTAAAATTCACATTTTATAGACAATACTGTTAATTTTAAGGATATTTCATTCCAAAAGTCATTTAAGATAATATCTTGTATCTTAAACGCTATTTCACACTGTTAAAACATTGTTCCAGTGTTTAAAGTCCCACAAACTTTAGTTGACATAACATTGATTGCTAATAGTGCTTTAACGTTGAACATCTCTACCGCAGGCAATTAATTGCTTTCAGCAACGTTGAATAACGTTCAAGACACTCGATAGCATTAAAAATTCTTCCGGAATTTTCTAAATTTCATATTTAACGAATTAAAATGTTAAAATTCACATTTTATAGACAATACTGTGAATTTTAAGGATATTTCATTCCAACAGTCATTTAAGATAATATCCTGTATCTTAAACGCTATTTCACGTTGCTGGCACTAATAAATAATGCAGATAAAGAATTTTCCGAGTGTAAAACATTGTTCCAGTGTTTATAGTAGCACAAACGCTAGCTGACATGACATTGATTGTTAAAAGTCAAAAGAACGTATTCCCAAAACGTTTTACCCGTTGAATAAAGTGGGATACGCCTTTCTGACGGTTAATAGTCGATTTATAGATATATTATCGAACGTACGATCTCATTGACGTCTTTTTATTTTTTGTACAAGCGGCGAATATGTGTATCGCCCGACAAGAGTTATACAATCGTAAAATCCATGTTATTTATTTATTTTTTATTCACTCTCCCGAGGGACGAATTTATATACGTGGTCCTTATTATTGCTGAGGTAGCGAGTTATATTGGTGCATATAAGGCCCGGGGCTCTCTCTCTCTCTCTCTCTGTCTCTCTCTCGGCCACATTGCTCTCTTATCATTCCGTTTATCTCGATTTATTTGCCACGACATCCCATCTTTCGATACAGAACGAAGAGAGGGAGAGAGATAGAGACAGAGAGGGGGGAAAAAAAAATTGCAGATTAGATCGATGCACCGCGCGAAGAAGTTGGTCGTGACATGGGACTTCCGGTTGAGGGCAGAGAACATTGAGGTAGCGTTTTATATAAGCATATATATTTATGTAATATATAAAGTTGGCTGGGTCAAGATCCAATCACTTCGCGTTCCTCGATCTCGTTTTATCTCGGGAGTTCGCGATTTGAGGGGGGGTCACAGAGAAAAGTCCGAGGCTCTACGACGATTATCGTTTTCGATCGCTTTATCGCCCCTCCATCGTCAGAATTTATTAATGACATCTCGTTTTCACGGATTTCTTCGAATTTTCACGACTCTAACATTTCAAAAACGATTTTACACAAGATTGGAAAGTGCTCCTTGATATTAATTCACTTTCGTGACGTTACAATCATACTCGCACCGAGCTCAATTCGATAATTTTCAATTAACATTTGCGGATAAGTAAATTAAATAAAATAACCCATCAAAACCAAAAATAAACGTTGTAAATTAGATAAAACATAATAAAAACCATCAATGATGCATAAAAATCATGAAAACAATATCGAATTCCGTTTCACCATCTTCATATCGTTTTATCGATCATAGCGCACGAACGAATGCGAAGAGTCGTCGATTGAAATCGGTATCGAAAGAGTTTCCCCGAAAAAGAAAAAAAAACCGCCATTGTCAATGACAAGTAACTGGGTCAAAGATATGGACTCGGGAATGGATCCTCTCTCTTTTCTCGTGTTCGAAGGTTCTTTTTCGAACATGAGAAAAGTACAAAAAATGTACTTCTCACGTTGACATATAGAAAGAACGAAAGAGAGAGAAAGGTCGGTGGATGAGCATTGAGCACTCTACGGAATGATGTTCGCAACGCGACGAAACTCCTGTGATATATCTACATATGAATATATATGTATATATGCAAAGTACGTATTCACGAGAGAAATACGCGATAGGAAGCTGTGAAATACGAAAAGCTTTTCCCACTCGAGTTTCGATCAACTGCATATCGCGCCCGCGCATGGTGTGTCTGTTACAAAATAACGTATGCACCCAGTAAATCGATAGCTCAAAGCGAAAAGAACATAAACCGGATGCTTTATGCATCGTCGATACGTCCTTTCGATCGCGGAAAAAGCGTTTGATAAATATTCGCGAGAGTCGTAAGACGACGAAATGGAAAAAAACGATACGAATATCGCATCTTATTATTTTTTCCCCCCATTCTTTTCGACACGCATTTCCATACTGCACACACCACATATATTTGAATTATTTATGAAATCCGTTATTTACAATCCTTCCTACCGATCTGTTTACGTACATACGCATTTATTAAATTTTTTCGTCGAGCAAAAGAGACATTGAACGCTTTTCCGAACAACCTTTGTCCCGATATTATCGCGGCATCGTCCGATTAAAATTCGCACGCACGCAATCGCCGCGGTTTGGAGAACTGAACGAGAAATTTTCGAGAGCCCCAAGTCTAGCGACAGCGACGTTTATTTAAAGGCGGTAAAAACATGCGCACCGAGACACGAACGCGACGAGACTATGTGTTTGCGGTGCGGTTGCGGAGCTCAGACTACCGAGGGGACCAACCAGTCGTCACTCGTCATCAGCTTCAAAGACAACCAACACACAGAGAGAGATTTTACACTCGCTTCGGTAACTCTTTTCGATTATGTCGCATGTGCTGCTTCTTCTTTCTCACCCCTCAACCCCTCTGAGAATCTACGTCATCAAAGTCCGGATCAAGATTAAGGTACGTAATGTCCAAAATACAAATTTATAAAAATGATAAAATGAATAAAACTTCAGTACCAAATATGTACGTCTATATTCGTTTGATTGTCTCGACATTTCTGGGACAGTGGGGCTTTAATATGTTGGATGGTAGAACGGGATATTAGGCCGTTCCCAGGACATTTACCCAGGACCATTTTTATGTACGAGGTCTGTTAAAAAAGTATCACGAATTTTGAATTTTCGCAGGCTACGTATATTCGATTTTCGATTTTTTTGTGGCGTTAGTTTGGTACTCATGTCCCTCACTTGTGCTGAAAAAATCGGCCATTTTAAATGTTTAATTAATTGTTGACAGCTGTTTTGGTTAGACGTATTTTGGCTTATCTTCGATTTTTGCCTATTCCAAAAAATGGATCGAAGAATATGTATGAAATTTTGTGTGAAAAACCAAATTAAGTGCGCGGACGCATTCCGAATGTTGACCGTGGCATATGGTGAAGCTACCTTGGACCAAAGCAACGTTTATCGGTGGTACAAAATGTTTTCAGAGGGCCGAGAAGATGCGAACAACGAAATGCGTTCCGGAGGCCCGAGCACATCAACAACGGACGAAAACATTGATGAAGCGAAGAAAATAATATTGGCCAATCGTCGAATCACCGTTAGAGAAGTTGCTGGGGAACTAAACATATCGATTGGCTCGTGTTATTCGATTTTTACCAATGATTCGGGCATGAGACGGGTCGCCGCAAAATTCGTGCCAAAATTGCTCAATGTCGAAGAAAAACAGTGTCGCGTTAACGTTGCTAAGGAGCTGTTGGACTCGGTCCGCGACGACCCAAATTTCCTCCAGAGGGTCATGACTGGTGACGAATCAACGGTTTATGGTTATGACGTGGAAACCAAAGCTCCATCATCGCAATGGAAGCTGCTTTTTTGGAATAGGTAAAAATCGAAGACAAGCCAAAACACGTCTAACCAAAACGGCTGTCAACAATTAACTAAACATTCAAAATAGCCGATTTTTTCAGCATAAGTGAGGGACACGAGTACCGACCTAACGCCATAAAATAATCGAAAATCGAATATACGTAGCCCGCGGAAATTCAAAATTCGCGATACTTTTTTAACAGACCTCGTACAGTCTTACGTTTCAGAAAAAAAAAAACGAAAATCAAGTTTTTTTTTCTTTCACCATCGCATTTCCGACAATTTAATGAAAAATTCTGCATTGGATACATCGAAAAATGTACGAAAATGGTACCTACTTAAAGTTACTCGGGGTGTCGGACAGCTGTGGTCCGAAATTAGAGATTAAGTCCGCGGTTTTGTAGTTAAAATTGTATTAAGGGATTAGGCCACTCTAGAGGCCGAAAAAAATACTTTTTTGCGGATTTTTTTTTTAACAAAAACTACAAAATAAATCGAGATTACAAAATAGGGTGTTTATCATACATATCAGTGACTCTATGCAATAATTTTTTTGAAGCGATTAATTTCCAAATGGCAGCTGTGCAGCATTTTGCGATGACGTTTCCGTTTTTGTTGGCCGGAAACATAACTCAGACAATTTTCAATCGATTCACCTGAAATTTTGAATATATTTTTGTAATATGTCTATGTAAGTGTGCAGGATTTCTTTCGATATATTGATTTTTGGACAAATGGCGCACTTCTAAAGTGAAAAGTGAAAAATTTGCTTAAAAAAACGTCAGGAAATTGTTAATAGCAAATGAACTATGCAATATAAAAAAAATCCTATGCACTTCCATAGACAATGTATTTTTAAAGACACAATCAAAATTTTAAGTGAATCGGTTTAAAATTGTCTGAGTTATGTTTCCGGCCAACAAAAACGGAGACGTCATGGCAAAAACGCTGCACAACCGCCATTTTTAAATTAATCGCTTCAAAAAAATTATTGTATACAGTCTATGATATGCATGATAAACACCTTATTTTGTAATCTCGATTTATTTTGTAGTTTTTCCGAAAAAAAATCCCCAAAAAAGCTTATTTTTTCGGCCTCTAGAGTGGCTTAACCCGTTAAGATACTGTCAATAGTGTTTCAACTCTGCCAATTCCAATTTTCGATGATTCATTGGCTTGAGCGAGGTCAAATAGCGTTTATGTTGCAGAAATCGTATTAGTTTGTAAAAAATCACTCTTTAAAGTCTAAAGTGATATTTAACGTTACTCGAATCAAGAAATGACGAAAGATGGGAATTTGTAGCTTTATAACACTGTCCTAGTGTCTCTGAGATGGTCATATTCCTGAACGCAATCTGGAACCGCTCCTTTTTATTTCAAGTCTACGAGGCAATGTGAATGAACATATAGTCCTGTGAATTGATCCAAGGAAAATCCTGGATAATTCGGACGATAAAAGTATGAATAATCTACGCTAGCCGTATCTTTTTTCGACAATTGGGGGTTAATTTTTGTTTTTTTTTTTGCAAACGTACGAAAAACAAATGCGCTAATCACGAGGATCGTCGAATTCCGGTGTACACTAATTTCGTAATTAGCACTCGCGCAAGCACGGATCAATAGAACGTTCCTCATAACGTTCGACCGTACGCGAGAACGTCAAGAGACTGGAGTTGGATCGTTAGAGAAAAAAATGTATAGCTGTCTATTAGCCTCTGCAGTGTGGGCATATATATGTACCACCTACTCTTGGCATGTCTCATGTTCCGTTTCGTCACATCGTATTGGCCACTACTGCATCTATTATATATCGTCGAGAGACACGTCGCTAAGACAAACGAAAAGTATCGTCTATATATTCATCTTCCTCTTTTGCCGCATTCAACTCTCTCGCTCTCTCCTCTCCGTCTCTCGTGTCTTCGGCCTTTCGAGACATTCGAGAGTCTGTGAGGTCTCTCTCGTCTCTCGTGCGCGCGGACTATCGCGAAGGAGGTTCCCCCCCTGTGTACAGGTTTCTATATAGTCATATCTCTCGCGGTGAAGTTCTCTCGCGGGCTAAAAGACCATCGGACCAGCGAGAGAGAGAGAGCTCTCTCTCTGTACCGCCGCGCGCGAGGAGACGCCGAAGAGAACGACGAGGGAGTGAAAAGACGAAGAGGCGGTTGAAGAAAGGAGCGGTGAGGGTCGCGACGGGTCACCGGAGACGTCGAGGACGAGAAAGAAAGATGAGAAGAGATGTATGTACGTATATATATGCAAAAGTATTGAGAAAAAAAAGGAGGATACATATCGGACTGAGAAAATCGCAAAAGACGTAACCATATATATCGCTATAGGGTTACTTATGCATGAGACGTTTCACGATATTTGAGGCAGTAGATTTTTCGGAATGAACGCAAAAAATTCGGCAAATCAATGAAATTGGAGCGTCGATTCGTTACTTAAATATTGCAACAAATTTCAGGACTTTACAGCTGTCTGACAGAAAATCTGTAGTTTCTTTTTTCAACGATTTAAAGGATTACGCCACTGTAGAGGCCGAAAAAATAGGCTTTTTGGGGGTTTTTTTTCATAAAAACTATAATATAAATCGAGATTACAAAATAGGGTGTTTATTATACATGTCAGTGACTGTATACAATAATTTTTTTGAAGCGATGAATTTCAAAATGGCGGCTGTGCAGCGGTTTTCCGATGACGTCTCCGTTTTTGTTGGCCGGAAACATAACTCGGACAATTTTCAACCGATTCACTTGAAACTTTGAATATATCTTTGGAAATACATTGTTTATGGAAGTGCGTAGGATTTTTTTGATATATCGATTTTTGGCCAAATGGCGCCATTCTAAAGTGAAAAGTGAAAAATTTGCTTAAAAATCGTCAGAAAATTGTTAATAACAAATGAACTATGCAATATAAAAGAAAAAAATCCTATGCACTTCCATAGACAATGTATTTTTAAAGATATATTCAATATTTCAAGTGAATCGGTTGAAAATTGTCTGAGTTATGTTTCCGGCCAACAAAAACGGAGACATCATCGCAAAAACGCTGCACAGCCGCCATTTTGAATATAATCGCTTCAAAAAAATTATCGTATACAGTCACTGATATGTATGATAAACAGCCTATTTTGTAATCTCGATTTATTTTGTAGTTTCTCTGAAAAAAAAATCCCCAAAAAAGCGTGATTTTTCGGCCTCTAGAGTGGCCTAACCCGTAAATAAAAAGGAAATTCGTGTTTCGGTTCCGGTTTGTTTTTCTAACGAGCGAGCGATGCGATTTTCGGATGAACTTTTTGGAAAACAAAAAAACGCTTTTTCCTCAAAGACGGTTCGCCATTGGAGTGTTATTTTTACTCATCTACACCGAACGAAGAAAATATCGTAACCACTCAATTGGACAAAATATTTTCTTTTCGGAGTAGTTTAATTATTTGCTCGGTTAAAAAAAAACAGTTGAAATTCCTTAAAACCACGAGTTACGAGGCTGGAAAAATATTTTTAATAAAAAAAAAAGTCGTCAAACTTCGCTTTGGAATAGCCTATGCATATTTTATGTTTGATGCAATGCGCGTCGACAACTCGCGACCGTTCAGGTCCGAGTAACTCTCCCGCGCGGACAACGCGATGACGACAAAGACGAAGAACCAAACAAGAGAGCGTATGTACCCGTCTAGTCTCGTTGCGTAACCACGAGATCAAATCGCGTGCGAGCTAAACAAGTACATGGCGTATGTACATAATATAGTTGGACTTAAAGGGGATATATGACGCGGGAGTATCGGAGCCGTACAATATGAGAGAGAGAGAAAGAACGAGGAGAGTGAGAGAGATTCGATTTATCTCATTATTTTCTCATGCGAACAGATCTTGATTAGGCTAAAAATGCACACATTCATCATCGACAACGGCTCTTCACCGGGAGTTCCCGAGTTTTATCCCTCGACCCCATGTACCGTATAGTGCACAACAATAATAATAATATCACGCTTCAATATACGTAATAAGAACGCGAGATTTTTCTTCCCTTTCTTTTTTTTTATCATTTTTTTTTGTTATTTTTTTCATAACATTAAAAATATTATGATAGACTTTGATGTTTGGTCTTGGAACGTAATAACGGTACCGCGAGATTCTCAGGCGGTTGCGCAATTGATAAGAGTTCCGTTCGCTGCGTGTTTTGGCTTATCCGAAGATTGAGGATTTAATTGGACGATCTATAGATCATTGATACGAGATATTGAACGTGAAGCGTAATATCTATATATGTATAGACGTGTAATAAAGGAAACAAGATGTATTATCGAATGTGTTATTTGTACAGGAAATTCCGCGCCAGCGATCGTCAAGATCTTTTAATGGAACAAACATTTTTTTTTTTATGATTTTTTAAACTTATCGCCCATTTCACTAATTCCTATTGTTAACATCTGCCACTATGCACGAGACAATTTAAGGGCTCACGTAACTCTCAAATTTTTGAAAAATCGATTTTTTTCACAGACTTTTATTCTTTATACTTTTTAGAATTGAAATATAAAAATCTTTTAAGAAAATTCCACTCCGTTACAAAGTTATAGCAATAAAGGTGACCAGACATCGGGTTGGGATGGCTACCTACCAGAAACATTAAACGCGTTTTTCTCGAAACTATGTTTTTAAACAGTGTCAGCACGACAACTCAGTCAATTTTTAATATTTTTTAACTTTTTCGTTTAAATCTTGATAATTATTTTCACTATAGTCTGACGAGAGGTTTTTTTTTTATTTTTTGGTTGGATAATTTTTGATAAATTATTAAACACTATTGTTTTTTTTAATTCCACACTAAAGTTTGAAATAGTGTAATTTCTTTATTTTTGAAAAAAAAAAAAAAAATCCCTCCGTCAGACTATAACTACTACATTATTTTAATAGATTATTTTTTATTTTGGATTAAAGTGGAACAAGATTAGGGATGAAAAGTATCATCTCGATCTTGATTTTTCATTAAGGGCTCACGTACCCCTGAAATTTTTGAAAAATCGATTTTTTTACAGATTTTTATTCTTTATACTTTTAAGAATTTTTCAAAAACAATCTTTTGAGAAAATTTTACTCCGTTACAAAGTTACAGCAATAAATGCGACCGGACATCCGGTTTGAACGGCTATCTACCAGAAACTCTAAACGTGTTTTTCTCGAAACCATGTTTTTAGACAGTGTCACCACAATAACTCACTCAATTTTTAATATTTTGTAACTTTTTCTTCTAAATCTTGATAATTATTTTCTCTATAGTCTGACGAGAGGTTTTTTTGAATTTTTTGGTTGGACAATTTTTGATAAATTATTAAACACTATTTTATTTTTAATTCCATACTAAAGTTTGTAATAGTGTAATTTCTTTATTTTTGAAAAAAAAAAATCCCTCCGTCAGACTATGACTACTACATTGTTTTACTAGATTCTTTTATTATTTTTGCAGATTGGATAATTTTTGGTGAAGTCATGATGTCGAAAAGGAGGCGCCATGGTTTTCACCAGTTGTTCATTTATACCCGTAAAAAATAATGTTAATATTAAGAAAAAAAGAATTAATTATTTTTTTTCTCATAGTTAAAAAGTTAATAAAAAATGTGAAATCAACAATTTATTAATTTTTTTACCATATAACCATTATAATAATTTTTCAAATTTACTCGATTTTTAAAGCGAGCAGCGGTACGCGAGCGCTTAAACAATTCTTCGAAAATTTTGCATAAAAGCATTGATTAACACCATCGAAATTTTCTCACGGAACTGAATCGTCGTAAACACGGCGGATAAAAATTTATTCAAGCATATTTCGATAATTCGACCTCGTTAGTCATTGACCGTGATCGATTTTTCGTGAAACACCAACGCAATCGTGTGAGGCGCGCGCGAAAGTCAATGCGCTCGATACGAGAGACTCGTCGACCACTTTTTCACCCACGTGCGCGTTTCTGGACGAAAGAAAGTACGAGAAAGAGTTAAGAAGAGCAAGGAAGAAGCAACGACGAAAGGATAAGGAAACAAAAAAAAAGAGAGGGAAAATCGCCCGGGGCACGTCCCACGCGACCGTACCAGGCAGGATATGCTCGTATGGTAATGCGCATCGAGTCGTTTGCACACGCGTGGCCCGCGGGGCCTTTTTTTTTCATCCTTGCCGAGTGTCTATATATATGCTCCAATGGCCGGTGTTCCGGGCGGCACATGTGACCGATCTCTCTGTTTCACAACACAACAGCGAGCAACATCCACACGCGTCTCGTCGTGTGTTTCTTTTCTCATCTCGCTTTGTATTCTCGGAGAGAATTGAAAAAAAAAAAAACCTCAAAATATCGTCAAAAGGACAAATCTCTTTGGTCTCCTCTTGGTATTACAATAAAACGACGCGGTACCCGTTGAGGAAAGTCACGTACGTACGAAAGTTAAATTTTAAATTACAAAATTACTCAGATTTCATTCTTTGATCCGTCCCGATCAAGCTTGAGCTGATTAAAAAAAAAACGTAAGTTTGCTTTCGATCCGAACACCAAAATTCTTATTCAGATTATTTCTCGGCATAATGTATATATATATATATTTTTTTTTTATAAACACACGGTAAAGGTGGAGGAGCGTAAGTGCGTAACTTGAGCGACGCTGGTCGTACCTCTTCGGGAACGTTATCGTCGGTCGTAAAAACGGTCTCGAGACATGGCGAGAGGAGCGAAGAGAGGAGAGAAACCGAGTATGAGGCACACACTCGCGTTTCTAAGAACGTTATCGATGCTACAGGGGCTTTGGCGCGAGTTTCTAGCCTTATTATATGTGTATACATGTGTATGAGCATATATATATATATATATATATATATATTAAGTAGTGTATATATACCGCTCACACGTGAGTACGTATATAGTAAAACGCGAGGCGTGGGCGTACAGCGTATTATTATGACTTGGGATTTAATGCCCGAAGCGCAAAGGGACGAGAAAAGAGTCGTGAGAGAGAGAGATGCCGCGCGGGACCAGCAGGCTCTCCAATGCGTGTTACACGTTACACGCCGGTCACCGAGTCTAACCAAAGCCCAGGCTTCGCTTCGGCGCGAGATTCATAAGGCGAGAAAATCAAGAGCCATGACTACAAGACCGGCGCGCGTACTCGTACATATTCAGCTGCTGTTGCTTTCGATGCTGCTGCAGCATCCCCGACACGAGAGACCACAGTGTAGCGAGAATTCGCTCATTCGTTATTGTCAATAGCATTATCGAAAAAGAAGGTAAACTTCCTGTTTTTTTTTTGTTTTTCTACATGAAATTTTTGAGTTCTTCAAAAGTACTTTGCGTGATTCGCAGTCAGAGGGATAATGTAGAATAAAATAATTTGATTTTATACATTTCTTTCACGATTGTCCTTATATGTATCTTTGTTTAATTAATTAAATTCATTAGTAATTTTTTTTGGATAAAATCAATCATCGCCATTATAAAAAGCCCAAAAAATCGGTTTTCTTTTTCACAATATATTTAATTTCGTTGTCCCCGTACGAGGACACCGAATCGACAATACTTTGGACGTTCACAAGATCACTTTGCCTTCGATATTAGAGATGTACGAGGTCTGTTGAAAAAGTATAGCGAATTTTGAATTTCCGCGGGCTACGTATATTCGATTTTCGATTTCTTTGTTGCATTAGGTTGGTACTCGTGTCCCTCACTTATGCTGAAAAAATCAGCCATTTTGAATGTTTAGTTAATTGTTGACAGCTGTTTTGGTTAGAGGTGTTTTGGCTTGTCTTCGATTTTTGCCTATTCCAAAAAAGCAGCTTCCATTGCGATGCTTGAGCTTTGGTGTCCACGTC
The DNA here is from genome assembly GCA_958009045.1 of Oxytorus armatus. Taxonomy (NCBI): domain Eukaryota; kingdom Metazoa; phylum Arthropoda; class Insecta; order Hymenoptera; family Ichneumonidae; genus Oxytorus; species Oxytorus armatus. The sequence continues at coordinate 25,035,370 of OY253748.1, forward strand.
ATAACCATAAACCCATAATTCGTCACCAGTTATGACCCTCTGGAGCAAATTTGGGTCGTCGCGGACCGAGTCCAACAGCTCCTTAGCAATGTTAACGCGACACTGTTTTTGTTCGAAATTGAGCAATTTTGGCACGAATCTCGCGGCGACCCGTCTCATGCCCAAATCATTGGTAAAAATCGAATAGCACGAGCCAATCGATATGTTTAGTTCCTCAGCAACTTTTCTAACGGTGATTCAACGATTGGCCAATATTATTTTCTTCATTTCATCAATGTTTTCGTCTGTTGTTGATGTGCTCGGGTGTCCGGAACGCATTTCGTTGTTCGCATATTCTCGGCCCTCCGAGAACATTTTGTACCACCGATAAACGTTGCTTTGGTCCAAGGTAGCATCACCATATGCCACGGTCAACATTCGGAATGCGTCCGCGCACTTAATTTTGTTTTTCACACAAAATTTCATACAGATTCTTTGATCCATTTTTTGGAATAGGCAAAAATCGAAGACAAGCCAAAACACGCCTAACCAAAACAGCTGTCAACAATTAACTAAACATTCAAAATGGCCGATTTTTTCAGCATAAGTGAGGGACATGAGTACCAACCTGACGCCACAAAAAAATCGAAAATCGAATATACGTAGCCCGCGGAAATTCAAAATTCGCGATACTTTTTCAACAGACCTCGTAGATACTGCGTAGAACAATGCGCTATACAGCAAAAGCAGAATCCTATAGGAGTACACGATTATTGTTCGCGGTTAAAGTTAACTGGCGCGCAAATCGACGGATAATGAACGATCTTGCGTCAGCTTGTCTACCAGAGAATATCGTTGGAATTTTCTTTTATACAATTTATCATTTTTCTCTGACTTTATGAATCGGCGTTTATCCTTGAGAATAATTGATGCCTTTTTCATTTATTTGCTTACACTAACAGTCGTGTATGTTACGTGAGTGGAAGCGTGGATAAAAAAAATAGGCAGCTACACTTTTTGTTATTTGTTTTTAGAAAAAAAAAAATACGTCAAATAAACCAAATGTACGATCGTCATTTTTTTTTTCAAAACGAAACATTACAATAATATCGTTTTCCGGTCAATGCGATTAACCGAAGAATTGATCGGGAAAAATAAATAAATAAAGAATAAAATACAATACGTTAATTCCAATTGAAGTTCATTCCGTTTAATTTTACTCCGAAATTTGTTGTTATCGTTAATAGGCACTGAAAGAACATAAAATTATTGGTTCGAAATATTTCTATTGATATAATTGATATTTAAACGGAATTGTTAATAAAATTCATTAATTTCAATTGAAATTTCATTTGGAACAACGGTTTTATCGATAAGATCGAATATTTCACTGTTTGGGCGTACGAACACGGCGATCATGTTTCGATTTTCAATTTAACAAACAAGAGACGATTTCCGGGATGAAGAGGGGCGGGCGAGATCCATTCGGGCTCGCGAGAATTCTCTCTCGGTGAGAAGAAAGCGTTCTTCGTCGTCGCGAAAGCAAATATAACGAGAGACAGAGAGAGAGAGAGAACGACCGAGAGTACTGTACACGCACGCACACCGTGTGTGCACAGTCATTTCTCGTTCTACGTGGGTGGCTGCGTTTGAGTGGGTTGACTAAAAGCTGCTCGAGAGCAAAGCGTCGAATATTCGAAAAAAATTGCAATACAAACAAGTGCCTCAAAAAACTTTTTAGAGAAATTTTTTATGATTGAAAAAAATATATACGAGGGGGGACCCAAAAAAAAACGGGAATTGCGCTGCGGCGGGGAGGGAGAGTGTGGGAACCGATTGCTCGACCAAGTGTCCGTTGGGGACACGTCTCCTGAGTTAGTGTACGAAGTTCTGTCGCCGTGAGTGCATCGGTTCGCCCGTGGGAATTTTTGTAGTGAAACAACTTGTTCCATTTCGGCGAAAACGTGATGGCCGATTGTCGAGAGCAACGCGCGGCTGTGAAATTTTGTTTCCTGTTGGGGAAATCGGCCGCGGAAACTACTGTAATGCTTAAGACTGCTTATGGAGATGCTGCCCTAAGTAAAACCAGAGTCTACGAGTGGTTTTCACGTTTTAAAAATGGAGAAATGTCAATCGAAGACCAACCCCGTTCAGGACGCTCCTCAACGTCAAGAAGTGACGAAAACGTCGACAAAATCAGTGCTCTCATTCGTGAAGACCGTCGCCGAACCATTGATCAACTCTGTGAGATGTCTGGGATATCATGGAGTTCAATTCAGAGGATTTTATACAAAGATTAGCACATGAGCAGACTTGCAGCCAAATTTGTCCCTCGCCTTCTCACAGACGAGCAAAGGGAGCGTCGACTTCAGGCATGTTTTGAACTTCAAAATCAGCTCGAAGAGGACCCAGAACTTTTTTCCAAGGTGATTACCGGTGATGAATCATGGTGCTATGGATACGACCCCGAAACAAAGCAGCAATCAAGCGTTTTACAACTGTGGAGGAGGTAAAACAAAAATGGCTGGAAGGCCTAAAGAACATCCCGATTAGTGAATTTAAAAAATGTTTTGAACATTGGAAGGATCGTTTGCAGAGGTGCGTTGTGGTCAAAGGAGAATACTTTGAAGGTGATCAAAATTTCGTGTAAAAATATTAAAAAATAAAGAAATTATGACGAAATTCCCGTTTTTTTTTGGGTCCCCCCTCGTATATATCTATATATTTTTTTTAATTCCCTTCCCCCGCAAAAACAATAATGTAGTCAATTTCCTCGTTCCGTTCAGAGCAAGTACGAAAGAGGCCGAAAGTTTAAGATTATCGTAACATATATATACAACCTATCAAATCCCCTCTCATGAGATTGTATTCGAGCGTTGGGTCGTCGTACGCAAATGAATTGAGAGAGGAGGAGGGGGCAACGTCGTGGATCAACTTCCGGTCGTGTGAAATCACAGTCTAATCGGGCTCGTAAAGACCGCGATCGTAATTGCTCATCGGGCGTATACGTCGGATGCTCTTGTATATATAATGGAATTAATTAATCGCTCGTCTGCTAATTTAGTATGGGACGAATATTGGCTCGACCAGAGGAAAAAAGGGTCCCTTATCACGGGTGCTTATTATAATAATCATATTACATTATATTTGTACGATATTGAATGTAAATTTCTTCTATTCCCAATTCATTTAACTTAATTTCGAAAAAAAATTAGCTAAAAATTTGTAAAATCCTATTTGGTCCTTGAAAAAACATTTCTGAAGCGAAAAATTCGTTCAATTTGTTATTTTTAAAAGTGTTTTTATCCGTAGAACTTATTCCGATTGGTTTGAAAAAATAAATAAAAAGGACTGTAAGCAAATATTAAAGTTTATAAAAAGGGTCTTGTTCAATTTTTTTTTCTTTTCAATACCGGTTTTTCGTAAGCTTCTATGATCGAGGATTAATTTACATTAGTTTGGAAAAGATATCGTGAGTATTTTGTGAAAAATTGGAGAGATTCAAAATAGGCATTTTTTCAAGGATTTTTTTTGTCTTAAAATCTCTCCTAAAATTTTTTTTTTTGATACTCTTTTTGAAATGTCAAATTGGTATGAATTCGTGGATCGAAGAAATTAGAAGCGATTACTCAAAAATGAGAACAACGAATGGGAAGTATGTACAAAAATAAGAAGAAAAATTCCGATATCAAAAAATTCATTGGTATTTTTTACAATGCCTTCTATGTACATTGTCCATATATATATATATATATATATATATATATATATATATATATATATATATATATTTATTTATACAAGATAATCGAATTTTTCCGTGTTTACTCGCGATAGTGAAGATCGATAAGTGCGATGCGTAAATAGAGTTCCGCTCGAGCGGAGGATCACCCACATAATAAATATATCTACAGTTTGTCACAGTGACCTAAATAAAGGTGCTTCATATCCGTTTCCCGATTCCACACACCTCGATCGCAACATCAAAGATATAGATTATTAAAAGCGATGAAAATTAGTTCGTTCACTTCACTACTTAGGGCAATTCTTCTAAAAACTTTATTAATTGACAAAATTTGAAGAAAAAAAACTTACCAATTGACAACTACATTAGAATTTTAATAATCAAATTCAATTGCAAGTGACGAGGAAAAATCTCTTTTTTTTCCATCACTGAAAAGGTCACTTGTCAATTGTGAATTACTAAATCAATTTGTTTGACTTTAATTTGTTAATGTGAATTGACGAGCAAAAACTATTAACTATCGTGTGTGTGAGGTTAGCAAAGGTCTCGAGGATCCAATAAATATTATTTAATTAGCAGCACTAATTGCTATTAATTTTGTCGCAATTAGATTCGTCACTTTGTCACGTGAACACCCTTAATTCGACAACCGCGTTCACTCCACTCCCGTTTCGCTTTTTCCCCTGATCGTGCTTCCAAAATCTCTTAATAATTTGCTCGGGAGGCCCCTGACAATAACCCCCGAGTAAAAGAACAGTGGGGACCGTGAACCCTCGACGAAGATCGCGTGCACGGTGGTCCACGATGTACAATTGTTCGGCGCGATGCTGCTAGCGTTGTTGGATAAAGAAAGGATCAAGAATACAGAACTAAGAGACAGGTGTGGTAGAAAAAAAAATCAATAGAGATCGGGAGGTCGCTGGAGACACGATGCTGCGCGAATCTTTTTTTTTATCGCTGTCGAACGAACGCCCTCGCGATCAAGGACCATGACAAAATATTTCAAGGCCATTTTGTTATACGACTGTGCTCGTTTTTGTTTTCATTATCATCGAATTCCAAGTGAAAAAAGTGTTAATCTTCCGACTTTATTGCGATTAAAAAAAAACTCTTTAAAAATGCATTTGAATTAAGTTAATTTATGATAAAAACATTTCGTTTCATTGGTATGTTTCTAAATCATCGTTTCATAAATCCAAAGAATATCCTACGAAGATCAATCGTGGCAGGAGCATGATCAATAAACGGGCGAAGAGTGGAAAGGGATGAAAAACAACTTTGAATCTTATATAACAGATGTAAGACGATGAATATTCTATTCCAAACACGTGAAATTACTACTAAATAAAATACATATTGGGACGACCACGTGAATGGGGTATTAAACTAAAAAAAAAAAAAAATGATCGTGAATCGTTAAATATTCGAAGTTCGTCCGGAGAATATAATTTTCGTGCGTCGCTTCGTAATTCTCTCGTTCCCCGCCCTGAGATTTAAGCACGGACGCGTGAGAAACCGGCGGGAAACAACATCGAAACGTACAACTAACGTACGTTATAAATAAGAGAGAAGGAAGAAAGAAAGAAGAAAAAAAAATATCGAGATTAGTACGAGGACACACGTTATTAGCATAACTAGCGTAAAGCGAGACGCGGGAAATAATAAACGCTCGCGCTAATAAACGCTCGAGCGAGGAAAGTGCGCGAGTTAGAGGGAAGTTGTCTCTTGGTTCGTTTCGTCGTGGCGACGACGACGACGACGACGTCACTATGGTAAACGAGAGGAGGAGCTCTCTCTCTCTCTCTCTCTCTCTCTCTCTCTCTCTCTCTCTCTCTCTCTCTCTCTCTCTCTCTCTCTCTCTCTCTGGTATACAAAATGAGCCGGCGCCTCGTTTAATTGGCAGGACAAAGTGTCCAAGAATACATATATTTGTATATAACATAGAATATATTTTTGCGTAACGAGACGGCGAGTGGGCGAAGAGATGCGAAGAAATTGCAGAGTGTTGACGAGGCACACGGTAACTTCCGAAAAATTATAATACGTTTTCATAATTTGGTGAAAAATCAACACTTCTTTCACAATCTAAGTACATTTTAATGAAAAAAAAGAAAATTTTCGAGGAAGAAATATGAAAATTTGAATTTACGAGATTTTTGTTCTCCCCAAAAAGCATCGAATGTTTTCATCGTTTCGCAGTGAATTGAGTATTTCTCCGGAGTTAACAAGTTTGGAGTTAAAATGAAAAAACGCTTTCTCTCTCTCTGGTAAACGATATGAGCCTGCGCCTCGTTTAATTGGCAGGGCAAAGTGTCCAAGAATGCAAATATTTGTATATAATATAAAATATATTTTTGCGTAACGAGATGCCGAGTGGGCGAAGAGATGCGAAGAAATTGGAGAGTGTTGACGAGGCACACAGTAACTTCCGGAAAATTATGATACGTTTTCATAATTCGGTGAAAATCAACACATCTTTCACAATCAAAGTACATTTTACTTTAAAGAAATGAACATTTTCGAGGAAGAAATATGAAAATTTGAATTTACAAGATTTTTGTTCTTCCCAAAAAGCATCGAATGTTATCATCGTTTCGCAGTACATTGACTATTTCTCCGTAGTTACCAAGTTTAGAGTTAAATGGGAAAAAAACGCGATATCGCAAGGCGTTTAGTCCTTTATTAATAGAATGCCAATGTTTATACAGAATTCCGTTGTATACACGTATATAAACGTGTGTATATAAAGGTTTATACGTGGGCAATGTACATCGTTTTCCTCGCGCGTTCGCGCGTAAGAAGAGATTCTAAGTTTGCGATAAGACGCGTGTGTGCGGTTGGCTGGTAAAGTGAGAGACCGGTAGCTGGCCAGGTAGTCCAAAGCCATAAGAGCATACATTACACGGGCGGGATAGTCGTAGGGTAAAAGGTTGGCGAAGAAGGAACAAGAAGAAGAGAAAGAGGAAAGAATAGAGGAGAGAAGGAAGGCAAAAAGAAAAATCACGGAGTGTGGAGAGACTTTCTCTTCCGCCTCACGATAAGGTGGTACACCCCACACATACAAACAGATACATGCACCATCGTACACACACATACTCACGGTGACCACGCGACGCTCAGGAACAAACGAGGCTTGCATGCATAAAGGAGAAGGCCTCGGTAAATCGTTCGAATGACAATCAAATGGGCGTAAAACACACAAGATTTAACCGGTAAACATTGAGTGTTTCGAGCTCTTTGATAAGAGAGTCGATGTAAAGGGTATCAGGCTTCTCTCTTGTAACCCCTTTCTTTCTTCTCCCCTTTGTTTTTTTTTTTTTTTTCGTTCCTTACTTTTTTTTTCCTAACCGCTCGTCGTCGCGCTCACTCGTCGCCTGTCCCGTATAGAATGTACATGTGCTCTTTTGCACGTGTGACAAAGCCGACAATCGTCTGTATATACCGGACGAAACATTCTCGTACAGATTCCACGTCCAATAACACAAAGTAACCTCCCACGTTTGTTTAACCTATATATATATATATATATATTGTGGTTAATACTGTACGTGCACGAAGTAGTGAGGAAAAAGTGTCTAGAAGCACGGTCAGCTTTCTACGTTTCGTAGCTTACAAAGTGGACGCGATAAAGATGTCGAAGTGATTTGTTTTTTTCTTTTTTTCATCAAAGATTTTCGACGATCGATTGCATGGGGAAATATATTGAAATTTGTTTTTTTTTTCTTTTAAATCCATTAATTAATAAAGGTTATCGATCAATTATTGATTGTGGATTTAACGAGAAAGGAAAGAAGTGACAATTTATGAAAACCAATGTGAAATGTCATTAGTGAATGTATTAAATGATTTTCCCATTGTTTACTACATTTCGTAAGGAAATAACGTGTAATTAACTTTGACGGTAATTTATTACTCATTTTTTACAAATAATTAACGTAATTAGACAAACCATTAAATTTACGTTGACTACTTAATTCACGCTATTATTCAATTATGAATAATAACGTGAGTTATATAGTGGTGGAACAAAATGGCTAAATTTATCGGAAAACTGAATTAAAATGGAACAGGATTGGGCATGAAAAGTATCATGTCTTGATTTTTCATTAAGGGCTCACATACCCCTGAAATAAAAAAAAACGATTTTTTTTTACAGATTTTTATTATTTATACTTTTAAGAATTTTTCATAAAAAAACTTTTAAGAAAATTCCACTCCGTTACAAAGTTACAGCAATAAATGTGACCGGACATCGGGTTGGGACGGCTACCTACCGGAAATTTTGAACACGTTTTTCTCGAAACTGTTTTTGGACAGTGTCACGGCAATAACTCTGTCAATTTTTAATATCTTTTTACTTTTTTTTTTCAAATCTTGATAATTACCCGTATTTTCTCTATAGTCTGACGGAAGATTTTTTCTTATTTTTTGATTCACAATTTTTTATAAATTATTAAACACTAATTTTTTTTTTAAATTGCATACTAAAGTTTGAAATACTGTAATTTCCTTATTTTTGAAACAAAAAAAAATTCCCTGCGTCAAACTATTACTCCTACATTATTTTACTAAATTCTTTTTTATTTTTGCAGATTGGATAATTTTTAGTGAAGTTATGATGTCGACAAGGCGGCGCCATGGTTTTCATAAGTAGTCCATTTATACCCATAGAAAATAATGCTAATTTTTTTTTTTTTTTCTTAATTTTATTTCTTATAGTTGAAAAGTTAACAAAAAATGTGAAATCAAAAATAAAATTTTTTTTTTTCACCACATAACCTTTATAATGTTTCAAATTCAGTCGGTTTTCAGCGCGCGCAGCGGTATGTGATCTCTTAAATACTCTACTAACTGATCGAACAATTGTTTCCAATTCATTGCTCTTCGTGAACTTTGACAATCTCAAATTAACCTCACGTTCCTTCGCGTTTGTGCTACAGGGGATGCTGGTGACATAAAAACACGAAAAATAGGCGATTGGATCATAAAAATAAAGTTTTTTTTGTGCTTATGCACATTTTTTTTTCATGCCAATGTATTTTTGGTTCCTTGACAGCTGAAAGTCTATCATCGCCAATTCCGGAAATTTCGAATGCTCGCTGGAAGATAGGAAAGAAAAAAAAATTTTGTTTCCACTTTACTGTACCCACAAAAATATTGGAGCTCTCCACAATGCTACCCTCTTCTCTGCTAGAATTAATAAATGCACCCACGTGAACGACCGTCAAGACGAGTCTCCGCAAGCCGAGCCTAATTGACACTGGTATATATAAAATAAAATATACTCTGCTATATTTCGCGCAGAGGTCTTTCACATCGCCAGGGACAATATAATCCTCTCCACTCGTGCACACCCACGCTACCAATTCTTTTTGTCATTCTTAATTCACATATACATCGAACACTTTAAATTTGCATATCCATATAATTTTTTCAACCGGTTTTACGTACCGATCCTTCAAACATAACTTCGAGTTCGTTCATTGGTGCCCGGAGGGGCCAAAAGCCACATACGCGTATATACAGTCTGTTATTCACGTTTATAGGGACTATATATTATACAAGACTCAATTTTCACTCGCACCCTCATTGCCGCAGTTGTATATCCACTTTGTGAACACGAACTAATCGTCCAGTGTGTTTCATGACTGCGCGTGTTTGAATCGTGATTAATCGGTGGCAATTATCCACGAGCCTCCCTCGTAACTCTTTTTCGTACGGCCATTTTTTCCCTGGCCTTTCACTATCCCACGAGAAAGAGTTATAATTGCTTTTTTTTTAGAGAGTATCTGTTTTCGTTTTTTGTTTTTTTTTTTAACAAAACTCACCGCAGGATTAAATACACCGTTATATTGTATATATTGTGTACGGTCACAGTCTAACGAACTTGAATTGTTTTGCGAATGGCAGCGTTTTAAAAAAAGTTGCAAATAAAAAAATAAACAAAAACAATTGAACGCTCGAAACAGCGATCGATTGCACGGGTCAATGGCGTCGAGATACACGAGCGACGATAAATCGAGAGAGCTATATGGGCGGTGCAACAACCAGCAGCAGCAGCAGCAGCAGCAGTAAGAGTCTCGGGTTGTGCAGTTCGCGTCTCGATTATCGCGGATTCTTCCACTCTCGGTGGAAGTGCCCACAGCTCTTTGGCACTATATATATATACATATACATCTATAAAATATATATAATCTCGTATTGAGAGAGCTGGACCAGCGAGAGAGGAGAAACGCGTATTCGATCGTCGTCGTGACGCGGTTTACCGCAGAACCTTAAATGGGTCCTGATAGTTAGTTATATATACGTGTTATAAATTTTTTTTTAATACAGCTCGAGGACTATGTATAACTCGGATGAAATCGCGAGACGTGAGACAACAAAACAATTTAATGCAATTAGAGAGTAGGAGGAAATAAAAGATATGCACGGGAGATTTCACGTCAAATCGATTTATCTGTGATCCTAAGCCTCTGGTATTTGGTCAACAATTATTTCATACTCTTGTCACGATTTCGAGTCGATATCGAGTAATTAAAAAAACAAAGTATATTACATAAAACAAAAGGTTTGGCGATAATTTAACATTTTGTGTCCCAGCAAAAACACCTTTGGTTTGTACATAATGTATTGCCTGTTTTCATCTCCAAAACTTAAGCATTTAGCTTTAAACAAACGAAACGAAATAATTTTTTTCTTAAAGCTACACGATTCACCTTTAATTTGCAATTTGGAAAATTACGCTATCTTCATCTTTCTCTGAGTTACAATTTTTTTTGTAAATAAAATTTTTTTTTCCCAATTTCTTCATTTATTTAACAAACAAATTTATGAAAAAATTAAATTTTCGAGAATTTTACAATTGGCACTTCAAAATGTTTTTTTTTAACGATAGCATGCATTTTTTGAGAATTTTCGAGTGCATTAAGAGCATGAAATAATGGGCCGGACTCGAAAGATTCACGTTTACAGACGGGAGGTGCGGAAAAAACGTTTACAGACGAAATGTTAAAAATCCTTCGGGCTGTTCGATACGGTTTTCGGGACTGTCGATCGTAGATTTAATGGAAAAAAAATATTCATTGGCCTATCGTGAGTAATTTTTTTGATACAAAATATAAGAATTTTCGATAGGGAAGAAAGTCTTGAAGAAAATGGATTTTTTTTTGTCTAGTACCTCAATGTTTGGGTCCGGAGAGGGTTAATAATGCTAATGGATTCTTGGCCGAGTGGTTAAGCGCACATGTACACGTTGCGGCGCAAGCTGAGTGATGTCACATCAATATTCATTACGGTGCATCTCGTCGACACGCGGCATATACGCATCGCACTTGCCTTGCAAACTATATAAGTGTATTGGACATGTATATTTACTGACCTCGTGTTTACATACAGGGTGTCCCAAAACTAGCACGTCAGAGTGACACAGGAGTTAGATTGGGCCCGGGACCTACCATAATAAACAAATATGACCTCAGTAGAAGCCTCATGGTTTTCGAGAACGATGAGACTTTTACTAAGGTCATATTTGTTTGGGTTTTACTGAGGTGATATTTGTTTGACTTTTACTGAGGTCATATTTGTTTACTATGATAGGTCCGGAGCCAATCTAACCCCCGTGTCCCTCTGACGTCCTAGTTTTGGGACCCTCTGTGTATATACGAGGTGTGTAAATTAAGTAATGAGACTAGCAACGTAGCGTTCGATCTGGCAACACTTGAGGCTCTGGGCTTGAAGGGGCGGCAGGGGAACATGTGATACGCCTTCAGTACGGGTTTGAACTCGCTCGAGTCATTTGATTGTCCGTAGCGATTTTTTTTGTCAAACAGTTTCTTCTATTGTGTTCTAAAAATGAGTGACATCAATTTCGAGCAACGGCGTGCTGTCAAGTTTTGAGCCTAGGTTTTTCGGTGATTTAAGGCATTTTCAGAAGGAAGAGAGTCGATTGAAGATGAACCACGAAGCGGAAGGCCTGCATCTTCAAGGACCGATGAAAATGTCGACAGAATCCGGGATCTTATGCGTTCAGATCGTCGGTTGACAGTCAGAATGATCGGGGAAGAGTTGAATTTGACTTACACGACCGTTTGACTCACTTTTACCGGGAGGTTCTTGAAAAACTTCGAAAAAGGGTCATTCGTGTGAGACCAAACATCAAGAACCACTGGGTGTTGCATCACGATAATGCTCCTTGTCACACAGCAATTTTAATAAACGAGCTTTTGGCCAGTAAAAACATTCCTGTGGCTCCTCAGCCTCCTTATTCGCCTGACTTGAGTCCTTGTGACTTTTTTCTCTTCCCAAAATTGAAAAATCACCTCAAGGGAACTCATTTTAGGACACTCGAAACATTCAAACGGCTGTAACCGACCAGCTGAAGGCTATTCCAGTATCGGAGTTCCAGCACTGCTATGAGGATTGGAAGAACCGTCTCCAGCGCTGTGTGGCTTGAGAAGGAAGTTATTTTGAGGGTGACAATATAAAATTGTAATTCTATTTTAATTAAAAAAATGAAAAAAATCAGTCTCATTACTCAATTTACACACCTCGTATGACGAATAATTTCGCAGCCACGTTTAAGAGGCCACTAATACACAATTACAGATGAAAATACTCCCCGATCGTTACAACGAGTTCCTCGTGCCATCAAGTGTTAATAAGTCTTTGTTGCTCTTCCTCTCTCGTCAATGAACTTGTACAGAATCGTGAAAAATGAATTTACTTGATGTTGAACCGATATTTCATCGAAATTTCCGCTCGTTACATTTCTACGATGCAAAACAAATGTAAATAAAATCAATTCTTTTTACTCGGTGGTACTTTATTCAATGAAACGACTATAGCCTCCGTGAGAATAAATAATAATTTTTTTTTTATGTCATTCGCCTTTCACTCGTATATGCGAACTTCTGTATCGCATATTATACTCGTTTGGCACATGTACGTACAAATATATATGTATATAATGAGCGAGAGGCTCTTTTACTTGAAGTGTGGATAAGCTGAACAAACTGCAAAGTGAATTAAGTCATTAAAGTGCGGCGTGTGCGTGTGTGGTATTGGGTATAATACTTGGTGTATAAGTTGTGCGAAGTGCTTCGCGGCCCATTGCACTTTAATCCCGAGTCTGTGGGTGCCGCGCCGTGCGCCACACGAGAGTCAATTAACACTCATTCCGGGCGGGACGGCGTCATTTCTTTTCTCGTATGATTATTTCGATTTCATTTTTTTTTTCCAGAATAAGTTTGTAATGAAATATATATGTATCGTCGTAGTACGAGAATTATAAATTGCGAAGATTGATACGTAAGATTTTCAATTGATTTAATTTCTCAAATGAATATTGGTTCAATGAAATTAAATTTATTTTAACCAAGTACGAATGAATTTTTCTCTTGTAGTTTATTAAATAACATTTACACGAATTATTTAAATATTTCATATCAAATTAATGTAAAAAGATAAATGTCAATTAAGCCAAATACGATTTTCGGTTATAATATAAAATTTACTTCAATTTCAAACTGTTTTTTTTTTAAATCTAACCGCCACACCCCTACGAATGATCAGCAAAATGATATATTTTTTTCTCATCTCATTATTCTCTCTTGAATATCCGATATGAGACGCACCGCGCGTTGTCACACGCGGGATAATCTGACGGTATAATGTAAGTACTTCCTGCGGTGTGGATACCGCAGCTCATTGACGATGAGCGGGAACAAGTGAGGTACAGCGTCGTGAGCGTCGCGAATCAATTTTATGCAAAGGTCGTTTACGATCTGCTTTACGCGCCGAGACGAACGCGAAGATGCGAAATAACCATTTTCCCCGCTCGTCAATTGCACCGGCTGTTTATAAAAATAAATTAACAAAAAAACAAACGACTATACCACCGACAGTTATCGACGCTTTAACGTGACAAAATCTCTCACGTCACTAGATTCTGACTGTGAGCTCTTCGAACTCATTCTTCATTGAGAGAATCTCCAAGAATAAAAAGCAGTTTTGCTTTTAACAATCGATATTACAATTTTTGTCCTCTGATAATTGTTCTTGAAAAATAATTGGAACTAATCGATAATAAATGTAATTCATTGTTCGACGAAACAAAAATGATCAGTAAATAAAGAAGCAACAGTTTAACTTTTACACAAAAAATATGCGTTACATTTACATTTTTTTCTTCGAAGGGATCATCCCTTATACGATGATTCGAGTTAAAATGGGCGCGAGTTTCGAATAAATAGTATGATTATACGTTACAGACGTAAAAAGTATGTCTGCCACCGTTTGAGAGGGAGAACGAAAATTTCCGCGAAATGATCGTTAATGTAATAGCCAGGTGGTGGAGGAAGGGAGAATTCAAAGTGCGCCTCGAGCAAAGCCATTTATAAAGAGAAAGAGAGAGAGAGCTGTATGCGGAGCTCTCGCAGACACACATACATACGCAAACCGGGAGGACGACGGTGATCCTTCTTGGAACAACTATTTCGGCTCGTTTGGGATTTTAGCGATCACGCGGCCTTGAGAGAATATCTATCTCCGCGCGGAGAGATCACACAGTGTGGAACTCTTTTCGAGAGCACGATCTTCAACGAGAATCGTTCGAGATGCTGCGGTACCGCGCAAGAGATTTCAATCTCGTGCCGCCAATGCTAAAGTTCTTTTTTTTTTCACGTTCACTAATTTTTAAAAATTTAATCTCTCCAACGTTGTCATTTGCGAGATGTGAGAATGGCTTAATTTATAGGCGAGAATAGAGCGAACAGCGGGAAAGGCTGAATTGGAAATAAAAAAGTGAAAGGAGCAGAAAAATATGTGATATTCGGGAACCGGAGGCTGAGCGACCTTGTCGAGAAGCAGTTTCATCAGAATTTCAATTTTGATTAATCAAAGAAGTAATTAAAACTAAATTTATATCGTCGCATCATCGTGCTGATAGCATCTCACGAAATGTCAAACATTTTTCGAAGTTCACTCTCCGATAAGCGAATCCCATATTAATCGATAATTCGAAAATTCACTCATAAAAAGGGAAATAGGGTTAGACGGTTCAAAAAATCGATTTTTTTTTATTTCATAAATTGTTAGTAAAACTATTGAAAAATATGTTCCAAAAATTTTTAATGAAAATTCCGACTCGTTCTATTGTTATAAGCCATTAAAGTGAGTAGCTCTCCTTCAGGCCCGAGCGCGCCACCTGTTTCAAACGCGTTTTTCTGAAAACGACTTTTTTTAAACTTGCGTACACGCTAGTTTGAAAAGTGTTCAACCAATCGTTTTGAAAATTGGCAGTTACTTTCTTCATAGTATTGCGCTCTATATGAACCTAAAATCAGAATATTATCATTATTTAAAATAATTTTTTTTTTGCAAATAAAGTTGTAAAAAATGGCAAAAAATTATGTTTTTTTGTTTTGACCCCTGTAAAAAATTCAATTTTCTATTTTTTTGATAGAATTTAGGTTCATATAGAAGAGAGACATATAATAAAAGTAAATTTCAACCTCGTTTGATTTCAGATGAAAATTACGGCTTCCAGAGTGTACGCAAAATGCTGAGTCTGATTGTGACCTGCAATATGGGGTCGCTAATATTTTATAGTTTATACTTAAATATATGTATACAAATTTTATAGTATATACTTAAATATATGTATAAAATATTCTCAAAGTTTCAATAAATTATATTCATTTTTTATACTATAAAAAAATCCATGAAAATCATTGAGAAAACGCTACCCTAACCCTATTTCCTCCCTTAAACAAATAAAAGTAATTTTGGAAATTTGTATGTTTTACACGCGAAAAAATTTTTCTCGTTATAATTTCGTCCGCGCTTAATTATACATTGGCTGTTTGGGTTAGCGAAGTATTTAATGGGCAAAAGCGTACCGACGTCTGGCGTCGCGCGTGCCTCAGCTAGTCGTGGCATTTGCAACGGCGAAATAAATACAAAAGAAGGAGGTAAGGAAGAGAAAAGGAAGAGGCTGTCGGGAGGAAAGCTGAGAAAAGCCGTCTGCATGCCGCAGTTATTTCTCATTGGCTTTGAGCCAGACCAGCGGTCTTTTGCCTCCCCTTCCCCGGGTATGTACCCCTTACCGGGACGCTCTTTGCGGAGATTAGTGAGGCAAAATGAACGTCATTTTGACTGATCGTCAAATAACGCCGATACGATGATAAAATGACAATCCTGTGAAGTGTCATTTTATTTTTTTGACATTTATTAAACGTGAAATCACAGACATTTTTGTATTCGATCGACCGTCTGACAGTCAAATTATGCTCAACGATTATATAATTGTAAAATGACGGTCACTTTATTTTCAATCATCTTTCGGTAGACTTTTTTCTACGATATTTTAACGATTTCTCATTTAGAATTGTTAATTTTTATGGCGTTTCTGTGCCCTTTCACAGGCCCGTTTTTTCGACCGAGCACAAATCAATTTCACGTCTTCATAAATCTCAGGCTAATTTTTTTTTTTTTCGGGCAATGAGAAAAAAAAATGAAATGCTTATAGAACGCGATACGGATCATCGCGGCAATGATTAACCGTACGACATAAATGCACCTAAGATGAAATAGCAAATGAAAAATTAAATGTATATAAAAAAAAAATCTATAATTTCCGACAGTAATTTATTAACCTTTAAGCCGAACATTTCTCAGTGATCCAACAGCCGCGAGTTGAGATTTCCATTAACATTTTTTTGCGTTTTTTTTTAATTTTTTAATCATATTTCGAGAAGTCCCGGTGGCCTCGACTCGCCGGTTATTAAAGTGCTGCTGCTTTTGCTGTCGTGACCGGTTTCCGAGTTCTCACAAAGTTTGCGGTAATAACGCGGCTAGCATTATTCCGCAGAAAGAGAGAGAGACATTTCTCTCGGGCTGGATAGTGAGGACGGAGAGGGTTGATCATACGGTGTGTAAAAGTTATGTTTTCATTCAATCCTCACGTGAGCTCCCGGAATTCTCTTTAAATCTTAATGTTTTTTTTTCCTTCTTCTTCTTCCACCCATGTACACGAATTTAATTTAAAATCTCACGGTAATTGCGAGACAATTTATCCTGTTGATTCTTATCGGCGATCGATAAATTATGACTGTCAATAAATACAACGATTATATATCGATTTGAGATTATCGGCTAATACGTTTCCCGATCGTAATATATAATAGACGGCGTTTAATCCTAAATCGATCTCCCTGTTACTGGCATAAATTTTTTTTCAATTTCTGTATTACATGACACAACGGATGAAAAATATGTTTGTACGAAATGTTCGTATTAACCGACGAAAAAACATTGAAAATATTCGAAAGCAACGAATTTTTTTTCGACATTTGTACCGGAAAATTTTGTGCAAATAAACGAATATCTTTAAACACTCCCAAAAGTGGTACGAGCGTTATTAAAATGATTATTTCTGCGAAATAAAAATGTCTGATATTTCAAACGGAATAACCGGTGCGTCTGGTGTAAGTTCGCAATTTCTACAATCGCACTAGACGTCTATATGTTCATGATTGGTACGCGATAAATCATCCCGACATTGAACAACTGTGTGTGCGTGGCGTTTCGTTGGTTCGGTAGGGAAGGTGGGCAGGGAAAAAGTCGAGAAATAAAAAAGTTTTGAGCGTAAAAATAAAATGAAAGAATAAAAGACACGAGATTGGCATACCGAATCGAGCTCACACGTGCGATCAGAACGAACGGCGGGTGGGCATTTGAACGAGGGGTGCGCGCGCGAACGCGAACGAGTCCCGCGGTTTGCCGTGCTAAATGCCCCGCGAAGTCTTCTACATCGCGCCTCTTCATCCGTGTATACATATTTTGCATAAACATATACATATATGTATGTATATGCATTTGTAAGACGACGACGACGAGCGTGGGCTCTTATCTAATCGGTATAACGATGGGTGGCAGAGGAAGAGGAGAGGGTGTAGGAGGCAAGCCGTTATCTCGACGTGTACACGGGCTACATAACACCTTCGGAACGTATATACCACAAAGTCGTAAGGAGAATCTCGCGAGGTATAAGAAACGCAAAAGCAAAACATGTTTTTCACAGCGTGAAAACGAAGAATTTCTCTCGTGTGTTCTCGTTTTACGAAAATATCGTTCTTTCGCGAAGCGAGAAAGAAACAGAGAGAGAGAGAGAGAGCAATCGAAGAAATTCCTCATTCCTCATTGAGATAAAGTTCTGATGTACAGTAGCAATGTGATTTTCATAAGTTATCGTCATTTTATGTACGTCGAATAAATTTCAATGTTGAATTTTTGTTTTATCGTAGATTTATGGAATGTTTTTTTTAAAAATAATTCTTAATTGGAGTGTATGTATTATTAGAATTACCATTTTTCTACGAATATATTACGATGCGTTGTTCAAAAATATTGTAGTTCTACTCATTTTTTGTTTATTCTTCACTCATAAATACAAAGTTCGAAAAAAATTAGGTGAATAAAAATGCTGTAACGATTAAATTTAGACGATTTTGCTTTTGAAATATTGAAATTCGATATGATGTCGTGCTGACTAAAAATCAAATTATTAAATAGAAATATTATTATCAATTGATTGAAATATTGTAAACGAGTGTCTACTCATTTTTTTTTGCACTGTTCCCTCATAATGACAAAGTTCGAAAAAAAATTAGGTGAATAAAAATGCTGTAACGATTAAACGCCCACGATTTTGATTTTGAAAAATTGAAATTCTATATAACATTGTCCTGATTCAAAATCAAATTGTGGAATAAAATTATTATTATTAATTAATTGAAATATTGTAGATGAGTGTCTACTCATTTTTCTTTGTATTGTTCCCTCATAATTACAAAGTTCGAAAAAAAATTAGGTGAATAAAAATGCTGTAACGATTAAATGCACACGATATTGATTTTGAAAAATTGAAATTCGATGTAATATTGTGTCGATTCAAAATCAAATTATGGAATAAAAATATTATTATTAATTAATTGAAATATTGCAGATGAGTGTCTACTCATTTTTCTTTGTATTGTTCCCTCATAATTACGACGTTCGAAAAAAAATTAGGTGAATAAAAATGCTGTAACGATTAAATGCACACGATTTTGATTTTGAAAAATTGAAATTCGATATGATATTGTCCTGATTCAAAATCAAATTATGGAATAAATTTATTATTATTAATTAATTGAAATATTGTAGATGAGTGTCTACTCATTTTTCTTTGTATTGTTCCCTCATAATTACAATGTTCGAAAAAAAATTAGGGGAATAAAAATGCTGTAACGATTAAATGCACACGATTTTGATCTTGAAAAATTGAAATTCGATATAATATTGTCCTGATTCAAAATCAAATTATGGAATAAATTTATTATTATTAATTAATTGAAATATTGTAGATGAGTGTCTACTCATTTTTCTTTGTATTGTTCCCTCATAATTACAAAGTTCGAAAAAAAATTAGGGGAATAAAAAGACTGTAACGATTAAATTTAGACGATTTTGCTTTGGAAAAAGTGAAATCCGATATGATGTTGTGCTGATTAAAAATCAAATTATCGAATAGAAGTATTATTATTAATTAATTGAAATATTGTAAATGAGTATCTACACATTTTTTTGTATTGTTCCCTCATAAATACAAAGTTCGAAAAAAAATTAGGTGAATAAAGATGCTGTGACGATTAAATGCACAAGATTTTGCTCTTGAAAAATTGATATTCGATATAACGTTGTCCTGGTTAAAAATCAAATTATTGAAGAAAAATATTATTATCAATTAATTGAAATATTGTAAATAAGTGTCTACTCATTTTCTTTGTATTGTTCCCTCATAAATACAAAGTTCGAAAATTTGTTGAATAAAAATTTTGTAACGATTAAATTTAGACGTTTTTGCTTTTGAAAAATTGAAATTCGATATAATGTTGTGCTGATTAAAAATAAAATTATCGAATAAAAATATTATTATTAAATAACTGAAATATTGTATCACGAGGCTTGTGTGACCTAACATATTATTTCAATCCAAATACTTAATTTTCAACTGAAGTAAAAGAAAATAATGATGAACAACGCTTCTTTATTCGTGTATCAAAAAATTCTCATTGGTTTCATGTTCCAAAAACAAAAAAAAACCGAAACAAAATTTCGATGTAACTATAAACCCTTCGAAATACCAATCTGCTGCGGTTGCACCCAATATGCATGGACACAAAGCCACATACTGCGACTCTCAATATAGACATGTATATGCACGTATACACCGAAGAGTCGAGAGAATTCTCGCGAACTTAATATTTGGTTGGGCCTCTCGGGGACGAGACGCCGTCTGCCTTGCGAATTTACGGCGTGACGGGCAAAATGAAGGGTTAAACAAGAGAGCAAAATAAGCTGAGAGCAACATCCAGAAAATCCTAAATATATATATATACATATATATGGGGGATTCCACGTCAAATCGGTCCGAATGTGACTGTCAGCCTGCGGGATTTAGTTTACAATTTTTCATATTATTGTTGCAACCCTAAAGAGCACGCAGTTTATTTTCTAGATTTTTTCCGCTAACCGCTATTCGGTAACGATTTAAAAAACGCTGTTTGACATAAAATAAAAGATTAGTCAAAATGAAAGAATTTTTTTTAATTCCACAAAATCATCATCGTTTAAAATGAAAATTTCAAGCCATAATTCAGAATGATCCGTCGTCTGCCTCTATTTTTCTTTCGATTCTCGTCTCTTCGAAAAATACTTGAAAAAAAAAAAAAACAATTGAACCGAACGTCGTTCTACTCCAGGATGTCTTCTAACAATGTTGATACCTGACAGAGGCTACTTGAGAAGTATTTCAGATTTTTTTTCAATAACCACTAACCTTTTGTTATATACGTAAACAAAAATTCGATCAAATCATCACTAAATGGCGGTTAGCGAGAAAAATTTATAAATAAAATTGCCCGTTTCTTAAGGGGGAATATAGGGTTAGACAGCGTTTTCTCGCTATATACTTAAATATATGTATACAAATTTTATAGTATATACTTAAATATATGTATGAAATATTATCAAAGTTTCAATAAATTATATTCATTTTTTATACTATAAAAAAATTCATGAAAATCATTGAGAAAGCGCTGTCCTAACCCTATTTCCGCCCTTAAGGTGATAAAAAAAAATTATGAAAAATTATTGACCAAATGCCAGAGGGTGAGGGTGACAGGCAGATCGATTTGATGTGGAACGTCTCATGTATATAAACACGTGTAAGATGCTGGAAAAAGAAGAAAAATGTTGCTAAAAATAGTTAAGGCATGAGGGCACACATTTATATATATACACACACCACACACACACATATATATGCAGAGAGGTGGAAGGGATGCTGTGGTGAATCAGAGTACTACCTCACTGTTGGAGCCGTGACCGTTCATCTTGCCGTCACCTCTGGTACCACATTACCACCGGCTTGAGATTCGCTTCGTTGCTCCGTAGATCGTTCGTGAGATTCCTCCTCGACGTTTTATTTTACTCCCCCTCCCGCCCGCCGCCCCTTTGCAACGTTCACGAAACAACTATATATACATGCGTATATAGCGCACACTTGTAAACTATACGAACGACGAGACGTCACGAAAAATTTTAACGAAAGATTATTTTCACTCGCGGATATATAAACGACAGCAGCGAGATGATTAAAATTTAAAGATTGTCCTGAAGAATGTATCCTCTTTGCTCTCAAAGCCCCTGAGATCTTTCCTCTCTTTCTCTGATATACTTTATATACGAGGTAGTGCAATTCGTTTTTTTTTTAGCTCTTCTTGCGCAGCTTCGCGGTTTACAACACCCCAAGATGAGTTCTTGCCCCGGTCCAGAAGGTGGTATTATACATATGTGTGTGTATGCAAGAGGAGGAGAAGGAGGAAGAGGATTCTCCGGTTTGGCCGGAATTATCGGCCTTCTCGGGTCAAGGCCACGACACCTTGCCCATTCATTTTGGCACTCTCGATCTTTGTGTCTGCCGCATCGAGCGATAAAATCATGGAGTGTACACTATATATATAAGCGTTGTATAACTCCGATCCGACTGTATACTTATTATACCTTTCGAATGACTTGGAACAACCGTTAATCATCCAAGATCGTTTGCAATTGATAATGGAAATTGGCAATTAATCGACAATAACAAAAAAAAATGTCCTCCTTATCGTTCGTTCAATCTTCCGAAATGTCGCGCGAAAAGAAAAATTAATGAAAGCTCTTTTTTACCAAGCAACCCCGCGGTTAAATTGACGCGCGAGAGAGAGAGAGAGATTTGACGACACGTGTGGGTCGACGACGGCAACACACATGGAAACACAAACGCGCACCGGATTGTTATTTTTCTCAGGCAAACACAGCTCGGTATTTTCGTTCAAAGGTCTCCTCGCACTCTATTCAAGAGAGTCTTTTGCGCAAAACTAGCCGAAAGTTCGAGGTCAAAGTTTTGTTTGACGACTACGACGAGTTAGCTATTCTCGTCTCACTGTGTTTGTAAAAAATTCACAAATTTTTCCAAATCACCACCGCAGACGATTCAATGGATAATCGGAGAAATTCCACGCGATACTCGTTGATAAATTCCGCTGGAAATGTTTAAAGTTCAATTATTGTTTTTTTTTTTTCGTTAAGTCACGCGTCGAAATAAGGGATGGAATGATTGGAGAATGACGAATACTCGGGTTAATTTATTTTGATGATGGAAAACTATTCAAGAACGAAAAATTGAGTTTATGCATTTTTTTTTAAGGGATGACGACTCGAGATTAGGATGGATATTAGGGGATGATGAGTACTGGATCAATGTATTTCGTCGAACAAAAACGAGCCAAGAGTTACCGCGCTAAAATTTAAGGGATGACTCGGCAGCGGAGGGAGACAAGGATTAGGGATGACGAGCACTGCAATTTAGGGGAAACTCGTTTGAAGTTAATGTTTTATTGGATAAAATTCAACAAAAACAAATACTTGATTCGTATTTTCGCGGATTCTTTTTATTTTCCGTTCCAGAAGGAAATTCGATCGTGAGTTCTTTGCCACGTCCTCCGCGTCTGAGCGCTCTTCGCGGACTGGATCCGGCGAGAGACACGGTTGTGCGCGGCCCGCGCGCGGGCTCCGAACCGCGGGCGCGAGACCGGAGCTTTGCCGCTATCTATCCTCGCTTTACCACACTTGCATATGAGTATATCCAAGGTATATATAGCTCTATGATTAAAAGCGAGTACACATAGACACCCCGCGAACCAGGCTTTCCGGTTGCCCTTCAATATACCGACTCTCTCCATTATCCATCATCCACCCTATTCATTAGCTAGTAATTATAATCACGCGGTCGATATATATAACCGCGATTATCTCGCGATCCTTCTCCAGCATCTCAAATTTCATACATCTCGTTAAGGGGAGAAATAGAGTTAGACGGTTCAAAAAATCGATTTTTTTTTAATTTCATAAATTGTTAGTAAAACTATTGAGAAATATGTTCCCAAAATTTTAAATGAAAATTTCGACTCGTTCTATTGTTATAAGCCATTAAAGTGAGTAGCTCTCCTTCAGGCCCCGAGCGCGCTATTTTTTCAAACGCGTTTTTTCTGAAAACGACTTTTTTTGAACTTGCGTACACGCTAGTTTGAAAAGTTTTCAACCAATCGCTTTGAAAATTGGCAGTTACTTTCTTCATAGTATTGCGCTCTATATGAACCTAAAATCGGAATATTATCATTATTTAATATAATTTTTTTTTGCGAATAAAGTTGTAAAAAATGGCAAAAAATCATGCTTTTTTGTTTTGACCCCTGTAAAAAATTCAATTTTCTATTTTTTTTTATGGCATTTAGGTTCATATAGAAGAGAGACATATAATAGAAGTAAATTCCAACCTCGTTTGATTTCAGATGAAAATTGCGGCTTCCGGAATGTACGCAAAATGATGAGTCCGATTATGACCTACAATATGGGGTCGCTAATATTTTCGGTGTTTTTCACGGAAATTCTTCAAAAATTTTATAGTATATACTTAAATATATGTATAAAATATTCTCAAAGTTTCAATAAATTATATTCATTTTTTATACTATAAAAAAATTCATGAAAATCATTGAGAAAACGCTGTCCTAACCCCATTGCCTTCCTTAAGGATCGGTACGTGATCAAAAAAAAAAAAAAAAAAACTCATTTCCCAAAATGACGAAATTTGTGATGGTAAAATTAAATTAAAAAATCGTAAGTTGTCGCAAATTGTATACTGTTTGTAGAATAAACAAATGATTGTTAAACTGCCCGGGTACAATAATTTTTTGGCAATTTTTTTGTCTAGATTTATAAAAACATTGTGCAAGATTTATACAAAGACGGACCACGAAACTTCGTCGCTCTATACTATTATCATTCTCCCGAATTAAATTTTTCAGCGTTAGAAAAACAAATTGTAATTAACAATTAACTAATTGAGGAGACAAAAAAAATGAATTTTCAATTTGTGCAATTCAGGGAATTGTACAAATTGAAAATTACACTGTTCTTATACTCTGCCTCGTTCTTTACATTCATTTCACGAAACAAATAGTTTCTCTCTCGTGATATTTGATTTCAAGATACGAGATTACCAATGACCGATCAGATTACCATCAAGAGAAGGATACGCGAAGACGATATGCCACACAGTCTCGTAGCAACTATATATACACATATATACATATATAGGAAAGGTAATGCCGAGGCTCGTGCTGCCTCTATCTCTCTTCGATTGCTTTCTTTTCCTTGACTCCGACTATGCTCTCATCCGTTCATTCATCTCTCGTCTCTTCGCCGGTCTTTCGTGATCTCGCGAGAGCGCGGGCGATTGCCACTAGTAGTAACTATATATATGTATATATATATATCCACCTATATGTCGGGCTATCCCGTTATTACGTAGATCAGTTACGGTACGAGCACAAGATCGACTCGATTTCCCTTCCGCGGTCTCGGGAAAATCTTTCAGCGATTCGTAAACTTGGAAAATTGTCGATAATAAATAATTATCGTATGTAAGCGTCTATATACATATATCATTAATGTAATTTAGCCAATGAAATTCGTGCTTTCACATCGTGTACGAGGTCTGCTCAAAAAGTATCGCGAATTTTGAATTTCCGCGGGCTACGTATATTCGAATTTCGATTTTTTTGTGGCGTTAGGTTGGTACTCATGTCCCTCACTTATGCTGAAAAAATCGGCCATTTTGAATGTTTAGTTAATTGTTGACAGCCGTTTTGGTTAGACGTGTTTTGACTTGTCTTCGATTTTTGCCTATTCCAAAAAAGCAACTTCCATTGCAAAGATTGAGCTTTGGTTTCCACGTCATAACCATAAGCCCATGATTCGTCACCAGTTATGACCCTCTGGAGCAAATTTGGGTCGTCGCGGACCGAGTCCAACCGCTCCTTAGCAATGTTAACGCGACACTGTTTTTGTTCGAAATTGAGCAATTTTGGCACGAATTTCGCAGCGACCCGTCTCATGCCCAAATCATTGGTAAAAATCGAATAGCACGAGCCAACCGATATGTTTAGTTCCTCAGCAACTTCTCTAACGGTGATTCGACGATTGGCCAATATTATTTTCTTCGCTTCATCAATGTTTTCGTTCGATGTTGATGTGCTCGGGCGTCCGGAACGCATTTCGTTGTTCGTATCTTCTCGGCCCTCTGAGAACATTTTGTACCACCGATAAACGTTGCTTTGGTCCAAGGTAGCTTCACCATATGCCACAGTTAACGTTCGGAATGCGTCCGCGCACTTAATTTTCTTTTTCACACAAAATTTCATACAGATTCTTTGACCCATTTTTTTGGAATAGGCAAAATTCGAAGACAAGCCAAAAAACGTCTAACCAAAACAGCTGTCAACAATTAACTAAACATTCAAAATGCCCGATTTTTTCAGCATAAGTGAGGGACATGAGTACCAACCTAACGCCACAAAAAAATCGAAAATCGAATATACGTAGCCCGCGGAAACTTTTTTAACAGACCTCGTATTAAAATCATTTTACGATACAATAAATATTTTTAATTATATTTTTTAACGATAATTATTAATATCGACTAAATTACCCACTTCTGAAGAAAAATTTATAACCATTCTATCACAATGAATTATGACTTTTTTTTGTTTCAAATTAAACTCATAGCGTCTATTGATTTTTTTAATAATTCAGAATAATTTGTAATAATTGTTCTTCCGCAATGAATATTTTTCTACTATTCACATTTTTTTCGTACTGTTGACATTTAATTTTTTGTAGAATAATTTTTTAACGATTTTCCATTTGAAAATTCTGAAAGATATCCGACGCTCACGAATTATTCGTGAGAAATATTCTGGATGTTAAATTATTCGCTCATCCGTTCGCGGTAACGGAGGCAAGTACGATGAAGGCCATAAGGAGTTCTCGCGTGTATCCCGGTTTGCATTCGACGATTGATTTTCTCGCGATACCTGGCCTATGGACATATACACGTATATATATATATATCATCTCATCCCCAGCCTCTCTTCCTATCAAAGGTCTTTTTCTTACGTCAACTGGAAGAACCGCGTCTTCGCGGTTTATCGCGTATTCCCAGAGAGCAACGGTCTTCGCACGCCTCTTGTCTCGATGACTCGAGTTGGCTCAGTCTTTGCGCCAGAGGATTTTACACCGTTGTCCAAAGTCTCGCATTTACAACGTGGGACCTTCGTACATATAGAGGAAGGAGAAAAGACTCGTCGAGCACCTGATGCTCCGGGCTCTCGTTCATCTCGTTCGAATGAGTACATCGTGAGAGAGACAGAGTCAGAGAGAAAGAGAGACAGATAGAGAGAAGGGAACGAGTATCAGACTGTTGGGTGAAGAACGCGGATAGTGGACGACGTCTTACAGGTGAAGTTTTATCGGTTTATGAGAAACGATACGAAATATGTATATTAATCAAGAAGAGCTCTGTCTTTAATTTCCCAAATTTCTTCTTTTCACGCTACTCCTCTCTTTCTCTTCAATTCCCTCGGTTTCTTCTTTCGCCTGTTTCCCTCTTTTCCATCTTTCGCGTTATTCTCCTTTCCTTCTCTTCCTCATTCTTACTCTCTTATTTCCCTCTTTCACCCTTTCTCTTCTCTTTTGACCATCCCTCTCTTTCTCTCCCTCTTTCATAGCGCAGATCAAGAGCGTTCTCTCGGCGAACTTGCCGCTGGTTTACCCGGTTCTTGTTGCCTGTTTACGATCCTGGCATGAGCAAGATCTTACCCGGTTAGTATATATAGATATATGTATGGCTGCGTTTGTACCAGCGAGAGAAGTATCCAGGTATGGTCTTCCCTCTTGCGCGTTCCGGGCATGTGATGGCCTGACTCTCGCGAAGGAAGCTCTTTCCATGTCTCTCTCTCTCTCTCTTTCCCTCAATACTCCCTCTTTCTCTCCACACTTGGATCGTAGACTTGATGGCAACGAGACGTGTAACCGTGCCACTCTCGTGAAAACCATGATACCTTCGGGAGAGCAACGGAGCAAAGCTCGATCTCGTGTTCCTGTGCTGGACTGTGCCGAAGGAACGGTCGATGTACCATCGCGCTTTCGCCGATCATCTCTCACGAATTGTAAGGTTCTTTCCTTTTTTTAATTAGCTAATTCTGTCATTGAACATAGGATGATTTTTTCGCAATTTAAATTGTGCAATAAGGCAATTTTTTCTAATCGATACTGTACTTTAGTTTTGTAACGAAAGATATGAATATTGATAAGATTTCATAAGATCATTACTATTGATCACTTCGGAAAAGACTTTTCTGGAGTAGAGTCTGGGAATTTGATTAACGATTGCAAAAGTTATTTTGACGATGTGTCAATGACCGGCACGTTCATCTTGGATATATACCGAAGCTCCTGTACTTCACCGAGAGACCAAGACTCTTCAGGAACGCGTTTCGATCTATATAGATATAGCCCGGTATGTATAAAATCCATAAGCCTGTGTATATAGTTCTCCTCTTCTTCTTCCTACATCTTCGTCGACACGAGAGAGGCTACCACGAAGAAGAGGAACGAACCCACATCACCATCTTCGGTTAACAAGGACGTACCACCTGGACTTTTCGACCCTGACGCTCTTATTCCTTCTCTCTCTCTCTCTGTCTCGCTCCCTCGTATCATCTCAACCGTAGAATGATCCGCGGTAAGCTCCGAAACTGGACGAAATACCTCGTACCATAAATGGCCATGGAACGTTACGGTTCTCTCAAACATCGCGCGCGGACAAGAGATTGTTCTCGATAGCGGGATATCAGTGTCTCCGTGCGTATATAATAATAATGAAGACAAATTTATTGTGACCTCGAGATACGAAACACTCCCCTATATGTATTAGGGCACGTAATTTTCAAATTTATGTCGCCAATCATCGAGACTCTTGAATCTAATTATTTGTTTTAATGATTCTGAACTGGAAATCTAATTCGATTTTTGAACTGGCCGAATTTCGATGAAATTCGAATATTAGAATAAAGGTTTATTAAATAAACTTCACAATTTTTCGAAAAAAATACGTTTTTGATGATTTTTAATAGAAATTTCAGTTTTTCGAGGAAATAAATAGCGAATTCGTGATCAGCGGGAAAAAATACATCGCCTTAAGGTCTCAAAAGAAATTTAAAAAATCCATAATTTTTTCGCATTTTCGCAAAAATGAATTGTTGCACTGAAATCGTTGCCATTTTGATTCCCGGTGGAGTAGGAACCCCACTCTTCGCTCATTCTTTTAACGACCGTTCAACCTTTAAAATGCCGCTTCGTTTATTGAACTACGATTTTTTTTCGATTTTTCATAGATTTTTGAAGTTCAACCATCGATTTTGCGAATTTTTCCATACATACCCCTTCTCATTTTTTTCGTCGATTTTCAACTCGCTCTCACGGCTGAAATAATTGAGATATCGGGATGATCCAAAATGCATTCTCTAAGTCTACTCGAGACGTTTACAAAACTCCCCTCAAAATTTGAAATCAATCAAACAGGAGCCAAGTTATCGTCATTTGAAATTTTGACATTTTAAGATTCTGAAAAAGTAGGCAAAAAATGACAAAAAATTTTTTTTTCTTTTTTTTTCAATGTTTCGATACTCTATTCGATCAGAAATCTTCCGCTGATTACGAATAACACCGAGTTTTTGTCGAAAACTTGAAAAATTAATGGGAAAAACGCAAGAATGGAAAAAATCACTTTTTGGACGATTTTCAATGAAATTTCGAGTTTCTCGAGAAAATGACCACTGAATTCGTAATCAGCGAGTCAAAATACATCGAAATAGCGTCCTAAAGAAAAATTTAAAAATTCAAAATTTTTTTGCATTTTGGCCAAACAGAAGTGGCTTCACTAAGATCGCTGTAACGTTGCTTCCCGTTGGAGTTGAAACCCCACTCTGTGCTCATTCTTTTCGTAACCGTTCAACCTTTAAAATGCCGCTTCGTTTATTGAACTACGATTTTTTTTCGATTTTTCATAGATTTTTGAAGTTGGACCATCCATTTTTGCGAATTTTTCCATACATACCCCTTCTCATTTTTTTCGTCGATTTTCAACGTGCTCTCACGGCTGAAATAATTGAGATATCGGGATGATCCAAAATGCATTCTCTAAGTCTACTCGAGACGTTTACAAAACCCCCCTCAAAATTCAAAATCGATCAAACGGCAGCCAAGTTATCGTCATTTGAAATTTTGACATTTTAAGGTTCTGAAAAAGTAGGCAAAAAACGACAAAAAAATTTTTTTCTTTTTGTTCAATGTTTCAATACCCTATTCGATCGGAAATCTTTCGCTGATTACGAATAACACGGTGTTTTTGTGGAAAACTCAAAATTTCAATAAGAAAACGAGAAAATTGAAAATGTATCACTGTTTTTCGTCATTTTTTTAACTTCTAAAACGCGATTTATATTCTACATGTAATAGTGTAACGTAAGATATTATATCCGGCGATGTGGTTCATACGAAGGCCGAGTACATAATACGCCCTATCTGAAGTCTCTCGCGGGGTTGTCATATCGATTACAACGAAGGGTGATGAGAGGCATGAGAGAGAAATGACCCTCGAGAAATCGTTCGGCCATCAGTAACACGACAAACTCTTCATGCTCATGTTATAGCTCATAACGTGCATACATATTCGTGTCTCGCCATCATGATGATTGAAAAAATACAAATTGTTGACGACACTTGGGCCAATGAGTATATAGTCTACGAAGCATAAAAGACAAACGCGAGAATAGATTTATGATTTTCGGTTAATCCAAGAGAAACATCATCAGCGATACGATCTCTCGTGTTCAACGTAGCGTTAAGAGTTCCTCCTCTCCTCCAACTCCCCCCGATGATTTTCTTATATAAAATTAATTTCACTATGATTATCCACGTGAACGTACAAAAAACAGGATCATCGAAGGCCAAATTGTGGATGTAATGAGTTGGAGCGAAATGTAATTTTGACGATGATTAAACTAACTATAAAGTTCACCGTAACGTATGAGATTAAAATCCAAAGTATTATCCTCGTGCAGGAAGAACAGGACTTAAGCATCATCGAGACTTGTGTCGTATCCGTTAAACGTCTCACGGTTCCTCGAGTATACAGAGCAGAAATTGTCAACCGTGTTAATAATGAGAGTATGTGCAATAGTAGATTTAAATTAAATTTTCAACCAAGACACAGGATGATTAAATGCGAGTGAAATAATGCAAAAAAATTCCTCTGATATCAAACAGAATTCACTACATCGTCGGAATTGAATCTCTTCCCATGTCAGGACTTACATTAATTCTTTTACCGATAAAAAAAAATTATCCGCGTCGTACGTTTCGCTTACGGCAAGATTATTATCGTTTTTATACCAGACGATTTATTGTTAACTGACTATTCTGCACGCAAGCTGATCAAACTCATCGACAAATCACAACGCTATTTTGATTTTTTTTAAATCTAATTCCGTACCCTTCTGATTTGTCAGGGACGTTTAATGTCCCTTAAGGTAGTAGTCTGGTAACTTAAGCCGATTTTCATGTCTTTTTTGGATGGCGTTTTTTTGTAGGAAAAGAAAAATGAATCGTTTTGGATATTTAGGATGTTTTTATTTACATATTAAAGATACAAAAAAAAAATGTCGAAAAAATGTTTAGCTTATTATTATTATTATTATTATTGATCGAAGTTGGCCCCTCGAAAAAAAAGCGCGTGGGTGGCCCCGGTGATTTTGGCTCTTGATGTTATCTGAAATCAAAAATTCTTGATAATTCTTAATCTATAGACATGTCATTCTGGTCGGAACTACTGAAGTTAAATTTCATGGATAAATAACAAAATGGCGGGCAAAATAAAAGGACTTTTTTTTCCAAAGTACGCCATTTTGTTATTTATCCATGAAATTTAACTTCAGTAGTTCCGACCAGAATGACACGTCTATAGATTAAGAATTATCAAGAATTTTTGATTTCAGATAACATCAAGAGCCAAAATCACCGGGGCCACCCACGCGCTTTTTTTTCGAGGTGCCAACTTCGATCAATAATAATAATAATAATAATGAAATATTAAATTCTTTCAAAAAATTTTTTTTTTGTATCTTTAATATGTAAATAAAAACATCCTAAATATCCAAAACGATTCATTTTTATTTTCCTACAAAAAAAAGCCCTCCAAAAACGACATGAAAATCGGCTTAAGTTACCAGACTACTACCTTAAACAACAGCTTTTTTCACGAGATTATCCATCCAAAATGTGTTATCTATGATAGCGGGAGCACGAGGTAATAAAAACGACAGACAACTTAACGCAGTTACTGTGGAATCGACGAAACTTGAATTATGAGATATATTGAAACAGGACAAAGAAAACGATCCTCGACAGCCAAAGAGGAATCGTTCTTTCTCGTTGTATTTTATGAACTGAATGGATACCGGAAATAGCGGAATTCCTCGGATCCTAGAAACGATCATTTCCGATCGCATAAATTCGATTGATTATTCCGAAAAAAATGTGAATGGTTTCTGGAAAAATGAGTCAATTAACAACAACAACTAATCTTCTGTTTTTTGGCAAATGGATTCATTCACGTAATCAGTTATTACAGAAAAGTTTGGTTCTTTTGCTCACGGATCATTAAATTAAATGAACTCTCGTGTTAACTGAGCAACTTTTTTCTTTACGATTTTCGTAATATTGCCTTTAGAAATTTCGTTTTGTACGTATAAAATTTATTTTAATAAAATCAACGATTATTGGTCGTAGGGTGAATATGAAATTTTTGTAGCTGTATCTAAATGTTGATAGTAGGGGATAAAATGTTAGGTGGATGAGTGCAAGGGTAACGGAGCAACGGAGCTTCCCACAGTTCTCGCCGCCCTCCTCTCAGTCGCTCGTTTCACGATACGAAGCCACATTGTTTCACGATGACATCGATACGCTACCGTTTGGTCGAGCACGCCGGTACTTTTAGTACACACCAGGAGAACGAAAGACATCACTATATACGTATACGTGAAATATATAGATATATACGTTCTGCTCGAACGATACTGCAATTCGCACGGGAATCGTTCACACAGGCTCTTTCACGAACAAACACACAGGCGCGCACAGCCACAGGAACAAATTTAAAAAAAAAATGTTTGTAGGAGAGATGTGTGGCGAGCGCATACACTGGCAAAATAAAGTAACAGAGAACTACCTGGCCAGTTAACGCATTAGTAGTCGAAGCCCGCGTGACCTGAGTACACGATGTCGCGGCCGCGAGTTCAAGGAGATACCACCGACCACACCACACGAACGCTATATAGAACGTGTGTAAAGAGGAATCGACAATCTAGGCTCCCACATCCTAATCTACAACTCGATAGAAATTAGAGCCAACCCTCATTCCGCGATTGATTTTATTTAGAACTAGCTTCGCCCCGCGGTTTCACTCGCAGTCAAAATTTTCGTCCGCCGATTGAACGCGTTTCCGGTGCTCCTTAGGATCATAGCATAAAGTTATATGGCGTAAATCCTTTCTGAATAAACGCGCAATCTAATGCAAAAATAATTTCTCAAATCGGATTTGTATTTCCTGAGATTAACGCGTTCGAACAAACATACAAACATACACACTCTCCAGCTTTATTATAGTAGTAAGAATAGGGTCATAGCATAAAGTTATATGGCGTAAAACCTTCCCGAATAAACGGGCTATCTAAGACAAAAAGAATTTTTCAAATCGGATTAGTATTTCCTGAGATTAGTGCGTTCGAATAAACAGACGAACAAACACACAAACCCTCCAGCTTTATTATAATAGTAAAATGAACTTTTCTTTACGTGACAGTCGAAAAAAATACATTGAAGCGAAACGAAAAATAAAGGTAAATTGAAGATTAATAAAGAAATCATTCAGAAGATTGAAAATTTTACTTCCGAAATATCAGTAAGTTTTTTTTCAACCAATTTCGCGAAAGAATTTGAATCGAGCTAATTGTATAAATCTTTTGTGGACCGTGAAATTGCGTGCATGGAATAAATCAGTGATCACAAACTGTAGATCTATTTTTCGTCGAAACAATACGATCTTCGATTAATTTAATAGTATTTTTGGTGCACAGAACTAAGCAACTGTAGAAGTGTCAAAAAAAAAATCGATATGACGATAAAGAAATTTGACGTTTCACAACTGTCCGATTTAGATAATTTGACTGCTTGTTTTTTTTTCGCTCCACAGGGCAACGTTACAATTAATGATCGTTGGATGAAGCACCGCGAAGAATCGTGCGTGTATCAAAAATATTACGTCATAATTCATAAAATATGCTGACGAATGATAACGAGGATCAGCGAAACGCTTAGCTAGAACGTCGGCTACCGAGAAGATGAATTCT
The DNA here is from genome assembly GCA_958009045.1 of Oxytorus armatus. Classification (NCBI taxonomy): domain Eukaryota; kingdom Metazoa; phylum Arthropoda; class Insecta; order Hymenoptera; family Ichneumonidae; genus Oxytorus; species Oxytorus armatus. The sequence continues at coordinate 25,069,048 of OY253748.1, forward strand.
GCACGCTGACGCGGAGGAAATAGTCTTACAGGGTTCTTGTTTCCTAGTTATACGTTAGAGAAGTATATGCCACGAATGCTCGGTACTCGATCTAAATATTTGTCATCGATATTGGAAAAATTAAGGCTTCAAAGAAACGACAATTAAACCGAACGTTAATTTTGTTAATTAGCAACGCGCAGTACGAAAATAATTAGGATTCTATTCGTCAAAAGAATGTTTTATAATTGCCACAGTAACAGTGCCTTTCCATATAAAAAAAAAATGTAATTAGCCGTAAATAGTTTCAGCTATGCTCGACATTTCGTCGTGTATAGTAGAAATATATGTTAAGTAGTATTTTCCACTGCGTTTACGACAATTGAATAAAAATTCGAAGGCATTAAAGTAGTAGTCCGGTAACTTGAGCCGATTTTCGTGTCTTTTTTGGAGGGCGTTTTTTTGTAGGAAAATAAAAATAAATCGTTTTGGATATTTAGAGGATGTTTTTATTTACATATTAAAGATACAAAAAAAAATTTGTTTGAAAAAATTTAATAGATTATTATTATTATTATTATTGATCGAAGTTGGCACCTCGAAGTTTGCAGCCCGGGTCCTAACTTTTTTTCTACCGAACCGATTGCTTTCAAATTTTAACAGGCTACTCTACACACTTATAGTTCTCGTCGGAACTACCGATAAGATTTTTTACCCCTAACTTCTTATTTTACAACCCCTTCTTTGCTAAAGTCCTTTTATTTTAGCAAAGAAGGGGTTGTAAAATAAAAAGTCAGGGGTAAAAAAATGTCTCGGTAGTTCCGACGAGAACTAAAAGTATGTAGAGTAGCCTGTTAAAATTTGATAGAAGAAAATTCAGGACCCGGGCTGCCAACTTCGAGGTGCCAACTTCGATCAATAATAATAATAATAATAAACTATTAAATTTTTTGAAAACATTTTTTTTTGTATCTTTAATATGTAAATAAAAACATCCTGAATATCCAAAACGATTCATTTTTATTTTCCAACAAAAAAACGCCCTCCAAAAAAGACATGAAAATCGGCTTAAGTTACCAGACTACTACCTCAAATCTCTCGAAATTTTTCTTCGCCTCTGTCAAAAATATAGTCGGACGTGCCAAAAAAAAAAAAAAACTTAACGGTTTTCTCCCACGCAAATTAACAACCGTTAGCTCATGTTTCTCCAGTGTCCCCGCGTCTTTGCTAATTCCATTGACTGTTAAATATCATTGAAAAGTATACAAGTAAACGAGGAATGAGAAAATTACACGAGTATCTCTCCTCGTCGCGTTAGTCTATACACAAGACACGATTAAACCTCAGCGTCGAGGGTTTAATACTATTTACAGCGTTCCACGGAACTTCGGAGTGCAACAACATCGGTCCAGGTGACCAGACTCCAATGATCCGGAGTTTCCACGATCAGCCGAGTCTCCCGTACCGTATATCGATCCCAAAAAGACAAAAAGGTCCGTCGTCGAATCGTTTTAAATGTAAAACAATGCGCGATACGCCCTTTTGACATTTAACAATCGATATCCATACGTTTATCCGGATGTGTGTGTGTGTATGTGTTTGTCACGGGAGTGGAGGCAAACGTTCTTGGCAATGAGTTTTCGATTTTTTGCCAAGTGTGCCGTGGCTCGAGAGGGAATACTGGGATGCTGGATTGTCGTGCGGGGCGGCGGCATCACCGACGGTCAGAGAGGAATGAGGAGAGAAGCGGGAGGACTATGTTGAAGATGAAGGCACGAAGATGGTAAAGCCAAGTATAAAGTAAGGCTCAGTGTGTGCCCTGCCCGGTGACTGAACCCACACCGCTCCTCGACAACGACGACGAGAGAGTAACAGCACACAAACCCCGAGAATTCACCCGTTCGGCGGCCCTCTTGCAATTCTACACACACACACACACACACATACATACAAATGCAAAAAGAGACAGGGAGACTACCAGTCGCGAGAGGACGAAACCGGAGGAAGAAGCGGGATTCTCCTGGACACATATGTGTATACGTAAATGTGTGTATGTACAGAATGGGTACATACATGAGGGTACATGTTGTGATCGTACGTAAGCGCGGAGGTGAACATCATCTCTTTTACCGTAGTGCAAAATTGGAATGAAGAATCTGGTCGATTAACCGGCTACTTTAGTTCGTCAGTTAATTTTTTTTTACGTTTTCCACTATATGCATATTAATTACGAGCTGAGCCCTGCGGTTTCACCCGCGTTAAATTTCCGTCCTCCAATTCGACGTGCGCCGCTGCTCCTTAGGGTCATAGCATAAAGCTATATAGCGTAAAGCTTTCCTGAATAAACGAGCTATGTAATGCAAAAAGAATTTTATAAATCAGATTAGTATTTCCTGAGATTAGCGCGTTCAAACAAACATAGAAACTCTCCGGCTTTATTATAGTAGTAAGATTAGGGTCATAGCATAAAGTTATATGGCGTAAAGCCTCCCTGACTAAACGAGCTATCTAATGCAAAAAAAATTTTCCAAATCAGATTAGTATTTCCTGGGATTAGTGCGTTCAAACAAACATACAAACTCTCCAGCTTTATTATAATAGTAAGATTAGGGTCATAGCATAAAGTTATATAGCGTAAAGCCTTCCCGAATAAACGAGCTATCTAATGCAAAAAGAATTTTCCAAATCGGACTAGTATTTCCTGAGATTAGCGCGTTCGAACAAACATACAAACATACAAACTCTCCAGCTTTATTATAGTAAGTAAGATTATATGTCGTTACTCAAGCACCCATTATTATCTGGTTGAAAATGACAAAATAATTTCCCAATAATCAACTTGTTAAGAAATTTACTTGCAACGAGAGATAATTAATTGAGGAAATATGCCGTAGGGGGAATCATATATACTATATCGACGCTGCTTACGAAAAGTAGCACGATTCAAATTTCTTACGAAAACTAACACGTTTCGAATTCCACTACGAAAATCAACACGTTTCGATATTCGACGCGAAAACTAGCATGTTTCGGCTTTCATCGCGAAAACTAGCATGATTCGGCGTCTGCCGCAAAAAGTGGCATGTTTCGGCTTTCGTCGCGAAAACTAGCATATTTCGATTTGCACTGGAAAAATTAGTATATTTGCCGAACTAAATCGAATAAGATTCAGAACTTTCACAAATGTTTTAATAATTTTTTCCGGAGCACCATAAGGAATAAATGAAAAACATTACGGGAGTATCGCCCGTACACCCTTAAACATTTATATTCGTTTTCTATTAAAAAAATAATAACATTATTGAAAATACGATTCGCAAATACGATACGCAATATTCCACGACTCAAAAACTAAAATTGTTAATCAATGATATTTTTCATGACTTCAAGTTTCGGAGTCAGCGATGGAATTGAACAAAATTATTGTTTATAAAAAGTATATTCTACTTACAGTCTGAAGAATCGTTCATTGTGTTTTTATTTCATAAAAAAAAACACAATTTCGGAGTGATCAACGACTAAAGTATAAAGTACAGTATAAGTATAAAGTACAGTTGACAAAATTTTCAAAACAATCGATTGAGATATCTCGAGAAATGTCAGGTCTTGGACGAAGTAGCAAGAGGGAAAAAAACTGACATTGTTAACTTTGCATACACTGCAATTGTTTTCGATTTTCTTTTCTCTAATTTTTTTGACCATGGTTTTTTTACTCCAAAATGACGAGGCATTTGCCGTTTGCCATCTTATGATAAGACTAGCAGACCAAAATTCAAACAGTAAAATATGTATGAAATAAATTCAAACAAAAAATAAAACAGTATAAAATGACAAGCATAAATATTTCGTCAATTTGGAGTAAAAAAGGATGTTCAAAAAACGTGGAGTAAAAAATGAGAAACACTTCCAGTGATACTGAAACGTGCTAATTTTCGCGGTGAAAGTCGAAACCTGCTAGTTTTCGTGGTAAAAGCCGAAACACGCTAGTTTTCGTGGCAAAAGCCGAAACATGCTATTTTTCGCGCAGATATCAAGCGTGCTTGTATTCGTAAGAAATCTGAAACATGCTAGTTTTCGTAAGCAGCGTCGATAAATCGAATGCAAAAAAATGGTTAGCCATCGAGGGTATTCAACATTCAACTATTGTCTCTCCAGTTTGAGGCGAAGAGATTGTGTCGAACGAATAATTCGAATCAAGTATTTTACCAATGAAAGGACCCACGAAATTCGCTTTTAAGTTAAAATGAAACAAAAATGTAGTAAACAAACTATTGAACATCGGCTATCGGGCTGTAAGGTCAACGATCAAGTTGCAAATCACGTAGTAATTAATTTTCCGAAACGTCTAAAATTTTCGCGTCGTGGCATAACAATAATTGCGGTGGATTAATGTTTTTTTTTTATTCGAAAAGTTAAATGCAAAAGAATTTAGCTTTCCAGCTTTCTCTCATGCACCAAGAAGTTTTCGTTATAATTTACGAGAAAGAAACGCTCTCACATAGAGTGCGCACGTGCGCGCAACAACCGGACGAATTCTCGGGTTTCCGTGGAAGAGAGGTTGCCTCTAGAGAGGAACGCTTCTGGATGTTGTACCACGTGCATAAAAAGAAACGGGGTTAACTCTTCAGCCTCCACTTTGCCGTGGTACCGTGCACCACGAGTATTAAGTTCGCCCTCGCAATAACACGATGCTAAGCGAAAACCTCGAGAAATTTGTGTAATTTTGTTTTTTCTTTATATTCCAGAGTGACGAAGAAAAAAAGTTTGTTGAGATGAACGACCTCCAGTTAGTGAGTGCTATTTGTAATGAGGTTAATTTTTATAGTCAATAAAAAAAAGTCAATGGACATTGTCACTAACTGGGCTGTTCCACCTTTTGAACAATCGTAAGATTAAAAGAAGAAAAGCCCTTACCTTATCCTCGCAGGTTTTGTGGCACGTGTACTTGCAGACTGTTAACAAAAATAATGAAAAAAAACCGACATTACTATTCGAACATTCAACTAATTATTCAAATTGTTCAACAATATCTCCTAATTGAAATTCTTCATAGAAATTCTTCGTGTTCAACTTCATTGGTAAATTAAACAGTTTCAGATTCGTTTGATTCAATGGCTCGAGCTTTAGCGATTTAAAATCGTGCGCTAAAAAACAGAAGAAACAAATGAAAATTCGAACTTTGGCGCTCTTTAACAACGCGCCAAGAGAAAAGATCTCCGGGCGAGCGATCTAACGGTATGTGAAGGAAACATTTCGAGCTTGGAAGATAAATGAATCGTAATTGTATACCGACTGAGCGACTAGAAACGCTATCTCATGGCGAGTCGAACCAAATGAAGCAGCGAGCACACATTCTCCACTCTGGAGAGAGCAACATTATCGACTTACCTCTGCAGCAGGAGGCCTGTTTGATCATCGACTGGTGACAGAGATGACATGGTCGGGATCTTCGAAGTTGTTTCGTACGAAAAACATGACACTGAGGCTCGAATTCACTCTGCAAATAATTCACAAAAATTACGAGATAAATTAGAGCACATCCAGATTACGGACATTTTTTTCATTTTCTTACAGGGGCGTTATCGTGTTCGACTTTCGCCCTATCGATCTAGAACGTCCGAGCGTCTCTCGACGCAGTACGTGATTAAAAAAGGAAAATTAATCATTACAACCCGTCATTATCCCATCAAGATATTCGATGAATGTTCAACCCTATTGCAATAATTTCCTACTCTCAGCCACTACAAGTATAATCATAGTACTTCAACTTCCAATCAATCACGATTGAACATAAAGTTGATCAATCAGAAATCCGATGATAAATTTGCAATGTTCTTTTTATCTTTCGGACGTAACTGCTGTCGTTTAAATATCCGCTTTAAAGGAGATATTGTAAAATAGCAGTGTCGCAATACTATTTTTAAGAAATTTTCAAACCTCCCAATTAATGGTACCGCGGCATTCGAATCAACTCCACCTGAAACGGTTCTTTTCTCGAAAAGAATCGATTTTACTTTTTTTTTTTAATATTCAAAGGGTCCGCAGGACCGTAAGGGTAGATCTGACATAATTTGCTGTTTGATAACCGAAGAGTCCATAAGAAGTTTATACAATCTGCGACCAAAATGGTACCATTTTGGATTGACCAACACCCCGCTTTTAAAACTCCATTTCCTTTCGACCGGAATGAGTCGAGATATTTTTTCTCACGGAATTCACGAGCCCACAAAAAGCCAATAATATCCATAAAGACAAAATATTTTTTCGGCTTGGACGGGGTGCCAAATTAATGGACCTAGTCTCGCGGACTGTAAAAGAAAGATAGTAACGTTAGTATAGACGGAGGGTGGTTAAAATAATTCTTCTGGTGGGTCTGACACCGCGTTAATCGTCCGCAGGGACGAAATTAATGAAACAAACGTTCCGGAATTTCGTTACAAAGTTTGCCTTTAAAAATGTTCCTTTTACGAAGCCACACCGCGAATTAAACGTTCTCGAAAAACAAGATTGGATCAAAAATCCTTCCGATACACCATGAAATATACTCGGTACACGTATAACGCTAAGAGCATAATCGTGTGCTCACGCGCGTTATTGCGCCGAGGAAAACGAAGGGATATGCCAACGACTGTGGGATCTCGAGCTCTGTTTCACTGGCTGCTGCCGTTGTGTACTTGGTTGATGGCACCGAGGATCCTTGGTATGCGAAATGCACGTGGAGGATAAAGCGCCTCGAGGCGCGCTAGGATTCTAAGATGCGCGGCTCCGATTACACGCACGCGATCCACGCGCGCGCTCGTTCACCCGTCGACTTCAATACTTTCGCGATTCTACCCACAGCCTCTTCCTCCTCTTTTTTTCATTGGCTACCTGGGAAGCTCAACCTTCGCTATATACCCCTTTTTCCGTTGTTTTTCTGTTTTTTTTTTATTCTATTTTTTGCGGTAAAGATCGTTGCAGTTTTGCTATTCTTCCTCTAGCGCTTTCACCGCGGATTTGCCGCGGCGCACGTTTCCTTATCGCGTGGAAGCTCGCACACGAGCGAGAATATAAGCCGGTGAACGCAAACGAGAGAGAAAGAATTCACATCGATCGAGGATCTGTACGCGGTGAGCGAGTGTACCAAGAGCGCTGTACGCGAATTCCAAAGTGCTTTGGGTACGGTTGCGCGCGGAGATTTGAGCGCAACCCTTTGACCAACGGCCTTTGAACGTTCCTATATACATTTATATCCAATTCGATCTTACCGCTTGATATTATTCGTATATTATATGCAACTCATGTATCCGCATATTTTGATCTAACAAAAGACAGCATTGGAAAATGTGGAATACCGAGAACTATTCCACTTCTTCAAATACTTTCGTCAAACTTACTGCATCTGATTCACGAAGAATGATCATTGTTCTAAAAGATTAAAAACCGTACAAATTGAAACTTGCATATTGTGATTCCTCGATAAATATTGCGAGTTCACAAAAAAAAAAAGAAAGGGATGTTAACAAGGGGTTGTAAATTGAGTCCATTTGATGCAAAGGAAAATTCTTTTGAGAGGCTGTAACAAATTATACGTAAATTTTTTTAAGTGATTAACGATTATCAATGACGATTAGATTCTTTGATCTTGCCGTCGTTTGGTAAAAAAAAAGGTAAAAGAGCTCGAACGAGAAACGATCGTGAAGAAAAATATACGGGGGATGGATGTGAGAAGCAAGGGGGTTCGTGGGATAATGATGTTCAAGGGGGCGCGGAGCAATGTTCGCGTCTGGACAGACTTGAACGAGTTCGTAGTACTCCAAAGAGCGATTTTCGAGTGTTATCAAGTGCTCTCTGGTACATGTTTCCTATATTCTCTGCGGTATACGTATCTCTTTCTCCCCGGCGAATTGCGCGTGAGTTATTATAGTTAAGAACAGTTTTTAGTCGTGTTCCAATGATTGGCAATCCACAAAGTAAACCGTCTCGAACAGAAAGAATCACCGATATGCCAATGACTGTTTATATCATCCGTTTCATTCTCGTTAGTCACTGTACCGGTTTCATCCCTTGGTTTAACGCGTAAAACCACACGAACGGAATAGACAAAACGAACGCTAGACGAGAAGATCGAGCTTACGAAAAGGATAGAAAGAGGAAGAGTATCGAGGGCGAAAGAAGAGTACGGGAACAGAGACGAGCTTTGTCAGAGAATTCTACACTCTGATGGATACGACTCTCTTTTCTCTATCTCTCATTCTTTCTCTGTCTCTCGGGCGATGTTTGCGCTTTGGCTGAACGCGTGAGAGGTTGCTCCAGCATCGCGCGCGCAGTACCACTAATACTACACATCAGGAAAGAACACCGGCAGCGCACTTGGACTTGCATTAAACTGCACACTCTACCCTCGCGCTCTTCTGCAATATATGTAAACATAGGCACACACACAAAAGCCTTGAGAGTCTCAGCAAATGCCGATGCTCCCTGGTAGCATCCCGGAACGATCAAAGCGATGCTTTTATCTTTTACCCCAGACGCTCCGCGAACGAAATTCGCATCGCTGCTCCTCCAGCCAACAGAGACATTCGGAATCATTTCGCGGAAATTTTCGCGCAAACACATCGAGGGAATCGGGAGGAAACGAAAAAAAAATCACAAAAACGATTCGCGGGTACAAAACGTACAAAATAAACGTGATCGAATCGACAAATTTTCATTCAAAATATCCGACGTCCGGGCACCGTTAAAGGGGTTGAAACGACCGGAATTTCGGACTGTTACTCAGATGTTAAAACTTGGAATTCAAGGAATTTTTCCAAAATCTGCTTAAGTCTGTTAATCACAACGGAATAACGATCGAAAAATTGGCAAAATCGACGTTTCCACATCCGCATCTTTTACGATCTCGTTCAACGTTCATCCGTCATTAGATCCCATCGTATTTCGATTATACATTATGTACTTGTGACTCTGCGGCTACCGTTCGTCCGTATAACATGTGGTTTTCCGTTCTCTCACGAGCATCACGTACCCGAGAACGTTACTCATTGTATTCTAATCCTCACAATCGTGTACCAGCCATACGAGTTACGTCACGAGGTCGAATCGTAAATATAGATATAGGAAGGTGTGCATATGAGAGAGTAGCGCATTAATAAATGCTAATCGCTAAAGGAGTTTTGCAGCGCTGCGATGTATTAAAGTCAGCAATGTCCCCGTTTCAGCTACTGTATTTTCTCTCTGTCTGTATTACAAGTTTGTAGATGCCGAGGCCGTAATGGTAACTCGACAGCGATTGAATTATCGACGATACATTGTTTAAAAAATTTGTTAAAAATGCTTCAACAATGATACACGAACGAGAATTCATTGAGCAAAGGATGACTTTGAATCGAAAACTCAATATTCTCGAACTTCGATGCTCGATTCACTTTTCACATTGATATTGGTCATTAACATTTAAAGATAACATTTTTTTGCAACTATATTCGCGCGGGTACAAGCGACGGATAAAATACTCTTCCTATCTCGAGTTTCTGGTGTCTGGCGTGTCGCCTCGACTTGGATATAACGACGTGATTGGTGGGGTAATTAAGTGTGACACTCGCCAACATAAAGTTCGAGCACGTAAAGTCGAATGCCGCCATCGCCCATACGCAATCATCATCGTATATACAGTGTGTCACAAAACTAGCACGTCAGAATGACACGGGGCGTTAGATTGGATCCGGAACTATGAGAAAAAAAAACAAATATGACCTCAGTAAAAGTCTCATGGTTTTCCAAGAAAAATCGTCGTTTTGATATTTTGGAAAATCGCTACGTAGTACCTGTTATTCGGCTACCGTTGCTATAAAAGTCCACATCGTTAGCATATCAACGTCCAAATTCACCACTAAATCCTAAAGTAGTCAGAAACACAAAGGAAAACAGCGAGATAACAAGAATAACGATTTTCCGAAATATCAAAAAAGACTATTTTTCGGACAATCCCTATTCTTGTTATCTCGCTGCTTTCGTTTCTGTTTCTCACCACTTTAGAATTTCGTGTGAATTTGGACTTTGATTCGCTTACGATTTTAATAACAAGAATAGCGATTTTTCGAAAAATCGAAAAAGACAATTTTTCGGACAATTCCTATTCTTGTTGTCTCGCTGTTTTCATTTGTGTTTCTCACCACTTTAGAATTTCGTGCGAATTTGGACTTTGATTTGCTTACGATTTGAATAACAAGAATAGCGATTTTTCGAAAAATCGAAAAAGACAATTTTTCGGACAATCCCTATTCTTGTTATCTCGCTGCTTTCGTTTCTGTTTCTCACCACTTTAGAATTTCGTGCGAATTTGGACTTTGATTTGCTTACGATTTGAATAACAAGAATAGCGATTTTTCGAAAAATCGAAAAAGACAATTTTTCGGACAATCCCTATTCTTGTTATCTCGCTGTTTTCGTTTGTGTTTCTCACCAATTTAGAATTTGGTGTGAATTTGGACTTTGATTTGCTTACAATTTGAATAACAAGAATAACGATTTTCTGCAATATCAAAAAAGACAATCTTTCGGACAACCCCTATTCTTGTTATCTCGCTGCTTTCGTTTCTGTTTCTCACCACTTTAGAATTTGGTGCGAATTTGGACTTTGATTTGCTTACGATTTGAATAACAAGAATAGCGATTTTTCGAAAAATCGAAAAAGACAATTTTTCGGACAATCCCTATTCTTGTTATCTCGCTGTTTTCGTTTGTGTTTCTCACCAATTTAGAATTTGGTGTGAATTTGGACTTTGATTTGCTTACAATTTGAATAACAAGAATAACGATTTTCTGCAATATCAAAAAAGACAATCTTTCGGACAACCCCTATTCTTGTTATCTCGCTGCTTTCGTTTCTGTTTCTCACCACTTTAGAATTTCGTGCGAATTTGGACTTTGATTTGCTTACGATTTGAATAACAAGAATAGCGATTTTTCGAAAAATCGAAAAAGACAATTTTTCGGACAATCCCTATTCTTGTTATCTCGCTGTTTTCGTTTGTGTTTCTCACCAATTTAGAATTTGGTGTGAATTTGGACTTTGATTTGCTTACAATTTGAATAACAAGAATAACGATTTTCTGCAATATCAAAAAAGACAATCTTTCGGACAACCCCTATTCTTGTTATCTCGCTGCTTTCGTTTCTGTTTCTCACCACTTTAGAATTTCGCGCGAATTTGGACTTTGATTTGCTTACGATTTGAATAACAAGAATAGCGATTTTTCGAAAAATCGAAAAAGACAATTTTTCGGACAATCCCTATTCTTGTTATCTCGCTGCTTTCGTTTCTGTTTCTCACCACTTTAGAATTTCGTGCGAATTTGGACTTTGATTTGCTTACGATTTGAATAACAAGAATAGCGATTTTTCGAAAAATCGAAAAAGACAATTTTTCGGACAATCCCTATTCTTGTTATCTCGCTGTTTTCGTTTGTGTTTCTCACCACTTTAGAATTTAGTGTGAATTTGGACTTTGATTTGCTTACGATTTGAATAACAAGAATAACGATTTTCTGCAATATCAAAAAATACAATCTTTCGGACAATCCCTATTCTTGTTATCTCGCTGTTTTAGTTTCTGTTTCTCACCACTTTAGAATTTGGTGCGTATTTGGACTTTGATTTGCTTACGATTTGGATAACAAGAATAGCAATTTTCTGCAATTTCAAAAAAGACAATCTTTCGGACAATCCCTATTCTTGTTATCTCGCTGTTTTCGTTTGTGTTTCTCACCACTTTAGAATTTAGTGTGAATTTGGACTTTGATTTGCTTACGATTTGAATAACAAGAATAACGATTTTCTGCAATATCAAAAAAGACAATCTTTCGGACAATCCCTATTCTTGTTATCTCGCTGTTTTAGTTTCTGTTTCTCACCACTTTAGAATTTGGTGCGTATTTGGACTTTCATTTGCTTACGCTTTGGATAACAAGAATAGCAATTTTCCTAAAAATGAACAAAAAATGAATTTGTTTATTCCGATATTTCCGGAGCCAATCTAACCCCCGTGCCACTCTGACGTGCTAGTTTTGGGACACCCTGTACATATAAATCCATGCGTACGTTGTGTATATACACGCGTAGTAATAATCTCCGATCGTGAATCATCAGCGTGATTTTCTTTCGAGCGCGTGTGGTACAGGCTCGCGGTTTGCAGGCAAAAGATGACCAAAAAAAAAACGGGGGGGCTTGGAGCGCGGAAAGCGGATGCTAGGGGAAAAAAAAGGACAACTCTAAATGTAGTCCCCGTATAGATGATGGTTATAATGACAACATCTCCCGTGTTGCCGGTTTGCGGGAGAGTACTATGGCACATATACGTGAGAGCACGAAGGAATCTTGTACATCTCGGTGAGAGCGTTGTAAAAGCCGGGTGCGCATCCGCGACGATGTAATAAGTACAAGTATGCCATTACACATCTCTCTATATATATCACAAATTGCCAACGAGTAGAACGGCGTAATCCACAAGCGTTCCCTTGTCAAATAACGTGACTTGTGTCCTCTTGTTTGCAAGAAATCGGATAAACACAGAAGGGTTCAATTTTATTTCTTTTTCGTTCACAACGAAGAAATCTTCGCTGATCGCCATTTACCCTCTTTAGATCGTTCGCGCGTGTATCGCCGGGGCGGGATGCCTTGTGAAGAAGTGAAAGAGCAAGGTACAGGGGCAAGAAAATCCCGAGCAGTCTACCGCAGCACAAGAGAGAGAGAGGGAGAAAAAAAAACCGCAGCAAAGAATTGCGAAACATCGAGGTTGCCTCTGTGTAATATCCAGTAGCCGCGGTATCGTATCTTCTTATAACCCGCGATTTATGTATCTTCCGACAGGATATAAAACACCCACGCTACTACGAATGACTTACGGAAGTTGTGCACCTTTTTTTTTTTCTATCGGCGTACAGACAAATCCCGACGTCAGCGTGTAAACTGATTTAATATTTTTAAATTAATTCATATCAAGTCAATTTACAATTAATCGAAAATAAATCCAGTTTCACTTTGTCGGAATTTCCATTAATATTTAAGTACATCTTGTAAATATCATATATTACCTCCAATTTAATTTTAAGGCTCTTCGAGGAAAAGATTAGCAAAAAAAGAAAAAAAGATCGTTAACAGGGGGTTAAAAGAAAACCCGGATAAACTGAGAGTCCGACTGTGTACGAGATAATCCCCGCTTTGACCGAGTGAAAAAAAAAAACAAACGCCGATGCATCTTATTATTAACCGTATGTATTATTACGTTGATGCCAAGAAAAATGTTATTACCCCATGCGTTAACGACGTGTAACGTCCATGAAAGCTGAGACTCGGTTCTTTTTATTTTTTTTGTTCACGTGCGAGTTCGGGGAACGGTCTGTGTTCCAGTAAGTTAGCGAGGATCTGTACACGCGATTGAGGAACAAAATATGAGCGCGGTTGAATAAAAAAAATAAAAAATAAATAACCCACTCACGAAACTCGACACGGTAACCCCTTGAACTGCGGCATCACAGAGTTAGTTTATCCAACATCCCCGGCTGCCATTCACGCGCGCCACGAAAGAAGGGACCCGCGAGTTAGCGCTCACAAAATGGCCCGAAGCTAATGTGAGCTCACGCCGTAAATGCTTACGGTATATATATATATATATATATATATATATATATATATATATATTGATGATGTAGAAACGTAAGTTTAGCGAACGAGAAATAATATGCATATAGATCGTGATGCTACCACGGTCCTTTGATCTATGCCAACATATATAACTTGCCCACAAGATGACGACGTTCGCGCGAGAGATTACGATGGAAAACCGCCAAAGGATCGCTTAATTCGTCCAGATCTATCATTACCAGTTTTCTAACGTCCATCAGGAGAATTCTCTAACGTACTTACGTATATATCATGCGAGTTGGGTAATCGTAACTTTATGAAACTTTCCCACGTATTTTCTAGCCTATTTTCGCGAGTTAAATCGCCACTCATATTTTCGTGTTACAGGTTAGAAGATAATCGCGCTGATTCATTGTGTGCCACGCGTTTTTCTCCTTAATTCCATCAAGCGTCATTGGTTAAAACGCGCAAAAAATACAAACATTACATTTCGAAGATTGTAATATAAAAATATTGATCTTCGTGACAATTGAGTCACGTAGTGAACGGGGGTCCATTGAGGCGTCCAATTTGAGGCATAATATTAAGGCACCAGACCACGGTAAAATTTTTGTTTTTTCATTTTCTGAAAGACGCATTTGTTAAGAATTCTCTCACCAAATTTTGTAGAGAAATTCGTAAAATTGACGGAGATACAGCATTTTAGGTGAAACCGTTCCAAGCCCACGACCGCGCCGCGCAAAACTTTGAACGCGTTTTTTTTTCGAAAGTACGTTTTTCAAACTGATTGACAACATATTTAAAAAATTATTTATCCGATTTGACAGACTCTATGACACCACGTAGGGATTTTTTTTATAAAGGGCCACCTTCTATATTTTTTTTCTTCATAAACGATGAAAATTTTCTGTGAAAATGAGAAATAAAATTCGCTGGTCCGTCATTTTTTTTTTAGATATCGAAATTCTCCTACGTGATGCTATAAACCTATATGTCTAGTTTATAAATATATTTTTTTTGTATTTTTCTGATGAACCGTATGGCTTAATTGCTGTTATCAACCACCAAGCAGCAACTTCGTCCGAGTGTCCTTTTGGAAGCGGCGTACACCGCAAATTATTCTTAAGATTAGAATAAAAAAATGTGTGTAGTGTCTTCTATATGTATACATTGAATGTTAGTATCAATAAAAAAAAAACTGTTCATCGTGTGCTCGAAAAAAATTATGAAAAATACACCCTCGTACCGCGCGCGCACCGTGGTCTGGTGCCTTCAGGAGAGGCTAAAGGTCAACATAGCCTCAAAAAATGTCCAACGCTATTGTCTTGGCGACGGCTCATTCGAATGGAAAACAAAGAATAGTGGAGCAGTTTGCGTAATTGATAAACGTAGACTCCGCGATGTTTTTTCCTTCTCAAGGAGCCTCAACCCTGTATCAGCTGGTTTTATTGTTATCGCGGTTGAACGTGAAGCACGAAATGGCCGCCCTTCTCGCTGCCGTGCCTGAAAACGCACGGAATTTTCGCCGGGTATATAATAATTGCAGAAAAGAATGACGCAAGTTTAAGTCTTGTGGAAGTGGTTTTTGCAGAAACATTATATTATCAACTAGGAGAGATCGTGGCAACATTTATTATACGCGCGGTTTGTGTTAAGAGGCTAAAGGTCGACATAACCTCGAAAATTTTCGAACGCTTTTGTCTTGGCGACGGCTTATTCGAATGGAAAACAAAGAATAGTGGAGCAGTCTGCGTAATTGATAAACGTAGACTCCGCGACGTTTTTTCCTTCTCAAGGAGCCTCATCCCTGTATCAGCTGGTTTTATTGTTATCGCGGTTGAACGTGAAGCACGAAATGGCCGCCGTTCTCGCTGCCGTGCCTGAAAACGCACGGAATTTTCGCCGGGTATATAATAATTGCAGAAAAGAATGACGCAAGTTTAAGTCTTGTGGAAGTGGTTTTTGCAGAAACATTATATTATCAACTAGGAGAGATCGTGGCAACATTTATTATACGCGCGGTTTGTGTTAAGAGGCTAAAGGTCAACATAACCTCAAAAAATTTCCAACGCTTTTGTCTTGGCGACGGCTCATTCGAATGGAAAACAAAGAATAGTGGAGCAGTTTGCGTAATTGATAAACGTAGACTCCGCGATGTTTTTTCCTTCTCAAGGAGCCTCATCCCTGTATCAGCTGGTTTTATTGTTATCGCGATTGAACGTGGAGCACGAAATGGCCGCCCTTCTCGCTGCCGTGCCTGAAAACGCACGGAATTTTCGCCGGGTATATAATAATTGCAGAAAAGAATGACGCAAGTTTAAGTCTTGTGGAAGTGGTTTTTGCAGAAACATTATATTATCAACTAGGAGAGATCGTGGCAACATTTATTATACGCGCGGTTTGTGTTAAGAGGCTAAAGGTCGACATAACCTCGAAAATTTTCGAACGCTTTTGTCTTGGCGACGGCTTATTCGAATGGAAAACAAAGAATAGTGGAGCAGTCTGCGTAATTGATAAACGTAGACTCCGCGACGTTTTTTCCTTCTCAAGGAGCCTCATCCCTGTATCAGCTGGTTTTATTGTTATCGCGGTTGAACGTGAAGCACGAAATGGCCGCCGTTCTCGCTGCCGTGCCTGAAAACGCACGGAATTTTCGCCGGGGATATAATAATTGCAGAAAAGAATGACGCAAGTTTAAATCCTGTGGAAGTGGTTTTTGCAGAAACATTGTATTATCAACTAGGAGAGATCGCGGCAGCGTTTATTATACGCTCGGTTTGTATTGCGGACATGTAAGTCGTATGTGCGGAGATTACTAGATGGTTAACGACCCACGGGAAACCAAGGTAGACCGGCCGGTTACATGCACGTAACTAACAAGCATGCGCATACATCAAAAGTCTTCAGTCATACCATGCATTCGGGAACTGGCACAGATTCGTATATGCATATGTGTTTATGCACGCGCGTTACATAGGTTGGTTAACTCCGTGTGTGATCGATGTGTTCTCGCGTGCCTCCTGTGGCTCCGACGGAATGTCCGACACCCTGGAGATCGACGAAAGTCACGCAAAAGCACACAAACGACGATTTATCTCGTGTCTTGCAGAGCGGATTTGTGTTTATGTATATATGAGAGATGCCACTCTCTCTCTCTCTCTCTCTGTCTCTCTTGCGGCATGGACCACATTTTTCAGCAATGATTTTTGTTATATTGCGCATATAGAGTGATAAAAATGGTACTTTGCCAGGAGATCATAAAACCATTGAAGAATGGAAGAAGAATAAGAAGAGGAGTCTACGAGAGGAGTACGAGATATCATTACATGTTTAGTATTCATTTAAATTCATTTGTCAATTGTTTATTATAATTATTTACCGTTTCAAACATTAATTTTATCATAATTTTAATCAGTTTCGAGGTAAGAACTGAACGATATTAATTTCAAGATTTACCTAATTTGTTCGTGAAGAATTAAGTCGCCAGGTGTATCGAACAGTGTACGATTTCCGACTCTCATATATTCCCCGGACGTCTACACGGTGGATATCGCGAATTATTGAAATTTCATTCAGTCACGTACACGCGAAGCCTGTGTGTACGCCACTTGCTCGTTCGCTGTGCGCGTACGAAATCAATCTCGTCTTTATTATTAATTTTTTTTTCTATTCTTCAATCGAGATTCAATCAGTTTGGAGGAAGGAGAAAAAAAAATGACAAAATTGCCAATCAAAGAATCTGCGTATGTTAAATAAAAGCAATTTCTTTGCGAGCTGCGGACTGTCGGTAATTTTGTATTTTTTTTTTCAATTCAATAAATCGTAATTTGATAGTCTCTATAATGTGCTTGGTCGGTTTAATAAAAATTAGTGAAAACATTTTTTTAACTTTATGCTCATTTATCTAGTAAATAGCGTTATATAGATAACTCAATGGCTTACAGCAAAATGACGAATTTATATATAAATATATATATATATATATACACGAGAGTTATGGGAAAAGGAACGAGCTACAACAGTTGGAATTCCAATGGCCGAGATCGGTTCATAGAGGCCACAAACTGCAGCGCCCTCTCTCGCGAGTTATCGTTATGGCCGTAGTATAGTTATCGTGACAACTTCGGGCTGTGAGAGATCGACTAGGCAGAATGCTCTCGACACTCTGTGCCGCAACACCATGCCGTGTGAAACAAACGACGAAGGTAAAGAACCAGAGAGAGTCGTTGAGATGGCAAAATCGGCAGGCGTCAAAGGACGAGAAGATTTCTCGCCCGTGAGACGTGTTGACTAGGAGAAAGAGACGGAGAAAGAGGACGAAGACGAGTGGGAGCTCCCTCTATGCGCGGCGTCGTGCGAAAGAATGAGAGAAGCGCCCTCTCGCGGTAGCGTCATAAAGCGCTCATCGAACCATTTTTACATCGTATCTTTCGCGCTTCTTCGTTGTTTCTTTTTCGAATTATTCCACCATCTCCGGAGATAGAAACTCGTAATTTTCATTGGCCACAAGCGAGAAAGTTAATGCGCGGAAAGGTGCCGATTATACATCGCTATGAGAGCGATATAATATCGGGAAATGTAATATAGCCAGAAGGGAATAATTTATATAAAAAAAAATAAAGAAAAATAAAATTCTCCGGTATCCAATGGCGAACGAGCGTATTTATATTTTATATTATTGCCATATGCGGGGCATGCGCGGCTTCATTAAATCTCTAACAATCGAAGGGAGTATATATAAGTACGAGGTCGGTTATGTGCGTATACATTAAAGAGGCTGCGCTGAGGCTAAGCCGAATAATAATAATAACAATAATGAGAGAGACTCTCGGGCGCATATAAAGGGCGTCGAAACCAACGAGCATAAAACCATCGGAACGACTCGAACACACGTGGTTCACAGAGCAGCGGTGATGCTGAATGCTCGTATGACTAGGTGAGAGAGAAAGAGAGATGAGAGTGAAAGAAACAGAGAAAGAGATTCCATAGGGCGTGCACACGCGTTACTCGGAAACGTCATAATCTCAGCCCACGCACTCGGTGGCCGTGCGTGTGTACACGCGTGTAGTTATTAATGCGTACCCGTCGACTCGACCGCGAGCTCGGACTTCAGGTACCATAGGTACCTTTATGTACATACGTTTATATAGATCGTGAACACGTATCAGCATTATACTATGAATATAGTAGGGTTTGTGGTACTTCTATACAGAAAGAAGCATTTTATATGCATATATTTATGTAAATGATAATTTTCCAGACACTAGATTGAAAAATGGAATTACAACTGGATTTAGACACTGTAATAGTGTTTCAACGCTGTTAGCATGCACCTTCGATGATTTATTGCTCCAATCAACGATAAATAGCTTGTTCGATAAGGGAATTTCTTTAAGTTATCAATTTTAATGACAAAATTTGTCTTTATCGTATTTTATCAACTTCTTGGGCTTCAGACCAGTCCTGGATTTCGTAAATTTACGAACTCCAGGCCTGTGTAGAACTCAAGACAATGAAATCCTTAAGACTACAATTACATCGAAGAGAACGACTCAAGATCGAAATTTGATGTGGTTAGTTCAATACGAATTTGATGCGGAATCCGGGGCATAGAAAATGAAAGCAATAACAACCCAGATAAGTTGTTTTTCATGCTGTTATTGTTCATCGAGCCATTATTTTCATAATTTTATGTTATCCCTGTTGCTTCAGTCCGTAACTTCATGCCATGTTATTTTCCAACCGTCGTAACATTTGCAAATGTTACGTAGACGTTTCAACGTACATGAAAGATCGTACGGTATACGGGCACATTTTAATATGTACTGGAAACAATATACAGTAAAAACGTTCTCGTGTCGTTTTGTCGTAACCGCACGCTCTCTCGCCGACCGTGGAACCATCAAAAACTTTTAAATATATATTTTTTCCTCTGTGTCCGTGTGTTGTAACGTTTCAAAAGGTTTCTCAGCTTGATCCCGCCTGTGACGGAACAACATCGCTCACGGTTCCCTCCTCTCGTGCGATGCGGTCAACTACTATATAATAATCTCAGACAGTTCGACGACGACGACGACGGAAAACGATCGTATAAACTCGACGTCCCGCGTCGTGGGCCTCGTCTCATTTCCGAGACATGCCGTGTTGCACAGAGACCCACAAAAATCGACGACCGGTAAAGACTACCCTCATGAAAATCCCGTAAAGAATAATATACGAGAAGAGACGAGAGGTCTTTCGACATTCGCAGTTGATACAGAACGTGAATACAGCCACACAAATTTCGATGACGTTCAGCGACTCTCGAGTATATTTTCATATCTGATGTAGTAATCTGTGAGTTTAGTTTGACAAGTTATTAATGTCATTTAATACGTAATTTCATACATGAAAAAAAAAGACAGTTTGCTACCAATCTCGATTTTTTCGAAAATATTTCTTCGTGAATAGGAGAAAGTTTTAGAAGAAATGAAAAAAAAAAAATTCGAAATAGAAAACAAAAGAAACAAATTTGATAATTTCCATACGTGACGAGATATAGAATTCGCGTCGAGGGACAATCGGGGCGCGCGTGTTGATGCTGTGAAAAATATGTCGCGTGGGCGCGTGCAATAATGGAGATCGCGAGAGCGCGAACTTCTTGACTCAACATGGTTTATAAGCCGATTCGCAAGATAGAAAGGAATAAATTACGCGGAAAGAGAGACCGAGAGAGATATTATAATCCGAGCATCGCTGTGAGACACGCAGAGACCTCATATTTTTTTCCTTTCATTCGCGATTCTCGTTTATTTTGCTATGGCAAAAGCCACAGCTAAGTAGCGAAACGCGACTCTCACGCCGACATAACTACTGGGATTTGTAATTAGCGATTATTTATCGAACCGCGCAGGTTTTTACCAGACCGGGAGACACCGGGAGAGACCGGGGAAATACGTCGTTATTTATAAGGAGCATACAAAGAAAACTTTTCTGACAAGCGGAACACGCGAGGGGAAATCTCGAGAGGGATTTTACGACAGGCAACCCGACGATTTAAAATTAATCAGATCTCATTTCAGACAAGACCACACGTGGCGCACGCGTGACGTAACATAGATATCGTTTTTTTTTTATACACCCCAATCAAAAGCATTTTATAACAAGATAATTGTAATGAAAAATTAGCTCGGTGAAATGTATTAAGTGCAAAAAATCGAAAAGAACAAAAGACGGTTGTTTACGATTAATTTTACTGAGGCATTTAAGGTGTTTACGATCAAAAAATCTCACGGGATTCTTATCAAATGTAAATGAAGCATAATCAACCCTGAAACGATTCCTAGCTCCAATAAACTTTTTATTTTCGTTGGATTTGTGCCTGACGTCAATTACCAATAATTGTGAGACAAAAACGTTTTTCTTTATGAGGGAAAAAAAATATTTTCCGGGAGGTCAATGCTCATATGCATTCACTCACTAAACTTCAAGTTAAGGGGTTACGAGGTCTGTTAAAAAAGCATCGCGAATTTTGAATTTCCGCGGACTACGTATATTCGATTTTCGATTTATTTGTGGCGTTAGGTTGGTACTCATGTCCCTCACTAATGCTAAAAAAATCGGTCATTCTGAATGTTTAGTTAATCGTTGACAGCTGTTTTGGTTAGACGTGTTTTGGCTTGTCTTCGATTTTTGCCTATTCCAAAAAATGGATCAAAGAATCTGTATCAAATTTTGTGTGAAAAACAAAATTAAGTGCGCGAACGCATTACGAATGTTGACTGTGGCATATGGTGAAGCTACCTTGGACCAATGCAACGTTTATCGGTGGTACAAAATGTTCTCAGAGGGCCGAGAAGATGCGAACAACGAAATGCGTTCCGGACGCCCGAGCACATCAACAACAGACGGAAACATTGATGAAATGAAGAAAATAATATTGGCCAATCGTCGAATCGACGTTAGAGAAGTTGCTGAGGAACTAAACATATCGATTGGCTCGTGCTATTCGATTTTTACCAATGATTTGGGCATGAGACGGGCCGCCGCGAAATTTGAGCCAAAATTGCTCAATTTCGAACAAAAACAGTGTCGCGTTAACATTGCTAAGGAGCTGTTGGAATCGGTCGGCGACGACCCCAAATTTGCTCCAGAGGGTCATAACTGGTGACGAATCATGGGTAGGCAAAAATCGAAGCCAAGCCAAAACACGTCTAACCAAAACAGCTGTCAACAATTAACTAAACATTCGAAATAGCCGATTTTTTCAGCATAAGTGAGGGACATGAGTACCAACCTAACGCCACAAAAAAAAATCGAAAATCGAATATACGTAGCCCGCGGAAATTCGAAATTCGCGATACTTTTTGAACAGACCTCGTATTTCTGTACATGCGATGATTAGTTGCGTAACATATACTAATTAAGAAGTCACGGGAAGTAAATCACATGATTACCGGTTTGGACAGCCAGGTATTTGATAAATCCGGTGCGTCCCTTCCTTCGATATGACATAATAACCACTCCTCTTCAACCCGCCCTCGATATAACCCTTGACGTTTCCCATATCATCAGCGTGACTGGCATAAAACGTTAAAAAGTAGCCTAGCGATGGCTCACGTTGACAGTCAGAGTGTACCAACAAGAGAGCAATCGTAAAGCTAATACGGCTACTATCGTGTGAGTGACTGTGTATATTCGTGTGCCTTTTTTTTCCATTCTCCATAAACGTCGAACTAATAAGATTCATTATTATCGTTAACCGGTGTACACACGTTTATGATATAATATATTCTATTATATATATGATATAATGCCATAAAACACGGCAGGTACGAGAAATAATGGAGCAGGTCGAAAATTCTCGGTTGAAAGATTCCAAGGAAAAATATTCCCTCCCTAACATTGTGGGACCACGTATTAAAACGGTTGACTTTAGAACGGAGATTTGAAGAAAGAAAACAAAAAAAAATCTCAAGCATTCTTTATCGATGTTTTCAACGGCGAATATATTCTCCCGGATATTCGAGCGTGCGGGACCCACGAAGAAATAAAAATAAAATTAATTACACGCGTCTCCTCACGTCGGCGAACAAAAATTTATCGTTCTCGGAAATTAAAACTGTTGTTGCGCGAAACACGCGTAGATCACGAAAGAATTCATTAAACGAATTTACTATTCGTAAAAAAAAAAAAGAACTTTTACGAAAATATTTATGACGAAAGTGTAGCTACGGTGTTAAATAAAAATGACGAAATACACGATACGAAATGTTTATATAATTCGGGAATAGGCATATTCTGGAATGTATTTTTTTAAGTCTATTTCTTTTTTCATTCGGCGCATCGGAATAAACAAAATTTATAAACGGTTTATAAGAATTTATGTAAATAATTTGTTGTTTTATTTTTGTATCGTTAGATCGATGGCTCATCGATTTTAACCTGAAAATCGCGTTGCTCGCGTTTGTTAGCTCTCGATGAACATTTTTTTTCTCAAGCGAAGTAAAGCATTCGCGGACTAACCCGCATATCTCTCTGTCGCTTACGTAATTTAAAATATCGTGTGTTTAATTCTGATGCGTGTATTATATATATATAGCATGACGAGATTCCTCCTGGCTCTGTCTGGCTAGGGTTCGCTCATACACACATACATATAGGTGAATGACAACACTCGAGAGTTTCTTCGCAGCAGCCGAGATACTAATTGGATAAATAAATTGTTGCCTCGGGTATCTCGTAGATGCGAGAAAATTCCAACTTTATATATATATATAGTATATAGTGTATATATATATATATATATACACACTATATACTATATATATATATATATAATATTTCGTACGAGAATTCCCGTTTATTTTTTTTTAGAACTTATGACGCAAGTCATCATTTTCTCCTTCAAGAATGATTTGTCTATGCTTGAAAATTTTTCTCCTCCAGCACATGCGCTCCTGATTACCGATCAAAGTAAGGAAAATTCTCTTGTCGTGGTAAAAATTCATACGAATAAAAAACGATCAACGATTGTGCTATTCGATGATGGGGCTAATGATGTTTAGTCATTGGTTGTTTATCGAGGGAGTACATCGAGAAGTTTGCCGTTGTTATTGTCAGGGATTACGTTCTTAAGGCCGTAGTCTGGTCTAGAGCGAGATTCTTGACGTCTCATTTCTAATGTGCAATAATGTTTAAACCGTTGAAGTTGTCTTGATGAAAATTTACACGTGCATTTATTGATCCTTAGTGAATACTTCTACATAAAAAAAAATATTATTTTTAATATTTTCATGTAGATTTTTGCCTTGTTGCAACATGGTGCGCCGAAACTAGCGCCTACTCTGGACGATGTTGTATGCATCTGAAAAAAAAAATATATATATATTCTCAATCTGTATGAGTATTCTGAGCTCTGGTAGCAGAATTGGTACTTAAAAAAAATGTTTGACAAAATGGCGGCCTGTTGAACTTTCATTAATGATGTTTCATACATTTTCGGGTATTCGACGAGTTATAAAATGTCGGCAAAATTATTGTTCGACTCAATAAAATTTTTTTTTAAGTACCAATTCTGCTACCAGTGCTCAGAATACTCATACAGATTGAGAATGTATATATATATTTTTTTTCTGATGCATACAACATCGTCCAGATTGGGCGCCGATTTCGGCGCACCATGTTGCAACAAGGCAAAAAACTACATGAAAATATTTAAAATAATTTTTTTTTTAATGTACAAGTATTCTCTAAGGATCAATAAATGCACGTGTAAATTGTCATCAAGACAACTTCCACGGTTCAAACGTTATTGCACATTAGAAATGACGTCAAAAATCTCGCTCCAGACCAGACTACGGCCTTAAGGTAATTTATTAGTTGATCATTGTCCCATAGGATGTTCGCCATTACTTTCACAGTGTGAGGAAAATGTTGAACATTGCTCCACATTTTTCGACTAAGGGGGCGAATAGGGTTAGACGGTTCAAAAAATCGTTTTTTTTTATTTTATAAATTGTTAGTATAACTATTGAAAAGTATGTTCCCAAAATTTGAAATGAAAATTCCGACTCGTTCTATTGTTATAAGCCATTCAAGTGAGTAGCTCTCCTTCAGGCCCCGAGCGCGCCACGTGTATAACCGAGCGGTCACTATTTTTTCAAACGCGTTTTTTTGAAAACGACTTTTTTTTAACTTGCTTACACGCTAGTTTGAAAAGTTTTCAACCAACCGTTTTGAAAATTGGCAGTTACTTTCTTCGTAGTATTGCGCTCTGTATAAACCTAAAATCGGAATATTATCATTATTTAAAATAATTTTTTTTTGCAAATAAAGTTATAAAAAATGGCAAAAAATCATGCCTTTTTGTCTTGACCCCTGTAAAAAATTCAATTTTCTATTTTTTAGTATATACTTAAATTATAGTATATACTTAAATATACGTATAAAATATTCTCAAAGTTTCAATAAATTATATTAATTTTTAATACTATAAAAAAAATAGAAGAAAAAAAAAAGAGAAAACGCTGTCCTAACTCTATTTCCTCCCTTAAAGAAACAAATAATTCGTGTATTTCGACCAATTGTCGCTGATATCATACGAATAAAACTTTATTTTCACCTTGTGGACACTCGAATAATTGAATTCTAACGAAAAGAAAATCATCATTGCCCTTAGATGTTACCCTTTCCACCCCTGTGCCAAACGGGAATTGAAACATGAGGAGCATTAACTTCAAGCACTGAGGGCCTGTTCCTCAATGCTTGAAATCTTCCTCCTATTTCTCTGTTTGCGCAATCAGAAACTCTCGTAAAATGCTCGCGCGCGACTTGGCAACGACACTGACGCGGATTCTTCGCTCGGGTCCGATCGTTTTTTTCCACGACCATGAGTAATCCACACGCATACTAGGCCTCTGGTTAATCTCAGTTCTGCTCCCCGTACGACTTTTCACTTGAAAGATCAAGACGAGCGAGAAGGAGAGATGGGCACGGCTCTGAAGCCGAAAACCCGCGCGTGAATCATCGCGAGACTACAAGCGGCAAACTCTTGCGAGGTTAACTTTCGTGTGAGGCTAAAAAGACTTCCGTATTTTGTATATTTAAACGGTCCTCGGACCTCGGCGCCACCAGATTGACCAATGCAAAAAGGCACCTACGTCGATAAACGTTCCGATAGATCGGTGATTCATTGGTTTATTTTCAATTAAGCAGACCGAACAACCGATTAACCAATTGGCGCTCAGCTTTAGAGCCAAAGAATCGTTAAAGACAAATTAAATTGTTGATTAAAAATGAATAGAAATTATGAATTGACGAAGAGCGATTAAGGAGTTATACGCAGCCAGGAGACCGAAAAAAGCGATTTTTCAAGAATTTTTCCTGTAAAGACATTTTAATTTAATAACGTAAAATTTTTTATACATACTGTGGTAACTTTTAACTTCATTTTCATATTTTTTATTTGTAAAAATAATGATTTTTAAAGCTGCTATACCCGATCTCCGGGAGCTTCTCTAAAAAAAAAAGGCGTCTTGCGATGATCACGATATCTCTGGATTGGATCATCCAAAATGAAAAAACGAAAAAGATTTCGTTAATATAAGGTATTAACTAGTGTTTGATCGAAGGAATAAGAAAAATATTAATTTTTAGCAAAATGCCAGCTTCTCAAAAAAAAAATTTGTTTTTCGATAAAAATGTTCGCCTTAAATTGTTTATAAAATGGAATATATTTGTCAGCGAGAAAAAACCTTCGATTAATCACTAAAAAATATATTTATAAAGCTTGGGTAAAAATTTGAGATTGATCGGTTCAGCCGTTTACGAGGAATCTTGCTCGCCGACTTTAAAAACGCCGTTTTGAGAAAAAAAAACGCATTCAAACTTTCAAAATCATGCACGGACGCTCCGAGACGTCTTTACAAATATGCGTGTAACTTCAAGAATTTTTATCGGATTGACATAATCTGTGTATATACTCAATTGACAATTTTCTGTGTATATACTCAAATACGAGGTCTGTTCAAAAAGTATCGCGTATTTTGAATTTCCGCGGGCTACGTATATTCGATTTTCGATTTTTTTGTGACGTTAGGTTGGTACTCATGTCTTTCGCTTATGCTGAAAAAATCGGCCATTTTGAATGTTTAGTTAATTGTTGACAGCTGTTTTGGTTAGACGTGTTTTGGCTTGTCTTCGATTTTTGCCTGTTTCAAAAAAGCTGCTTCCATTGCGATGATTGAGCTTTGGTTTCCACGTCATAACCATAAACCCATGATTCGTTACCAGTTATGACCCTCTGGAGCAAATTTGGGTCGTCGCGGACCGAGTCCAACGGCTCCTTAGCAACGTTAACGCGACACTGTTCTTCTTCGAAATTGAGCAATTTTGGCACGAATTTCGCGGCGACCCGTCTCATGCCCAGATCATTGGTAAAAATCGAATGGCACGAGCCAATCGATATGTTTAGTTCCTCAGCAACTTCTGTAACGCTGACTCGACGATTGGCCAATAGTATTTTCTTCACTTCATCAATATTTTCGTCTGTTGTTGATGTGCTCGGGCGTCCGGAACGCATTTCGTTGTTCGCATCTTCTCGGCCCTCTGAGAACATTTTGTACCACCGATAAACGTTGCTCTGGTCCAAGGTAGCTTCACCATACGCCACAGTCAACATTCGGAATGCGTCCGTGCACTTAATTTTGTTTTTCACACAAAATTTCATACAGATTCTTTGATCCATTTTTTGGAATAGGCAAAAATCGAAGACAAGCCAAAACACGTCTAACCGAAACAGCTGTCAACAATTAACTAAACATTCAAAATGGCCGATTTTTTCAGCATAAGTGAGGAACATGAGTACCAACCTAACGCCACAAAAAAATCGAAAATCGCATATACGTAGCCCGCGGAAATTCAAAATTTGCGATACTTTTTTAACAGATCTCGTATATGTATATTATGAAAATGAAATTAGCAACAAAAATTTATTTTGAAAATCCTGACTGCGTATAACCCCTTGAAAGACTTTTTTTTTTACAAGAATAATTGAAACGAACAATGTGTATTTTAGTGAAGAATGATTTGGCAAAGATGAAAAGATTAGAGTACGTTTGGTTACGGTATAGTTTCACGAATCGCACACACATCGAACGAAGGGGTTATATTCGACACGTCATTTAATGGGACGTTAATTAATAGGACGTTAACGGGCTCAACACGCGACCCTGCCATTGTAACATAATGTGAATGACGATGTAGTCTCTCTTGATGCACCGTTGCACGGACAGTCGATAATTGATATACAACGTCTATGCATATATACACACACATGTACTATAGTATATCGCTTCGAACGTGTGAATAACATGTTCCCATTAACTGTATGCCCCTATTAAGTCTGTCCAGGACGTCAAAATTCGTCGTCATTCCGTGTTATCGCTGCACGAGTCAATGAGAATTGTTATGTCACAAACATCTATGTATAACATGAATTTAAGTATGTAAATAGACCAGTTACAACTGCTAATTAAAACAAATGTTTCGAAAGACTTTTTATTGACGAAATATTTTTTAAATTAAAATCAATCCTTTTCGGAATCACTATTCGTAATTATTTCGTTTGAAAATAAGTTTTGATCAATAATAAAAAAAAGCTCAATGTTAAAAGAACGAATAAACCGAGGGACACTTATTTAAAGTCAAATCTTTTGTTGCCCATGGCAAATCATGGGCTTAATTATTATTGACAATTTTTATTTCGATGAAATAAAATGTGTTAAAGTTCAAAATCCAAAATTAGTTTTAATTCATATGTGGTAATAATAATTAGGCATTTATCTCGTTATATCCAAACAAACAAAAATGAACTAACATCAAATCATCTTTTTTGTTTCTTCCTCCGCGAGATTATCTTTCGTCTCAATGTGGTCTCTGGACCATTAACATTGTTCGTTGTGTGGGTGCACGCGCGCGCGCGCCCCTTCGAAACTCTCTCAGATGTTATAAAAAGTCTCGCGCGCGCGCGCGTCCGCGTGCGTTCGATGATAGAAATATTCAACGCCGAGACCGTCGACCACCAAGGTTTCTCATTGAACACACGGGCTTTTCGGGACCCCTTCTAAATTATGCTCAAAACAAATATTTAATGCTCCCTTCGCTGCTCTGGCAGTTGTCAACTAAGTTATAGATCGAATCTATTTTACTCACTGACGACACACATAACGAGACTGGTTCGTATAAACAGAGAACCTCACGTCAAATAGTATTAATGACAAGGCACGTCTAATGGAATTAAAAAAAAAACGCAAAATAATCGTTCAATACAAAGTATATGAAAAGATGTTTTGAAAATAGTTGGAAAACTCTTAAAAAACAATGGTTTTTTTTTTCAATTAAAACAGTTATTTGTCACGAATAAATTTTCTTTAATTTAAACACATTTTTGCCAAAAACATTCTGTATAATCAAAAAATCAATAGCCGAATTTGAATTGATTTAAGATAGTAATCTGGTAACTTAAGCCGATATTCATGTCTTTTTTGGAGGGCGTTTTTTTGTAGGAAAATAAAAATGAATCGTTTTGTATATTTAGGATGTTTTTATTTTCATATTAAAAACACAAAAAAAAAGTTTTTTTTTAAATTTAATAGTTTATTATTATTATTATTATTGATCGAAGTTGTCACCTCGAAAAAAAAGCGCGTGGGTGGCGGACTTTGGAAAAAAACTTTTTTTTCCAAAGTCCGCCATTTTGTTATTTATCCATGAAATTTAACTTCAGTAGTTCCGACCAGAATGACATGTCTATAGATTAAGAATTATCAAGAATTTTTGATTTCAGATAACATCAAGAGCCAAAATCACCGGGGCCACCCACGCGCTTTTTTTTTCGAGGTGCCAACGTCGATCAATAATAATAATAATAATAAACTATAAAAAATGTTCAAACTAATTTTTTTTTGTTTCTTTAATATGTAAATAAAAACATCCTAAATATCCAAAATGATTCATTTTTATTTTCCTACAAAAAAACGCCCTCCAAAAAAGACATGAAAATCGGCTTAAGTTACCAGACTACTACCTTAACTATTGATCGATGAATTTTCGTTTGATTCAATAAAACATCTTTAAGGGGGCAAATAGGGTTAGACGGTTCAAAAAATCGATTTGTTTTATTTCATAAATTGTTAGTAAAACTATTGAAAAATATGTTCCCAACATTTTTAATGAAAATTCCGCCTCGTTCTATTGTTATAAGCCATTAATGTGAGTAGCTCTCCTTAAGGCCCCGAGCGCGCCACGTGTATAACCGAGCGGTCACTATTTTTTCAGACGCGTTTTTCTGAAAACGACTTTTTTTGAACTTGCGTACACGCTAGTTTGAAAAGTTTTCAACCAATCGTTTTGAAAATTGGCAGTTACTTTCTTCATAGTATTGCACTCTATATGAACCTAAAATCGGAATATTATCATTATTTAAAATAATTTTTTTTTGCAAATAAAGTTGTAAAAAATGGCAAAAAATCATGTTTTTTTGTTTTGACCCCTGTAAAAAATTCAATTTTCTATTTTTTGATAGCATTTAGGTTCATACAGAAGAGAGACATATAATAAAAGTAAATTCCAACCTCGTTTGATTTCAGATGAAAATTGCGGCTTCCAGAATGTACGCAAAATGCTGAGTCTGATTGTGACCTGCAATATGGGGTCGCTAATATCCCCGGTGTTTTTCAAGGAAATTCTTCAAAAATTTTATAGTATATACTTAAATATATGTATAAAATATTCTCAAAGTTTCAATAAATTATATTCATTTTTTATACTATAAAAAAATTCATAAAAATCATTGAGAAAACGCTGTCCTAACCCTATTTCCCCCTTTAAAGTCCTCGACATCTTTAAGCTCCGCAGCTATAAACTATCGAAATATTTGAAAAATTAGGTTACGAAGCCTCGAAGCGACGCTACAACAAAAATTCCTTCGAGAACGACACCCTGTCACTCGTCAATTCCCGATAAATCCCGTTGAATACTCCGAAGGCCAATGAAATTTTTAACATTCGAACAACAACCAAAAGATTTCGATCGACGAAGAATAAATCGTTTTTCCGGATGTTTCATCGAGAACATTTCTAATCGTGCGTGGTCCGCCCACGTTTTTCGAGCAACATGGTGAGCCCCACGCAACAAGACCAGTGCTTGGCTCTCACGATTTTTCGTAGAATATTGTATTACGACCACGCGAATTTTCGATAAAAACGATCAAATTCGGTCATTCATTTTTTCATCATTTTATAAGATAACGAAGGCGAAAAAAAAAATTGTAGTCAGAGGCAGGTGCAAGTTTACGTGGAATGTCACGGGACATATGTATAAAAGGAAAAAAAATGCTTGATCGTCGTGTTTCACGTCAGGATAAGATTGAATATCAATTGATTTAAGGTCAACGTGAGCTATGTACCAAAAAAAAAAAAAAACAAGGGCAAGTACTCGCGTGATCGTTCAATCAAGAGCGACTATACGTTCGTTCGATAAGCCATCAGCGATCTGAACGATCTACGAGGAATTTCTCATAGAGAGAGAGAGAGAAAGAGAGAAAGAGAAAGAGATGGTAGTCTTGACTTGATCGAGAAAAAAAAAGTCTCCTCTTCGTCTCTCAATCTCCGGGAACGAGTGTATGAAAACGTTCGAGGGCAATTTACCTCGGTTCAATTGCCATTAGCCACAAGATCAGAGACGGTACAGAGGCGGGAGTTAGAGAGGGGACAGAGAGCCGGTTAGTACACACATGGCGAATATAATTTGGATCTTCATCGGATGAGGAAAGAAGTATGCGGGCGAAAGAGAAAGAGAGAGAAAAAGAGGGATAAAAGATAGGGGTAGAGAGAGAGAGAGAGATACCAATCAGCGGGTCAACGAGATATTGCCGATCAAGTTCAGCAGCCAGTTAACCGGACGGTTAGCCTTCTGTCGTCTAACAACTTAATGACGGGAATTCACCACTTATACCGCGCGCCGTTCTCTCCATCTCGCTTTCTCTTTCAATAGTCTTTCCTCGTCTTTCATCGTCTTTCTACCGAGCCCCGATTCATATACCCCACCGTTCTCGCATTATCAACTTCAACGTTCGTCTTACGCACCAACTATAACCGATATACAGTTATTGGACACTTCCCCCCTCCTGTCGCCCCGCTTCCAATGATTCGTGGTAAATTGTCTCGGATCTGTACATCAGGTGTGCCGATAACCATTTTCGTTGCTGTTTTAAGACCGTAGTCTGGTCTAGAGCGAGATTTTTGACGTCATTTCTAATGCGCAATAACGTTTAAACCGTTGAAGTTGTCTTGATGAAAATTTACACGTGCATTTATTGATCCTTAGAGAATACTTGTACATTTTTAAAAAAAATTATTTTAAATATTTTCATGTAGTTTTTTGCCTTGTTGCAACATGGTGCGCCGAAATCGGCGCCCACTCTGGACGATGTTGTATGCATCTGAAAAAAAATAAAATATATATTCTCAATCTGTATTAGTATTCTGAGCACTGGTAGCAGAGTTGGTACTTAAAAAAATGGTTTATTGAGTCGAACAACAATTTTGCCGACATTTTATAACTCGTCGAATACCCGAAAATGCATGAAATATCACTAATGAAAGTTCAACAGGCCGCTATTTTGTCAAAAAATTTTTTTAAGTACCATTTCTGCTACCAGTGCTCAGAATACTCATACAGATTGAGAATATATATATATATTTTTTTTCAGATGCATACAACATCGTTCAGAGTGGGCGCCGATTTCGGCGCACCGTGTTGCAACAAGGCAAAAAACTACATGAAAATATTTAAAATAATTTTTTTTTTTAACGTACAAATATTCTCTAAGGATCAATAAATGCACGTGTAAATTTTCATCAAGACAACTTCAACGGTTTAAACGTTATTGCACATTAGAAATGCCGTCAAAAATCTCGCTCTAGACCAGACTACGGCCTTAAATTACGAGAAAACCGGATGGGGTTCGGATAAAACAAAAAACAATTAAAAATACGTTCTTTTTACGAAAGTAAATATAAATAATTGCTCGAAAAAAATAATATTTATGTTCATTACGAATGAATAACGCATGTGACAACCGCGGTTCAACTTTTCATCCAGTTTACCCCGCAATTTATCACGACTGCTCTGTCTGTTTTTTTTTATTCAGACTATCATCACGCGGTAATATTTATAATATCCATCGAGAGAGAAAAATAAATAAATAAAACGCTTTTTTTTTAACTCACGGATGGACAACTTCCTCGCGGTCATGCTCTCGCAGCGGGGTTATCTCGTATTTTTGTAAGACTGTTGATTTTGGTGAAGGAGGCGCCCTGAGGCAATATTATTTCGTCTCGAGTATACATACGCCAAGCTAAACGATTTATTCGTTGCAATGCCAGACAATCGTTTCGCGTATCGGCAATATATGCTCGTCGTCGCGCGCGGCGTGTAATTATATTCCGGTAAAACGTCAGGTACTCGACGTCGCGGGACACGTCACGAGACACGCTCGCGCACGAGACAAATTGTTATTTCAAATGGAGGAGAAAAAAATCAAACGGATAATTAATCGGCTACCGATTAGATTTATTTTTTGGTCATTCAAATTGAACGATTATTAAGTAACATCGATTTTAATACACGGAAGAACAAAAAGAAATTTCCAACGTGTCCGTGAAATAATGCACTCGGCAAATAATGAATCAACGATGGAAATTAATCAATTCTTCTCTTCATTCTCCACGTGTTATTCGCGTGAAGGACACGCGATAATTCGACACAATAATCATTTTTTAAATACGTGTATGTATATAAAAAAAAAAAAGTGTTTCGACGATTTCTCACCAGAGGAAATATACACGAACGGGATTGATATGAAATTACGACTCTCTCGAGCGGATCCACGAGACTGCTGCTCTGTCCTCGTCGTCGCAATAATGATTGACAATTCGCGACGAGGACACATACGCGTTTGTACGGTCGTAAAAATCGTTTCCTTCAACGAGCAAAGGAATTACCTCTCGTGACGATTCGACATAGAGTTATAATATAACGTCACGTAAAATAGCCTTCCCCACCGTCGTCGCTTGCCCGCGGGCACGCGGTTAAACGAACGAGATATCCTTTCAGCGTGACACGCACAGGTTTCACTTATCGTTATTTTCCGGATAAAACTAGCAAACCGAGTGAATTCTCTCGGTTTTATGCAATACCCGCTCGATAGATGGTCATGTTCACGGTAACATTTTTTTCTTCTTCTTTTTTTTCATTGTCTCTACTCACAAACGGTACACGGACGTTCAGGTGACGGTCCTCGCCGACCGGCGAGAGTCGCGACGAATTAACCGCGGAACGACGACGTTCGAATTTCAGAGTCGATATCGTTGTTGTCGAAAATCTTTCTGAACGACGTTTCGGGCTTTTTCTTTTCATTTCTAACAGTGCGTGTGTGTGTGACAAAAAACAAATTACGGTGCACCGAAGTCCTGGTTCAGAATGGATGTAAGTAAATCGAAATAAAATTTAAGGAGTAATACGCAGACAGGTGATCGAAAAAAGGCGATTTTTCAAGAATTTTTCCTGGAAAGACATTTTAATTTATTAACGTAAAAATTGATATACTTATTGAGGTAACTTTAAACTTTATTTTCATATTTTTTATTTGTAAAAATAATGATTTTCAAAGCTGCCAATAGCCGATATCTCCGGGAGCTCCTCTCAAAAAGGTGTCTGGCGCTGAGCACGATATTTCCGGTTTGGATTATTCAAAATAAAAAAAAACAAAAAGATTCTATTAGTGGATAGATAAATCTAGGTATTGATCGAAGGAATTGTCGAAATTTTGATTTTTGACAAAATGCCGGCTCCAAAAAGAAAAATTCCAATTTTCAACCAAAATTTTTCCGTTGAATTGTTTAAAAAAAATAGAAATAATTATCGGAAATCTTATTCCTTCGATCAATACCTGAAGAATATATCTGAGAAGGTTGTGTTAAAATTACCGACCGATCGGTCGAGCCGTTTTTGAGAAATCACGCGTTCAAAGTTTAGGCCGCCTACTTTGTAACGCTCCGAGCGTCCTTACAAATATGCATGTATTTCCAAGAATAATTACCGGAGCGATTTGAAATTTTCATAGAGTCATAGAATATACTCGGATATATGTACATTCCGAAAATGCAATATAAAACCGATTTTTTGAAATTTCCAACTGCGTATAACCACTTAATTGATCGAACGTATACTTCGGATAACACGTGATTAAGGTAGTAGTTTGGTAACTTAAGCCGATATTCATGTCTTTTTTGGAGGGCGTTTTTTTGTAGGAAAATAAAAATGAATCGTTTTGGATATTTAGGATGTTTTAATTTACATATTAAAGATACAAAAAAGAATTTTTTTGAAAAAATTTAATAGTTTATTATTATTATTATTATTGATCGAAGTTGGCACCTCGAAAAAAAATCGTGTGGGTGGCCCCGGTGATTTTGGCTCTTGATTTTATCTGAAATCAAAAATTCTTGATAATTCTTAATTTATAGACATGTCATTCTGGTCGGAACTACTGAAGTTAAATTTCATGAATAATTAACAAAATGGCGGACTTTGGAAAAAAACGTCCTTTTCCATTTTGTTTTTTATCCATGAAATTTAACTTCAGTAGTTCCGACCAGAATGACATGTCTATAGATTAAGAATTATCAAGAATTTCTGATTTCAGATAACATCAAGAGCCAAAATCACCGGGGCCACCCACGCGCTTTTTTTTCGAGGTACCAACTTCGATCAATAATAATAATAATAATAATAAACTATTAAATTTTTTCAAAAAATTTTTTTTTTGTATCTGTAATATGTAAATAAAAACATCCTAAATATCCAAAACGATTCATTTTTATTTTCCTACAAAAAAACGCCCTCCAAAAAAGACATGAAAATCGGCTTAAGTTACCAGACTACTACCTTAAGAATACCGAGTAATTTTCCAAAAGTACTAAATCAAAGAAGTCTCAACGTCAATTATCCTTTGTTCGATCTAATATAAACGTACAGATGAGACGAGAATGACAATTAATTATCAATTAGAAATTGACTATTGGTGTTGAAGAGGGTGTTTTTTTGTCTTTTAAATATATAATTCAAAATGGAAGGTCACCGAAAAAGCGACGGGATCGTTGCAATGGCCCGATTACGTGATCGTTGGTATCGTCCTATTAATTTCGGCATCGATCGGGATCTATTATCGATTCAGCGGTGGAAGACAAAAAACTTCAGCGGTATGAAAAATAATGATTAATCAACGCAAACTCGTATTCCAAGCGAAAAGATAATTTTTCGTTTTTTTCTGTTCCTTCGATACCCGAGAAAGAATAAAATTTGTTACAAAATATTCTGCATTTCAATAAAAACATTTTTCGCAAATGAATTAATTACCCAACAGAGATAAATTTGATAAAACAATTTTTTCCCATTATTTAGGAATATTTTTCCGCAAATCGTTCGATGAGTATACCATTGCTTGCGATAGCTCTAATGGTAGCATTTCTCTCGGCTATCGCGATGCTCGGTATAAGCGGTGAAAATTATATCCACGGTGCTCAATTTAGCGTCGCAAATGTCGGTTTTATAATTGCCACACCGATCGCGGCATTTTTCTATCTGCCAGTTTTTTATGGACTTCAGTATATGAGCGTTTACGAGGTAAACAAAATAAATTAAAAACTTTCAGCGAAAAATTGAGATTTTTTTCTCGTCAAACCAAAAAACGAGATATCGGACATTTTTTTTTCTTCGATTTTTCTTATTTCAGTATCTCGAGAAGCGTTTCGGTATTGCGGCACGTATGACAGCGAGCGTCGCGAATTACGTACAAATGACACTTTACACGGGCGTCGTACTTTTCGCTCCGGCGCTCGCTCTCGAAGCAACAACAGGATTATCCAGCACCGCGAGCATATTACTCATAGGATTAATTTGTACATTTTACTCGAGCATCGGCGGTATCAAAGCTGTTCTTGCTACCGATGTTTTTCAAGGTTTTCTCATGTTCGCCTCGATATTTTGCATAATCGCCGTTGGATGTTACGATATCGATGGCGGAGTAACGAAAGTTTGGGAAATCGCCGTCAAGGGTGGTCGTCTTGACATTTTCAAGTAATTCATCAAGTTTCGTCTTATATTCTCACACATACACGACTTTAAAAGATAAAAATATACAACGAGAACTCTACGAGAGATTGTGAAAAAGTGACTAATTTTTCGTTACTCGCACTTTACAGCTTCGATGTGGATCCTACTGTGAGACACACCTGGTGGTCATTGTCGATGGGTGGATTTTGCTTCTTTCTCTCGAACTTCGCGGTCAATCAGGTTCACGTGCAACGACTTTTATCAGCGCAGTAAGTTTAAAACTATGAATTTTTCTCATCGCTAACGTTTTTTTTCCTTAAAATCCATTGAATTATAATACATTTTTAAGACCCTCATAAATTGTCCTAATCCACTAAACAATTGAGATCCTAGAACCCCAAATAATTGACGTAAAATATGTATAAAAAATTGATGCGCTTATATCGTAACGTCATTGTGAGAAAAATTGTCAGTAGCCGGGTTGTAACTCAAGGGATCTGCACCGAAATTTACCGACACTTTTTAGCTCAGACACAAACCAAGTTTGTGTCTCGGCTAAGGGGTTTGTGTCTGAGCTAAAAAGTGTCGGTAATGTCGGCGCAGATCCCTCGAATTAGAACGCGCATACTCGCGCTACTATTGTCAAGTCCTTTCGTTTCATTTTCTGTACGATAAATTGCAGATCATTGAAATCGGCGCAGATAGCTCTATTCGTCAATACACCGATAGTCATAGCAATGACGCTGGCAACGTCATTTTCGGGATTGGTACTTTACGCGTGGTTCGAAAATTGCGATCCAATAGCCGCGGGTCACGTGTCATCGTTCGATCAAGTAATGCCGTATTTCGCTAAAGTACGAATGTCGAGAATACCCGGACTCACGGGTTTCTTCATAGCCGGTATATTCAGCGCCTCGCTGAGCACCGTCTCGGCAATGTTAAATTCACTCGCTGCCGTCGCTATTTCCGATTATATAACGCCAATTTATCGTAAATGCGGACTCGAATTACCGGACTCGAAGGCACTGTTCTTCGGGAAAATTCTCGGCGCTGTCAATGGACTGGTTTGCATTGCAATAGCTTTTTTAGCCTCGAAACTGGGAAATTTGATACAAACAGCGCTGGCAATAAACGGTGCTATAGGTGGTCCCGTACTCGGGCTCTTTACACTTGGTATATTTTTCGAAAGTGCCAATGAGAAAGGTGCGGTAATTGGCACTCTCATGAGTCTTGGACTGATGATATGGATGACATTTGGACATCCAAAACCGCCGGTACCTCAACTACCGGTTTCCATCGATCAATGTCCCAATTCAACGCACTTGGACACTATCGCTTATCAAAAACTACTCGATATCAAATACAAGTAAGGGACAACAAACAAAACATTGTGCAAATTGAAACTTGCAATATTACTTTCTCATGATTTTTTTTTGTGCAGATTCATCAATTTTTATGTATGAAAAAACAGGATTTTACTATTTTCCACTTTCCCATAGAGGATAATTTGTGTATTCGTAAAAATTATGAGAAAGCCATGTACAAGTTTCAATTTGCGTAATTTTTCACTCTCTTAAAATTAAAAGTGTGATCGCGGCTTGATTTTCAATATATTTTTTTCGAAAAATTGAAAATACAGTAAATTTAGAACGCCTTCATCGATTTTCTCCAAATTCAATTCCAAACGGTATCTGACGATAGTCCATTTGCGTAGAAAATTTTGGCCCGATGGTTCTAAAATTGCACGAGTTATGGTCATAATTGAAAAAATTAAAAACGGCATGAAATCAGAACGTGTAATTGAAAATTGATGACAATTATATTTTAAAAAAGGGAGCGGGGTAGTTTCACTTGTGTGCAAAATTTCGAGCCAATCGATTTAGGCATCCTAGAGTTACAGAACTTTGATTTTTTTTGTTGTTGCTTTATAGAACTGTTGAAAATGTTCTTATCCGATAAACCATCGAAAAGTGTATTTGACGAAAAAGAAAAAAATGGTAATTTCATTTATAGAAACGCGACCGATCACGAGTACTTCTATCTCTATCGTATATCGTACATGTGGTACACTCCATTGGGACTTGTGGTTACGTTGATTCTTGGCTGCGCAGCGAGTATCGTTGTTCGTCATTTTTCGAAGAGTCTAATAGCGGAAACCGATCCGGATTTATTTACGCCGATCGTGGCAGCGCGTGTGAGACGAAGACGAGAGGATATTGTCAAAACGACGACGAGTCAGGTGTTTGTGTTGAACACCAAAGAAATGATTCCACAGCGGAATGATTAGTACGAAATATTGAATATTCCGAGTATATTCCCCCGCCAGGATATCAATTCTTTTTCTTCATCGGCGTGTTAGCGAAATAAAAGATACTATATCGTGGCCGCAATTGAATGTTCACGATAAAATTTGCTAAGGGGGAAAGGCTGCTGCCAAGCAATTTTATTCGCCTACGCTCGTTGAGAAAATTGATGTTTCTCGCTTGGATCCGAAGGAGCGTAATATGTGGGTCAAATATGGGAGAACAGATCAGACATTGTTCGTCGCGAACCCTCGAGATGAACTGATCGCTAATGATACGGATCCCGAAGGATGATGCGACCATCAACGAAGAGGAAGTTTCTTCAGAACACTTTTCTCGAATGTTATTACGATATTTTTTTTTCTTTTTCTAAGAATAATCATTTTATGATTTTTAACATAATTATTTTTAGGATTATTCTTGTGTTTCACCTCACGATCATTATTCTCATCTCAGCTTCCTCAATAAAGAAATTCGCAACGACCAATTTGCAGCTCATTTTAATCCATATCTCTCCCGTTCATCATAACTGATTACAACGTCTTCATCTGTAGATTCTCGCGTGAGGCTCGTAAACATTTTCGTTCCGTAACGAAACGTTGCATTATTGAGCGTGTACGTCACTCGTATCTCTCAATTTCGGATAATCATCACGGCAGTAGTCTCGTTAATGCTCAACTGGTGTATAATTATTGTAAAGTAGAAAACGAATGAGCTGTTTTTTTCTTTCAACGTTAACATTCGTTCTGAATTCATTTTCAAAAAAATTCCCCGATTTATAGAAAAGAGAGAAGATTTATTTAGCCAAAAATAGAGAAAAAAGGTGTGTTAGTTTTTATTCACTGCGAGACGAGACACGGGGAGAGTTGAATAACGAAAAAAAGTTTGTAGTCCAGTTCTCTCAACTCATTGAAGTCAATGGAGTTTGGAAAAATGAAAAAATTCCAACGTATATCCGTTAAATTGTTAATTTACAGAATCTACTGCACACATAGGCTGTACAGCAAAAATGAATTTTTACACGACGGTAGAATCAACAAGGGTAATTAAGGTATGAAGTCAAGTAGGGGTATAGTTCCCGAGCAGGAACAATAAAACGGAAAAAGATTTAAGAGCGCATGTAACATTGTATCATTAGCGCGTAAAATCCTACCGCTGAATAGA
This sequence comes from Oxytorus armatus, assembly GCA_958009045.1. NCBI lineage: Eukaryota > Metazoa > Arthropoda > Insecta > Hymenoptera > Ichneumonidae > Oxytorus > Oxytorus armatus. Next base: position 25,109,274 of record OY253748.1, read on the forward strand.
GAGGCCGCGTATGTTGATCGTTTGGCTCTACTTATTGTTAGTGTTTTTTTTTTTTCTAGATTTAGTCGGGGACATATTCGCGACATTGCGGAGGCGGAACGATGTCAAGTTGAAACTCTGATTAAAACGCTAACGTCATCACTACTTTGGTATTTTGCAAATTGAATAACGATCGTGAAGTTCGTATTGAGATAATTTTTTGATGGAGATAAGTGGACCTTAGAGAAAATTAACGTAGTAGTCTGGTAACTTAAGCCGATTTTCATGTCTTTTTTGGAGGGCGTTTTTTTGTAGGAAAATAAAAATGAATCGTTTTGGATATTTAGGATGTTTTTATTTACATATTAAAGATACAGAAAAAAAAATTTTTTGAAAAAATTTAATAGTTTATTATTATTATTATTATTGATCGAAGTTGGCACCGCGAAAAAAAAGCGCGTGGGTGGCCCCGATGATTTTGGCTCTTGATGTTATCCGAAATCAAAAATTCTTGATAATTCTTAATCTATAGACATGTCATTCTGGTCGGAACTACTGAAGTTAAATTTCATGGATAAATAACAAAATGGCGGACTTTAGAAAAAAAAGTCCTTTTATTTTGCCCGCCATTTTCTTATCCTAATATGAAAATCGGCTTAAGTTACCAGACTACTACCTTAAATCACGCCACTCTCTAAAACTTCTAGCACATAATGACATTATATATTATGTAAATTGTTTATCAATTACTGAAATAAATTTAGACAAGAAAAATGAGAACCTGTGGATTTGAAGGTGAAATTAATATAGCAGGCGAAATTTCAGAGAAATAAGAAGATTTATATATAAGTGAAATTTTCCAACGGATCATCTATCACCAGTGTTTCGCTGTCTGGGTGCTAATAAGTGATAATGAGAGTAGACGATTACCAATGATTTTCGACGTATCGACTTGTATCATTGCGAAATCTCGTTGAAAAGATCGAGAGATTGAGATATGCATATCAACGGGGGGGGGGGGGGGGGGGGGGGGGGTCCATATCAGAAACGACGATGAGAGAATTAACGAGAGGCAATGTCGAGAATTGATACACGGTCAGGAGCAATAAATGCTCCACCAGGTGGGAACAATAAAATGAGAAAACATTTGTAGGAGCGTGTATATTTTATTGTTAAATTTTTTTTTTGTAATGTCTGGACTAACGAGGTGTTTAAACGTGCCGGTGACATATTAGTCACATTTCAAGAGGGAGGACATAACTCTGGGACATAATGTCTGGTGATCTCTTTGGTTCAATCACTGATGCATTAACTACTTTGGGATTTCTCGAATACGTTTCAACGGGCAGTCTATAATCGGATCCTCAGTGATTGGACGTAAGTAGAACTAAAGAAAAAATGCATCTACTACCACTTAAAAATGGCTGGTTAAACCTCTATCTGTTCACATCAAAATAAATTCACGATTACTTCAATAATTAATAACTAACAATATCTTTGTATTTTATTTATCGGAAATGTATTGAAACACAAGTTTACCGACGAGACATCAAAGCCAGTGCAATGGCTCGATTACCCGATAATCGGTATAGCTCTAGCAATTTCCTGACCGATCGGGAACTATTATCGATTTAACGATGGACGTCAGAAAATCGCAGAGGTAAATAAAAAAACAATTAAATGAGAAAATATGTACGAGTGTATCGTTTCGATTGAATTATCCGACTAATCGTGATGAATGAATGACTGATCATAACGAGCGTAGGAATATTTCTTCTGCAAATCGTTCGATGATCACACACCGCTATTGGCGATAGTATCGATGGTTGCTTTTGTATCGGCAATATCGATTCTCGGTGTAAGCCATAAAATTTACATCTACGATAGTCAGTACGTCGTGACAACGATCAGCTATATTTTGGCAACACCGATCGTAGCCATTTTTATATTCTCCGGTATTCTTCAATCTTCGGAATATGAGCGTTTACGAGGTAATATCAAAAAAAATTTGTTACATCGACACAATCGTTGTTTAATCGTTGGATAATTCTTGAATCGATTACAGTATCTCGAGAGGAGATTTGGAACGATGGCGAGATTGGCAACGAGCATCGCTAATCTAATTCAAATGGTTCTTTACACCCGGGTATCCCTTATTTACGCTCCGGCTCTTGATCTCGAGGCAACGACACAATTGTCAAGCAAAACGAGCATACTGCTCATCGTACTAATTTGCAAATTCTACTGGAATATCGGTGGAATCAAAGCGGCTCTCGCTACCGATATTTTTCAGGGTTCTCTCATAATCGCCTCGGTATTTTGCACCATCGGTGTCGGATGTTACGATCTCGAGGATGGACTTACCGAAGCTTGGGACATTGCCGCAAAGAGCAGACGTTTGTGCGTTGTCAAGTAAATTTCCACTGATCGTTTTGACTTACAAGTAAAAAATCTTTCGAAGAAACGCATCGAAAGTGAAAACACTGCGATATCATCGAAATATCATGTTTTTCTTCGCGTTAATTCAGCTTCGACATACGAGGTCTGTTCAAAAAGTATCGCGAATTTTGAATTTCCGCGGGCTACGTATATTCGATTTTCGATTTTTTTGTGGCGTTAGGTTGGTACACATGTTCCTCACTTATGCTGAAAAAATCTTGCATTTTGAATGTTTAGTTAATTGTTGACAGCCGTTTTGGTTAGACGTGTTTTGGCTTGTCTTCGATTTTTGCCTATTCCAAAAAAGCAGCTCCCATCGCGACGATTGAGCTTTGGTTTCCACGTCATAACCATAAACCCATGATTCGTCACCAGTTATGACCCTCTGGTGCAAATTTGGGTCGTCGCGGACCGAGTCCAACAGCTCCTTAGCAACGTTAACGCGACGCTGTTTTTCTTCGAAATTGAGCAATTTTGGCACGAATTTCGCGGCGACCCGTCTCATGCCCAAATCATTGGTAAAAATCGAATAGCACGAGCCAATCGATATGTTTAGTTCCACAGCAACTTCTCTAACGGTGATTCGACGATTGGCCAATATTATTTTCTTCGCTTCATCAATGTTTTCGTCCGTTGTTGATGTGCTCGGGCGTCCGGAACGCATTTCATTGTTCGCATCTTCACGGCCCTCTGAGAACATTTTGTACCACCGATAAACGTTGCTTTGGTCCGAGGTAGCTTTACCATACGCCACAGTCAACATTCGGAATGCGTCCGCGCACTTAATTTTGTTTCTCACACAAAACTTCATACAGATTCTATGATCCATTTTTTGGAATAGGCAAAAATCGAAGACAAGCCAAAACACGTCTAACCAAAACGGCTGTCAACAATTAACTAAACATTGAAAATGCCCGATTTTTTCAGCATAAGTGAGGGACATGAGTATCAACCTAAGGCCACAAAAAAAATCGAAAATCGAATATACGTAGCTCGCGAAAATTCAAAATTCGCGATACTTTTTGAACAGACCTCGTAGATCCCACTGTGAGACACACCCAATGGACATTGCTGATTTGTGAGACCACTTTCTTTGTCTTGCAACTAGGAGTTAACCAGGTTCACGTTCAGCGACTTCTCTCGGCCAAGTAAGTTTATCAATATGGGAATTTCATCGATTTTTGTTGTTGTTAATAACGGGTTGTCGCTTCATCCATTAATCCTAAAATGTCAGTGCTATGTGTTCTAGGATTAAGATCAAACAGATAAGTGGATGTGAGAGTGAGTTAGGATTAGTGGCGCTGATTGCTTAACGTGTGACATTCGAACGAATGTTTCTCACAGCGCGTTATGTTTGTCAAATGATATAGCACAAAATGATAATTCGCAGGTCACCGAGGTCAGCTCAGATAGCGTTATTTCCCAACGCACCCCTCGTCATCTTCGTGATTCTGATTACCATGCTCTCTCGGGGATTGATACTGTACGCGTGGTTCAAGGATTGTGATCCCGTCGTATCCGGTCTTATATCATCGTTCGATCAGGTCATGCCGTTATTCGCTTGAAGTGAGAATGTCGAAAATACCGGGACTCGTTGGATTCTTCATTGTCGGAATATTTACCGCTTCGTCAAGTACCGTATCGGCTATTGCGATAGCCGATTTATTATAAATTCATTTTACGGCAAAATTCTCTCTTGAGTCAATAGTCTTCTTTGCCTGGCGATATCTTTTGCGGCATCTGGTTTTGGAACTTTGATGCAAACAACACTGGCGATAAACGGGGTCATAGGTGGTCCGATACTCGGTCTCTTTAGCCTCGGTATATTCCTCAAGAGGGGCGCGAACGAGTGGGGTTCGGTTATTGACATTTTTCTCAGTCTCGCATTCGCCGGTTGGATGACTTTTGGACAACCAAAACCTCCGATTGCTCAGCTACCGATAGCCATTGAAAAATGTTCAAATATGTCGGTTCACGACATTGCAAATTACGTTGAATCAACGGGATTTAAGGTACGGATAAGTTGTCGCTAGATTTGAGAAGTCAAAAATTCATATCGACTTTTGTTTTTCATTGTTTTCAGAAACGCCAATGATTCCGATTATTTCTATCTCTATCGAATATCCTACCGGTACTACTCTCCGATTGGAATGCGTAACCACAATGATTATTGGTTAATTCGCGAGTCTAGCTGTTGGATGGTTCATGAAGAAGCCAATCGACGAGTCTCATCCAGATTCTTTCACGCCATTACTGGCGGCTTGAATGCAACGACGACAAAATCGGTAAATCATTAAAAACCCCAAACAATCAAGTGGTGCGTAATAAAATCGGCGAAATTTATCTCTGATAAGTATATATCGTCGGGTTTAACTGTTCCCAGTGTTTTTTCGATTTTCGCGTTATTCCCATTGATTTTTCGAGTTTTCCCCCAAAAACACCGTGTTATTCGTAATCAGCGGAAGATTTCCGATCGAATAGGGTATTAAAACATTGAAAAAAAAAGAAAAAATTTTTTTGTAATTTTTTGCCTACTTTTTCAGAACCTTAAAATGTCAAAATTTCAAATGGCCATAACTTGACTGCCGTTTGATCGATTTTGAATTATGAGGGGTGTTTTGTAAACGTCTCGAGTAGACTTAGAGAATGCCTTTTGGATCATCCCGATATCTCAATTATTGCAGCCGTGAGAGCAGGTTGAAAATCGACGAAAAAAATGAGAAGGGGTATGTATGGAAAAATTCGCAAAAATTGATGGTTCAACTTCAAAAATCTATGAAAAAACGAAAAAAAATCGTAGCTCAATAAACGAAGCGGCATTTTAAAGGTTGAACGGTTACGAAAAGAATGAGCACAGAGTGGGGTTTCAACTCCATCGGGAAGCAACGTTACAGCGATTTTAGTGAAGCTACTTCTGTTTGGCCGAAATGCAAAAAAAACTTTGAATTTTTAAATTTTATTTTAGAACGCTATTTCGATGTATTTTGACTCGCTGATTACTAATTCAGTAGCCATTTCTTTGAGAAACTCGAAATTTCATTGAAAATCGTTGAAAGAGTGATTTTTCTCGTTTTTCGCCTTTTTCGCATTGATATTTTGAGATTTCTACTAAAACTCGGTGTCATTCGTAATCAGCGGAAAATTTCTAATCGATTAGGGTATCAAAACATTGAAAAAAAAAAGAAAAAAAAAATTGCCAAGTTATGCCTACCATTCTCAGAAACCTTAAAATTACAATTAAAACAGATTGCATTTCGTTGAATTTACGATAATCGGACATTTTATATTCTTGTCTCGAGAGTCAAGGCGCATTGGGTTGTAATAAAATTTCTTTTTACTACACACATTAATTCGTCATTAATTAACACTCGCGCGAGATGCGCGCAAGGGCTTTGAGAATTCTGCGGCGTTCGAACGATCGTGATAAAATGAAAAAAAAAAAGAAGAACAAGAGGACGAGAGTAGCGGCAAAGGCGAACTACTTAACTCGTCCGTATACGTGTTCTTTCATGAAGTTTCTACATATGAGTGCTGTACTCGCGGATATCGAAGAGTCTAATATCTGGGTCACAGAGAAACAGAACTGAACCGATCATTATTCTCAGGCTACTCTTAATGGACTGATTCCCCATCAAGTTACGGAATTCATAAGGCAATGATGACGCAAAACACCGGAAAGGATAATTATCCAGCTGCGAATCCGATTCATCACCGACTCTCTTTGATAATTATTACATAATTATTAGAGCGTTATGAAGAAAAAAATTATTGAAAAAAATGACGGAGAATGAATGGAGAATATAAGACCGTAGTGTGCTTTCAATTTTTTTTCCTTTAAATCCATAGAAATCCATTAATTAGGAAAATTACCACGTCCCGAAGAATGTCATCTCCGCCGAGACACCATGCTGACAACGAGATATTTATGTTTTTACCGAGAAATATAGATGTTTTGCTTGCTTGTCGAATTAACACGTCCGGGTTCACGGTGCACCGCTTGCACTCGCCTTTCTCTCTGTCTCTCCGAGGGACAAGCGCCGACACAAGAACGAAGAAAAGTTCGTCGAGGGGGGGGGGGGGGTAAGCATATATATATATGAGAGCGTAATGTAGTGGTAAGAGATGAAGAAGAAGCGGCTGGAGGAGAGGTGTGTGCGTGTAAGGTGGCCGCGCGGTAGTTTGTTGATCCAGGCGCGCCCATCAGCGCAATTCTCGTGAGTTTATAAGCTCTGTGTGACGAGAGAGAGACACGCATGAGCCTGAGGCATATTATACCATATAACACACTGTCAGAAATGATCACGGCACTTCTCCACCCGCGTGCTTATCCCGTGGGAACTTGAACGTTACCCGATCCAAAATAATAATGCGCTGTTTGTCCACAAACATCCACACGCTGTGTGTCATTAAAATGATTAAGGGTTGTTGTTTTTGTTGGCCAAAAGGAAAGGAAAACGTTCGCCTCTCTTTACCGCAAGAAGTTTGCTCCTTCAATTTTTTACTCCAGCGAGAAAACTTTGTGCGAACCAAAAAGGAACGGCAAGGTTCATTTTTTTTTTTTTTTTGGTCATCGATAAATGGGAAATGGAAATCCGGCCTTCTTTCCCCAAGATTTCACTGGGCTTTCTACGCTGGTAATCTCCTGACGGGGGAGAGCCAGAACAGATTGACCGCCCTCGGGAAAAGGTCCGTCGAGATTTCTTTTTGAACGGAGAATGCGGCAGTCGCGTAGATATATTGTACGCGTATGTGTATATGTATAGGAGGTTATAGCGGAAGGTTTTCAATTCGATGCAAAGTCCAGGTCCGATCCAGAGTCTTGGCTGCTGGCCGAGAGAGATCCGCGGAAATCCGCACAATGAAAGGTACCATCCGTTTGTACTGTATCCTGCTGCTGCTGCTGACCATTGGCTATCTCCCTCTAGTGCAGTAGCAGCAGGGCAAAGAGCCGAGGGAAAAAAAAAAAAAACACATGAGGATAGTCATGAATGGTACGTTGACCAGGAGAGACAGAGTAGCTCTGATCTCTCTCTTTCTCTTCATCTCTTCCTCTCTCGCTCTCTCTCTCCCTCTCTAGACTCACTTTTATACTCTGATCGCGGCAGAAGTTTTATGGCATACCGACAAGTTTGTACATAGGGCATTCCATGTTCAATTAACTTATAATTCAATAGTATTTTGGACAATATATAAATAAATAAATTAAATTTACAACAACAAAATGTAGCGGGTGAAACTCACACTCAACTAAAGTGAAACTTCTCAAGTTTTTTATGTTGGTACCTTCATTGACTTATTATACTATTTAGCATATTCACTTCAAAAATTATTTTTGCAGGAAAAAGATCATAATAATGCCATAGTTACGATTGTCTTAAGGTAGTAGTCTGGTAACTTAAGCCGACGTTCATGTCTTTTTTGGAGGGCGTTTTTTTGTAGGAAAATAAAAATGAATCGTTTTGGATATTTAGGATGTTTTTATTTACATATTAAAGATACAAAAAAAAATTGTTTGAAAAAATTTAATAGTTTATTATTATTATTATTATTGACCGAAGTTGGCACCTCGGAAAAAAAGCGCGTGGGTGTTAACTGATGTTAACTGAAATCAAAAATTCTTGATAATTCTTAATCTATAGACATGTCATTCTGGTCGGAACTACTGAAGTTAAATTTCATGAATAAATAACAAAATGGCGGGCAAAATAAAAGGACTTTTTTTCCAAAGTCCGCCACTTTGTTATTTATCCATAAAATTTAACTTCAGTAGTTCCGACCAGAATGACATGTCTATAGATTAAGAATTATCAAGAATTTTTTTATTTCAGATAACATCAAGAGCCAAAATCACCGGGGCCACCCACGCGCTTTTTTTTCGACGTGCCAACTTCGATCAATAACAATAATAATAATAAACTATTAAATTTTTTCAAAAAATTTTTTTTTTGTATCTTTAATATGTAAATAAAAACATCCTAAATATCCAAGACGATTCATTTTTATTTTCCTACAAAAAAACGCCCTCCAAAAAAGACATGAAAATCGGCTTATGTTACCAGACTACTACCTACATTACCCGACTTTGAATTAGATTAGTGCAGTAATTTCTCTGTCCAGTAGCCCAATTGATCTTTCACATTCTCCTGGTCAATCGAATTGTTATTAAATTCTAAAACGAATGGTTACCTACTGGTTTCGGTACGATCGACAAAAGACACATTATTCCGGACCCCAATAAATCTCACTTCACAATTTTATTACATTATTCAATCGTGAAAACTTCAATAAACCGTTGAACAACGAACGGCTGATACAACATGGAATATCTCGTACATACGTGTTCGGTATTATATCTACCGTACTACCGTAAGTTCTCGTATGGTAAAAGGTATTTCCAGCATATACAACGTCACACACAATCAGCACAGCCAGCACACTGAGGGCAAACGTCCGAGCGCATTATTCTCGCGAATCAAGGCAGATTTTTCGACGTCCAACCTCGTATCTTCATCCCCCAACGATTATAATGGTTAAGTCTCGTTGGCCGGTAGCCACGAATTGGCTAAATTTTTCATTATCGGACATTTTACGAGTGTCATTACGATTTCTACATGAGACAAAAATTTGGAAAGAATTCGAGAGATCGACTGGCAGCGTTTCATTCCCGATCACACGATTAATTCATGAACTACTAGCACATAACGCTGATTATAACAAAATACGTCTTGTTTTCCATTAAGGGCTCGCATACCCCTGAAATTTTGAAAAATCGATTTTTTTCTTTACAGATTTTTATTCTTTATACTTTTAAGAACTTAAAAAAAAACTCTGGAGAAAGTTCCACTCCGTTACAAAGTTATAGCAATAAATGTGACCGGACGTCGGGTTGGGATGACTACCTACCAGAAACTTTAAGAGAGGAAATAGGGTTAGACGGTTCAAAGAATCGATTTTTTTTTATTTCATAAATTGTTAGTAAAACTATTGAAAAATATGTTCCCAAAATTTTAAATGAAAATTCCGACTCGTTCTATTGTTATAAGCCATTAAAGTGAGTAGCTCTCCTTCAGGCCCCGAGCGCGCTATTTTTTCAAACGCGTTTTTTTGAAAACGACTTTTTTTTAACTTGCGTACACGCTAGTTTGAAAAGTTTTCAACCAATCGTTTTGAAAATTGGCAGTTACTTTCTTCATAGTATTGTGCTCTATATGAACCTAAAATCGGAATATTATTATCATTTAAAATAATTTTTTTTTGCAAATAAAGTTGTAAAAAATGGTAAAAAATCATGCTTTTTTGTTTTGACCCCTGTAAAAAATTCAATTTTCTATTTTTTTAATAGCATTTAGGTTCGTATAGAAGAGAGACATATAATGAAAGTAAATTCCAACCTCGTTTGATTTCAGATGAAAATTGCGGCTTCCAGAATGTACGCAAAATGCTGAGTCTGATTGTGACCTGCAATATGAGGTCGCTTATATCTTCGGTATTTTTCAAGGAAATTCTTCATAAATTTTATAGTATATACTTAAATATATGTATAAAATATTCTCAAAGTTTCAATAAATTATATTCATTTTTTATACTATAAAAAAATGTATGAAAATCATTGAGGAAACGCGGTCCTAACTCTATTTCCCCCCCTTAAACGCCTTTTTCTCGAAACTATGTTTTTAGACAGTGTCAGCACGATAACTCAGTCAATTTTTAATATTTTTTAACTTTCTTTTTTTTAAATCTTGATAATTATTTTCTCTGTAGTCTGAGGAGAGGTTTTTTTAATTTTTTGGTTGGAAAATTTTTTATAAATTATTAAACACTAATTTTGTTTGTTTAAATTGCATACTAAAGTTTGAAATACTGTAATTTCTTTATTTAAAAAAAAAAAAAAAAAAATCCCTCCGTCAGACTATTACTACAACATTATTTTACAAGTTTTTTTATTTATTTTTTGCAGATTAGATAATTTTTGGTGAAGTTATGATGTCGACAAGGCGGCGCCATGGTTTTCATCAGTAGTCCATTTATACCCGCAAAAAAATAATGTTAATATTAAGAAAAAAAATTTTTAAATTCTTTTTCTTATAGTTGAAAACTTAATAAAAAACGTGAAATCACCAATTTAATTTTTTTTTCAATATATAACCTTTATAATAATTTTTCAAATTTACTCGGTTTTCAGTGCGTGCAGCGCTATGCGAGCCCTCAAATCTCGTTCGATTCTAAATAAAATTCCAATCAATTAAATCGTTCTTTATCGACAACTGTTGGTCATAAATTTTCGAACAACGATCTAACATCCAAAATAGCGCAACGATCAAATGGTTTTGCAGATTGCGTTGTTCGATTCCGGCATTGTAACTTAATCTGGACCGCAGGGTATCTATATCGATTTCTATTCTGACTCTTTGTCCTCTCAATAAAAGGGTGCGTAGGAACAAAGCCGCACATCGAGAGATGCACATTCACAAAGTTACTCGGTTTCAATTGCACTGCTATACAGATCGACGAAAAGATTTTATGGTGGGCGTTATGTACGGCAAAACGTATATGTCGTACCGTGCACGATATTTTATAGGACAGCGAGAGTGCCCTTGAAATTGCCGAGGGAATAAATAGATCGTAAAATTGTACCGGGGGTGTTTGAACGGACCACGAGAGAAAAGAAACAATGAACGGACACCGTTTGATATATAGCGATGCTTCCTCGGTCTCTCGAAAGATTTTTCAAAATTCTCAATCGTCATTTTCGTGAATTCCAACAAAGCTGGACAATATGCCCTGTTACATAGAAAGTGAACATAATATGTTTCAAGAGTGAAAAAGCTTTCGGAGACCGGCACGCGCGTCAAGATTGCCACTATACCGCCCGCTTCGTCGTTCTTCGAGAACTTTTGCGGCAGATGCTCTTTCGTTGAACCGTTCACGCGGCAAAGCTAATATCTCCCTAACCACCGAAGGGCTCTTCTCTCTTGGCCCCATTTTGCGCAAAATTCTCTCGTATCGAGGGCCCCCGATTTAGGTGTCAGCTGTGTCTGCTTTTCGCCACACAATGTCTCTCGGTAATTCGAGAGATCGTAATCGTCAGCGACGAAATTGGTATTTTTCGAGTCTGATATTTCAAACGTTATATTACCGAGAATCGAGTCAATTTACGTGGCAGATCGTTTGCCAAACGCGTGTTCAAAACACGGTCAATGCGGACCACATCGGAATATAGTGAATATGAGAAAAAGAGAGAAAGAGAGAGAAAGAGAGAGAGAGAGAGAGAGAGAAAATGTGGATTGACGAGTTGGACTAAAGATATTAAGGGGGGAAATAAGGTTAGGACAGCGTTTTCTCAATGATTTTCATGAATTTTTTTGTAGTATAAATAATGAATATAATTTATTGAAACTTTGAGAATATTTTATACATATATTTAAGTATATACTATAAAATATTAGCACCCCATATTGCAGGTCACAATCAGACTCAGCATTTTGCGTACATTCTGGAAGCCGCAATTTTCATCTAAAATCAAACGAGGTTGGAATTTACTTTTATTATATGTCTCTCTTCTATATGAACCTAAATGCTATCAAAAAAATAGAAAATTGAATTTTTTACAGAGGTCAAAACAAAAAAACATGATTTTTTGCCATTTTTTACAACTTTATTTGCAAAAAAAATTATTTTAAATAATGATATTATTCCGATTTTAGGTTCATATAGAGCGCAATACTATGAAGAAAGTAACTGCCAATTTTTAAAACGATTGGTTGAAAACTTTTCAAACTAGCGTGTACGCAACTTCAAAAAAAGTCGTTTTCAGAAAAACGCGTTTGAAAAAATAGTACCAAGAAAAACAAGCAATATGGGGTCGCTAATATTTTATAGTATATACTTAAATATATGTATACAAATTTTATAGTATATACTTAAATATATGTTTAAAATATTCTCAAAGTTTCAATAAATTATATTCATTTTCTACACTATAAAAAAATTCATGAAAATTATTGAGAAAACGCTGTCCTAACCCTATTTCCCCCTTTAATGGCTTATAACAATAGAACGAGTCGGAATTTTCATTTAAAATTTTGGGAACATATTTTTCAATAGTTTTACTAACAATTTATGTAATTAAAAAAAATCGATTTTTTGAACCGTCTAACCCTATTTCCCCCCTTAAGGGATTAGGCCACTCTAGAGGCCGAAAAAATAGGCTTTTTTGGGGATTTTTTTTTTAGAAAAACTACAAAATAAATTGAGATTACAAAACAGGGTGTTGATCATACATATCCGTGACTGTATACAATAATTTTTTTGAAGCGATTAATTTCAAAATGGCGGCTGTGCAACGTTTTTTCGATGACGTCTCCGTTTTTGTTGGCCGGAAACATAACTCGGACAATTTTCAACCGATTCACTTGAAACTTTGAATACATCTTTAAAAATACATTGTCTATGGAAGTGCGTAGGATTTATTTCGATATATTGATTTTTGGCCAAATGGCGTGCTTCTAAATTGAAAAGTGAAAAATTTGCTTAAAAAATCGTCAGAATATTGTTAATAACAAATGAATTATGCAGTATAAAAAACAAATCCTACGCACATCGATAGACAATGTATTTTTAAAGATATATTCAAAATTTCAAGTGAATCGGTTGAAAATTCTCTGAGTTATGTTTCTGATCAACAAAAACGGAGACGTCGTCGCAAAAACGCTGCGCAGCCGCAATTTTTAAATTAATCGCTTCAAAAAAATTATTGTATACAGTCACTGATATGTATGATAAACATCCTATTTTGTAATCTCGATTTATGTTGTAGTTTTTCTGAAAAAAAAATCCCCAAAAAAACCTATTTTTCGGCTTCTAGAGTGGCCTACCCCGTTAATGTTCAAATGAGCGATAAATTAATAAATTAATAAATTAATATATCGTTAATTTAATTTTAATTCACCATAAAATTTATACGATCCTCGTTGGGGAATTAATGGCCTGGAAGTGCCATTTTCCATTTTACCCGCCGTCGCAATTATTGCCCAGGAATTAAAATTTTTACCTCGTTTAATCTAATAATCATACAAGAAAATAAAAATGTCGTTTCTTGGCAATAAATGTTAACGACCCCCCTTCACCAAGCGTCAATGACCGCTGTATGAAAATATCCGAGTGTCCGCGAGGTTGACTTGTGGTCGAATCCGGTATAGCGATGGACATGATAGTTGTGAAGCTCGTCTAGCGCCTCAACCGCGACATATACACACATCAGTTGTACCATTACCAATAAAACACTTCGCGCGGCGTCAACTTGTTTATTTATTATTTTGTTGTATTCTTCACACGCGGTTGAATGTCGCGGTTCCGACTGACTCTTCTTCGCTGATGGTCTCTCGTATTTCATGAATCCACCTATAATATCCGCCTATAATATACCTATACAGCCGGTAGTTTGGAGGACAGCATTTTCAAGATGAAAAATAGAGAATGTTAGGGGAGGACAAGACGAATGTTATTAAAATTCTGTCTCTACTATCCTTAATATAATATGAGATTATTCAAAGCGGTAAATCATCGGAAATGGCAATTCACAATATCATAAAAACTCATTCCACTCGTTTTGATCCTTGAAAATTTCATTTTTTTATTCAATGCCCTAGAAACTTGCAATTACATAAACAGCTATTTGTGTTACAAGAAGACACTCGAGACTCGTCGAGTCATCGACGCCAAACGTGAAATTCATTATTTCTCTGGCGTCTACTCGGAAATAATCTTTTTGTTGCGCCGATAAATGGCAAAAATGTCCGACAACAGGAATGAATGAATACTTTGCTCGGCTCGTTCTGAACGAGTTTAATGCTTTAGAAAAAAAAATAAAAATCGTCCTGAACAAGAAACACGCCGATCCCTTGGGGGAACGCGCGAAACGACAACGAATAATTCATGCAAACGGAGTGAGAGAGAGAGAGAGAGAGAGGGGCGGAATGAGGTACAAGCGCGAGAAAAACAGCCGGCCCACGCCAATAATCAAGATCGAACAGCCATGGCTGTTGAGCCACTGCGATGCGAAACATGGACTTAACTTTTATGTATACGCATAAGTATGCCTGGGTGCCGGGGCCAGAGCTGAATACAACTTATGGAAAGAGGTGGCAGGATTTTAATTTTAAATCTCGCAGCTGGGCGAGCCATCGACTTGTTTTTTTTTTCTGTTTTTTTTTTTAACGAATTCGAGGGCAATCGTGCCTCGATCTTTGACATTCGATCTTCCCCTTTTCCAAATGATTTTAGAATTTTTAAATAAATTTACATTGCCCACGGGCTCAACGTTTCACAAACGAAATATCCGGGTACAATGAACGTTTTTTTTTTTTTCTTTGCGATGTTTTTGTTTTTGTTCATTACGAATTTTAAGGTGAATCCTCGTTAAATATTCTTCGATTCTTTCGAAAGACATTGATCAGAAATTGATGATTTACGGTATGGAAAAAGAAGTGAAAAAGAGAGGATTTCCGTGCAGTCGCAAAAAGAGCACGTTTGAAAGAAAAATCGCACGTGATAATTATCCCCCAGGCACTGTTGGCTCGTGAAAAATATGTTTCGGCGACATTCGTCGATCTTCTAGCGCCGTCTCTTGAAAAAAAATGTTACCCACAGACAGAAAGAATTTATATTTTTAACCCCATACACGTCCGAATGGACGAAATTAGCTTTTTCATGCTCAACATTTTTCTGGCGCAGACAGACAAATTGTTGTTTTGTCGTTTTTTTTCATTTCTCCCCTACGTACTAACAGAGGAGACGAGACCGATGATCGCGCAAACTGCCAAAGACGCGCAGCTGGTGCGTTTCGAACAAAGACATTCGCGAAAGATCGCAAAGGGACAGAAACGTATCTCGATCGTAAAGTGATTTTAGCGAAGATGGAAGGATACATTAGCAAAATGAAATTTCCAGAAGCGGCGGGGTGGACATTTTTTTCGTATTATTTTACGCTGATCTTTATGGGCGTGTGCATATTTTTCTCGTTTGGTTGTATAAGACGGATTCCCGTGGATATTTGCGAAACGAAAAGAATAAGAGGAAGGCTGACAGTATTATGGGTTGGTTTGACCCCGTGGAATGGCATTCAAGACTTACGGTGTCCAATGGTTCATCGTCGACGTCGTCGTCTCTCACTAACCGCCCACTAGCGCCTATAGTAGTTTGGACACTAGCGCGCCATATATCTTCGCATATTTCGCATTCCCTTCCAATGTATCCCTTTTCCAACCTCTTTCGTTCATTAAGAGGGGAAATGGGGTTGAACGGTTCAAAAAATCGATTTTTTTTCAATTTCATAAATTGTTAGTAAAACTATTGAAAAATATGTTCCCAAAATTTTAAATGAAAATTCCGACTCGTTCTATTGTTATAAGCCATTAAAGTAAGTAGCTCTATATGAACCTAAAATCGGAATATTATCATTATTCAAAATAACTTTTTTTTTTTTGCAAATAAAGTCGTAAAAAATGGCAAAAAATCATACTTTTTTGTTTTAACCCCTGTAAAAAATTCAATTTTCTATTTTTTTGATAGCATTTAGGTTCATATAGAAGACAGATATATAATAAAATTAAATTCCAACCTCGTTTGATTTCAGATGAAAATTGCGGCTTCCAGAATGTACGCAAAATGCTGAGTCTGATTGTGACCTGCAATATGGGGTCGCTAATATTTTCGGTGTTTTTCAAGGAAATTCTTTAAAAATTTTATAGTATATACTTAAATATATGTATAAAATATTCTCAAAGTTTCAATAAATTAGATTCATTTTTTATACCATAAAAAAATTCATGAAAATCATTGAGAAAAGACTGTCCTAACCCTATTTCCCCCCCTTAATTCATCTCCTTCATCTCCCAGCTTCTTCGTCTTTATTTTTCGCGCTCTTACTTTCTAACCTCTCCAACGCGACAATGCTTGGCTATGCGTCGCATCCGCGCGTTGGTACTTTGACCAACTCGGATTAGCTACTGTGTCAATCATCTCGTTACGAGACCCTTAACAATATACCTCGAGAGATTACGAGTCGTGAAAACGATGTCGACGGAATAAAAACGCTGCTTTTTACGAGGACAGCAAATTATATCGTTTTTGTTGTCGTTGTTGTTGATTTTATTCAATGGATGTTAAGTGCGGTTGAATGAACTCGGATCAATGGTCAGTGACAGCGTCAATGTACGAATGGAATGAAAGCATCGATAAATGCAACAATTGAGAATTAGAAATAATTTAAGAAAAACTGCATTCAAAAAGTGGATTAACCACTGATGTTAGGAAACCTCTTGCTTTTAAAATGATGGTTAAAGTAGTCGGAGCGTTCATGAAATAACATGATCTTGAGTTTACTTGCAGAATCTGTGTTAAGGGGGGAAATAGGATTGGACGGTTCAAAAAATCGATTTTTTTTTATTTCATAAATTGTTAGTAAAACTATTGAAAAATATGTTCCCAAAAGTTTAAATGAAAATTCCGACTCGTTCTATTGTTATGAGCCATTAAAGTGAGTAGCTCTCCTTCAGGCCCCGAGCGCGCCACGTGTATAACCGAGCGGTACTATTTTTTCAAACGCGTTTTTCTGAAAACGACTTTTTTTGAACTTGTGTACACGCTAGTTTGAAAAGTTTTCAACCAATCGTTTTGAAAATTGGCAGTTACTTTCTTCATAGTATTGCGCTCTATATGAACCTAAAATCGGAATATTATCATTATTTAAAATAATTTTTTATTGCCAATAAAGTTGTAAAAAATGGCAAAAAATCATGCTTTTTTGTTTTGACCCTTGTAAAAAATACAATTTTCTATTTTTTTGATAGCATTTACGTTCGTATAGAAGAGAGACATATAATAAAAGTAAATTCCAACCTCGTTTGATTTCAGATGAAAATTGCGGTTTCCAGAATGTACGAAAAATGCTGAGTCTGATTGTGACCTGCAATATGGGGTCGCTAATATTTTATAGTATATACTTAAATATAAGTATACAAATTTTATAGTATATACTTAAATATATGTATAAAATAGTCTTAAAGTTTCAATAAATTATATTCATTTTTTATACTATAAAAAAATTCATGAAAATCATTGAGAAAACGCTGTCCTAACCCTATTTCCCCCTTAAATCCTGAAAATGAAAAAAATTTTAACACCGAGTTCCATGGAATTGAAGATATCGATGATTTTATTACAAAATCTGTGTCTTTTCGTTCACGCATCAATTCTTGGAGTTCCGTATTATTGTATCTCGATTCATCTTGCTGCTGTTTCCTCTCGCAGAGTATTCGGCTGATACTTGAACGAGAGAAGGTATATATATAAAGACAGAGAAAGATATTCGTTGACTGGCTGTCCCACGCATAAAAGAAGACTTCCCACATCGGAGTCGAAAGAGAGGCGAGGGTGGGGAACCCGTTGGCGCCGCTTTGAAGAGGGCCGCCAACGAAGCCACAACATATCTCGCGAGTAAACTGTTCTCATCTCTCGTGGTCGATGCAACAGAGACCTATACCTCCGACGCGTAGTAGCGGGAGCGTAAAAAATCGCCAACGCACGCGAAGTCAAATTTTTCCTGATCGTTCCGTAAAGATAACAAAAAAATTCTCGGCCAATTTACGGTTAACCCGTCGTATGCGTTCGGATGTTTTTTTTTCTCTCTTTTCTCTCTCAATTCAAAATCTTCAGTCGGCGCGTCATTCGTGGCAAATAAAAATAACGAATGTCCAACAGCTCGAAAATATTCACGCTCTCCATGTCCCTCGATCTTTATCATATATGATTATACCCGTCCGTACTTTCTTTTCGCTTTCTCATAGAGGATTCCGTAAGACATTTATTTTTTTATTTTGCTTTTTTTTTTTTTTAATAATTTTGCTGAGTGTCGTCGTTTCCTCGTATCGTACATCTCGAAACAATGTTAAAAGCAAGGTTAGACGATTCAGAAAATCGATTTTTGTTTTATTTCATAAATTGTTAGTAAAACCATTGGAAAATATGTTCCCAAAATTTTAAATGAAAATTCCGACTCGTTCTATTGTTATAAGCCATTAAAGTGAGTAGCTCTCCTTCAGGCCCCGAGCGCGCCACGTGTTTCAAACGCGTTTTTCTGAAAACGACCTTTTCCGAACTTGCGTACACGCTAGTTTGAAAAGTTTTTAACCAATCGTTTTGAAAATTGGCAGTTACTTTCTTCATAGTATTGCGCTCTATATGAACCTAAAATCGGAATATTATCATTATTGAAAATAATTTTTTTTTTGCAAATAAAGTTGTAAAAAATGGCAAAAAATCATGCTTTTTTGTTTTGACCACTGTAAAAAATTCAATTTTCTATTTTTTTGATGGCATTTAGGTTCATATAGAAGAGTGACATATAATAAAAGTAAATTCCAACCTCGTTTGATTTCAGATGAAAATTGCGGCTTCCAGAATGTATGCAAAATCCTGAGTCTTTTTTATTTTATAGTATATACTTCAATTTTATAGTATATAGTATATAGTATATACTTAAATATATGTATAAAATATTCTCAAAGTTTCAATAAATTATATTCATTTTTTATACTATAAAAAAATTCATGAAAATCATTGAGAAAACGCGGTCCTAACCCTATTTCCCCCCTTAAGACCCTTGATTACGAAGAAACAAGGAATGAATGTTGTTGTTCGAGAATTTTCTAAATTATATCAGCGAATCGTGAAAAAAAAATTGTTTTTCCATTGATTCGTCGTTTAAAAATTCAGCTGTTTTAGAGCGATTGATTTGTAAAACGGTGTGTCGACGCGTAACGAGAAAACACAAATCGAGGGGGGCACGGTTGGGATTTCGAGAAGAAAAAAAAAAGGGCACTTATGCGAGTTTATTATGCTGGGACGTATATGGAGGGAACATATTCAGGAATGTTTCGGTAGTCACTGTACTCTCACGTGTTTTGACACGGTCGAAGAAAAGGTCCCTACTCGAGATGGCAGGCATTAATTTAAACCCTCGGGTAAAGCCCCCCGAACGAAAAGGATCGCGTCTACAGGCACAACTAAATATTCATCATCAAGAAAGTATACTGCTGGGATTTACCCCGAATGTTGACTTTGCAGCGATACAGTTCACGGGGGGAATTGAGAGGGCAGTACTAAGAACCGTGCGTGTGGAAACTTTTTATTTATTTACTTTTTTTTTTAACGAAGCGTCCGATGGTCAGCGCAGAGATTTTTCGCTGCGTAACCCGAGAAGGGGCCACCAGGAAGCAAGAACGAGACAGGTTGTACAGGTGAATGGAGATTAGGTCGAGAGGAGAAAGACAGCTCTATAACAATCGGGAATCCGCTCAGGCAGATAGTCCAATATACTGGGAGGTCGCGAAGCTTTCATTTTTAAATCCTCGAAAAAACAAAAAAAAAATCACTCAAGCTTAAATCTATTGTTACGTGTTATCTTTGAGACCGTCACGAACTTAATCTGGGGGCGAAAACGAAAAATACTACTGCCTAAAAATATAACTTAATGGCAAAGATTTCCGTTAAATTGACATTTAGTCAACGGCATATTTCAATGTTACGAACAAAAATGTTCGATCAAAATTGATTTAATCAAACAACCATAGTAAATGTATCAAGAAGCTAAATTTGATTTAAGTTTTGGGATATTGATTGATATATTTTCATTTTGTAGTAAAAAAAATGGTATAAAAAATTGTCTTATTCCAAACATTAATGTAAAATTGATAGAAAAAAAATGAAAAACATTTTCATACATTTTTGTCTCTCGTAGACGCGCAAACTTTTTCGTTTTTCATTCGTTAAAGACATGGACGAATGTCACAGAGGAGAGAGAAGTTCGTGTCGTAGGGTTTCACAGTCTGTAAGACACGCAGTTTTCACGGCTCTTTATTTTTACCGACAAACGAAATGAAAAGAGGACGAAGGATCACGAGGGTGAGAAGGAGGAAGAAGAGTTCCGGGAACGAGAGAGAATATAGTATTTCCAAGTATGTTCGAAGAGTCAAAGATGGTCCAGCAAAAGTAGAGATAGAGAGGGAGAGAAAGACAGAAAGTGAGAGACATTTATTTGGTGTTGAGAGGGGAAAAAAGAGAGAAAACAGCCCCGACTAACGACACTCTCCTACAGTCGGATGTCCCATTGTCCGCGTGAAATGTTCACACGTGTAGAATGATGCGCGCGAGGCTCGAGCGAAAAAGAAGGAAATTTACTGACCAGAAAGAGTCAAAAGAGAGTGAGGGAGAAAAATCCCTTCAAGAGAGGGGCTCGTCGAGTGTTGTGCCATTAAAAATGTGTGTGTGTGTGTGAGAGAAGGAGAGAGAGAAAACGAGAGATGAGAGGACACTTGGATCTCTGGTCGATTATCGGCGCTTCGCCATCGAAAAAAAAGCCAACCATTTCGGTCGCTCTTTCGAATCGAATTGCACTAACGAGCACCTCTTCAACATCAATTTTTCACCATTCAAGCTACGCGATCGCCGCACCAAAACGTCCGAACCCGACAAATTTTTTGTTTTTTGTCGTCTCCACTTCCAAAACATGAGTTTTTGATGCCACATCAAGATTTTACAGTGGTCATAGAGAGCCCGCATTGAAATATATAATACCATGTGAATACTTAAAGTGTCTCACGTCAATTAATTAAAAATCCATTAATAACATAATCAGCTTGAATCATGAGAATCTTTGACCGTGGATAGAATGCAACTAATCAAATAAATCTCAATCGTTCAAAAGTGCGTGCGTGACAAGGAAGCTTTTTTTTTGTTCTTTGGCCTTGCACGTTAATCTCGTACGTGACCCAGTCAAGAAAATTGTACGGTTAAGAGAGGTCAAATACGTAATCTCAGGAGTGTCTCGTCGTGCGCAAAGACTCCTTTAAGCCACATCCATTATACATCATACCTATATATCTGTATCGGCATAAAACTGCGGAAGGGAGAAGAAACGTGTCTCGATTCCCAGGAGACGAATTAATCAGTCGTCGTGTTTTCATCGGGAATCAGTTTTTATACATATACAAATATATATATATATCGTAGGGCAGACTGGAGAAAATCAATTTCCATATACCGGTTTCTCCGGTGCAGTGAGAAGGTCGTGGATCTCGTTGCAACGGGAGAAACTTTTTCCTGAATAATTCTCCCCAACTCCGTTGCATTTCAATTTTTTTTCTCTCCACCTCAACATTTTTCGTTGTACCGTTAAAGTACAAAAAAAAAACGAAACGAATCTTTGCTCTCCAGGCACACACTCGACCATGCTTATCGCAATGGTTCACGCGTTTGGGGTACGAAAAACAAAAAAATCATTTCTGGAGAGCAAGAGATGTGTGAGAATGTGGGATAAGACGACCGGTGGTCGTTTCATGAGAAAAATGAATGTCGTTACACACATATATATATATATTTTTTTAATGTATAGTGTATGAAAGAGAAGGGAGGTTTAATGGTTGCGAGGAAACGTGCTCGAACGATACGGCGACACATTAGTGTGACTCTCTCCCAAGTATTTAGATATGCTCGCCCGATCCCGCGGGGCGACTGAAATAGGGAGAGGGGAGGAGATGCTCGAGGGGCTGATGCTGTGACCAAGAGACTTTGGTATTTAGATTATGTCGGGGATTCCCATTGTGGAGAACGTCGAACGAACTTGTGGTTACAGACAAGAAGAAAAAACGGGGAGAATGTATTGTACGTATCCTAAAAGTACTGTAGAGGATTTCATGCCAACACACACAACTTTGCGACCGAACATTTTTTATTTCCCTCATTTTTTCATATTGTTGTCACTACTGAGGAGACCCATCTGTGATTTTTCTCAAATTTTGTTCTCCATCCGTTGTCATTTTAGAAATTATTGTATAACTACGAGTTTTTAATTTGAAAAAAAAGGTGCTATCGAGAAAAACGACATTCACGTTTTTCTTTGACAATGCAGTTTAACGTTAAGTAACTGAAAAAAATGTTAAAAATCATTTTGATCATTTGATCCTAATGTAAAGCGGAAAAGATTGATTTTCGACGAAAGCGCTTACTGCGTTCTTTTTGAAAAAATTCACCAAAAGTCATCAGCAATGAGAAACGAATTCTTCATTTTTTTATATATGATTTGGATTTGTTTTCTTTTCTTAATTATTCAAAATTTCTCCCATTCGAGTAAAAACATTGCTGCACAAATTCGGAAGAAAAGAAACATTCTCAAACGAACGTCTGATGATAATAATTTATTTGTGAGTACAAAAATGTTTATGTAATTTCAATCATTCAAAGTGACCACTCCGTGCTTCGTGGATTCATAAATTGAACAAAGAGAGACAAACGAGCTTGACGGTAAATGCATTAATCGTACGACTGAAAGTGTACACGAATAGAGGTCCCTTTTCCGGTACTTGAGCATCGGTTTATAAATTCAAGGGCGTGCTACGGATGAATAGAATCGCAGAAGGGAGAAGAAATGATCGAGAGCATTCCCGACCTGCATCAATCTAACCTTGCCTCGAATCTCTCTCCCCTTCCCTATGTACCACACAGATCACATAACAATGAAGAGACCGTGATTGTATGTATGCACCCTTGATCTTTCCTCTTTTCCCTTCTGTACCCTGGTACAAGAAAAAAAGATGAGATAAAAAAAAAATAAGTGAAAGGTGCGATAAATATCGTTAAAAGCTTTTACACATATTTATCTCATCGTTACCAACGTCTTTTTTTCATCCCTTAACCCTTTTAACTTTTTATTTCAATCCATCTTCTCTTGAATATCGAAACAGATACCGGGATGCTGTGACAACGAAATAAAGAAATAAGTTATAAAATTTCCGTCAATAAATTTAACACAAATTTGAAGTTAATTAAGGGGGAAAATAGGGTTAGACGGTTCATCAAATTGGTTTTTTTTTTATTTCATAAATTGTTAGTGAAACTATTGAAAAATAGTTTCCCAAAATTTTAAATGAAAATTCCGACTCGTTCTATTGTTATAAGCCATTAAGGAGGGGAAGTAGGGTTAGGATAGCGTTTTCTCAATGATTTTCATGAATTTTTTTATAGTATAAAAAATGAATATAATTTATTGAAACTTTGAGAATATCTTATACATATATTTGAGTATATACTATAAAATTTTTGAAGAATTTCCTTGAAAAACACCGAAAAAATGTATGACTGGCTTGACTTTGTTTTTCTTGGTACTATTTTTTCAAACGCGTTTTTCTGAAAAAGACTTTTTTTGAACTTGCGTACACGTTAGTTTGAAAAGTTTTCAACCAATCGTTTTGAAAATTGGCAGTTACTTTCTTCATAATATTGCGCTTTATATGAACCTAAAATCAGAATATTATCATTATTTAAAATAATTTTTTTTTGCAAATAAAGTTGTAAAAAATGGCAAAAAATCATGCTTTTTTGTTTTGACCCCTGTAAAAAATTCAATTTTCTATTTTCTTGATAGCATTTAGGTTCATATAGAAGAGAGACATATAATAAAAGTAAATTCCAACCTCGTTTGAATTCAGATGAAAATTGCGGCTTCCAGAATGTACGCAAAATGCTGAGTCTGATTGTGACCTGCAATATGGGGTCGCTAGTATCGTCGGTGTTTTTCAAGGAAATTCTACAAAAATTTTATAGTATATACTTAAATATATGTATAAAATATTCTCAAAGTTTCAATAAATTATATTCATTTTTTATACTATAAAAAAATTCATGAAAATCATTGAGAAAACGCTGTCTTAACCCTATTTCACCCCTTAAAAGTCTCTTTGTTAAAATGAAATGTCTGTACCACCGTTACATCAACGAGAACAAATTCTTGAATTGAAAAAAAATACTCTTTTTTCCCAACCCTTCTGTTTTCTTGCCCATCAACCCTGTACGATTATCTTCCTTTTTAATTCCTTTCACACGTACATCTTTTTTTTCCTCCCCTCCTCCGCAGCATGGTTTATACACGTGGCACCGTAATGTCACAAATACCGGACAATGAGAAACCGATGCGAATCTCGAGGTTCCAGCATACTTGAGAGAGCATTGAATTTCATCCGTGAGTATTATACAGATCGAGAGAAACTATCCGAGCATCTTTTCGTTTATATATATATACGTATATACACATAAAGATACCCTTTGTAAGAGGGATTTTGAATCGTGGTGCAAGAACATCATTGTTAAACTGAACAATGTTACGATCTGCGATTTCCGCGATAAATTAGATCCGCAGGACAGGTTTCCCGCGGTGCTTGCGCTTATTATACTCGTAATAAGACCGAGCAATTGTTATCGAAATATATATATTTTCAATATAATTTGTAGGCTCTTCTCGGGTCTCGATTTCGTGACCAAAGACCGATTTCCTCACGATCATCGGGCACAAATATTTGTACGAATCGTCCTCGTGGGGGATCGAAACACCGTCGTGACGACGATACCCTTTGTAAAATATACCGAGAGATATAGAGAGAATGAGAGAGAGAGTAAGAAAGAATTGCGACTGATTTTCCTTGCGATCGGGGGGAGAGGTCATGGAGAAGGGCCAACACACGATATCTCGTTCTCGTTTTGTGTTCCCCGGCTTGAGAACCTTTCGAGTTCAAAAGGCAATGATATAAGAGTTTTTCGCCCTCTCGTGAAACTCCATACAATATATAAAATATATTTATATCCTTGCGTGTCAAAGATCAGCATACGTGCTCTGGTTTATTGTATTGTCACGAATACATCATATCTTTAGCCCCGAAACCCGAAACTTTCTCCTCGTGCACACCCATAAACAACCCCCCTTGCAGTTAAACTATTCGATTCGACAATCTTTTAGTAAATATGCCAAACAAACAAAAGTACTTTGTAAAATTGATAAAAATACATTACAGTCTTTAAACGATGTGATCTCAATTGTTAAAAAATTATTTCTAAATTTCATTAAATTTTTCCATTCGTTTGCCTATTTTTGCATTTTTTTTCTCGCCGCATAGTTCGTCGATGCGTTAAGGTCTGTCGGTAGTGAAAAAAGAAAAGGAAAAAAAATGGCAACGCACGTACAAATATAACGTTTTCGACGTGTGACGAACGAATCTATTTGTAATCACCCGAGGACAACGACACAGCGATCTCTTTTTCTCAAAGAGTGAGACTCTATATATCAATAGTCAAATAAAACGACTCTATTCTTTCGAATTTTTCCCATTACAACGAGAATTCTATATATCAAACTTTGGGGCGATATTCGTTGTATGAAATTCTTACCCCCTCGGGACAATTACATCCGGCCATTGGACGATCATAAATGGGGTGGTGAGACTATTAATCGATTGGAAAGCCAGAGCAAACAGACGTTCGATGTATCCGTTATTGCGATTGTACCATCGATCAAAATCGTTCGAGGGGTCGTCGAAGAGCGAGAGACCGGATATTAGTACTTCTAACTGATGACGGAAGGTTTTGAGTCCCCGGAGAGTGCCATCGCGAGACAAGGCGATAAACAGACGATGACTAAGCATCGTGACAAATTTTTATCTCAAATCTCTTCACCTTGAAGAAAATTTGACGCGTCTCATATATCTCACAAATATGTATTTTTATTCTCGTGAAAGTTATTTGGAATCCAAATAATTTTGGATTGTATGTTTGTAGAGCAATAAATATTTCCAACGTAAATTCCGTCGAGTCTCTATAATTCCGCGGGAGAACAAAAAATTTTCCCGAGTGCTCCTTTATCTGGCAAAACTATTTATCGACATTCCATCTGTGTTCGACACGTAAATCCCGTCTCCAGGGATAAAAATTGGAAAGTCAATATGACTATGAAAAAAAAAAACAAAAAAAAACAAAAAATCCCATGGAATTCTCTATCCTGAAGTTAAATTGTTCGTCAGGACGTTAACGCTTTATAATACCCGCTTCTAATGGCATAATTATAGGTCGTGTTGATAATATCGATAAAGATAATTGTCACATATACTCGAGTGGAGCCTTGAGACTCTACGTAACTTCAAGCACCGTTACTCCTCGAGTATTTGACCGCGAGGTTTTAATCCTCGTAGTTTAACGGAATAGTTGGTAGGAAAGGGGAAAGAAAAATTATCGGTGAGATCGCGAATTTTCATAGAAATTAAAAAGTCAGAAATTGCCACCGATACGATAATAATTTTTTTTCCGCCTACGACAAAATAACGAATATAAATGACTTTTTGTTGAATCGAACAAGTGCAAATTGATTCTTGCAAATCGCTTCCTCATCGTTTTCGATAAATTTACGAATATCCCTTCATCAACAAATATCTTTTTGTCATTTTGGATTATTCGTAGAAACAGCCATGTCAGTTTCAATTTTCATCGGTTTTTTCACCCCCATTTTACTCTGTTGGATAAAGTGTTTTGCTTTTCGAAATTTTCCTACATTTTTCGAAAAATTTTTTATGTGTACATTTAAAAAAAAGCTATTGGGGTTTAAGAAAATGTGTTTTTTTTCTGCTATCGATTCTCTCGATAATCTTATTACTATAATGAAGCTGAAGAGTTTGTTTGTATGTTTGTTCGAACGCGCTAATCTCAGGAAATACTGATGCAATTTTGAAAATTCTTTTTGCATTAGATAGATGGTTTATTTAGGGAGGCTCTAGGCCATATAACTTCATGCTATGAACCTAATCTTACTATCTTACTACGATTCTACTATACTTACACTATACTATAATAAAGCTGAATAGTTTGTTTGTTTGAACGCGCTAATCTCAGGAAATACTTATCCGATTTGGAAAATTCTTTTTGCATTAGATAGCCCGTTTATTCAGGAAGGCTTTACACCATATAACTTTACATTATGACTCTAAGGAACGACGTCGGCTCGTTGAATCGGTGGGCGGAAATTTAACGGGGGTGAAACCGCGGGGCACAGCTCATTTTCGACATTTCCACAATGTCCCCGATGGTAATTTGCATTGTTTACAGCCAGAATCAACGTGAGCTGATAATTCTACAGCGTTATAACATTGTTATGCATTTTTTATTAATAATCTATTTTTAGGATTTCATTCCAGTTGTCAAAAGCACGACATTGCGTGTGTACATATATGTGAAAGAATCTTGCGGCTCGCCGTCTCGAGAGGCAATTCGAAAAAACATGCTAGACACATCATCACTCGCGGACGCTTCGCGCGATATACCTTATACCGAGGTGGCGTCAGGGAAATATGGTTTAGGTACATATGCACATATGGTTCAAAGGAATATCATCCAGAGCAATAACACCACGTGTCGCGCATACCGCGTGTCTCTCACATACCGCGGCACGAATATAACGTCGTAGTTGCGGCGTGTACATAATGGCGGTATTATATAGCTCGTGTGTAAGAGTCGGCCATGAGCAACAAGCTCGACTTGAGTAATGGCACTTCATTTTCCGAAACGACCAGCAGCATAGAAGTAACCGCGAGAGAAAGAGAGGGACTGAGAAATGTATGGCAGAAACACGAGACCCTTGTACCCTTCTTCGGTATAACACGACGAGAGCCTGCAGCTTTTACTGTTAGAAGAAAAAAAAATAAAACTTTCCTCACGGAAGTCCCCGAACCCATATTCGAGGGGATCCTCTTAACTTTCTCCACATTTAGCGTATAGAGGAAAATTCACTGGTAACAGGTAACCAAAAGTTTAGAAATTCCAGATTTCTAAAAATTTGATAATTCATAAAAATCAGTAAAAATACACATTTTCTTTTTCCCCTGTATTTATCAAAATGGAAAATAACGTTTTAATAATAAATTCAAATAAATGTTATATTCAATGAACAAAAAAAGGTTTTATTTATTGAATCAATGAAAAAAATGTGGAAACTATAAAGTGCATTTAAACGTAGATTTTATATCATGAATGTTGTATGCTTGTGGAATTTTATTTAAAAAAACAATATACTACGGTCAATTTTTGTTTGCTGAAATTAATTAACTTGAATTGCAAATTTCTGTAATTTGGAGCTTTTAATTACAACCGCGGATTGTTGACGGTATTTAATTAAAAGTCTTTCAATTGCTCCATTAAATTTCGTTTGATTTATACAGATATACGCGAGACGACGGATTCACGAATTTAAACTGGCCTGTTCTTCATTTATTTATTTTATTTTTTTTCTTCGACCAGCATCAGAGAGGACCTCCCACCGGGTACCTAATTATATTCCCCGTGTTAGCTCGCGGACCGTTTCGATATATCCACCGCGGGTGATATACCTGAGAGATTGTCTACGAGGGAGTGACCCCTATAAGCCATCAGAAGCATCTACGAAACTCTTAAAGCCTCGGTTATCGAATGGCTCTAAATAGTACCAAGCAAATGGACTTATATATATAAATATATATATATCTATGTATATCCTAAGTATATAATAGTGAAAGCTAAAAATCATCAAAAGTTTTGTATACTATTAGAATTATTGCCCAGCTGATCAACACGCCCTCTCTCCGATCAAGATTAAGTACAAACGCTCGTAAAAAAAAAGGCAGGCGGGTGAAGCTGAGAAAAGATAAATAAATAAATCGTTCCAAATATCCCGCGAGAGTCCAATCATCGCGGTGCGTGTCTGATATCGCGGTAAATGAATTTCGTAATGGACTCTACTGATCTAATGGGCTATCGCTTTTACCCAAATTCTCGGTTTCTCCCACATATCGTACGGGGAAAAATAACGAAATTCACAAGTGTTTTATATTCGTCGAATTTTTCAATTCCAAGTGCATGAAAAGCGAGAAAGTTCAACGCGACGATTACAAATCGTACGATTAGTGATTGAAAGAAGTAAAAAAAAAAGCGAGAATCAAAAGTACATATGAAAAACAATGAGTTGAGCGATAAATCAAATACTTTCAATTGAAAAAAAATGTTGCTTGATTTTTTACAAATCTTTATACATCCTCGGTCCATTTTGTTTGAATAAAAAAAATCGTTCTTCATCGCCGTCAAAGTTCGCGCTCGGTTCCTTTCAGGGGGGAAATAGGGTTAGACGGTTAAAAAAATCGATTTTTTTAAATTTCATAAATCGTTAGTAAAACTATTGAAAAATATATTCCCAAAATTTTAAATGAAAATTCCGACTCGTTCTATTGTTATAAGCCATTAAAGGGAGAAATAGGGTTAGGACAGCCCTTTCTCAACGATTTTCATGAATTTTTTTATAGTATAAAAAATGAATATAATTTATTGAAACTTTGAGAATATTTTATACATATATTTAAGTATATACTATAAAATATTAGCGACCCCATATTGCTTGTTTTTCTTGGTAGTATTTTTTCAAACGCGTTTTCCTGACAACGACTTTTTTTGAACTTGCGTACACGCTAGTTTGAAAATTTTTCAACCAATCGTTTTGAAAATTGGCAGTTACTTTCTTCATAGTATTGCGCTCTATATGAACCTAAAATCGAAATATTATCATTATTTAAAATAATGTTTTTTTTTGCAAATAAAGTTGTAAAAAATGGCAAAAAATCATGCTTTTTTGTTTTGACCCCTGTAAAAAATTCAATTTTTTATTTTTTTGATAGCATTTAGGTTCACATAGAAGAGAGACATATAATAAAAGTAAATTCCAACCTCGTTTGATTTCAGATGAAAATTGCGGCTTCCAGAACGTACGCAAAATGCTGAGTCTGATTGTGACCTGCAATATGGGGTCGCTAATATTTTATAGTATATACTTAAATATATGTATAAAAATTTTATTGTATATACTTAAATATATATATAAAATATTCTCAAAGTTTCAATAAATTATATTCATTTTTGATACTATAAAAAAATTCATGAAAATCATTGAGAAAACGCAGTCCTAACCCTATTTCCCCCTTTAATATTTTCCGCGTTTCTATAAGCGATCCTTTTTGCCTCCTCGTGGACGAAGCTTTATATCTATCTCGTGTCCAAATGAACTAAAATCTTTCGCTCTCACGTGTGTGGAACGATGAGAAGAAAAGAGTGGATGAAAGATGAAAATCGCGCGGGAATGCCCAGGGGTACCTGCTGCTGTGAAATAGCCACGGACAGAGAGATTCTGAGAGAAAAAGAGAGGGCTCCTCGCGCGTGGTGTTTGCATCCGGTCCAACGTCAGTTGGTATGCGATGGCGAAGAGAATGCATCCCCCCCCTCAGCAGAGGCCACGGGAGACCTTGGATCTCTTGTAATTCAGGACAAAATAATAGTCCACTGTTTTGTATATATGTTGTGTGTGTGTTCTGTGTCTTTGTGTGTGGGCACGAAAGCTCTTTGGAATGGCGGATGCAGGGTGTATTATGAGGTCGAGCCACCCTGAACTTGGTCACTATCTACGATCGGTTTACCTAAATACCATCGCTGTATCATTTCTTAACTGATCTCTTTCGCGTACACCATTTTCAACCCAATTTCCCTCGTGTCGTCGGAGCTCTCATCCGATACAACTTGGTTCGTAGGACCAGAAAAATGGGAGATCACTCGGACGAACAAAAAGCATTCTTTCTTTGTTAACGATACAATGATATATTGCCTAAAAGAAAGATTGATGACTATTAAGTGGTTGATTTATCGAAATATCTCGCTACCGGATAATAAGATTAGAAGAGAGTTGTTAATTTTTGTCTGAGACATCATATTGACACCCAATTAGTTAGATATTTCTATAGAAACCTCCCGCCACCTCCCCATCGAAAAGGAACAACTTTTTCAAATTATTCTCAATTAATCGTCTGATAATTTTCATTTTTTCAACGACAATTAGTTATAATTGATTTCATAAAGTATTTCATTGATTTCTTTTTTTCAAATAACCACTCGCAAAAATCTGTAATCTCCGGTTTTTGTTCGCTAAGCTCTTCGACAGCTATTCTCGGTCATTTCAGGCATTTCCTCTTGCGAGTACAATGAGAAAAACTCCTCCTCCTCCCTGACGATGACGCTTTTTTCCGTTCTCTCTATTATTCAAGCTTTGCCTTGCTCTTTAAACGTAGCGCCATTGTTCACGATCAACGCGCTATGACGACCGGAGGTAAAGAGGTCAATGACGAGGAAAGAGTGAACGAAAAGAAAAAAAAAAAAATTGAGAACTCGTGCCCTATACAAGTATAATATCTATATATGCGCTCGGTGTGTTTTAAAGGGGTAACGTTTTTTCGTTGAACGAGTTTGAAACCGTACGAAAAAAAAAGACAAGAAAACATTAAAGTATTACCTGCGAATTTTTCTACATAGTCATTAATTCGAAATGTACGAAGTAGTTATTAAAAAAAAAGTTACAGAATAAAATATTGATCCACAATATTGATCCAATGTTTTTTTTCACGGTACAAGAGGCATCTAAATGAAAATGTGAAGAAAAATTGAGTTTGATGATAATTTTAGTATTTTTGGAAAATCCCAATTGAAATTTCAGACTCAGCCTTGTAAACAATATTTTTCTTCTATCTGTAATACAATTTTTAGATCATTCGTCCTCGTGATCTCTTCAGTTCAAATTTACTTGTTTTCCCCCAACAGATTGTTTTATCAATTATTTTTAAGCCCTGTTAAAACCATTTGCCACGCTCCTCGAAAGACGAGCATTTTTTTTTGTCTTCCTTTATTTCTTCGCTTTAGCCCATTTGTCAATTTTATCCGACGGCCTCCTCCTCCGCTCGCGTGTAGAACCGGAAGGCCGCTGAATCACGGCGAGAAAACACACGTCGGACCAGCACAGTGTCACGCAAGAATGATTAAAACCGAACGGTCTCTCGCGCGAAGAAGAAGGGATTATAAAACGGGAGCTGGGGACAAAAACGATTTTCACGCGTTCAATACACCCAATTCCAACGTTTTTACGTTCGCGACCTAGAACCGTGAAATGTTTTATTTCATTTTTTTTTTTTTCGTATTTTTAGAACCCGATCATTTTCATTAACCCCGATATATATGGGGAACAAGAAGGCCACGCGAAGACGCCAGTCTCTATCAATTTGACATTTGGATTCTAATTTCGTTGGGACAATTCTCAACGAAATTCGTTCGCGGTTTAGCCGTCATTAACGTAAAAGAATGCCATGTAATTTTTGTCGTTGTGCGAGAAAATAAAAAATGTCCAAAAAAAAAAGAGGATTTCAATGAAATGATGAAAATCGAAAGGAAAACTTAAAAAAATTGTCAGAATCATAAAAAATATAGTTTACCGTAGGGAGCGGCAATTCAAAAGTCAAAAGATTGCGAAAGAAAAGGAGTACAATTTGGAGTTTGAATTCTGCCAGAAATCAGATTAACAGACATTTAAATAGGTTGATTAATTCTCATTCTAAAATAAATAAATCATCACGCACCGAAACACAACTTCGTGAGATTCAGAAAAAAATTCCACTAAAATTTCCTGTGTGTGTGTGTCTGATTTTTTTCTGTTCTCTAGACAGCAAATTCATCGATCGGATAAAGCCTCGGCGGAATAAAAAAAATGACTAAAAAGGCCTTTAAGACGGTCGTTTAAATTGCAATTTTAATTGGTAACGCTCTCACGTGTTGTCTTACATCTGTGTATGTGTATTTATGTATTTATACGAGGTCTGTTCAAAGAGTATCGCGAATTTTGAATTTCCGCGGGCTACGTATATTCGATTTTTGATTTATTTTGTAGCGTTAGGTTGGTACTCGTGTCCCACACTTATGCTGAAGAAATCGACAATTTTGAATGTTTGGTTAATTGTTGACAGCTGTTTTGGTTAGACGTGTTTTGGCTTGTCTTCGATTTTTGCCTATTCCAAAAAATCGATCAAAGAATCTGTATGAAATTTTGTGTGAAAAACAAAATTAAGTGCGCGGACGCATTCCGAATGTTGACTGTGGCATATGGTGAAGCTACCTTGGACCAAAGCAACGTTTATCGGTGGTGCAAAATGTTCTCAGAGGGCCGTGAAGATGCGAACAACGAAATGCGTTCCGGACGCCCGAGCACATCAACAACAGATGGAAGCATTGATGAAGTGAAGAAAATAATATTGGCCAATCGTCGAGTCACCGATAGAGAAGTTGCTGAGGAACTAAACATATCGATTGGCTCGTGCTATTCGATTTTTACCAATGATTTGGGCATGAGACGGGTCGCCGCGAAATTCGTGCCAAAATTGCTCAATTTCGAAGAAAAACAGTGTCGCGTTAACATTGCTAAGGAGCTGTTGGACTCGGTCCGCGACGACCAAAATTTGCTCCAGAGGGTCATAACTAGTGACGAATCATGGGTTTATGGTTATGACGCGGAAACCAAAGCTCAATCATCGCAATGGAAGCTGCTTTTTTGAAAAAGGAAAAAATCGAAGACAAGCCAAAACACGTCCAACCAAAACAGCTGTCAACAATTAACTAAACATTCAAAATGTCCGATTTTTTCAGCATAAGTGAGGGACACGAGTACCAACCTAATGCCACAAAAAAATCGAAAATCGAATATACGTAGCCCGCGGGAATTCGAAATTCGCGATACTTTTTGAACAGACCTCGTACACGAGAGAAAGGCCTAGGAGAATTAAGCGTTTGAATGAGTATGGAAGCGAGAGAGGAGGTTTTAAAGGAGCACAGGTGTAGCAGCACCAACGTAGGAGAAGGCGGGGGAGAACCGATAATTGTAGTACAGGCCGATTATAATAACAGAGCTCGCGTGTATATATGAGCTCGATAAAAGCGTTGGTTCGCTAGGTATCATAGAAATATATACATATATATATAATAGACTATAAGCGAAGTATATGAAAACGTGCGGTAGGTAAGTCCACGTACGTACTAAGAGAGTAAAATCGCGCAGCCTCAAGCGATGCAAAAGCGCAATGGAAAAAGAGTAAACCGCGTGCGAGAGTACCCAACATATTATATACTGAAAGATTGCAGAGGTGTGGGTGCGCGAATATTAGTCGCGCTGCCATAAGCTCCGAGTAGGCGGTGGCTATTCACACAAGCGAAAAATAAAAAAGAGCCAAATGAAAAAGAAAAAAAAACGAAAGAAAAAAAAACACTTCACGTTCCTTTATGCCTATCGTTGCACCGCCGATCGTCTTTCCCCTCCGGAGAGCTAACGTAAATTCGTTTATATACCCTATTCACCGATAACTCGAAGCCCCGACTGCGGACTTATTTTATGATGGTCAGCGAAAAATAAAAAATTAATAAAATGCAACGAAAGCTCGCATTATGTTTGGGTTTGTTTTATACAATTTTATAGATATTATGAATGATTTTCTCGAGCTAATACTGCAGTTTAAATCGCCGATTGCTTTGTCATATATTTAATAGAATCACCGATGGAAATAAATGTATTTTTAACAATATAGATTAAGAGGATTTTTGTGAGTGTTGTTGGGTGAAGAATTGCTGAGAAAAAATGATATTTTATGTAAACAAACGTTATTTATACGAATTTATACGATTTTATATTGATTCAGAAATATATTGTACTTTCATTTCAATATATAACATTATTTTCATCCACCCCTTTTGCAGCGATGCATTTTTTTTTATTATTAGTGTATTTCCATCGTATACGTTTTTCAGGTTTTTACGTACCTTCCCCCTTTATTCTCATTTCCATTTCGCTCGTTTGACACCACTCAGACTGTTGTTCGCCGCCACTTTTTCAAAACGCACTACTCTGCCGCAATCGTTAAGGTTTTCCGGACTTTCCCCGTGCCCTCGTGCACGATACGACACAGTATTGCATGGGGAAAGAGCGGATAACGGTCTAGGGGAGTGGAGTTCTCAAGAAATGGAATGAAAATGGCGACAAAGGGGAAGGGACGTAAAAACCTGAAAGAGGGATGGAAACGCTAATAAACAAAAATATATTGCAGCGATAGATTTTTCGACATCGATTAAGTACAAAGGAAAAATTCAATCAATGAAATGAGACTTTAAACTCTAAAATCTGTAAAATTCTCAAAAAATACAATAAATCATTATCAAGGCCTATAACACATGACTATAATCGCGTGAGAAAATGCGATATAATTTCGAGATCGATTCCTCCCTCGTTGTACATGGATAATGCCCGAATAGAAATGGCAGCAACAAGTTGCCGAGAATTCTTGTTCTCGGGGCGGGCACACGCCACACACAACCGCACGCTGACACGCGCCCATTATACCGGAGAAGGGTAAACAATGGATCGGAGGAAATCTCCTCGTCTCACGAACGAGATATTAAAAATAAATTAACACTTTCACTCTACACTGAGACACTCGTGCGATGAGTCATAATTTATTCTCGACCGCGCGCTCTCCAATTGAGAAAATAATCTTTGTTTAATAACCCTCGTAATTTGTGAATAAATAAGTCACTTCTTAACTACAATTTTGTCTAAAAAAAAAACATTTCATATACACGCTTAAACGCATTTATTGACTTTACTATTTATACTGCTTTGAATGCAATAAATATGATTAATAAAAAAAAAATAGGTATCTTTAAAATGGATAATTTATGCCAAATCAAATTGATAAAATTGATAAATGTGAATTATTTATGAATAATTTTTTTTCATTCAGGAAATCTCGTAAAATCAACAAAGAAAAAAAAGCACGAAAGAAAGTTGGATCACAAAGAGGATTTAGAGAAGAAAAAAAGGCTGTGTGCAATCCAGCGGCCCCCGTGTATCCTCGTGTGTAAATCCCTCGAGATGAAAAACGTTAACGGCGAGTATAGGTTATTAACGGTTCGCAGGAAGAGTGATCGAGCTCGATGATATTTATGATCGCGTTTCGAAACTAGTCGAACGAGAAACTATTATGGTACTTAAACATCGATCGAACGTTATATGTTGTTTAAAAGATAAGGGCGGTGAGGAGAGTGCGGGGTGAGAGCAGGAAAGAAGAGAGTACACGCTGTCGTCTCGCGATAACGAGATATATCGAGCGTCCGTATATATTGTGAAGTCTCGCACGAGGTCCGTTATCGTTTTAATTGTACAGTCTTCGTCCATCAGAGATGAAATTTGTAACGAGAACCGCTCTAACATACGATGCGGGGCGCCAAAGGCGTTCCCGCGTAGTCCCCGATTTATCGAAACTAAAAAGAAGATGAAAAAGAAATTTTATATCGCGAAGAGGAGGAAACGCCATAGACTTTCTGGGAGTAAAAAAAAAAGCAGATGCACGGGACGAGAAGCGAATAACGATTCTTACCGCCAAGGGTCGATCGCGGGAGCGAATTACGAATCAGACGTAAACAAAGAAAAAAACGCTTGACGGCGAACGAAAAAAATAGAGCGAGGGGGATGCTGACACACGTCCTACCGATCATACCTTTTTTTACGAGCGAATAGATATATATATATATAATATTTACTTATATGTATATTTTTTGCCTCTGGGGCTTCTGGTTCTGGTACTAACTGGGTTCGGGGGGCAGAAGAGCGAGCGGGCAAATGCAGCCAACAAGATTTCGTATCTTTATGTGCGTCAGAAAGAGTTGTTGCATTCCTCGACATGTGGCGAATCGAAAAAAAAAAACAACAAAAAAATGGTACATCTATATATTAAAGCCTAATAATAACAGAGAGACTCTGATTCGATATTCGAGTATCGAATGCATGTATGTACGTGAAGAAGAATTAATATAAAAAATTAATTGAACGCTCATGTATGCGTGAAATAATGTTTAAACTCTTGAAATTTCTACATTCGTTAATTTATCGCTGCAAACAAAGTAAAGACACTAAATAGAAAATTTCTGTGGTGAAGTTCACGAAAGTTTAGTGCTCTTTTCGCGCCAATTTGTTTTGCTATTCGCCATTTTTGTTCTTTTATCATTTCACTAAAACGGCGGCTTGTTGCAGCGTTAAAAAAAAAGCTAGCACAGTCACGTGAAAAAAATTAATGATTTGTCTTAAAAAAAAATGCGGGAATTTCGTGCTCATTTTGTATTCTCGAAATATGCAAGGGGCACATTAGTTAAGCTACCCTCTGAGCTAAAAACGACTCTTATCGCTCAGTAATCCCAAACACATTTATTACAACACTCTTCAAAAGTTCTGTACCCAAAAAAGCCGAGTTAGGACAATTTTTGTCGGTAGTTATAAATATTTAGTTATTATTGTGAAAATTTAAGTTGCACCAAAGAAAATTCAAGGGATCTAAATGATAGTCGAACAAAATGTTAGAATTAACGAAAATTATTCGTCGGAATGAAAATTTGATAGTAATAACTGAATTGTTTTTTTTCGCCATAATCAACAACAGATTTATTAACGTTGAGTTAAAGATCGTCTTTTTAGTGCGAATAAGAAGTTTTATGTGATAAAAATTCTTTAAGGTCAAAATTCTTTAAATTCATGGATAAATAACAAAATGGCGGACTTTGGAAAAAAAAGTCCTTTTATTTTAGCAAATAAATTTTGTTATTTATCCATGAAATTTAACTTCAGTAGTTCCGATCAGAAAGACATGTCTATAGATTAAGAATTATCAAGAATTTTTGATTTCAGATAACATCAAGAGCCAAAATCACCGGGGCCACCCACGCGCTTTTTTTCGAGATGCCAACTTCGATCAATAATAATAATAATAATAATAAATTATTAAATTTTTTCAAACAAATTTTTTTTTGTATCTTTAATATGTAAATAAAAACATCCTAAATATCCAAAACGATTCATTTTTATTTTCCTACAAAAAAACGCCCTACAAAAAAGACATGAAAATCGGCTTAAGTTACCAGACTAATACCTTAAATAGTGTCTCGAGTGTTATTCGAGACTGTTTGACGTTATAAATCATTGAAAATAAGAATAACACCGTGAAAACATTGTCTTAGTGTCCTTACAGTAAAAAATTCCATTCTCCAATTCAGTATCTCGAAGAAAAAAAATTTCTTATACAAATATTTGTACATACATCCGTTCCATTTAATTATATTTCATTTTTCTTCGTTTTTTTTTTCCTCAACGTTTCAACCATCCAGCCTACTTGGCGTTCGTGCAATGCGTGCGTACAACAAACTCTGAAACGCACGTCGCTTATTAGCGGCCATAATACGTAATTTCGATTCTTCGGACGTGAAAGTTTCGTCGTTGATCGATCGGATCGATATACATATATAATAAAGTACGTCGTCGTTCCACGCTGTCCGTAATAAATCGATTATCAATCATTTCGTGTTTTTTTTTTTTTTTTTCAATATCGGGAGTACGCCGAGAACGATAAATGAAAATGAAGCAGCTCGGAGAGTTGCGTTATAATGTACCGGTATGCGCGCGTGTGTGGTGTATTTGGCCTCGGGGTCTCGATGAGATTTTAACCCTTTCGCGACTGTATTTTTATTTATCCGCGTAAAATGGTTTACTTTTTTTTTCTCGATATTTCAAAGATTATACGGTGGAAAACCGAATTTTTTTCGATGCCGCGGGGAAAACAATATCATTTTAACTCTTTCGGTATTATATTTTATGTTTACATAAGTAAATTGTTTTTTTTTTGCTCGATGTTTCAATCATTCTGTGGTCGAACCTCGTTTTTCTCAATTTATCGGAGAATTTATGTAATAGTAACACTTTTTTTTTGAGAAGTAAAATTGTTTTTTTTTTCTCAATATTCCAATCGCTTTACGATTCATCCCCAAATTCGTTAATCCCTCTGGGTCTCCATGTAATTTTAATCTATTTGCATGCCCAATTTTTAAATTTTTTTTCAACAATTTTACTCCTGCAAAAAAATATGATACAGTAAATAAATTCTCCGATGAATTAACAAAAATATGCTATCGCAGAAAATTATTTTTTATGCGTAAAAAATATTTCTGTGCGTAAGCATATATTTATATATTTTTATATTTTTTTGTTAATTTAACGAAAAATTTATTTACCGTAGCATATTTTTTTTTGCAGGAGTAAAATTGTTTTTCTTCGCAACATTCTGATCACTTTACGATTCAACTCCAAATTCATTAATCCCTCTGGGTCTCCGTGCAATTTTAATCTATTTGCATGCCCAATTTTTTAATTTTTTTTTAAACAATTTTAGTCCGGCAAAAAAATATGATACAGTAAATAAATTCTCCGATAAATTAACAAAAATATACAAAAATATGCCAACGCAGAAAATTATTTTTTATGCATAAAAAATGTTTCTGTGCGTAAGCATATATTTATATATTTTTATATTTTTTTGTTAATTTAACGAAAAATTTATTTACTGTAGCATATTTTTTTTTGCAGGAGTAAAATTGTTTTTCTTCGCAATATTCTGATCGCTTTACGATTCAACTCCAAATTCGTTAATCCCTCTGGGTCTCCGTGCAATTTTAATCTATTTCCATGCCCAATTTTTTAATTTTTTTTTAAACAATTTTACTCCTGCAAAAAAAAAAATAATACAGTAAATAAATTCTCCGATAAATTAACAAAAATATACAAAAATATGCTAATGGATAAAATGATTTTTTATGCATAAAAAATATTTCTGTACGTAAGCATATATTTATATATTTCTATATTTTTGTTAATTTAACGGAAAATTTATTTACTGTACCATATTTTTTCTTGCAGGAATAAAATTGTTTTTTTTCTCAATATTCCGATCGTTTTACGATTCAACCTCAAATTCGTCAATCCCTCTGGGTCTCGATGTAATTTTAATCTATTTGCATGCCCAATTTTTTAATTTTATTTTATTTTAAAAAATATGCTAACGCATAAAAATATTTTTTATGCATAAAAAATATTTCTGTGCCTCAGCATATATTTATATGTTTCTATATTTTTGTTGATTTATCAGAGAATTTATTTACTGTAGCAAATTTTTTTTTTTGCAGTAGTAAAATTGTTTTTCTTCTCAATGTTCCAATCGTTTTACGATTCAACCTCAAATTCGTCAATTCTGGGTCCGGATGTAATTTTTACTTATTCGCCGACCCAACGTTTTTCATCTCATATATGCATAAAAAAAGTTTTTAATCATAAACAAATATTTTAATGTTTTGAATTCTTTTTAATACGACCCTGAATTTTACGTTATGCATAAAAAAATGTTTTCATTCATAAGGTAAAATGGACAGTACCATAAAATATTTTTTTCACAATTTATATCAATTAATTATTGTACAAATGTCTGGTACGGAAAATTATCCGCATGAAAATTGTAATAATCAGGATTTTACGAAATAACGTTTTTCGCGCAACGAATATATAGCGACGGGAAAAAGAGAAAAAATTCTCAATGGTGAAAACGACGAAATAGCCAGAACAGAAAAGAAAAGAAAAAAAATACACACATAATCGTGCGTGATAAGAATAGTTACGAAACTCACCTTGACGAGCAGGTGAACTGGTTGACTGACAGTCAGCGATTTTCCACGCCTCGCCTTTCCGCCACCGCCGCCAAGGCACTTTATCCACGGCATTCCGAACTCCGAGTCTTTTTTTTTCTTTAATTTTTATATTATTTTTTTTTCTTTATACTCCTCCTCTTGAGAAAGAAGAAAAAAGCCTTCACACGGTGATAGTCTTCGTTCAATTCGCTTTCGAATCGGTACGCACTTTGTTTTTAATTTTATTTTATTTTTCACGGCAATGTAATCACCGTCAAGCGTCTCTTGCATTGCGAACGAGCACGTGACGCCATTTTACGATATTATACGCGCGAACAAGTGTTATTGTTGTTACAGTAGAATTAACGTTGTTTCAAAGTGAATTTTTAACCGAAAAACGCACCAAATCACTCGCGAACGATTAGCATGCACACTCGCGAAGTAAAAAAAACAAAAAACTTCACGGCATTCGCGATTTAAGAAAAACATTCACGATTTTCCACGATTTTTTATAATTTTTCATGATTTTTCACGACTTTTCATGATTTTTAACGATTCTTCATGATTTTTCACGATTTTTCACGATTCACGAACTTCGCGTTTTTTTCGCCGTTTATTTATGTTTTCTCTTTGATCGAACAGCAGAACGACGTAACGGGGGAAAAAAAAGAGAGGTTAGAAGCGTGGCGCGTGTCACCAAAGCGCACTTAGGCCGTGCGGCGCGCTGGTGTCGTTCGATAAGACGCGGCAACGTTCGGCAATTAATTAATCGAGCAGAAAGACAAAACTGGGCAAAGAGAGGGCGCGCTCGGTGATCGTGTAGAACGTTTTGCGTCTCGAGTCGTTTTTTTTTGTTATTTTTTTTTCCAAAGTCTAACTTTGCATATGTACACGTTTCTTTGTTTTTGAACCTCTCTCTCTCTCTTGTTCTCACACTCTTATCTCCTTCGCCACTTGTGCTGTCGCAATATCTCCGCCTTTTTCTGCGCCTCAAGATCGCATTTCTCCGATTCTTTCTTCTGCCCCCATTCGCGGTTTTATCAAGGTGCCATCGTAGGAGGCAAAATGGCGAAAACAATCACGCGTTTCAAATAGCTCGGCCGACCCCGGAAGTAAATTCGAAACGTAGTTTTACGATTGACGTAACAAAGTATACCAAAGAATCGTGTGATCGCGACAACACGTGCTCGACTTTTAAATCCTCGATTTTCGATTGTTTTTTTGTCGTTTGTTTTTTGTTTCGTTCGATCTCGTTATTTTTTACGTCGATAAAACTCGTAAACTCTGTCGTAGTCGAAATTTTTCTTCGTCAAATTGGTTTTTGGCATCGGAGCAATTTTTTTTAGTATGATTTTTACAATTATTTGCGTGTTAAATTGTTGTCGGTTAATGATTAATGCGTAAAGTATAAAAAAAAGTCTAAGAAGCAACGTGTATGCCGAGAGCCCACGAGGTAAACTCCTCTCTGTCTCTCTGATGTTTATATTGCGTGTTGACTTCGTAAAACCGAAACGATGTTTCTCGACCAGCCAGCCCCGCGGTCTGCCGTCGACTGACAGAAAATACTACCGGCTCCGGGGACGCCTTCACCGTCCGAACGGAAGAGAGCCCTGGCTCTGCGTCGTATAGTCGCGCTCGTCTCTCTGTTACGCGCACTCGGCCGAGAAACCCCGCTGAACCATCCGCGACGCCCCAAAAACAACATTATTGTAACACGCGTGAATAAAAATGTATACACATCGTTCCTTCCTCGTAATTTTTCATTGTTCAATCTCACAGTGACGATTGAATGTTCGTGCGATGAAAACGCAAAATTGTTCTTTCCTTTACCTCATTTCGCGCGAAACAACCACCGAAGAGACTTTAGCAAAGAGAGACTCCTTCGTCGTCCTGTTTTCACGCGACAGTACGAACCGAACAACATGATTCCACTGTGCCCCCGGTCCTCGCGAAAAAGAAACTGAAAATGGAACGAAAAATAATCCTGTAATTTTCTTTTTAATTATTGTGACAATTGTTGTGATGGAAAAAATCGTATAACATTTTTTTTTAATTCGTAAAAACAATTATCGAAAATGCTTCCTTTGTCATGAACAAAAATAAACACATCGATGTCGAAAAAAATGCGAAAGAAGTTTCATTTTTGGAGTATTTGATTTATTTCAAAAAAATCCATTATCTGATACAATTTAATGGATTCAATTTCATAGATTGAATCTTTTAAATTTGGTCTTCTGGAATTTTCGATAAAACTTTGTCTCTTCGGGCAAATTGTTGCGGAGCCAATAACGATTAAAACGAGAGTATTCTGGAAATATAAACATTTCACGTACGGCAAACTCGTTTAAGTGTCGTTCCCGTTTTTTTTTCTTTCTTTCGGAACAATTTTCACGAGAACATATGCTTAGTTCCTACGTTAAACATTTCCAAAGTTTCCACTCTATATATACATTAGGGCGATTTTTTTTTTTCGACTATTATTTTTTTTTTCAGTCCCCACCCGAAATTTTGTTGGAT
Organism: Oxytorus armatus; assembly: GCA_958009045.1. NCBI lineage: Eukaryota > Metazoa > Arthropoda > Insecta > Hymenoptera > Ichneumonidae > Oxytorus > Oxytorus armatus. Next base: position 25,152,504 of record OY253748.1, read on the forward strand.
ATGTCGAAAAAGAAATTCCCTGAAAGTTACAGCCCTTGATATTAATTCTAAGTACTTTCCCTTAGCATAAGAAGATTTTCCATCTAAAATACACGTAAATCGATTTTTTTTTTTTTTTTTTTCAAATTTCTATAACTCAGCCGCATTTTATTATATCATATTGTTCTTGGTTTCGATTTACTCAGAATAAAACAATCTAAAAAAGTGCCTTTGACGGCGAAAGTGTAAATTGTACTGGTGAGTTAGTACGGCTCACTGAAGTTGATTTTTACCCAAAATTCTCGTTTTTTTGCTGTTATCTCCGAAACAATTAACTTTACGAAAAAAATGTAAATGAAAAATTTGTTGGAAATGTAATTTTCTACAAAAAAGATCCTATCGACCCGATTGCTTAGATTAATATTTCTTGAGATATTGAACTTTAACTTATGAGTAGTATGAAATTTATAAAATATGAAATATTAAATATAAAAAAAATAAAAAAAAAAAGTTCAATATCTCAAGAAATATTAATCTAAGCAATTGGGTCGATAGGACCTTTATTGTAGGAAATTAAATTTCCAACAAATTTTTCATTTACATTTTTTTTGTAAAGTTAATTGTTTCGAAGATAACAGCAAAAACCGAGAATTTTGGGTAAAAATCACTTTTTTAGATTGTTTTATTCTGAGTAAATCGAAACCAAGGACAATCTGATAGCATAAAATGCGGCTGAGTTATAGAATTTTGAAAAAAAAAAAAATTCGATTTACGTGTATTTTAGATGGAAAATTTTTTCACGCTAAGGGAAAGTACTTAGAATTAATATTAAGCGCTGTAACTTTCAGGGAATTTGTTTTTCGACATATCCAACAAAATTTCAGATGGGGACTGAAAAAAAAAAATAGTCGAAAAAAAAAATCGCCCTAATATACATATCTGTATAAACGGAAACCGGTCAGCTATTCTTCGTCGAGCCTGCTGAGACACATTTTTTTCAATGTTTTTTTTCAAGCCCGAGCTTCTCTCGTGACGACTTGCTAATTACGTTTGCACAGCACTGCGAATCCCCGCATTAACGAGTGTGTAACTATCATTGCTGGATATAATACCGAGCTTGAATATTGTACTTCCTCAGCATCTTCCGCATTTCTCGTAAAAAAAAATAAATAAATTTACAAACAAGAAGAAAATGTTTTCTTTTTTCATTCGTGTTGGCTGTCTCTAAAAATTATTCAAGCCATTAATTTCAGTTATAAGTAACTGCGATTATATTCATAAAAAGCTTTGTCGACCGACGACTATTTTACCAATCATCCACAGAGAGAGCGAGAGAGAGAGAGAGAGAGAAAAAGATCGAACAGGATTTCGAAGAATTAATATAAACAGCCTAGGGGTATATCGTGACCACGTGTGGATTTGTTCACAGTGGGGATCGATAATTCAATCGGCGATAAAATATTAATTGGCGGCCACCAACTGGCAATTTCCACGATCCAATTTCGCGGTATCGTTGGCGTTACGTGTGCTGAGTCGAGAGCTCTCCATTCATATACCTGCCAGCGAGTTCGGGACACGCCGTTCATAATTTCTCTCTCGCTTCATTCATTTCAGAGCCTTTAATGTATATATTACATATATAAAGAGATATATAGAGAAAGAGAGAGAGAGCGAGAGTGCGGGGAAATGATGATCTCTAATTGAAGCAACCCTATATTTCCATTGAAAAATAACTTAATGAATCTTCTGTTTAAGTATACATTGGTGTACTAAATATTAAAGTCTTAAAAAGTTAAATTAGATGCAAGTTATTATTTTTCACGATAGAAAATAAATACTGAAAAGACCCTACTGGAAAACCTCAAGTAGTCGATAATTTTCGTCAATATTATAATTATTAACATTTTTACTTGAGTCAAGGTGCAAATTAATGTGTAAAGAACAATAAAATAATAAAATAATCGTTGTTAAACCTCTAAATTCTTATTCTTAATATTATTTATTGCGAATTGATTTTGTTTCTTATAATAAAAAGAAGCAAAATAAACATTTATGAATATTTTCTTCTGAAGCCCAGAAGAATGTTTAATCATGTTTGATTTTTGGATAGACCCTATGAAAATTTCATTTCGATATAGTTTCATAATTAGATTAGTCGTCAATATTATAATTATTAAAATTTTTACTTGAATGAAAGTACAAATTAATGTTTAAAGAACAATAAAATACTGAAATATTTATTTAAAAATCTCTAAACCGATCTGATATTATTTATTGCGATTTAAATTTGTTTCTTATAATAAAAAGAATCAAAATAATTATTTGGTAGATATTTTCTTCTAAAATACTTTCCAAAGTATTTAAAGGGCCCGGAACCCTTTAATGTTTGTTTAATTTTTTGGAAAAATGCTTGGAAATTTTATATCGAGATAATTTCAACATTTTTTGTAATTAGAACAAAAGTCATGGCCCATTGATCTGGATTCCCCTCGATTTCCTCCACTTCCTAAACCACCCTATACAATATATAAATGCTGTAGCGGCATGTGCCCTTTAATGCGCTTTTCGGGATGAGCCCTCAAGCGCGCGTGCCGTATTATAACTCGCACCTGGACCGCCTGCATCGGACATCTGTGCCTCGTCATCACCTTCTAACCCATCAAAACAGCTCTCTTCCATTGATGACTTTTGGCGGTTCCTCCACCTCAATGGTGCCTTTACACGCAGCCACTATACTCTTCGTTCTCAATTTTCCCCTAGAGAAATTTCGACCACTATTTTGTTCGAACAACAAACACACCCTGTAATGGCAAATTTACGGTTCTATCTGGAACTTTCAGAACACCGTGGTGCAAGGAACAAAAGCTTGGCAATGGCGATACGTTATTTATCTTCTTAGTTAATTGCTTATTCTCCAAACTTTTAGTCTCCTCCCTTTTCTGTACAATTCACACTTAAAGGAAAATTCCTTCTGCTTCAACGAAATGCAATATGTTTTAACTCTAATTTCAAGGTTTCTGAGAAAAGTAGGCGAAACGTGGGAAGTTTCTTTTTCTTTTTTTTTCAATGTTTCGATACCCTATTCGATCGGAAATTTTTCGCTGATTACGAATAACACCGATTTTAGTCGAAATCTCAATATATCAATGAGAAAAAGGAGAAAAACGAAAAAAAATCACTTTTTGGACGATTTTCAATGAAATTTCGAGTTTTTCAAGGAAATAGCTACTGAATTAGTGATCAGCGAGTCAGAATACATCGATATAGCGTCCTAAAAGAAAATTGAAAAATTCAAAATTTTTTTGCATTTCGGCCAAACAGAAGTGGCTTCACTAAAATCGCTGTAACGTTGCTTCCCGATGGAGTTGGAACCCCACTCTGTGCTCATTCTTTTCGTGATCGAAAACCCTTTAAAATGGCACTTGAATCATTGTGTTATCATTATTTTTCTATTTTTCACAGATTTTTTAAGTCGGACCATCGATTTTTGCGAATTTCTCCATACATACCCCTTCTCATTTTTTTCGCCGATTTTCAACCTACTCTCACGGCTACAATAATTGAGATATCGGGATGATCCAAAATGCATTCTCTAAGTCTACTCGAGACCTTCTGAAAACGCTCGTCAAAACCCAAAATAGATGAAACGGGAGCCAAGTTATGACCATTTGAAATTTCGAGATTTTTAGGTTTTCGAAAAGGTGGGCAAAAAATTATAAAAATTTTTTTTTCTCTTTTTTCAATGTTTCGGTACCCTATTTAATCGGAAATTGTCCGCTGATTACGAATAACACCGAGTTTTAGTCAAAATCTCAAAATATCAATGTGAAAAAGACGAAAAACGAAAAAAATCACTTTTTGGACGATTTTCAATGAAATTTCGAGTTTTCCAAAGAAATGGCTACTGAATTAGTAATCAGCGAGTAAAAATACATCGATATAGCGTCCTAAAAGAAAATTCAAAGAATTCAAAATTTTTTTGCATTTCGGCCAAACAGAAGTAGCTTCACTAAAATCGCTGTCGCGTTGCTTCCCGATGGAGTTGGAACCCCATTCTGTGCTCATTCTCTTCGTAACCGTTCAACCTTTAAAATGGCGCTTGGTTTATTGAGCTACGATTTTTTTTTGATTTTTCACAGATTTTTAAAGTCGGACCATCGATTTTTGCGAATTTTTCCATACATACCCCTTCTCATTTTTTTCGCCGATTTTCAACCTGCTCTCACAGCTAAAATAATTGAGATATCGGGATGATCCAAAATGCATTCTTTAAGTCTACTCGAGACGTTTACAAAACCCCGCTCTAAATTCGAAATCAATCAAACGGGAGCCAAGTTATCGCCATTTGAAATTTCGACATTTTAAACTTCTGAAAAAGTAGGCAAAAAATGACAACATTTTTTTTTTCTTGTTTTTCAATGTTTCGATACCCTATTCGATCGGAAATTTTTCGCTGATTACGAATAACACCCAGTTTTGATCGAAAACTCAAAACATCAAGGGGAAAAACGCGAAAATCGAAAAAACACTGGGCACAAAGATCCAGTCCGGAATCCCCATCAGAATCCACTATATGACCGTTTCATTTCGGTCATGGGATCTGATCGAACTCTAGACGGATCCTTACAGGTGGCCAGTGATAATTAGGGGAATCCAGCTGGATCCCCCACAACAATTTCTATACGGGAAGGGTGTATAAAAAACGAAAAAATTTCTGATTTAAATGAAAATTCGTATCTGGGAGATTTTCTGTAGTACTTGTATTCGAATTCAAGCTAAAAAAATGTCGAAAATCGCAATACACCGATATTTATGAGAATTGATTTGAAAATCATTGTGCGAAAATTCGAAATTCAAAATTGACGGAGTCAAAATAACCGAAAACGAATAATTTGATTGTGAGAAATCTAGTGTTTGGGGATCCGATGTTGTTTTTTTATTTGAACTCGAAGGTAAAATGTTTCAAACTAAAAATGAACAAAACTATACTTATGAATATTAATGGAAGAATTTTATCAATTAGTGAATTTTGAATCGAAACGCGATCCTCGCTCTCATTTACCACATTTCGTCGTTGGTTCTCTATCGAGCATAAGCTTCGGAACGAGTAATCCGTAGGATTTTGCTTAATCCGCAAAATATGATATACATAATATTGAAAAAAAACGTGCCTCGGAACAAAGCATAGGATCGACTTTCCCGGTCGTGTGTCGTGACGCTTTCGCGAACTTGGATCTTATGAGTTTTGCTCGTACGTGATCTGTTCGAATTCAACGATTTGCTCGGGGGCGAATCTCTTAGCGGACTTAACGCGTTATTAACGATTATTATGCCAGTTAAAACGAGAATCAAGATGTCGCACTTATTTCTTTCTTTCCCTCTCTGTTCTCTGACTCTACTTTTCATCGTGGCGCGACACGAGACGCTTCTGTTCAAGGATACTCCAGCGGATAACCACTTTTTGTGTCTCTTCAATGAGAGCATGTATGTTGCTCCATTTTATATACTATATAAATATATACAGATGTATCATTCGTGTATATAGGAGTGTCAGCAAATATTACATATTTTTCTCTTTTGTGGCTCTCGTTGGTTGACACGTATATGCACGAATCCCGTACATCATTCGTGTAATATCACTCTCGTAGACGGTAGGAGATCTAGAAAAGCGTGCGAGCATTGAATTAACGGGTTACGAGTATAGTGACTCAAATCTATTCGTATGTATGGTGTATATAATAGTGAAGGGGGAAGAGGGGTCTCTTGGTGTTCATACTGTCGCTGATATGGCCGTGGATCTCGAAATAAACGTGACATCGAATAGAACGCTTACATAGATAAATATACATATATATATATATATATATATATGTATACGTTCCAGTATGACTGATGTGGAATAAAGCTACTCCCTGACTCTCGAACTCGTACCGCGATGCCTACGCGAGCGCGTGTATAAAATCGTCGATATATCCTCGGCACAAGTATGCCGATCGTCGAATCGTTACAACACACACTTGTTGTTTTTTTTTTTCGTCATATTACTATGGGGTTCGCGTACTTCTCGCGCGTCCAACTACGAAATTGGAATTCGGAATGTTTGCACAAAATCGTATGGGTCAATGTAATGTGGAGAAAGGCTGTAGAAGCAATGCAGATTTACAGAGACTTTTTACGACTTTTAAATCTTTTGTTTTTTTTAGTGTATTCTCCATTATAACGAAAATTTGTTTAAAGAATGTCGTAATTCGGTGCATTGAAATATTCGCTGATGAAAACTATGGTCAAGGAACTGTTTTATGTAATAGTTGACGCGTTTACGTTATTTTCGAATTTCCCGCTCGCTAGTACACAGGGTGGAGCGCTTCACACTAGTGTTACGGTAGTAGTCTGGTAACTTAAGCCGATTTTCATGTCTTTTTTGGAGGGCGTTTTTTTGTAGGAAAATAAAAATGAATCGTTTTGGATATTTAGGATGTTTTTATTTACACATTAAAGATACAAAAAAAAATTTGTTTGAAAAAATTTAATAGTTTATTATTATTATTATTATCGATCGGAGTTGACACCTCGAAAAAAAGCGCGTGGGTGGCCCCGGTGATTTTGGCTCTTGATGTTATCTGAAATAAAAAATTCTTGATAATTCTTAATCTATAGACATGTCATTCTGGTCGGAACTACTGAAGTTAAATTTCACGGATAAATAACAAAATGGCATGTCTATAGATTAAGAATTATCAAGAATTTTTTATTTCAGATAACATCAAGAGCCAAAATCACCGGGGCGACCCACGCACTTTTTTTTCGAGGTGCCAACTTAGATCAATGATAATAATAATAATAAACTATCAAATTTTTTCAAAAAAATTTTTTTTTGTATCTTTAATATGTAAATAAAAACATCCTAAATATCCAAAACGATTCTTTTTGTTTTCCTACAAAAAAACGCCCTACAAAAAAGACATGAAAATCGACTTAAGTTACCAGACTACTACCTTAAATTTTGTAGCACCGTTTGTAGAAAGTCTTGAGGTACAAATTGACTATTGTCAAATTTAAACGGATAATACTGCGTAATCTGGACAGTGATCTCGTAGAGATTTCTTTCGTGAAAGAGAATGAACCGTACTGCATCGGAATCGAGGAAAAAAATACGGAGTATTCTTTGAAAATACTGAAGGAATATGTACGTTTTTGAAAATTCTCATGAACCAATTAATATTATTGCAAATTCGTTGTTGTTAATGTTTTTTTTAATTACAAACGTATGTTGTAATAAAAAACCACAATTGACCGTAGTCAATGTTTGCACGACACTTTGTACAAACGATGTTTAAAATTTAGTACCCATTTGAATTTTGATTCCCAATTTTAACCCCGACAATATTTTTCATCCATATTCAACACATCCAACTAGAATTCCTTTTAATCGTCCTATTTGTTTCCAAAATTCAAAATGACGACGTCGAAATGATCGACGAAAAAAACAAAAAAATTCCTCAATTAATGAAAATCCCTGAGGGTTAATTGCGCTGACTTTGAACATCGCAAAGAAACATTTCCAAAATTCACCTTGCGGTTGCTTCAGAAAACTTAAGAAATATTATTCGTTAAAAAAAAAACTGTTTATCCAAAAAGGGGGTGGTTTTTGATATCTTCGTATCTCATTGAATACGAAAGTCAATCTGACCCAACAATACCGGACATAAGGCAAACTGTCAAATTCGTTCGGAGAGCCATCAATGTCTTGGACGTGTCGCCGGAAGTGAACGGTACCAACGCGAAACGGTCAAAGCCATGGCATAGCGTCGATTGGCTACCAAATATGGCAAAGTCAATAAGCACTATGTACACCCGAACGAGCTACAATACGAACGTTTCAAAACTCGTCTATCAGCGTGCCTCTAGTTTTCATGTACCAAGTTCGTCGAACCTTTCAAACGTATAGGTATGCACCCAGACTGTTTTGAAATTCTTGGCTCTGCCATATACGCGACGAAAAAATTAGTTATTCGCTGGACGAGTAACCCACAACTATTATTTCGTAGTGAGAAAGCTCTTGGTTATACGGAAGTCGGAAAATAATGTGCTGTAGCGTACATATAACGTTCCATATATAAAAACGAAAAAGGAGAAAGAATTCGACCAGAGGAAAATGAATTCACTTTCTCGTGTACCTCTATGCAAATATATGCAGACTCATCGCTCACCCCGTCCGAACGTCGCGCGAGTACTCGCGGTTTTACATAGAAGCGACATTCTTTTCTCTTTTTTCTCCTCCCCCCCCCCTCCAATCTCTTTTGCATATTTTTGTTCTTCATTGCTGTTTCAGCACTGGAAAAATGGTAATCGTCGTCGGGTTGCCTACCACTAATATTCGCTCTCCACTCCAATGATTAATGGATTTTATACTTTATGTAAAAACTATCGTTATCGTTATTTACGAGGATCTTTTTTTTGTTTTTTGCGATCTTTCGCCGTCTCGACATGACCGGCAAAATTTTCATACTCCCTTTATGGCTTTAATATAGTTTATATAACGTCCACGAGGCTTCATCAATCCACGTTACAAATTAGATACGAGCGTTATACCGATATCCGAACCATATTATTTGTATATTATAAAATCTCGTGATGGCAAAGTGTCGACAACGCGTTTGTGTGTGTCTACCACTGGTTATGAAGTATCTGGGCAAAGCTCTTGGTTAGAAACTACACATCGGGATAGAAATTCCTGGAGTATGTGCGGTTTAAAGAGAGAAGAAGGAGGAGAAAGAGAAAAAAGAACGACTCGGTGACTACGGGTCTGCCTATAAATAACGCTCGTTGCATCATTCCGGTGGATCACATACCACTGATTTATATACGCATTATTATTCCAAAGCGATTTTACATCGATGCTGTGGATGATCGTCTTTTGAATATGTTAGGTGAGACCGGGGCTACTTGACGCACTCGGCCGATATCTCCATTTTATTGATGTAGAGAAGTTTCGAAAAACAAAAAACACTGGACAAGAACACGATCATCATCCGAATGAAAAACTTAAATAAATTGAATTTTTGAGAGATTCAGTCTTCCACTGTTCCCGATATCAGATTCATCAATTTTTTTTCTTGTTTCATTATGTTTTAAGTGCAAAGTTCTTGCTCATATCCTTCGAAGTCCCTCTGATCGGGCTATCCCATTTAAAATTGCGGGATTAATTAATGGAAATCGTTCGGGGTTGCGTACACCCCTAATAAAATGATATGAATACGAATAAATTGTCCAGTTAGTTAAGGGCGGGGTAAGGGTTTTCACTTTCGAAAAATCGAATTGTTTTTTTTTGTCTTATCTTATTGTTTAACATTTCAAGAATATGTCCTTAAAATTTTAAACCGATCTAAGCAATATTCTTGAAGTTATTGTCTTATTAAGGGAGGGTTAAGGGGATTTTTTTTCTCAAATATGGATTGAGCAATTTTATTCGAACCTTTTGTACATTATTGAGCATACTTTTGACAATGTTGTGTAATTTTTTCATGCAGAAACATTGAAGCATAAGCCCGTAACAGAGCTTCCCCCAGAACGTCTTGGAAAACATTTTTTTCTTCACTTTTTTACTTCATAAACTTTAGACGCGTTTTTCTCAAAACTACTTTTTCAAAGTCCGTGTTCACTGCCATTTAAAAACTACTTGACCGATTCATTTCAAACTTTGTACACATTTTCTACATATAAAATACCTCCCCCCAACGTTTAGTTAATTTTTTTTTTTTTACATTAAGGGTGTTTCCCACCCACAAAATGGCGGAATTTTTCGTGGAAAATAACAGTTCACACTTTAGATGGCCGTCAAAAATTTTTAAATGAAAAAAAAAATTATCAGAGAACGTTGGGGGGAAGATTTGATTATAATTTGACTAAATTTTCATGGTTTTTCATTTTCAGATAATTTCCGGCCGAGTTATAGTGAACACCGCAAATTGTTTTTTTTTCCAAGACGTTCTGGGGGAAGCTCTGTTACGGGGGTTATGCTTCAATATTTCTGCATGAAAAAATTACACAACATTGTCAAAAGTATGCTCAATAATGTACAAAAGGTTCGAATAAAATTGCTCAATCCATATTTGAGAAAAAAAATCGCAAAAAAGTGTTTTTTTTTTACGCTGAAACCCTTACCCCTACCTTAAGGCTCAGTTTCTATAATCTATTATCGACTGATGACGCCCAAAATTCATCTATGACAGCCTTGAATGCGTAGAACCCCGTTTAAAAAGACTTTGATAACAAAAACTTCATTATCGTTAATTGCGGACTGGACATGACATGGATTTTAGGAATTTACTCTTGTCAGGGATCTTCAAAGCATCTTTTCGAATTCAGAAGTCAGAAATTGATGCATGTTTTTCTGAAAACGACTTTTTTTGAACTTGCGTACACGCTAGTTTCAAAAGTTTTCAACTAATCGTTTTGAACATTGGCAGTTACTTTCTTCATAGTATTGCGCTCTATATGAACCTAAAATCGGAATATTATCATTATTAAAAAAAATTTTTTTTTTACAAATAATGTTGTAAAAAATGGCAAAAAATCATGCTTTTTTGTTTTGACCCCTGTAAAAAATTCAATTTTCTATTTTTTTTATAGCATTTAGGTTCATATAGAAAAGAGACATATAACAAAAGTAAATTCCAACCTCGTTTGATTTCAGATGAAAATTGCGGCTTCCAGAATGTACGCAAAATGCTGAGTCTTGATTGTGACCTGCAATATGGAGTCGCTAATATTTTCGGTGTTTTTCACGGAAATTCTTCAAAAATTTCATAATATATACTTAAATATATGTATAAAATATTCTCAAAGTTTCAATAAATTATATTCATTTTTTATACTATAAAAAAATTCATGAAAATCATTGAGAAAACGCTGTCCTAACTCTATTTCCCCCTTTAAGACTTGAATGGAACTTACTGCCAAGTTCCAAACCAATTGATCGTTACGCGAAGGCAGTGAAAAAAAATATGAAATATGAGAAGTGCGTCGAGTAACCCCGGTCTTTATTTTACTACGTCATAAATAAACGTACGCGTAACACTCTTGGAAATTTGTCAGATTATACGTACACACCATAATTATCATTATATTCATTATCGTGTTTGAGAAAATATCGATAAGTTAATTTGTCCGATGGGCCGCGACGATTTGCAAAATTGCCTCGCATCATCATCGCCGTTACACACGATCGTAAACGCAACGAGAATGATTATTCATTAAAGATTTGAAAGGCTTGCGTGGCGAGTGGGTAGCAGGGATGGGCACGAGGAAGAAGAGACTCTCTTCAATGAGATTCAAGCTGTGGTACATCGCCGTACCGCTCTAACGTGAAAGACTGGCCCTTCCATCCGATACGCACGCAGATGTATGTATAGTCCCTCCGTTAAAGTCATTATCGTTATTGTTTGTGCTTGCGTGCGACGTTACGTAGCAGCTAAAAGCATACACGAGAGCCTGTATATATGCGCATCTATATACGCTTGGGTTTGCCCGGTTGCCATCAATATAACAGCAGGAAGATCGACGAAAAGAGCGCTTGCGGTCCCTCCTCACAAACCGGCAGCTAAATAAATTGCCCAATGACACGACAATGCCTGAGTCATCGCGGGAGGGGAAAAAATACAATTTACGAAAAGTCATTTTTTTCCCCCCCTCCCAACTCTCCGTTATATACAGCCCTCAAGAAACCACGAATTGTTAATCTCTCTAAAGTTAATTTTTCGAATCAAATCTCGCGTGAACTTTTGCGAAAAAATTAGTTTTTATTTTTCCAATGTTTACATGCTCAATCGTCAAATTATCTTTTCCTCTCATAAATGCTCTTTGATATTGTCTCGAATTTTGTTATTTCGGCTGAACATATCTAGTTGCAGTAGTAGGAAAGGTGTACGTAATTTAAAAAAAATCAATTACTACACAACAATCAATTAAGGAATAATCGATCGTTAGTTACTTGTTTCTGAGACTCGACTGAACTTTTCGTGTAAAAATAAGAGAACAGACTGTTGTCACAGAATGGGGAATTAAATGAGGGTGAGGATAAATGGTTATACTCGCGAATGTTTGAGTGTCACTGAGATTGTCAGAGCGAGGCTTTGCTCGACCATACCGAACTCTCGGTTGCATTCTGCAATTTCAAACGTCAGTAATTTCCTTCCGTACACAGGATTTCCAGGAAAAATCACGCTCGCCCAACCCTCTCGGTGCGTATACGCGGTTGTTCTGCTTTTACACTGTCGCGGCTGCTGACGTTCGATCTGCTCGCGAGCAAAGCATTTGTTGCAACCCCGGTCATCTGGTATGGGTTCGACCAACGTTGATGAAGCATTGGAAACGAGACTCTCTGTCTCTCTGTACTCTTTGCCTTTGTGTTCATTGCGGAAACGTGTCGTCACTCTCTCGCTCGACACTATTTGCCTCGTTGTCGGTGAGCCATGAAGCCATGCAAAAAAAAAACGTTTCATATACAATTGTATTCACGACCAATTACCAGCTTTCTCTCTGGAAGACTATTAAAAAAAAAAGAGAGAAAGAGAGAGAAAAAAAGAATTCGATCTGTTTTGTCGTTTGTAGGCATTACACACTCGTACTTCCGTCCACTACGAATTTATATCTCGTAAATTTAACTCCACACTGGCTAGCGTGCGAGACAGCTGTTTGCGCGCGTGAACAAACTCTATGAGAGTCTCATTAAAGTCGATGTTACGATGGCGAAAAAAAACAAAACAAAACAACTGGACACAAAGCTGTGGGACAAAATTCTCTCGCTCGACAAAAAGCTCACTTCAACGAAACATTTTCATATATTACGCTATATACTTATGTATATGAGAGTCGAGCTATTTTTCTTTCCGGAGTGGTGATATTTGTCGAGAAATTAGCATTGGACGCGTTTCTCGAGAGTCGGCGAGTGTGCCTTCCCCTTCGAGCACTTGTGGCTCCGATTACCTTCGTTAGCGGAGAACGCGCACAGCCAAGCAAAATTGAACTAGAAGAGCCTTTCACGCGGCGCGTTTTATTGACCGCGTGCACGTGCGAGATTCTTTACTTTTTCAATAGGAAAAGTACGCTCTGCCGGTTATTACAGGGGTACTTGAGCTAAGTATCGTATATTTAGTTATAACGGTGTTTTACATTAAAGTTTAAACGAGACTGTGTGTGTGTGTGTGAGTTTGTGATTTTTCTGTAGTCTGATAAAAATCTGAGCACTGCGAATTAAACCACGGCCGATAAGTTCGACGTGGAGAAATTGCTCCATAGAATTCTTTACGAACTACCCCTTCTCCGAGTAATCAGAAAAAAATGATAATAATAATGAAAATAATTGATACAAAGAGACTTTTGTTCGCCAGTGAGGAAAAACACACTCTCGGGAAGTTTAGCATCGTTTCGCGTCAAAAGTAGGCTAATATCGTTTGAATTAATACCCTCACGTGCCAGCCACACTGTCGAACCTCATGAATACTATACAGGGCGTTCTTACACGAAGGTGAAAAAAGATTTAAATTTATCGTTTGCGGCTTTGCTTTTTTTTATTTACGACACGTCGCTCGTCGTCGGTGGCAATGTCCTGATGTACGAAATTCACTACAAATATAGTATTTTATTATATGATCATTTGGCTACACGATTAAACTCTTTCATCGAGTGTTTTTTCTTTTGCGATTAAAATTCACATCGCTTTTCACTCCGTTGTACACGGGAATTTACTGATCTCTTTCGTGCAACGAATTCAAACCATCACGGCACGAAACGAAATTACGAGTTTCAAGACTCGTTCGCGCCGTATCTATGCGCCATCTCTCGAACGACGTGGCAAACATAACGAACTTTCGATCTTACCGACTGACGTTATGTTTGTTTTTTTTTTTCGAACAATACGCGCGAAACATTAGAAAAGAGATAAATCGATCGTTTTCCTTCTTCTTACTGCTAAAAAAAAGGTCCAACGTCACACGATAGTTATTTTATCTTACTAACCCCGAGAAACATAAAGAAATATATGTCTATAAACAACAGTTACAATTCTAGCATTACGTCGCGATAGTTTATTACAAAGCTCGATATAATGGCATTTTTTCAATTAATGCTCAAGGCTAACAAGCTGGAAAAAGCCAGACTCGCGTATCAAGATGAGAAGCTACGTTCGATCGAAATATCGAGAGGTGCCAAAGTGCACTATACTCTGTCGCAGAAGATACGACTCAAGAGAATAATGTAATTTTATCAAAAATTTTCCACGAATTATGACGCAATTTTTGTTATTATTTTATGATTTATTATTAACTTAAAACAATCACGATTTAGCACAGTTTTAAAGGACAAATCGTTACGATTTCGAGAGATATTTTTTTCGTTGATAAAAAATCAATGACAGTTACAACAGAAAATAAAAAAAAATACTACTATAATTCTTACACGGTTAGATATTCCGGAACAATTATTTCTATTAATCAATAAAAATATTATTATCTGTCGCAGGTTTAAGAGAGCATTTCGTAATTGCTGGAAAAAGTGTACCACCTGCCCGGAAAATTCTTGGTTTCATAAAAAATCCGTACTACTCAGAACCGATGGAACTTTCGAGAATTTCATATTAAAAAGCGTTATTGGTTTTTTCGGCGGTATATTCTTGACCTATATGTTCTTTATGTTCTTTGTTTTTCAATTGAATTTCACGCTTTCGTCGGCGACGATGCTGTGCTCGATCTTCGGAATAATACTGACAATCGGCCTTGCATTTTCTTATCGCGTTAGGTAATCCCGCACGCAATATTATTACAAACAAAACTCTCGTAAGAGTTGGAAATTTCAAATTATTTCTTCACCCTCCCTCGCAGATGCGTTGTTTTTCTCTTATTGCCACAATTTTTCTCGAAACGCGGACGACAAGCACTTATGGCTTATGCCTTTATACTAGCCCTCACGGGACCCGCAAAGAATACCCTACACAATACCGGAGTACTTTCCGAATCATTGGCGTGCGGACAGGTATTATTACATTTTGTTTTTATCCCATATGAATTTTTTTTTTAACCAACAGCCGATGCAACTGTAATTTGATTCAAATTTGAATGTTGAACTTTGAATGTTCCACAGGAACAACTTAAGGAAGCTGTTAAATCGATCGTCGATCTTGTGAAACAGCCGTTTTATGCTCTTCGCGATGCCATATCTAAGGTCATAAAAACCGTTAAAGTGGTCGTAAGAAAAATCAAAGAAGCATTGTTGTCGATAAAACGAATGGTTTTGAGTATTCGTGAGTGAATTCGTCAGATTTTGTCAATCAATCGTTATAGAGAAAATGTCTCATTCTTAATCATTTTTTTTTGTTTCTTCTCGACCAATCGCCAGTTAGAGTGATCAAAGCTGTGTTCCAATGGCTCGGTAGTGTCATAAATATATGTAACAAAAAATTGGGTACACCGTTCGAGCGATGTCAGCGCGCGTTTGAAGGTGCTGTTTCCGATTGTTACGCGAAACTCGGACCAATTTTCGGGGTCGTGTGCAATTTGGCTTATGTCGCTGGTACACTGTGCTACATCGTAAAACCATTGGATTTTATTTGCATGCTCGTGTCGTTCGTCGCCGACACGATTGTCGCAGCTGTACGAAAAAGTACAATACTCCCGTCTCAATTATCATTGTTATCGTCATTATTATTATTAATTTTATTTCATTTTTTCTCAAGGAATAAAAAAATTCACCAAACACATGAAAGCAATGTTCTACGTGAAGGTAAAATTTTCTCACTCGTTTCACTTCGAGACAAACAAGAGTCGCACCCTCGAGGAAATATCGACGGGTATCATGACGGAAATAAGATCGAGAACCGATCGTTTTTTAACGGTTTTCGATTGGATGAGCTTCGCAACCAGTTTTTTCGTTCTCTTTATGCTGCTAAGGTGTGAGAAAATTAACGCATTTCGTTTAAACATTCAAACTCTAAGACTCGTTTTTGATGAATTTCACGTTCTTACAGAGAAAGCTTTGTTTTCGTGAAAAGGAATCGAGTCATTAATAACAATGTGTTTAAAATGTGGTAAAACATATGGGAAATCGCTCGAGGGGTTCGAATTTCATAAAAATTGGAATTTTTTAAGAAATATTTGTGATGTAACTTTTGAAAAAAATGACATGTTGGGTTAATTTTT
This sequence comes from Oxytorus armatus, assembly GCA_958009045.1. Taxonomy (NCBI): domain Eukaryota; kingdom Metazoa; phylum Arthropoda; class Insecta; order Hymenoptera; family Ichneumonidae; genus Oxytorus; species Oxytorus armatus. Next base: position 25,168,676 of record OY253748.1, read on the forward strand.
CTTTCACGAATAGAGTATCATAAAGGTAGTAGTCTGGTAACTTAAGCCGATTTTCATGTCTTTTTTGGAGGGCGTTTTTTTGTAGGAAAATAAAAATGAATCGTTTTGGATATTTAGGATGTTTTTAATTACATATTAAAGATACAAAAAAAATTTTTTTGAAAAAATTTAATAGTTTATTATTATTATTATGATTGATCGAAGTTGGCACCTCGAAAAAAAATCGCGTGGGTGGCCCCGGTGATTTTGGCTCTTGATGTTATCTGAAATCAAAAATTCTTGATAATTCTTAATCTATAGACGTGTCATTCTGGTCGGAACTACTGAAGTTAAATTTCTTTTTTATTTTACAACCCCTTCGTTGCTAAAATAAAAGGACTTTTTTTCCAAAATCCGCCATTTTGTTATTTATCCATGAAATTTAACTTCAGTAGTTCCGACCAGAATGACATGTCTATAGATTAAGAATTATCAAGAATTTTTGATTTCAGATAACATCAAGAGCCAAAATCACCGGGGCCACCCACGCGCTTTTTTTTCGATGTGCCAACTTCGATCAATAATAATAATAATAAACTATTACATTTTTTCAAAAATTTTTTTTTTTGTATCTTTAATATGTAAATAAAAACATCCTAAATATCCAAAACGATTCATTTTTATTTTCCTACAAAAAAACGCCCTCCAAAAAAGACATGAAAATCGACTCAAGTTACCAGACTACTACCTTAAAGAATGATTATTATTGAATTCGGTATTAATCCGTGAAAGGCTTAAGTTTATATTAAATTTTTTATTTTTTCAAATTTACATATTTTATGGGAAAATGTGCGTCCGCTTAAACTTTCTTAAATTCATAACTATAGTGGCCGTACTTGCCATAAAAATAGGTTACAGGATAACCATGTTCGGTATTGAATTTCAAATAAATTGGTAAAGAGCTCAAAGACTGTAAAAAGAAAATGTTGAATGTTCGAATTTTTGTATATCACGCAACATTAATGAGTTTCCTCTAACTTTACAAAATCTTCCAGAATAATAGTAAAGAATCGTAAAACTGTGCAATTCCTATTACCTTAGAATTCAGAAACTTGTACATTGCTTTCTCACAAACTCCGATCACAAAATTCTATGATAATGCCAAATTTAAGGAACCAACTAGTTTATAAAGAGAAAATTTGTGAGCGAGATAGACTAATTAGTAAAATCAATGTGCAATCTTCTAATTGGCATCTTCATTTCATTAAAAAAATTATCGTCGAACAACGAAATTACAAAATTCGTCCCAAAGACAAAATTTGCATATCTATTTTTTTTTCTGTCTGTCATTCAGATCGATTTATTATCGTTAGAAGTCGAAAAGGAATCGAGTCATTAATAACAATGTGTTTAAAATGTGGTAAAACATATGGGAAATCGCTTGAGGGGTTCGAATTTCATAAAATTTTGAATTTTTGAAGAAATATTTGTGATTGATGTAACTTTTGGAAAAAATGACATGTTGGGTTAATTTTTCTTTCACGAATAGAGTATCATTAAAGAATGATTATTATTGAATTCGGTATTAATCCGTGAAAGGCTTAAGTTTATATTGAATTTTCAAATTTTTTAAATTTACATATTTTATGGGAAAATGTGCGTCCGCTTAAACTGTCTTAAATGTATAACTATAGTGGCGGTACTTGCCATAAAAATAGGTTACAGGATAACCATGTTCGGTATTGAATTTCAAATAAATTGGTAAAGAGCTCAAAGATTGTAAAAAGAAAATGTTGAATGTTCGAATTTTTGTATATCACGCAACATTAATGAGTTTCCTGTAACTTTACAAAATCTTTTAGAATAATAGTAAAGAATCGTAAAACTGTGCAATCACTGTTACCTTAAAATCCAGAAACTTGTACATTGCTTCCTCATTATTCAGGTTCAATCACAAAATTCTATGATAATGCCAAAATTAAGGAACCAACTAGTTTATAAAGAGAAAATTTGTGAGCGAGATAGACTAATTAGTAAAATCAATGTGCAATCTTCTAATTAGCATCTTCATTTCATTTTAAAAATCATCGTCGAACGACGAAATTCCAAAATTCGTCCTAAAGACAAAATTTGCATATCAATTTTTTGTTCTGTCCGTCATTCAGAGTGATTTATTATCGTCAGAAGTGGCTAACGAACGAGCGTTTTGACAATCGTTATCTCACGGAGGATTTACGTCACATAGATCTGATAAGAGCGAAGAGCGGAAAGGAGACGGTACTTCCGCTTAATCCGCGCGAGAGAAACAAATACATACCGCTAACGTCGATAACGCTGATAAGAGTGGAGAAAATTAAATTGACAAAATCAGCGGTATTTTTGGGTCTAACGAGTTTCAAACTTTGCATACACATGATGGCGGATTACAGTCTCTATTGGGTACTGAGTACCATCAGATATCACGGCCGTTTCGAGACGAAAGTTCAACGTACAAATGCCGTTGGCGTTTATGTCTCGGGAAATGGTTATCTCGCCGAACTTTATCGCAGCATTGTACGTGCATTTTCGCCGTTAGGCACGGAAATGGAAATGGATACGGTGCCCTGTCTTCCGGATCCTGTACCGCCCGATCTCGATAGATACACACAGATCGTATCGTTGATCGTATTCTCGTGGATAATGGCGATTTTCGAACCTTACGGTCTGAGACTCCGACACGTTGTCATGACGTATTATCATCCACAGAGAGCGCAACAACGCGCTGTATGGTTGTACAATCATATTATAAGGTGAGTGATAATGAGTTGTCATCGAACGATCGGTTGTTACTTTCAAAAAAGGAATCAGTTGCTCTACCATTTTTTCGATTATCTATTAATTTTTCATTATTTCATAAAAACTTTACTCCTTATTGACGTTTCTTTTGTACTTTTAGATCGAGGGGTAGCTTTTTAAAGTACGCCAGACGTCAGCTTCGACGAAAACACGGTATGAACGATGGTAAAGCTCCCGATCACGTGACATTCAAAGAGCACATATTGGCATTATGTCCGCTTCTCAATAATTTTTTCGAACACAACGAACGTAATTGCCTGCTGTGCGGCACGGTCGAGCGTGAGAATCAGTTGCCACACGTAAAATGCCCGACGCCCGGTTGTATCGGATTATTTTGCACCGAGTGCTTCGCTGATCTACAAAATCTCTGTACAATATGTCGGGCGCCGATGGATTACGGCGATTTGTCCGACATGAGCGAGGAAAAGTGAGCTTTCGTGTTGGAAATCATGAAAAAAAAAAAATGTTAAAAGAAAGAAAGAAAACGTTATATCAATCGTAGAGATTCTTCGGACGATCAGCTACCTACGACTCATGGAAAGGCAAAAAAAGTTTCGAAAGCAATTGTTGCGGAGAAAATAGTCGAGGACGCGGAGGAGAAAGAAGAAAAATTGATAGCGATTGATGAAAAGCCAAGCGAGGATGAAACCACGCAAGTTACCGAAGAAACGGGCGATATATCGTCGTCCACGGAATACAGCCAGTGTTAGACAACTTTTAACATTGCAATTGTCGAAGAGATATTGAAAATAATTAGTGACTGTACTTTAAATTTATAATTTCAAATAACAGCTTATCAGGATGGAGAACCCGAGAAATTGGATTTAACGAAAGAGCCACGAGTTCATTACAAAGACATCGAAGCGCAGAAGAAACACGACGACGTGACGATTCAAGTATCGAAAATGTTTTTCTTTTTTTTTTTTCATTCCACAATCACCGATGCGTGGTGTTCCTCGCTCGTTGTATCTCGAGGTCGTCGCAATAATTTCAACGTATCTCTTGCCTCTTCTTTCTCGGTTATACTCATCGAGATCTTCAACGAACCATTGAGAGGCGACGCGACATCCGGTGACGAGAGCCCAACCTCCTGCTTCGTTCTACGTGCCCAAAGAAGACTGAGATCGAGATTAAAACAAAAATGTCGATCGTGTCTGAGACGCGATTCTTCGTCAAGTTCCTCGTCCACCTCTATTGCCGATACCGAATCATTGTCCACCGAGATCATCGAGGAGGACGAGATCGTGCACATTGAAGTTGAGGATGATTCGGAGAAGGGTGATCTTGGCGCTGGGGGTAGTAAAATATTGATGAAAAAAAGTGGTAGAATGGAGAAAATCGTTGGTGCACTCAACAGAGTTTCGTGGATCAATAGAAATTCCGTAAGATTTCACAACATTTATTGTCGTTTTATTAGATTTCTTTCTATTATAATTATACGAGGTCTGTTCAGAAAGTATCGTGAATTTTGGACTTCCGCGGGCTACGTATATTCGATTTTCGATTTTTTGTGGCGTTAGGTTGGTACTCGTGTCCCTCACTTATGCTGAAAAAATCGGTCATTTTGAATGTTTAGTTAATTGTTGACAGCCGTTTTGGTTAGACGTGTTTTGGCTTGTCTTCGATTTTTGCCTATTCCAAAAAAGCAGCTTCCATTGCGATGATTGAGCTTTGGTTTCCACGTCATAACCATAAACCCATGATTCGTCACCAGTTATGACCCTCTGGAGCAAATTTGGGTCGTCGCGGACCGAGTCCAACAGCTCTTTAGCAACGTTAACGCGACACTGTTTTTGTTCGAAATTGAGCAATGTTGGCAAGAATTTCGCGGCGACCCGTTTCATGCCCGAATCATTGGTAAAAATCGAATAGCACGAGCCAATCGATATGTTTAGTTCCTCAGCAACTTCTCTAACGGTGATTCGACGATTGGCCAATATTATTTTCTTCGCTTCATCAATGTTTTCGCCTGTTGTTGATGTGCTCGGGCGTCCGGAACGCATTTCGTTGTTCGCATCATCCCGGCCCCTCTGAGAACATTTTGTACCACCGATAAACGTTGCTCTGGTCCATGGTAGCTTCACCATATGCCACAGTCAACATTCGGAATGCGTCCGCGCACTGAATTTTGTTTTTCACACAAAATTTCATACAGATTCTTTGATCCATTTTTTGGAATAGGCAAAAATCGAAGACACACCAAAACACGTCTAACCAAAACAGCTGTCGACAATTAACTAAACATTCAATATGGCCGATTTTTTCAGCATAAGTGAGGGACATGAGTACCAACCTAACGCCACAAAAGAATCGAAAATCGAATATACGTAGCCCGCGGAAATTCAAAATTCGCGATACTCTTTGAACAGACCTCGTATAGTTGAGGATCCGTATTAAAATCGACCTTCACCCATCGCGTAATTGGATGAAACTTTTTTATATCAAATTTAGTATGTTAATATATCGCAGAGTTGGTTGCCAACAAAATCCACGGATAACTTTGATTAATTAATAATTCAATTATGAGTTTTTATTCAACATTGCAGTCATAAGTTTAACGAATAAATTTAATACCAACCGAAAGTATAAAGATTATAGAATATGCAAACGTTGGATTGTCTATTTTTTTCCTGGTCTAACTACTGGGTTGTCAGGTATAAACAGGTAAGTCGAAACTAACTATCTTCAACCAATTGTTTACTAAATAAATCTTATATCAAAATAAGCGCTGTTTCATTCCAAACACGATGATACAGGGTTGTCTGCAAAATATCAGGGTTGAATGACGGTCGTCGAGTTTTGAAAAGTGAAATTTTTATGCGAATGGAATGTGCGACAAAGAGGTCTGAGCAATGTGTCCCTTGCGATAGAAGAGGACGCATCATTGTAGCTGCGCGCGGCGCGTGCACCGGATATAAGAGAGTGCGCATGCTTTCTGTCCGGTGCACGCGCCGCGCGCAGCTACAATGATGCGTCCTCATCTATCGCACGGGATACTTTGCTCAGACCTCTTTGTCGCACATTCCATTCGCATCAAAATTTCACTTTTCAAAACTCGACAACCGTCATTCAACCCAGATTTTTCGCAGACAACCCTGTATCATCGTGTTTGCAATGAAACAGCGCTTATTTTGATATAAGATTTATTTAGTAAACAAATGGTTGAAGATAGTTAGTTTCGACTTACCTGTTTATACCTGACAACCCAGTAGTTAGACCAGGAAAAAAATAGACAACCCAACGTTTGCATATTCTATAGGCTTCATACTTCGGTTAGTATTAAATTTATTCGTTAAACTCATGGGTGAATAAAAAACTCAGATTTGAATTGTTAATTAATCATACTTATCCCAGGAATTTGTTAGGCAACCCACTCACGATATGTTTTCTAACATACTAAATTTGATATAAAAGCTTTCCATACAATTACGCGATGGGTGAAGGTCGACCCTAATTCGGATCTTAGACTAGTAAGTGTCCAAGAATATTTGACATTGAAATTAGGGGAGAATCGACAAAAGGATACGAATTTAAAGAGATTGTTTATTCTTTTCGAGTATCGAGAAAAAATTAAATAAATCGTGAAGCTTGAGAAAGTTCGAGAGAACAATTTGCAAACTTTCGATGGAACTTTTATTTCTGATCGAAAAGGAGGGTAAGCGAAATAGCGACGAAATGCGTGGAGATCTCGAGACGCAACGACCATCACTGATGAACAAAGTACTGGACATGCTACAAGCCGATGAATCACGAAAACCCGTTCGCACTTACAAACGTGCGAGAAGAACGAAGAGCGAGGGAGAAAACATCGAAGATTGTCGTTGTTCGTCGTCGTCTTCGGTATCGTCGTTGGATGATAATACCGAAAAACGTGCTCTGATGAAATCGTCCAAGAGAAATTCGCGCGAGGACAAAGGAAAAAATGGCGAGAGATCGACGACAAAATCGTCAAGGTGTCGCGACACCTCCGACGATTATATCTACGAGACAAGTTGGGAGTCACATCGTCAACGTGGCGGTGGTGATAAAACGAAATTACTGCAACAACCAAAGTACGACAAGGATCGATACAGGAGGCGAATTGACGCAATGTCAAAAGGCACCAAGTATTCCGAAATCGATGAAATTAATTTGAACAAACTGTCGGACGGTAAAAGTTCGTCGAAGACCGGGAGAACAGAGGAATCGTGGAATAGTACTGAAACGGAGGATAAGCAGGTAACAAAATTTTTTAAATTAACAAACACAGATCAAAAGACTTTGAAAATTTGAAGAAACATTTTTGGTAGCCGCAGTGATTTTGGTCAATAATTCTAACGAGAGAAATGTAAAGTATAACTGGGTGTTTATTTTTTCTTAATTCGAATGAAAATGAAGGATACAACATCGGATCGCTCGCACAGAAGTCGAGGCAAAGCTACCAACGCTCATTCCTTGGGAATGAGTACGATCGACGAGAACAGCAAAGAATTATCGACAACTGACAATCAAACGAGCAACGAAAATCACAACGAGACTGACGATTACATCGACGTGACGGGTTTGTCGAGCGTAACGACCGACACTTCGGGCGACAAGTCACCGAGAAAAAAATGCATCCCGAAATACGTCACGGACGAAGAGTTCGAGGCATCAACATCCGCCGGACGTAAACGAAGAAAAAAAATAATGAAACAAAGACACAAGGAACGTTCGGACAGTTCGAATCTTTATGATCCATTGGCGGGTCTCGAGATTTACGGTGTGCACGATCGGAGGAAGAATAAAATGAGAGAAAAATGGATGGAAGAAGAAAGTAGCGCTAGTGAAAAATCGGGAAAAGATGAAAAATCCGAAGAAATGGGAAAAGATAAAAAATCCGAAAAAATAAGAAAGGATGAAAAATTCGTTGATCTCGATACGTCGGCAGAGACACAAACGGAATCGATTAAACTCGACCCGGTAACGGAAACTTCGACAACGGAAAAGCAATCGTCGATGGATGGTACAGGAGCCGAGAAAGATGGAAATTATCAAGAACATCGTGTGTGCGTGAAAAGTTTGAAAAATAAAAAGTGTCGTAAACGTGGAAAAAGAAAACGCGATAGGGTTAAAGGAAAACGCGCATCGGAAACTTCGACCGAACAACAAACAGAGACCGGCAGAACTTGCGGTGTACAGGCTAAACCGGAGGAATGGTTTTACGAGGAACAGAGACGACTTTGGGAACAGATGTGTGCCAAAATGGCCGAATATTCTCATCGTTACGGCTGTCCCGATAGATACTGCAAACCTGTTCCATATTTCCCCCACGATGGTTGCACAATTCCCATGTACAATCCAAATCTATTTCGTCCACCGATTCAGGGTTATACGTGTCCAAGGTAAAAACATAATTTTATTCACGTTATTCATCGTCAAATAATAAAAATGATTTTTCCTTTGGAAGATTTATCTGCGGAGCTCAGAATTCTCAAATTGGTCAAAGACCCGTACCTCCGGTACTCAAGAGATTCCTGCCAAAGTATCAGAGACAGGATATCATTGACGAACTGAAGTCTCACGACAGAGGGAGATTGATGAGAGAAAGAAACGAGCGAAGGCGCAAATGTGATTGTGAACAAATGACAACGCCGCCGGAACTGGATCAAGAATCTTTCAGTCGGAATATCCTTTCGAGACCTTCGATAATCGTAAGTCAAGTCTTTTTCGCCGCGTTTAAAACTTTCCGAAGGAAAAGAAAAAAAACTGTGAACATTAGAAATGTTCGCATTGTATCCCACATAATATTTCCTTTTGAAATCCTTGTCATGGAGAAAGGCTTCGTGGTCAAGGAGGGAATAACGAATTACAAATTAAGGGGGGAAATAGGGTTGGACGGTTAAAAAAATCGATTTTTTTTTTATTTCATAAATTGTTAGTAAAACTATTGAAAAATATGTTCCCAAAATTTTAAATGAAAATTCCGACTCGTTCTATTGTTATAAGCCATTAAGGGTGGAAATAGGGTTAGGACAGCGTTTTCTTAATAATTTTCATGAATTTTTTTATACTATAAAAAATTAATATAATTTATTGAAACTTTGGAATATTTTATACATATATTTAAGTATATACTATAAAATTTTTAGACATATATTTAAGTATATAGTATAAAATATTAGCGACCCCAAATTGCTTGTTTTTCTTGGTACTATTTTTTCAAACGCGTTTTTCTGAAAACGACTTTTTTTTAACTTGCGTACACACTGGTTTGAAAAGTTTTCAACCAATCGTTTTGAAAATTGGCAGTTACTTTCTTCATAGTATTGCGCCCTATATGAACCTAAAATCGGAATATTATCATTATTTAAAATAATTTTTTTTTTGCAAATAAAGTTGTAAATAATGGCAAAAACCATGCTTTTTTGTTTTGACCCCTGTAAAAAATTCAATTTTCTATTTTTTTCATAGCATTTAGGTTCATATAGAAGAGAGACATATAATAAAAGTAAATTCCAACCTCATTTGATCTCAGATGAAAATTGCGGCTTCCAGAATGTACGCAAAATCCTGAGTCTGATTGTGACCTGTAATGTGGGGTCGCTAATATTTTCGGTGTTTTTCAAGGAAATTCTTCAAAAATTTCATACTATACACTTAAATATATGTATAAAATATTCTCAAAGTTTCAATAAATTATATTCATTTTTTATACTATAAAAAAATTCATGAAAATCATTGAGAAAACGTTGTCCTGACCCTATTTCCCTTCTTAAGAGAGAAATGTGCATATTTCTAATTGTAAGAATTTTTCAATTAAACAGCTCTTAATTTTATGATATCTCTTTCCCAAAGCCCGAACGCACCGATGTGCTTCCTTATCAGGAAACCGAAGGTTTCAAGGACCTAGTGACCGAGTACAAGGGGATAACGATTCCACGAAAGTTCGAGGATGCCTCGAATGAGAACGATGAAGAATTTCCGAACGTTCCGGATGACGAAGAGCCACTACTACCCTCATCAAAAAGTGCGGACAGGAGCAAAGAACTGAAACAACTTTATCCACCAGAGTCTAAAAGACGTTCGAGCGCGATGGCTCAAATTGGCAACAGGATAGCAAGTGTCTTTAAGGTAAATAAATAAATCCTGCTATATTCATACGTTGTGAACGGAGCATCGATCGATTAGCGTTCTTCTATTGTTTATTATTCGTGTTCTCCAGAAGAAAAAAAAAAACGTCTTGAATAAATTTTCAGTAACCCTCCGCGATGTACCGTCTCGCGTCAAAGTTTCAGTTATTCAGGCACCGATAATCGCTGACGAGTTAATTGTTTTTTCAACATAATTCAACAGCCTGACACATGGAGAAAGAGCAAAGACGAGGCTGTAAATCGAAATGTAGCTGATACAGAATCGTGGAGTGAAATGTCGAGTGTCGAGGTGACAGACGTCAAGAAAACGGCTGAAGCTTCTACAGCCGAGGAAACTACGGATAACAAGGAGACTACCGAATAATATATATTTCGTATTCTCGACGAAGAAGCGAAGAAGCAATGCCGAATTTAATAGAACGACGAAGAATAAAGAGACGACTTATGTCAGTCGGTCAACAACCGGTTTACAATATTTATTACACGGATGCTTTGCCAATTCGAGAATTGCCAAATCTCACGCAAAATCTCGTACAATCTTTTCCCCAACTGTCTCACACGATATATCCCACCACGAGAACACAGACTTTTATTCCTACAACCGGAAACAATGGAAACGAGGAAATTAACAAGAAACTGCCATATTTTCCCGAGGAAGATCAACGCCGTTACAAATTCATGGCTTTTAAAAATCAATCGATGAAAACACCCGATTTTATCGATCGTCAAAGAAGCCTGCCGAAAAATCTCTGCGACTACCGTTCTTCCGATTATCGTGCTAATTATGTGACCACGAGTGAATCACGTCGAAGCTTTAATCGTCTCAGTTCGAACAATCAACATATAACACTACCAGCTCAACCGGTCGGCACCAATCAAGGTTACACCATGAAGATCGAAGTGCTGACTAAGCCCCTGAAGACCGGAAACATTGATGACAAAGTGCTGGAGAAAAAAGCGAGCGATTCGAGCGAACGGTGTATCAATGACGTTACTAATTCGCAGAAAATCGAACGATCATTCGACTCAAAAAACATGGAAATATACGATGACATAGTCATTCATTCGGCCGAGGAAAAGAAGCGCGGTTCGTTATTGTCAAAAATAAAACGTAAGATAAATAAAAAAAGATTGAACCCGATGGAAAACGATCGTGAGAACAGTACTAGAACTAACAGTGCTCAGGAAATTTTAAGCCCGCGTCAATTATTGGAATCAACGACGAACGTTTGTTCGTCGATCGACAATGCCGAAATCCAGTCAAGTCGTTCGCGTGTCGTCGAAACAAATTTTCACGAAGCTTTGAAGCATCTCGAAGAAACTCTGAAGATCGATGCACTTCCGGAACATACGAAATTCGCAAAAATCGCAAATTCCGAATTTCCAAACTCGTCACTGCCATTCGTCTGCAAAAGTTGCGAGCTCAAGAGTCATAACGATCTTGAAGATCGTACGAGTCTGACGAGACTACGAAATTCCAGGAGATCTTGCTCCGATCCTCTACCCGGAGTAGCAGAAAATTCTTCCAAACTCTGGCAAACTCTTTATCCGAAAGAAACGTTGGAGCAAAGTTTGCCCGATGTGAATTATAATCTGAGACGAGTGCGAGAACGCAACAACGATCATTCACCACCGGAAAGAGATCAGCCCACGCGGTTATTAAAAAGAATCACGAATTCTCACGATAGAATCGATTGTAGAGAACGTACGAGCGGATGTTGTCATCCTCCTGGCCGCAATCTTGCTTGCTGTGGACTCGTTATGTACGGCCAGAACGATCCAATTTTCAAGTACGATTACAGCGAGACGAGACTCGAGAATGAATGATTTGTTATCTGGGAATTTTTACCGAACGAATGAATAAAATTAATTGAGATCTTAAAAGTTTATGGCAAACGATCCTTCATGATTTACCTCACTGAAAATAGGACTTGTAAAACTTTTAATTATTCTACAAGCGATTGCTATTGAAATGATTAAAAAAAAATTATTTTAATTTGGGTGATAAAAATTGGATGGTAATGTCGCAATTAATCATTTTGTTTCTCTTCAGTCCAACGAGAGACGAGTGTTGTACAAAAACTATTCCTATCTGCGGGACCGTGAGCCGAGGACTTTCACCACGGTTCGAAAAAAAAAACAATCTTCCGTGTCACAGAATTTCTAATTTTCCGATGTTCTTTGTAATCGAACAATACAATTTTACGTCCGAGCAGATATGAACGCAATTTTTCGCCACCTTCTTGTTACGATCGTGATCCTTGTCGCTGTCATCAACGTTACAGTCGAAGATTCGATTTTCTGGAGCAATATAATCGACGAAGTGAGTGTCGGCATCACTATCGTGAGGATGAACATTCCGAATTCGTAACGACTCCGGTAATTAAGTCGTTAGCTAAAGCTGCTAATATCGTACTGACGTCAATCTTCGGACGATCGAATTCCAGAGTGGTACGTTATTTTTTTTCATTTTACGCTCCATTAGGTGAGCAATACGTTTTTTCTTATCCATTCCTCTCTCTCTCTCGATTCCTTTTGAATTTTTCATTTGATCAATGCATAATTAATAGATAATTTGTTTCTCTAAAAAAAAAACATTGCCTGCTACGAACTTTCGAGTTTCTCCTGTTTGCTCAATTCTTTTGTTTTGTCGAGCACGTGCTGCCAAAATGATCGTTTTCTAAATCACGCAAAAAATTAGCCTAAAAACCAAAATTTTGCAGTAAACGAAAGAAGCAACACAGCGAGTTGTAGGATCGATTCGCGCGAATGTCAAAGTTTCTCCTGGAACAACCGTGCGGCGTGTAAATCATGATTTATTTTTCATTTAACAGCAAAACAACGGTCAGAATCAGCGATGTGTGCGAATCAATCGAGAACAAACGAGTCAGGGTTCCATGACAAGAGGACGATAGTAGCTCTTCGCGAGAATGTCAAAGCTCTTTGGTAACTACGTTGAAAGGAGATACAATGGCTACGAATGTGCAACGCAGTGGTTTTGGCTTCGAAAAATTCTTCAGACGAAAGAGTCGTTCGCCCGAACGAACGGCGACAAGTGAAAAAAACATAAAAATCAACGATGATGAAAACGATGATTCAACGAAAGATGAGTATGGCGAGTCAAAGTCGGGAAAGGAAAATAACGCCGGAAGCGAAAAGACTAAAGGTTCGAAAAAATCCGTGAAAAAGACGAAACAACAGGAGGGCACGAAAACGGATGAGAAATTGGACGAGTCCGAAGCTAAGAAAGAATACGTGATAAAGGATGACGTGGGGAAGGTCAAACTCACGGAAATTATCAATAATTCGATCAAGGAAGCCGTTTTGAATATCGTGAAAGAGGGCGTTTGTCCTCTGGCCGATTCGTTGGATCATCGCGTTAAAGAATCGAGCAAAAAATTGTCGCCCAGTACCGTGGACGAGATTCATTGCAAAGGTGACAAACCCGTAAGTCCGAAAAATCTTTCGTCCCACCAGTCGTCGGCGAACAAAACTTTTGAATCACACTTGTGCCGCAGTCAGTGTCAACCATCGACGCCACGGCAGTACGAACCATCGAGTTCGCCACGAAGTCGTCAGCGAACGAACAATCACGAGAAATCGAACGTCGTTCCGTGCAATCGTGAACTGTGTCCGCGCGTTCCCAAAGATGGAAAGACCAAGTGTACGAAGAGTACGAAGCAAAAGGATAAAAAATCGCGAGATATATGTCCGAAAGTTTCGCGTCAGGTGAAAGGCAGCAGTCACTTCAGAACTGACAATCGTCGCATGACCGGTAACGTAAATATTTACATTTGTTCGGAAGCTAACGAGAACACGAAAGATCCAAAGAAGAAACAAAAGGACAACGATCAATGCGCCGACGACTCGGAAACAGGTTCGGAAGTGAAAACATGTGACAGTGGTCTGAGTATTTCAACCAGCAAATTAGTGGCTGCATTGAAAAAGAAAAAACGCAAGAATTTGGATGATCAATCGTTGAGCTGTCTCTGCGAGACTTCGGAAAGTTCTAAACAACATCGAAGCTGCGCTAATCTCCACGATGACGTTTCGTACGTCTGCGATGACGAGCGTGAACCTGAATGTCCGGATACTCGATCGTCATCCAGCAGAGATGGCCGTATCGGCGATGACACGAAATTCAGTGACTTAGATTTTCCTGGCTCTGACATCGGACGTTATTCCGATTTGGATAGTTTCGATCGATATACCGCGTACGATCAAAATAATTCTTGGTCGTGTTCGACCGACGATTGTCCGAATTTGGAGAATAACGACAAGAGATACCAAACGGAAGGACAGACGAAAAATGGGACAAAGGATGTTGACGAACGTTGCTCCTGTTGTAATCTGAAGCGTTGTCAAAAAGGTCGCAAGACACCGACGGAAAAATCATCTCATCGGGAATCTAGCGAAAGAACGAACAGATGTCGTTGCATCGTCGAGGAGGAGGACGAGACTTGCTGTGCCGATAAAAAAGAGCCCGAAGAAAAATTCACCATCTGCGTTAATCGACCCATCACCGACGATGAACAGAATAATGAAATAGGAAAACGCACCTCGCCACCCAATTCCGGTATACTAAAATTGAAAAAGACTGCATCATCGAAATCCGACACTAATAGTTCGTCGAACGATGGAAAGACAACTGATAAAAAGAAGAAGGTGAAAGACAAAGGGGACGCGGATAAGAAGAAGCCAAAATCTCCGAAGAAAAAAACAGAACAATCGTCGGATGAGACCGAGTCGAAAGATAAAGTGGAACAATCGGAAACTAACAAGAAGGACAAGTCTCCGACGGTAGCTGATAAAAAACGTAAGAGCTCGTTTTTACATCGTTCCTTCGAGAGAGCCATGAGTATGGTGAAAAATCGCAAAGACGAGGGTACCAATGAAACCGTCGAAAATAAAAAGAGCAAAGAATCCAATCTTGGCCGCCAATCCGACACGAAAACAAATTGTGACAGTCCGTCGGTCGACCAAAACGAAAAGGTTCCTTGCGTTCCATCCTGCTGTGGAAATGTCAGATCAGCGACTATCGTCGTGTGCGAGAATTCGTTGAGCCCGGAGCAACGTTCAAGATCAAGAATAAGTACGGCCATTGCGAGCCGAAAAAGTTTAGCGTCAAGTACGTCCGGCTGTGCGAAGCCTTGTCAAGCTCAAGCAGACAAAAGGAACACTCCGATCGTCAAGAATCTGTGCAAATGTGAAAAACCGCCGGAAAGTTGCGTTTGTCGTTGCAAAAAGTCCGAGCCCGTGAAAGAAGAAAGTCGCGGATGTTGTTGCAAAAAGCCCGAACCCGCGAAAGACGAAAGTTGCAAATGTTGCCCCGCCAAGAGTCCAAATGTCACCAGCAATTTGAGCGTATCTTGCAAAAAGCTCGAGTCACCGAGACTCGAATCTTGCGTCTGTTGTCCCGTATGCAAGAATCCCGTAGAAAGATGCATTTGTCGAGCTAGTAAGTGCGAACCGCCGGAGTCAAAAGTGTGCATATGTTGTCCAAAATGCGAACGACCATTGGCCGAGTGTAAATGTTGCTGTCCGAAGCAGAACAAGCCCGAGGAAGAATCATGCAAATGTTGCTGTCGACCGAAACCGCAGTGCTGCTGCGATTCGTTGGAAAAGTCACGGGTCAACGAATCGCAGCCAATGAAGTGTCGAAAAGTCGCGGACAATCAGGAAAAATGTTGCGATCGAAGATGTTGCGATCGCAATGAGCGAGGACCAAAAGCTATGATATGCATTTACTGCGACAAACCACAGGACAATTGTATCTGCAGTGCGCCGATTCGCAAATGTTCGCAGTGCTGCATGCCTTTGGACGTTTGTAACTGCAAGCCAACGCCATGCTGCGAGTGCAGCGGTCGTCAGATCGCACCGAACAATAACGGGAACAATAATAACGAACAAACGATTTGCGTCACAGCGTGGAAACCAAAGCGCGACGTTAGACGATATTTCGCAAGATCAATGGACAACGCTGACGTTAATTCCGACGATGATTGCACTTGTTGGGAAAAATCAAAGCCCTACGGCTCTGATGGTCTTCCGTATCAGAAACGCGGTGCCTTTTCCGACGTTATGAGCGAGCTTCAACAGAAAATAAGCGGTTCGGTGTGCTGCAACGTTTGCAGAAAGGATCCGTGCTGTTGTTGCTGCGTCGAGAGAGAAACGGAGGCTAAGATTGAGACGAGACCGTGTCTGAGGTTGAACGAATGAATTCATTAAGGGTGAACACCACTGTGACCCCCTGTTTTTTTTTTCACATTTTTCAAGAATTTTTTTTTGTGGGAAAAAAAAGAGATATTTGAAAAATTTTGTTGGGTTTTGTTCCTTGTTTATTAATGTATCAAAAAACATTTTTTCCACATTTTTCACGCCGCATGGTGGCGCTGGGGAAGCTCTCGCGTCAGGTGCTATCATCTCCGCGGCACGCAGCAGAACTCTCTTCAACGTCGATCTGAAAAAAAAATACTGAGTGTTTTCGTTAATAATATGATATTTTGAAGAGAAGTACATAGGGATTTGGAAAAATATTGTTTAAAAAAAAAATAGGCACGCTTTTGAAATTAAAGTTAATTTCAAAGGCGTGCCTATTTTTTTTAAAACAATATTTTCGATCTGAAAAAAATACCGAGTGTTTTCGTTAATAATATGATATTTTGAAGAGAAGTACACAGGGATTTGGAAAAATATTGTATTAAAAAAAATAGGCACGCCTTTGAAATACAATATTTTTCCAAATCCCTGTGTACTTCTCTTCAAAATATCATATTATTAACGAAAACACTCGGTATTTTTTTTCAGATCGACGTTGAGGAGAGTTCTGCTGCGTGCCGCGGAGATTACAGCACCTGACGCGAGAGCTTCCCCAGCGCCACCATGCGGCGTGAAAAATGTGAAAAAAATGTTTTTTGATACATTAATAAACAAGGAACAAAACCCAAACAAATTTTTCGAACATCTCTTTTTTTTCCCACAAAAAAAAATTCTTGAAAAATGTGAAAAAAAACAGGGGGTCACAGTGGTGTTCACCCTTAACGTTAATCTGATATTCGGACTTTGATCACTGATCGCGTGGCTCTTAACGCGTGTACATTGAATTTTACAGTACAATAACCGAACGACGATGCCCCGTTTGGTCGGAAAAAAGATCAAGAAACAAATCGCCGACCGATAGCTGCAAGTGTGAACCTAATCCTCGACGAAAGAACGGCAGACAGGCGGCGGCTTCGAGGATTTGCGACAGATGCAGAACATCGCCGTGTCGATGCAGAAGAAAATCGCCACAGAAGAAGCCACAGGCCAAGTGTTACTACTGCAAAAGTTCGCCGTGCGTGTGAGTAGAGGAGTGAAAAATTCATTCATTTCCTCGATAGATCTCGAATTGGATAACCGTTGCTGATACTACCATTTCTGTTATTCAGCTGCGTGCCAGTGATCAAGACGGAAAATTCACGACCATTTAGGAATGCTGATTCATCGAGCCGTCGAAGAAAGGAGCGTCGTGGCGCGATCGAAGAAAACATCAACATAAAGATCGACAACGAGGACAACGGTGGTCGCGGTCGTGAGAACAATCGCTTTGTTCCGTGTCCAGGAAATTCACAAAAGATCAGGAAATATTGTTATCGTGGAAATCCTAATGGACCGAATTCTAATTCTTTGCGTCCCGATGAACGAGTCAGATGAGGAAGTTTGTTATTTTCTTCGAATCACTCTGTTAAATGACGTTTATGTCTCGTTTTTTTTTTTTTCGATTTATCAACTCTGATCATGTGTTTATGTTCTTTTCTGCCTTTGTGTGTGCGTGTGTGTGTTGTAACAGTATATAATCACCAACAAAAATATAAAACACTTTAACGTGGTCATTTTACGTAATTCACAACTGCGTACCGAACCTTTTCGTTTTACATATAAAATTCCTGCGATATCGTTCGTAAAAAAAAGCACTTGTAGGGAATTTTTCCCGTCGATGTCCGTTACAGCGAGTAATACTATTTATTTGGTTTACATGAGCGGTTGAATCGAAGTAAATAGGCTAACGTCAAGCGTAAGTATGACAATGTTAGAATATAGATATTGCGTGGACGCCACAAGCGTGCTCAGATCCTTCTACGCGAGAGCAACGAGTTAAGCACATCCGACTGGCTCGAGGGTTCGTCAAAAAGTGCCTTTCCTCGTTACCCGAGCGCGAGTCGTTCTCGCCCGAGTCCCTTTGTGCTGATCTCATTTTCCTTCGTTGCGAGGCCTTTTCCTCGGTGGAAACAAAGGGCCTTGTATGGATGTGCGCGAGCGCCCGCCTGTCGCCGTCGCCTCGGTTTATCGCCTCTCCAGGCGGGTCTCGCGCCCTCGCGTAGACCAAACGTATGCACAAAATGCAGCCGTCCGGCGTTGTCACCTCGGTTTATGGCCTATACAAGTGGTCTCGAGTCCACGTGTTGCACGCGAACGCGCAAACACAAAAAATGTTCGCTACACACCGTTTTATATTACACAACTTTCGAGCCTCTATAATATGAATTATGGTAATATATGGGTCTGTAGAACGATACACACTCGTTCTCCTCAATCGGAAAAATATTTTCGAATTTTTTATGTATCGACGTTGAACGAGCAAATTATGTCAATATTTATCACGACTCTACGTCGCTATGTTCGAGATACTACGACGAATTTTTTATCCAGTATAATACTTTTTTTCTTTCAATGATAACGGCTCATTCAATTGACTTCTACCACAGAAAAGGCGTAACCCGCACGGTTTACGACGCACAGTGACTTTCGGATTACGCCCTTTTATTCCTTCATAGAAGTTACGAATGAAATTCTACGATGAAATATTTAAACAAGTGTGAAAAATATGGGCATTTTTCTCGATTTAGTATGACTAGGTGTTTTTTTTTTTGTCGACGGTAATGCCACGTGTCGCGTTGCCACGTATCTGTATCACGAGGTCGTCAACTATTGGGAATTTTTTGCTTCGTGGAAGAACAAAGTACGTGCAGAAATATATTTGACATAAACTTCGGTGGAACGGAAAAATATATTCTGACTACTTTGAATAATATTTCAGATATATCGTAAAATATTTAGCAGATATACAATTTTTCTTCGAAAATGTATTTGTTGGGTTAAATATTAAAAAAAAAAAATCTTCCATATACTTTTCTGTGCGGAAGGGGTAGTCTAATATCTTCGAGATATTTTTCTTTTCTTTCAACGTCCTCATATAGTACAATCAATAGGGAGGACGTTACTCTTGCCAATTCCACACTAAATTACAGGAGTTATTTTTTGTTTTAATTAGGTTCAGAATCACGTACTGAATTTAAATAAACAAAATCCTTACAAATTAAGTGACCGCAAGTGCCGCACATTTTGAGGAAAACCGTATCGGCCAATATCTCCGTTACCGTGCACTTTAGGCCAAAAATGCTAATAACCTTTCTTGCAGATAATTTAATTTCCTATCTTTTTTTTTTAATAATTTTTTTTTGTATCACTTACCGTTTACGACTTATATGACTGTTAAAATTTATTTATTCACTTTTTGACGTGTATCTCTCCTAATAATTGTTTAAACAATAAAATGCTAATAATTTATCTTTTAAATCCAAACATTTTCCACAACTTTAATTAAAATTTTTTTTGTTTAAAATTGATATTCTCAAAGTTATAACGCGTTTTTATTGGCCTTGCACCCAGTAGCGCAACATTGAACGCGTTATAACTTTGAGAATATTAATTTTAGACAAAAAAGTTTTAAATAAAAGTTATGGAAAATGTATGGATTTAAAAGATAAGTTATTAGCATTTTATTGTTTAAACAATTATTAGGAGAGATACAGGTCAAAAAGTGAATAAATAAATTTTAACATTCATATAAGTCGGAAACGGCAAGTGATACAAAAAAAAATATTTAGAAAAAAAGATAGGAAATTCAATTGTCTACAAGAAAGGTTATTAGCATTGTTGGTCTGAAGTGCACGGTAACGGAGATATTGGCCGATACGGTTTTCCTCACAATGGCGGCACTTGCGGTCACTTAATTTGTAAGGATTTTGTTCATTTACATTCAGTACGTGATACTGAACCTAATTTAAAAAAAAAAAACCCTTGTAATTTAGTGTGGCACAATATTCCCTATTGATTGTACTAATAGCTCGAGGATATAAAATATTTATTGAACGAAGTTTTCTTATCGAAATTTCGGTCATTATATCGTTAAGGCACGATCGAGAATCGCTAGGTAGAGGGAGAGGAAAGAGGAGGGGAGGTTTCTCGCGAACGATAATCGTCGCGGCAAGGCGGCTCTAAAAGCAAAGTGACTTGTACTCGTTCGAGCGTTTCTTACACAAAATTCTCGTTCAACAACAAGCGTTCTTCGATACTTGCGGGAGAGTAGTAGGGATTTCACTTGCGCTCGCTATAAGATGCTGTGCTAACGCTTGTACTAGAATTGTACGAACCGTAGGCGCGTAAGCACACACAATATACTCGCACTCTCGACATTATTGTTTTTGTCCTTTTGGCAATTGTCTTTGCAATTTTATTTCGCAATCGTGAATTTCACGTATTTACTTTCTTAATTTGCCCTAGCGTTTTTTTTTCTCTCGTGTGTTCAGTGTAAAAAAAAAACCGATAATGGAAGTGCGTAACAACGAAGTAACGATGGTGGAAAATGAATTGGACAAAGCTCAGAGTTTATTGTTACAGAACAAAGTTACGACCCTCGATGCATTGATTGAACAATTGCACAGTGCTTTTGCAACCGATTTTGTGGATATAGATCAGGTTCAAGCTTTGATGGCGGCCTACAGAAGTAATCCGCAAGATTGGAAGAAATACGCTAAATTCGACAGATATAGGTAGACAAGTACTTTTTTGTTTTTTCTTCACTATTTTCCATAAGTTTGATAACGGGATTGGTGATGTACTGTTGGAAAATGAATCGTTATTACGTAATTAAATATCACTATAAAATTTTCCATTGTTTTTAAGAAAATTTACCGCGGAACAACAGTAATTACGTCTTTAGATGCGGAAAAAAAATCGTTCATCAAACGAAAAAAACATTTGACCGAGAAAAACATCTGATTTGACTTTTTAATTATCAATGAATCGTCAAAGATTTTTTAATAAGTACTCAAAGTTTTAGTTTAGTGAAAAAAATTAATATTCACCTAGCAAAAAATGTATTAACAAATAAAATTACTTTTATCAATTGCTTTTTTTCTTGCTGTACAAAGTACTTGAATTATCTATAATAAACAATTGTGTATCGGCGATTTTTTGCCATGTATTCGAAACGATTCGCCGTTAATTTCATTAGTATATCTACACTACGTAGTAAATTAATGTTCACGGAAGAATTCAACTGCGCCGTTAAAATTTTCCCATGTACACCCGGCTGTGTTTCGTAACGGTTGAAATTCGCCACGCGCGGGCTTACAACGAGATAACGGTATCGGTGCCGTTGAGAGTTTATTTTCCAAAATTGTGGATCCGCTTATACTTTGAGATATTCGAAAGATGAAAAAAAAACAGTCTCATCACCGGAAATAATTGATTTTAACACTTTCTTTTTCCGAATTTTTCACAATCACGAGTTTTGATCGTGCATGATGTTACCTGCTGGTTATTTTGAAAGAAGCATGGATTTTTACATATTTTTATAAAATACTAGCTGACCCGACAGACGTTGTCTTGTCTGAGCTATGATAATTCAATTCGAACTGGAATAAATAGTGAAAAAAAAAATTTTTTTTTAAAACATAGTGTTTATTGTAACTGAAAATAAAAAATTGACTCCCTTAGTGCTTCTGTATAACCATGTATACCAGGTGTTAGTCTATCAAAACTTACCAAAAATCGATATTAAATTAATCTTTTAATATAAGGCGTGAATGCGGTGAACTAACTACGCTGAACAAACACTTCTCAAAAAGCTCAGTCAACAAACTCAAAACTGGATAAACGTTCAGATCGAATGGACTGTGCACTAAGAAATGAATAAATGAATTTTTTGATCCATAGATGCCGACCGATGCATCTATTGGTAGTAGTCTGGTAACTTAAGCCGATTTTCATGTCTTTTTTGAAGGGCGTTTTTTTGTAGGAAAATAAAAATGAATCGTTTTGGATATTTAGGATGTTTTTATTTACATATTAAAGATACAAAAAAAAAAAATGTTGAAAAAATTTAATAGTTTATTGTTATTATTATTATTGATCGAAGTTGGCACTTCGAAAAAAAAGCGCGTGGGTGGCCCCGGTGATTTTGGCTCTTGATGTTATCTGAAATAAAAAATTCTTGATAATTCTTAATCTATAGACATGTCATTCTCGTCGGAACTACTGAAGTTAAATTTCATGGATAAATAACAAAATGGCGGACTTTGGAAAAAAAAGTCCTTTTATTTTAGGAAATAAATTTTGTTATTTATCCATGAAATTTAACTTCAGTAGTTCCGACCAGAATGACATGTCTATAGATTAAGAATTATCAAGAATTTTTTATTTCAGATAACATCAAGAGCCAAAATCACCGGGGCCACTTACGCGCTTTTTTTCGAGGTGCCAACTTTGATCAATAATAATAATAATAATAATAAACTATTAAATTTTTTCAACAATTTTTTTTTTGTCTCTTTAATACGTAAATAAAAACATCCTAAATATCCAAAACGATTCATTTTTATTTTCCTACAAAAAAACGCCCTCCAAAAAAGACATGAAAATCGGCTGAAGTTACCAGACTACTACCTTAAATCACATTTGCTTCGCGCGAACTGTCAAACGCGCGAAGGTTAAATAGTCGTTAAGTTTTCTGAAAAATTTCCAATTTTCTGCGCAATTTTCTTAATCTTTCTTTCCGTGAGAACCTTCTACGAGGTATTAGAAAACTTAAAAAAAAAAGATGAATGAAATCGGTAAAGTCGTTCTCAAGTTATGGCGTGACCAAGGAAAATAGGGATTCATTTATATATATATAGATTGTCAATTATTTTATAAAAACGATCTACCCTATTTTTGAATGTATATTTTTATACTCTTTACCCCATAAATATCATTGATTGATTATCCTTTTACGATTTTTAATCCGGCGAGCCTGCCCTCAATATTTTTTTCATAAAAATGATCAACCACCGGTGCTTTTATTTATTCGCGTGGTTTCGCCCACCCTATTCTGAATCCGGTAAGTCCGGAACGATTATAACGGGGTTATCGGTCGAAGATATATTTTCTTCCCACGATAGAAAACTCAATTTTTTTTGTGAATTTTTTTTTTTCAATTATCGCAGGAATGAGCAACTTCAATTCAAGCTTGCTTTTTTTTGTAGTTAATTTTTTTTTAAATCGATTAAAAACAGAAATGCATGGAAATCCTTGACATCTAAAGTGACCTCGTGCGATATGTACCGGGTTTATTGAGCGGGGTTTACCAATTGCTCGTAAACAAGGCGTAAAAATGTGTTAAACTCGTGATAACGACAGTGAGAGAGTGGCAGAAACGGAGGGATTTCATAAATTGTTGTGCATCTAATTTATTATTAACGAGTCGATTAAAGCAGGCGTCATTAATCTCTCGGCCAATACACTCGATGGCTCTACCATACAATGTGTTGCATACGCGAGAAAAAAAGATTAGACACAACTGTACAGAGGAAAATACCATATGTATGCATGAAAGAATTGCCACATTGTAGCATAAATCGAAGGGTGAATGATAAGACAACCGAGCGACGAATGGAACCTTCCCCTCACCCGACACGGGGTATCGAGAACTTTCAAATGATCTTCGAGCAATAAATAAGCACCTTTCTTAAAAACAGATCAATGTTAAACAACCTTTGCACGTCAAATTATCGTGTTGAAATGTTCAATTACAGTTTACAGTACACCTAGATTCCGGTATGTCGAACAGTGAACGTCTACGTGGAAACGTCATTTTTTTTATTTTTTATTACTCATTTTTTTTACCCCTCACGACTATTCCCTTTCTACTCTCGCATTCTCATTGATCCATAGCGTTACCTCGCACTATAATCGAAAGCGAAATAAAAAAAAACAGAAAAAAAAACGACACGTCATAAAAAAACGAACTAAATCGGTGAAACTCCATAATTATACGCGAGCGAATGGAGTACGCGGAGAGTCGAGTTCGCGCGAGTAAACTCGAAGTTTTCAGGTGCAAAGTAGTACGGCTATAGCTGCAACGTTGAATTTCACGTTGAATTCAACGCATTGCGGAGTTTCGTTCCACAAAAATTTTGTTAATTCGTTGCCAACGATATTTTAATTAATTTTAACCCAAAATAAAAGTTCGAAGGAAAATATTGAGAGTGAATAGAATTTATTCAATTGTCGGAAGCGTAATTTGGAGTAAAAAATATTGTTAAGGGATGAAATTTGAATTGAGCAAAATTTATTAAATCATTAAGGTCATTAAGTAGTTTGGTAACTTAAGCTGATTTTCATGTCTTTTTTGGAGGGCGTTTTTCATGTCTCTTAAGCCGATTCGTACGCCGAGCGTTTTTCATGGTAACTTAAGCCGATTTTCATGTCTTTTTTAAAGGGCGAGAAATTTTTTCACCCCTAACTTTTTATTTTACAACCCTTTCTTTGCTAAAGTCCTTTTATTCTAGCAAAGAAGGGGTTGTAAAATAAAAAGTTAGGGGTGAAAATTTTTTTCGGTGGTTCCGACGAGAGCTATAAGTGTGTAGAGTAGCCTGTTAAAATTTGAAAGCAATCGGTTCGGTAGAAAAAAAGTTAGGACCCGGGCTGCCAACTTCGAGGTGCCGACTTCGATCAATAATATAAATAATAAACTATTAAATTTTTTCAAACAAATTTTTTTTTGTACCTTTAATATGTAAATATAAAAACATCCTAAATATCCAAAACGATTCATTTTTATTTTCCTACAAAAAAACGCCCTCCAAAAAAGACATGAAAATCGGCTGAAGTTACCAGACTACTATTTTAAATGAACAATTTTGGAATTGATCAAGAAAATTCAATTTAAATTCTAATAAATGTCATTTAATCACACTAAATAGTATGCGACGAAAAAGAATTTATATTTAAATTAAATGAATCAATTGTTCTCTTTAAATGTGGCAATAAGATAATTTTCTTACGAACGATCGTTAAACCCTCCCTTACTCTGTGTTCATAGATACACGAGGAATTTGGTTGACGAGGGAAATGGAAGATTCAACCTGATGGTGATCTGTTGGGGCGAGGGTCACGGTTCAGGAATTCACGATCACGCGAATGCTCATTGCGTTATGAAAATACTTCAGGGTGAATTGTTCGAGGTAAGGGATCGA
Source organism: Oxytorus armatus (assembly GCA_958009045.1). Classification (NCBI taxonomy): domain Eukaryota; kingdom Metazoa; phylum Arthropoda; class Insecta; order Hymenoptera; family Ichneumonidae; genus Oxytorus; species Oxytorus armatus. The sequence continues at coordinate 25,193,940 of OY253748.1, forward strand.
TGATAATCGAGAAGATTGAAAAAAAAAATCATTGAAATAAAAATGAAATGAACGTGAAAAATAAATAATATTTAAAAAAATGACAAATAATTAAATAACTCATTTATAGACGCGATACGCTTGGCCCGAGGAGACCGAGGAAACAGGGGACGATCGAGAGAAACTTCGCGAAACAAATAGAAGTACATTGGGCCTTGATGACGTGTGTTACATAAACGACTCGTTGGGACTGCACAGAATTGAAAATCCAAGCGTTACAAATCCTGCTATATCGTTACATCTTTATTCGCCACCTTACGACAGTTGTTCGGTATTCAACAAACAGACCGGTCAGAGATTATCCTGTAAAGTGACCTTTTGGTCGAAATACGGCGAACGCCGTAATCGGGTAAATACTTTTATCTATTTATTTCTAAACGAAAAATTATACCAAATTTAGAAATTTAGACGAGGAATTGATCTATTTCGAGGTTCTCTAAACACTCGCGTGTTTATTTTTCAACACAGGAAATTCAAGACTCCCGATCACCCGAGGACAACTAAACGGCAAATACGAAACACTTCTCGTTTTTTTTTTTTCAAACCCCATTGACGCGAGCTTAAAATCTCATTACGTTTACGAATTTTTATGTTTTTTACCTCGAAGTCTACGTAGTTTATGGAAAAACGAGAAAGATTTTTATAAAATTAAGGAAGGAGAACCTTTGCAAATTGGCGGAAAAAAAAAAATCTCATTGGAGAACACAAACGAGCGAAAGTTGGAAATATTTTTAAGATCAAATAAACAAATATTCAGATCTGGCATTGAAAAATCCAAGGAGATGCATTTTTTTTTCTACAAAATAGTACAAACGTTTGAAATAAAAAAATTTTAGGTCATAAAAGAATTTTCGTGGTAAAAGAATTTTCGTGGTAAAAAAATTTTCGTTTTATAATCGCTAATATGGGCATTGGAATAAATACATGGGTGTACGTAAGAAATGAAGTTTTACGATATAAATGGGGTATTCGACGTGAATTAAAAAGGTCTACGACCCAGTGACAGCGATTTCAACTCAATTCGAAAATTTACTTTCCGTTTATCATACACAGAGCCTCGAAACGTAACTACGTACAGTGTGTAATTACTAAAAGGGAATGAAGCCGTAAAACAAAAGCAAAAAACGAAAAAAAAAAAAAATCGCACGAGAGCAGGGTTATCGGGTTTATCGCTCATCCCTCTCGGGGTCAACTTCTACATACGTCCAGAAATGTCTATTTCGTATTTTACGCATATACCACACCACCGACGAGTATCGACCAACTCGGCGACAAGACAATCGTCGCGTCGCGACACAATTTTATCGACGGAAATTCAACGAAACGAATAAATAAAAATTTCGTAATGAAGTTGTATTTATTCATGTTTATAATTCGCCGAACGTTGCACATTAACGCGTCGATGGATATTTACAGAATAGTGCCGATGACACTGTTACCTTACGTCTAATCGCAATATAATCTCTGGAACAACAAATATGGAAAAAAAAAAAACGAAGTGCGAATAACAATCAATGTACAATATTTACAAGTAGAAATTATTCAACTTTTAATTTCCTAGTCAAATTATTGTGATATTCGGAAAAAAAAAATATAAAATTTGTTGGTAAATTTTTCAATAATCGACAATCGTTGATCGATAACGTTTCATTCGATAATCGTTAATGCTGCATTATCTCCGATGTTGTTTTGAATGTTAAAAAATTTGCGATAACAAAATCCATGGAATTAAGGAGATTTTTCGGCAAAATTCCAGATTTAAGTCGTTATTAAATAAATTACAATGATAAATAAAGAAAATTTCGAAATAACGCCCATCCGAAAAGTTAACAAAACAATGTTTGTTCGTTGTCGTGGATGGTTTGAAAAACAAAAAAAAAACGTTATTTTAACACTTCGTCTGTAAACCCGGGTCGTTCGTGTCCGAGCAAAAACACCTTTGGTTTGTACCTGGGAAATAGATTGCATGTTTTCATGTCAAAAACTTAAGCATTTAGCTTTAAACAAACGAAACGAAATAATTTTTACCTTAAAGCTACACCGTTCACCTTTAATTTGCATTTTGGAAAATTACGCTATCTTCATTTTTCTCTGAGTTACAATTTTTTTTGTAAATAAAAATTTTTTTTTCCTAATTTCTTCATTTATTTAACAAAAAATGTATGAAAAAATTACATTTTCGAGAATTTTACAATTGGTACTCCAAAATGAATATTTCGAACGGTAGCATGAATTTTTTTCAGAATTTTTGAGTGCATTAAGGGAGTGAAATAGTGGCCGGTCGCGAAAGACCCACGTTTACAGACGAGAGGTGAGAAAAAAACGTTTACAGATTAAGTGTTAATCCGTTATGGTGTCCAATATCCAACTGACGTAATAAGCGACTTTGGTGTATACACCGGGAAAGCCCTCGATGCCGCAACTGTGTGGTCCAAAGCTGACAATTCCGTAGATGACATTTCGTGGTTTACCATTAAAAATTCCAACGGCCTGCAGAGGACCACCGCTGTCACCCGAGCAAGAATCCATTTTGTTCGTGCCACCGGCGCAAATTTGTTTGTCACAAATTTTTATCATCTGCCGTCCGTAAACTTCGTTACATTTTTTCACGTCAACGATCGGCAAATTTACTTTGAGCAAACGTTGACTCCTGACGCCAAATTCGGTTGAGCCCCAGCCCGTTACAACGAATTCCTTCGTATTAGCGTGTATCGCATTGCCCAACGGTAAACATATCGGACGTACACTTGGCGGACGAAAATCCGCTTCTTTGTCGATTCTAACGAGCGCAATGTCATTGTGCAATTTACGACGTTCAAAATCGGGATGCACGTGAACGCGATCGATACCAAAATCTTGATGCATCGCCGCACAATTGTAACCAACGCCATTCTCCCAAGAATCACAATCACGCTCCGTGCTTAAATCGTGATCGCCGATTCGCACGTTTGTCAACTTGAGATCTGAATAAAAAAAAAGAAAGGAAAACATAAATTGTCGATGATAGAATGAGAAACGACTATCGATCGATCGTACAGTCGTGTCAATGAAAAAAAGAGTATTAAAGAGATTGGAGAGCACGTAGCACTAAGGAAATGAGTGTTAAATTTTTAGCATCGTTCATTCAAAGTCTTATGCATCGATTCACTACGGTCTGTTTTCATTTGTATTACAGCATACGTTCTTAACGAAGAAAAACACGAATAACAATGAATTTACAACGAATATCAATTGGTTTGAGCGAATTTTCAAAAATATTAATATTCGTTCACTTCTTACAAAATATAATCCCTATTTTTTTCCTCGATCTCGATGTACCACGTCTCATTCTTTTTCTTGAAAGAGTCTTTACGAACTCACCGTCCACATTATTTCGTGGTATCCTCCGTTCAAAAACTACAGCTGTTTGTTTATGAGGGTAATTTCGTCGATGAATAAACAATAGGCTGTGACATTTAAATGGAGAATATCGCGAAATATTTGGACGGTGAATTTCGTAGAGCATCTTTCGTGAAGGTGAATGAGTCGTAGTACATGAAAATCTGAGAAAACAATACGGATTATTCTTTGTAGAAACTGAAGGAATATTTTTGATTTTTGAAAAAGACCACAAAGTGAATAATATTTTTTTGCAAATACATTGCTATTAATATTTTTCTTGGTTAACAACTTATGCTGTAATCAGTGCAACATCAAATCGTCGCTAAAGGAATGCCTAAATGGCGAAAACATTAAAAAAACGATAAATTTTCTCAAAGTTATAAAAATGTATGACAAACTGCGAAACAAAAGAATGTAAATACCCCAAATCGAAGCATATGTAAATATCCTGTCTTTTTTCCATTTTATTTTGTATTTTTTCATATATATAGTCGCTAATAGCCTAGATGCTGAATGCGACTAAAAATAAAAACAAAAAAAAAACTTATGCTGTAATACAACTCACGATTGAGCCATAGCCAATTTATCCACGAGACTTTGTATAAACGATGTTAACACTTTACCACTCCTTAAGGTAGTAGTCTGGTAAGTTAATCCGATTTTCATGTCTTTTTTGGAGGGCGTTTTTTTGTAGGAAAATAAAAATGAATCGTTTTGGATATTTAGGATGTTATTATTTACATATTAAAGATACAAAAAAAAAATTGTTTGAAAAAATTTAATAGTTTATTATTATTATTATTGATCGAAGTTGGCACCTCAAAAAAAAAGCGCGTGGGTGGCCCCGGTGATTTTGGCTCTTGATGTTATTTGAAATAAAAAATTCTTGATAATTCTTAATCTATAGACATGTCATTCTGGTCGGAACTACTGAAGTTAAATTTCATGGATAAATAACAAAATGGCGGACTTTGGAGAAAAAAAACTTTTTTTTCTAAAGTCCGCCATTTTGTTATTTATCCATTTATTTCAGATAAAATCAAGAGCCAAAATCACCGGGGCCACCCACGCGCTTTTTTTTCGAGGTGCCAACTTCGATCAATAATAATAATAATAATAAACTATTAAATTTAGAAAAAAACATTTTTTTTTGTATCTTTAATATGTAAATAAAAACATCCTAAATATCCAAAACGATTCATTTTTATTTTCCTACAAAAAAACGCCTTCCAAAAAAGACATGAAAATCGGCTTAAGTTACCAGACTACTACCTTAAATGCAACTTATTACTTTAGGCTGAAAAAAGTGGTTATATAATAAAAAATAATTACAGCTGTACCAAATTATCTTCGACATTATTATTATTAACTGTGATTTCTACTCATTCCTTCTTCTCAATTTTTGGATATTAACTTCAACTTAAGAAAAATTCTGTAAGCTAAGGATTCGTAAAAAACAAATCAATCAGTTAATATCCAAAAATTGATTTTGTTTTACAAATCCATAGATTAGAAATTTTCTTTTTTCACGTCACTGACACATAGAGGCGAACGATTAATATTTTATTACAGTCAATTAATGGACGAAAATTCGTAGAAAATAATTTTAAGGAATTTACGATAAACTCAAACGAGCCTCAGTATATACCGAATGATTCAGCACGTTTTTTTTCAAATCGTATATTCTTTAATATGAAAAAATATAAAAAACAAATCGTACCTTCGGACAGTGGGCTGATACAATGAGCAGCAGTGAGAACGTAACGTTTGCTAATGATTGAACCACCGCAACGAAATTCAATAGTATCGCTACCAACGTCGTATCCGAGCAGTGCCATCCATGGAAATTCGTGAATGGACGTGACATTACCACCGTATATACGACCTTCCGGAATGGGACCACATTGATTCTCGTCGAGAAGTCGACGATTTGGATGATCATAAACGGGAATAAGTATTGGTGGTGCTGTTGGTGTTGTTGGTGTTGTTGTTGTTGTTGTTGTTGTTGTTGTTTTTGCGGTTGTTTGAATGTCGATGTTTATCGATGATATATCCGGTCTCAAGGTCGAACTACCGATCGCACCGTCGTCTCTAGTTCCACAGCAAACTTTCGGATCAAAACCCTCAAAGCCACATTGAGCTAATCGCAAAACGGTCAACACCGTGGGAAGAAGTGGACGACGCTTGAGAAGATTCAATAGACGATCACACTTTTTTATGTTAACGCATCGACCTCGACTACCCCATTGAGTATAACATCCTTTGATTTCTTCGATTATCATGAACGTCATTATAATAACGGCTATACACTTCGACGTCATTTTTCTTCTTTTTTTCCTTTATCACACAAAATCACCGTTTTTTTTTCTTTTTTTTTTATTCACTTTCAACGTCAAAACCGTGAAATTTGACGGTTTTACAGAAAAAAAAAAATCACGAGACACACGACTGTGGAATTCTCGTAAATGTACAACTACAAGTGCTTCGTGCCGTGGACGACGAAGAATTGCCTCGGAATTCAGGATATTGAAAGAACATCGTGTATATAAATTTATTTAAAAGCGGTTTCACCTCTGGACTGCTTCGGATTGGTTAGGGTTTAGAAGCAAAAGTGGGGACTAAGCTCCTCGTAAGGGCTACGTGATGAAATTACATTAAATGTCCCACTGGACTGTTTGTATACAGGCACGTATTTAATAAACTTGGGGACGTACAGTCACAGGAAAAAAAATGTTAAATTTGATGAATTTGTGAGAAATTCGCGATTTTATAAGGTTATTGAGCGACTAGTTTTATAAGTGGAACGAACTGAAGAGTCTTCAGATCGTATATTTCAAAATTGCGACATAATTGAGCGCGCGATAGAATTGATATTAAAAAAAAAGTGAGAATTAACAAATCTACATTGCTTTCTCACAATTTTGTACTATTCGTTTAAGGTAGTAGTCTGGTAGCTTAAGCCGATTTTCATGTCTTTTTTGGAGGGCGTTTTTTTTGTAGAAAAATAAAAATGAATCGTTTTGGATATTTAGAATGTTTTTATTTACATATTACAGATACAAAAAAATATTTTTTTGAAAAAATTTAATAGTTTATTATTATTATTATTATTGATCGAAGTTGGCACCTCGAGAAAAAAAGCGCGTGGGTGGCCCCGGTGATTTTGGCTCTTGATGTTATCTGAAACCAAAAATTGTTGATAATTCTTAATCAATAGACATGTCATTCTGGTCGGAACTACTGAAGTTAAATTTCATGGATAAATAACAAAATGGCGGACTTTGGAAAAAAAAACTTTTTTCCAAAGTCCGCCATTTTGTTATTTATCCATGAAATTTAACTTCAGTAGTTCCGACCAGAATGACATGTTTATTGATTAAGAATTATCAAGAATTTTTGGTAAACAACAAAATGGCGGACTTTGGAAAAAAAAACTTTTTTCCAAAGTCCGCCATTTTGTTATTTATCCATGAAATTTAACTTCAGTAGTTCCGACCAGAATGACATGTCTATAGATTAAGAATTATCAAGAATTTTTTATTTCAGACAACATCAAGAGCCAAAATCACCGGGGCCACCCACGCGCTTTTTTTTCGAGGTGCCAACTTCGATCAATAATAATAATAATAATAAACTATTAAATTTTTTCAAAAAAATATTTTTTTGTATCTTTAATATGTAAATAAAAACATCCTAAATATCCAAAACGATTCATTTTTATTTTCCTACAAAAAAACGCCCTCCAAAAAAGACATGAAAATCGGCTTAAGGTACCAGACTACTACCTTAAAGAATTTTCTGAATTTTTAGTATTCTTGTAGAGGAAGCCTTGTGAATGAGGTAAAAATTACGTGAAAGGAATGTGCGAATCTAAATTCGATGAAGGAAATTGTTTTTACTGATTTATTGAATTCATTTTCGTTAGATATTATTTCAAATCAATATTCCGCAACAAAATCGATGTTTTTTGAGATTTTTATCTCTTTTCGCCATCTAATTGAAAATTCTCATAGAATCTAACTTTCAATTATGACTGTACGCGAAACAAAGACGTGCGAGATACCTCATCGATTGTGTGTTTCTCACTTCTGAACGTGAAAGGCTGAAGTTCTATCCCGGACTTGTACGATTCAACCGGCAATTCGCCGAGAATAATCGCGTCAGGTTCACCATTCACTGGTATTGGGATTACCATTTTCATTGTTCTCCAAATCGATCGTAAAACAAGAGACTAAAATTTACCTGAAATTACCTACAGCCGTACACGAGATATTTTCCCTACCTGCAACTATGCATACAAACAGGCGGAACGTTCGTGAAAATTCGTGGGACAAAGTAATCCTTTGATATATTTTGACCATATAAACCGTAAGTTCATTGTATTTAATGATCGTCCCAAATATTTTTTTCCCAAAGCGACAAAAAACTTTGGTGTGTCGTAAATCAAATGAAAACACGTGTCATTTATCGTCGAAAGTGTTTACGAGCGTGAATGTCCTTTACTTTGAAAAAAATGATTGTTTAAAAAAATTTGTTTCATTATTAATTATTTTATAACGAGTGAGCTACATTAATTATAATTAGATATGTTAAATATGTACTTCATAGTGTAAATGATTATTTCTTCAGTTCATTGCGTGAAAAGAAACAAAAATAAATTTAAAGAGTAAAGATCATTGCTTTTCTTCTTTACATATCATTTTTAAGACTTTTTTTGTCATCGAAATGAAAAAAAAACAATCATTATTGAGTTTAGAGTAAACAGATGCAATTACAAGTAGTGTAGGTAATTTTTATAAAATAATTGACAATAAATGAATTATAAATGAATTAAACCAAGAATGTTTTTTTTAAATAACGAAGGATCTTATTCAATTTTTCTGAATATGGGAGAATATTGAATTGTAGGAATCAACATATTGCATCATTTTTTTCATAATTTATCGATTATATTTATAATTAGTATTTATCAAGTACTCACCGAGACGTTTCGCTCGTATTCTTGGAACACGTGGGTAAACGACGCCGTTTTTACGATAAACCGTCGAACATCTGTGCACGAAGGTTTGCCATCCTCACGGGGTCGAGACAATTACTGCGATTGCGCGGGCAGAAAACTGCGAAAGAAAAAGCACAATAGAATTCGTCTGCTAAGTTTGAAGTTTTGTCGAATAAATGACGATAAGATTATTAATATATAACGAGAAATGTTGAATGGCATTGATCGTATATCGGATATATCGAGGACCATAGGATTTTGTAATTTTTCGTTAAATCATGAAATCATTGTCGCACGTACAACGCGTCAGGCTTCTTTACAAAACTATTTTGAGGTTACACCGTGGTATGCCAGTGGAGATACAAGAGTTAGGAAACAATTACGTTCGTGACGAATTCAAGAGGCACAAATCGTGCAATCCCGCCGAGGCACATGTTTTTATTAACGAATGGGCTGTAAGGATTCTTTGAAGAAAAAAAAAACAATTAAACATTTTACTGCAAAAATGCATCTTCTAACCTATTTGAGGTTTGTTGATGTTTTTTTTTTTTTTTCAACACCCTGCAATTACGTGATATTGTGAAATATGTTTCGTTTCAAAGAGCTACGCCACATCGATAGCCGAACAGCTTGGAATCAGAGGACCTCATACGGCAAAACCACTGGGAAAAAGTCTTAACGAGGATGATCTTGATAGGCTGAGGGACGAACAAGTTTATCAACTTTACGAGCTTATGATAGCGGCAACTGGCAAAGATGACAAGTCAAAACCAATCTGATGCAAATTCCAACGTTAATATTCTAGTTGTAATACTTCTTTACAACGTTATGTAATTGCTTCGCGATGCATTCTACTTTTGGTCATATTGAGAGAACATTGATTATCTTGAATTCTTGGCTCATGTGTTATACTAGATTAAAAGTTTGGTGCTGTTGAAATATTGTTGGCTCTACTGTGTGTTCATTTGTTCGACGATAAGAAAAAATAAAAATAAAACAATCGAGGCGTGTAACTTTATGTTGAATTTATTAAACGTCCAGATTTATTAGGTTTCACGAAATAACCTATAAATCATAAACGTCACCGATTATTTTCTGTTAAATTCGAGTACAAACGTATAATAGTTGTTGAATTTGAGAAATCAAAGTGATACTTTATTTCGATATAATGAAAGGTTGGCGAGATTCTGCCTCTTTGATAGTGGCTGCTCGTCAAGTACACAAATGTAACACAGCATCATCAGGCACGGCGGTAAGTTGAAAAAAAATAAATAAATAAAATTATTAGCTGCTTCATAAAATTCTAATTACCCACAATGATATATTTTACAAATTGACTGTTTCAGTACGATTACAAATTGCTCAATCTAAAAAGACACAAGAATTCAAGTTTCATGCCGGGATCTTTAGTATTTCCCGGTGGAACTGTGGAACCGTCGGATGCAGATTTAAAATGGAACAAGCTTTTCGCGAATTTCGGTCACGATACCGAAAGTTTAACCTCGCTATTTACCAAAAGTTCCAACAGACCGCAAATATTCAAACCGAGACGCAACGAATTGCCCAGAGAAATATCGCTTCGTATAACAGCTATACGCGAGACTTTTGAGGAATGCGGTATATTATTGTGTAGAAGAGACGCCAAGAAGGGACGTTTAACAGAATGGGCGGAACATATGATAGAGAGCGAGATGAAAAATTGGCAATCCATGATTCACAATGACGCCACGGAATTTTATAGAATGTGCGAGAGTTACGGATGTTATCCGGATATTTGGGCTCTACAAGAATGGAGCAATTGGCTGACACCGACTGTATTTCCAAAGCGTTTTAATACGATTTTTTATGTTGCTTGCATGTCTACCCAGCCACCTGCGTCGTACGAGCCTAAAGAGATGGAGGCTTTGGAGGTGAGCGGAGATAAAATGAAATTTCAAATTATAAATAAAAATGTATGCCTTTGAGTTATCGGAAGATTGAGGCTTGCAATTGCAAGAAAGATAGCGCTATGGGAACCATGCGAGAATGAAAGAGAGAAAGAGAGAGAAAGATGTTTTAGCCTCGCTTTAATAACAAAAATAATTCAATCGCAAATTCATTAAAGTGGCAAGATCCGAAGACTCTCTTGGGTCCCTTGTGTGGTTATGATCTGGGACCTCCCCAGTATTACGAAGTGGCGAGAATAGCGAAATTCGAATCACTCAACAATTTACTGGACTTTGCGATAGCACGCAGCAAGATTGGAGTGCAAGAAATTTTTCCCGTAAGTATACGAGATACGTAAATAATGAAGTGCGTTTAAAGTATGAGATAAAAGATGCATACCGATTTTTCCACGCGCGATATTAGGTGAGAGTAAGATTATCGGACGGTGTGGTTCATGTATTGCCGGGTGATTCCATGTATCCTGATCAGGTGAGTCTAACGGACAAACAAGAACTCGACAGGACACCGATGACCGTTGTGGAGTTCAGTGATCAATCACCAGTAAAAAATCGTATGGAATTCTACAGTTTGAATGTTAAAGCACTAACTGTGGATAATTTAGACAGTATCGATGGTCATCTGTCGCCATTGAACGCTAACGCTGTACAAATGAAGTTGACTAAACAATAAATAAACAATGCGTATGAAATAAGTTTTACGCTCCTTTGGCGCGCGTGGGTTCCACGGCTGTTGCAAAGGACAAAAGCCTCAAACCCAGTAGCAATTTGGAAAATTCAAAATAATGCCGCGCGCCATCTATATACTTCCGATTAGTGCGACCGGAAGTATGTTTTCAAAGCCGGAAGTTAACGCTCGTAGCGCTACGTGTGTATAATAACCGAAACAATTCCCCCATCTACCCTGATCTACCCCACATGTTAATAACCTATAATACACGAATTATATACTTCTTTCACCGAGAATTTCTTGGTTATGCTGACATTTGACTGACGCAAGAAATGTTGGATTGCGCTAGGTTCATTTTTTTTTTCATTTCAAATGATATTTGAAACTTCCTACGCCGGTTAGTCATTAACGTAATTTATTACAATAGATATTAAAAGATATAAAGAAAAAAAAATATGGTCGACACAAAGTGCGAGTTAGCGAGTGACGAGAGTGGTCCACCGAAGACAGCGAAGCAATTGGAGAAAGAAGCTAAAAGACTTGCAAAGTTGGAGAAATTTAAACAAAAACAGGACAAGAAGGATACAGCAGCTACTGCTGTGACAATAAAAGATAAACAAGTGGTATGTTTTTTGTTTTTCTAACTTCACAAACTACATATTAGGATAATAAAAGTTAAAAGTGTTGTCCATATGTTTTCTCAAAAAATGTATACAGTTTTTATCTTAATACATTATTTTCGATTGCAATAAGTAACTGTCATGTACTTTGAAAATTTATAAACAACAATTATCTTTTGGATATCGTATTGGATTAGTTCGTAGTTCATTAATTTGGTATAAATTTTATGATCAATATGTAATTCACTGACGTCAGAAAATCGAGAAGAAGAAGGAGGCTAAAGATTCTGCTCTGTATACCGTTGATACTCCCAAAGGCTCCAAGAAGGATGTTGCATGCGCCATGCCGGATGCTTATAGTCCGCAGTATGTGGAAGCTGCGTGGTACTCCTGGTGGGAGAAGGAGGGTTTTTTCAAACCCGAATATGGGGTAAATAATTAATTAATTAATTCATTCTTATTAATCTCACGGCTCTCAAATCTACAAGATCATTTCGTTGAATTTCCAGAAACAATCCATATCCGAATCAAATCCTAAAGGAAAATTTGTCATGGTAATACCGCCACCCAATGTCACAGGAGTTCTTCATCTTGGACATGCACTGACCAACGCCGTTGAGGACACTATAACGAGATGGTGAATTTTCTAGAACGATGATGAATTTGAGAGAGAAAAATCATGAAAATTACTCCAAAATTCTGGCCTGTTACAGGAATCGTATGAAGGGTCGTACGACGCTTTGGAATCCAGGCTGTGATCACGCCGGTATTGCCACTCAAGTTGTAGTGGAGAAGAAATTGTGGCGCGAAGAAAACAAGACAAGGCACGATCTGGGAAGAGAGAAATTTGTTGAGAAAATCTGGGAATGGAAGCGACAGTGAGTATGACTATTAAAACATGAATCGATAAAAACTTACTGCGGACTTCGCAAAAATTCAAATAATTATTAACGATCAATGATCTTTTTTTGTTTTCATCTTGTAGGAAAGGCGACAAGATTTACATGCAATTAAGACAATTAGGTGGTTCATTCGATTGGGATCGTGCTTGTTTTACGATGGATCCAAAATTGTGTCGCGCCGTGACCGAGGCGTTTGTTCGTTTGCACGACGAGAATGTAATTTATCGAAGCAATCGTCTCGTCAATTGGTCGTGCACATTGAAAAGTGCTATATCGGATATCGAAGTCGACAAAGTTGAATTACAGGGCAAGACTTTGTTAACGATTCCCGGATACATCGAAAAAATTGTATTTGGTGTTTTGGTACTGTTTGCTTACGAGGTGGAAGATACCGACGAGAAATTGATAGTCGCGACAACGCGTATCGAAACAATGCTCGGTGATACAGCTGTTGCTGTTCATCCGAATGATTCCCGCTATTCCCATTTAGTTGGAAAATACGTTAAACATCCTTTTTGCAAAAGACGAATACCCATTATTGCCGATGATTTCGTGGAAATGGAATTTGGCACTGGAGCTGTTAAAATCACACCCGCTCACGATCCAAACGATTACGAAGTTGGAAAACGTCACGATTTACCGTTCATAACAATTTTTGATGATGACGGTAATATCACCGGAAATTGTGGCAAATTCACGGTTCGTATAACTATCAAACGTATAACTGTCAAATTGATAAATCCTTTTGTTTCTAAGTGTAAATTCAAATTTGAACGTTATATTACTTGTATTACAGGGAATGAAGAGATTTGACGCGAGGAAGGCTGTACTCGACGAATTGACCGAGTTGAAGCTCTTCGTCGAGATCAAGGACAATCCTATGGTCGTGCCAATTTGCAGTCGTTCGAAGGACGTCGTTGAACCATTGATTAAGCCTCAATGGTATATAAAGTGCGACGATATGGCGGCAAACGCAATGGAGGTTGTAAAAACCGACGAGCTCAAGATCATCCCGGAACAGTACAAGAAAACTTGGTATCATTGGATGGAGGGTATACGAGATTGGTGTATATCACGTCAGTTGTGGTGGGGTCATAGGATACCCGCTTATTACGTAAATTTCAACGATAATGCCGTACCAACGCTCGTCACCGAGGACGACGATCGTTGGATCAGCGGCAGAAGCGAGAGAGAAGCTAAGGAAAAAGCGGCGAAAAAATTTAACGTCAATGTCGATCAAATAAGTCTCAAGCAAGATCCCGATGTACTGGACACTTGGTTCTCCTCGGCGTTGTTTCCTTTCTCGGTGTTTGGATGGCCGGAACAGGTGAGCGGTACTTTCGATTGAAATTCTTTTTTAACTCGGTGAAAAAAAAGATTGTATCGATAATCCCAAAGGAACGAGTTTTTCGTTTAAGAACGAGTAATCAATGAAAATTTCTTGCATTTCAGACTCCCGAGCTCGAAGCTTTTTATCCCGGTACTTTGTTGGAAACTGGTCACGATATTTTGTTCTTCTGGGTTGCGAGAATGGTCTTTTTCGGACAAAAACTTCTTGGAAAATTACCATTCAAGTAAGTATATCCAGATAGAAGTGGCAAAAAGGTGTTTTTTTTTTCGAAATTATTGTATAAGATGGACTTATCCTAAAATTTCTCAAATTTGACTTTTAAACTTAAACTTAAATTCTAATGAAACGAGATCTTGCCGTCAGTCTTAAACGCACAATTAGATACATTTTCCAAACAACTTTTTACAAACATATTTAACATCGGTATTATTCAACAGGGAGGTATATCTACATGCTATGGTGCGAGATGCGCACGGAAGAAAGATGAGCAAATCTCTTGGTAATGTAATAGATCCAATGGACGTAATTCGTGGTATTACTTTGGAGGTAATCACAATTGTTTAAACGTACATTTAATTTCGTCAACTACGTAATCGTCAAACATATCTATAAAAATACATATTTGATATTTAATTTCAAGAATCTTCACAAACAACTCGAGGATTCGAATCTCGATACGAAAGAATTGAAGCACGCTATCGAGGGACAAAAGCGTGATTATCCTCAAGGAATACCGGAGTGCGGAACGGACGCATTGAGATTTGCGCTATGCGCTTACACGACACAGGGACGTGATATAAATCTCGATATAATGCGTGTACAAGGATATCGTTTTTTCTGCAACAAAATTTGGAACGCTACGAAATTTGCTCTAATGTATCTCGGCGATTTTCAGTACAACGGTGAGACGGAGGTGAGAAGAAAAAAAAATCTGTCGCATTTTGTAAATGCTGAAATTGAGATTTGTACGATGGGGATAGTAAGGTACGAGACATTCCACGTATTGTTTTATGATGTCAAAACATTTACCAAATTTTTTTCTCCATTCACTTAACACGGTCAAGAATTCGAACTATTTTAGTTTTTTTTTAGATTATTTCAGAAATAAATGGGGAAAATTAACGTTGCTCAAACAAAAACCGAAAATTGAACGATGATAATTTTCCATATTTATTTTCGGTTAAAGTATCTGATTGAAAAATCTAAAATAATTTGTAAATATACTCGAGAGTCATGGATACGTGTAAAAAATTTGACACCGCTCTTTGGTACCGTTAAAAAAATTATTATGCCGGCTTGACGTTGAGTGGCCTCGTAATCATCGGGAAAATTCGTAAAAACTTCAGGTTTGGCGAAATATTTTATCGTTTAACACTAGTTTTATTGTTATTGCAATAGAGAAGTGACTCTATGGGAAATGATAATGTGACAGCCGGCAGTAGGGAATGGTATTTGTCGACACTGGGCGAAACCTGTGTGCAGAATGCTCTGAACGATTATTTAGCCGATTATCCGTACTTGAACGGTTATACACCGTCTCAGACGGACGTAACTGTGCACAAAGCGTTTAACAAATTGTCAATCGATTTACGTCAAAAGCCTCATCTACGTCGATGGCAAAAGCACATTGGCACGTACAGCCGTACCGAAAAGTCCGCTTTTCGCGCTAATAACGAAGAATTATTTTCCCGTCACTCCAACGTATCGTGCACAAAAAGCGATAATGATGATTGCGGATTTCAGGTGGGCAAACTCGGCATAAATGCTTGAGTTTTCCCTCATCCATTCGTTTAGATTTATTTATTTATTTATTGTTTTATGTAGAAATGCCGAAACAATCTCCACGAACCCCTTTTCAGATTTTTCAATCTTTTCATTTCGATGGAAAAAGTAACCGCGTTTAACCAAAATGTTTACTGCACATTTCAGCTCACCGGAAATGAGACTAACGTAGATTTGTGGATGCTGTCGAGAGTGAGCTATGCGGCGAAAATTTGTGACGAAGGAATTGCTCAATACGATTTTACAGCAGCTACAACAGCCTGTTACAGCCTCTGGCTTTACGAACTTTGCGACGTTTACTTGGTGAGTTTTTGTAATATCTCGTTGTTTCTTCAATTATCAGGCGTGAGACACTGAGAGAATCGACATTCATTAAGAATCAAAAAAAAAATTCGTCAAACCTTTTCAGTCTCCCCTAATTCGTATCTAAACTCTTGGTACTTCTTTTTTTATCGTATTTTTCGTATTTTTCTTAAATAACAGGAATATCTGAAGCCCGTGTTTCAAAGTGGTACACCTGAGGAGATATTAGCAGCTAAGAGAGTTTTGTTCACGACACTGGATGTCGGACTTCGTTTGTTGAGTCCTTTCATGCCATTCATAACCGAGGAACTGTATCAACGATTGCCCCGCGCTAAACTCACATATCCGAGTATTTGCGTGAGTCCATATCCCGAGGAAAGCAAGGTATAATGATTTACAGTAAAATTCCCATAAATCCCTCAATCCTTCATTTTTTTTCTCTCGATAACAACAGTATTCGCTTAATAACACAGTGCCCATGGAGGAATCAAGAGATCGAGAAGGACGTTGATTTTGCTCAAAAAGTCATCAAGAGCGTGCGATCGGCACGATCTACGTACAATTTACCGAACAAAACTAAAACCGATGCTTACGTGGCTTGCAACGATCCGGCATTACGAACGAGAATAGAGAATTATCATTCGATCATTGGAACCCTTGCGTACTCGAATTTTCATCTCGGCGATGCTCCGCCTGGTTGCGCCATCATTACCGTTACCGACAAACTACAGATTCATCTGGTTCTCAAGGGTCTCATTGATCCGGTCAAGGAACTCGAGAAACTCGGCAAAAAGGAGGATCTACTCGTTAGTGCAATTGATAAATTGAAACAGGCAATGTTGGCCAATGATTACGGCAGTAAAGTACCGTTAGAGGTGCAAACTAGCAACAAGGAGAAACTCGATAACAGCGAGGGTGAATTGGAACGTTTGACCGAGGCCATGCAGGCTGTACGAGGGTTATTGTAATTTTTATCTAGACACTTTGGGTTCAACAAATCATGTATTCGGCTATTTAATAATAAAATATTGCGGAATAATAATGGTCGATGAAATTTTTTTTTAATTTAATAAAGAATTTAGTAAGATTAGTCTATCTTCGGCTGATGGAATATTTGGTGCCGTGAAAGCACGAAAAAAACACTCGATTTGTACGTTATTGTTCGACCTTCAGTGTGACGAAAAAAAAGGCAAACTGAGCATTTGTAACTGCAGTTGTAAGTTGCAAATACTCAAATATAAACAATATACGAAAGAAATATATAATTAGTATGATAATTACGATCGATCAGTCTTGCATATATTAAAATGAATATTAACTATTTTTGAAATCCAAAGAAAACTGCACCGCCATCTGGGGTGCGTTCCGAGTCAGGCGACGTGATTCTGAAAATTTTTGTTCAACGAGAAAGAAACAAGATGAATCTGGGGGGAGGCCGTACAGACGAGCTGGCAACACTGGTATCTATTTGTTTTCGTCTGCCGTGGTCAAGTTTTTATGACAATTTAGTTAATATTGCTTTTCCTAATAAGCGATAAATGACAAACTATTTACGGTGAAATCATCGGTCATAACAAAAATAATTGTTAGCATGAATTGTTGCAAATACAAACACTGACCAACAGTTATAATTTGAAGGTTAAACAGACTTAAAACATTCGAGCAACATGAAAATATCAAGATTGAAAAAAGTTCAAAAGAATTTGGGTTTTTACGTGAACAATTACAAGTTTCGTGAACCCTATCAGGTTCTCATTGACGGTACATTCTCCTACGCTGCTCTCGAAGTGAGTTGCATGAAATTTAATCGCGTTCTCAACGATACCAATATGTATTTATAAACCGATCAATGCTTTTTTTTCCAGAACAAGTTCAACATACAAGAACAATTGCCAAAGTACTTTCAAGCCGAGGCAAAATTACTGACGACGCAATGCGTCATACTGGAGACAGAGAAATTGGGACCAAAAGTTTACGGTGCTATGCTCATAGTCAAACAATTTGCTATTCACAGATGCGGACACGAGAAGAATCCGACCACCGGCTCAAAGTGCCTAATGTCCATGATTGGCA
This sequence comes from Oxytorus armatus, assembly GCA_958009045.1. Lineage (NCBI taxonomy): Eukaryota > Metazoa > Arthropoda > Insecta > Hymenoptera > Ichneumonidae > Oxytorus > Oxytorus armatus. The sequence continues at coordinate 25,212,003 of OY253748.1, forward strand.
AAGACAATTCTTCGAGGTTTGCACGCTCGCTCCTCTTATTACTCCAAAGGATCGCCTCTTGAAATAAAATTCACCATCCTCTTAGCATTTATTTTTGTTCAAGTTTATACATATTATTTTGATTCGGATTCAATGCCTGCATAAAAACTAACAATCCTTCGCTAACATTATTAAGTGATAACGTAAACTCTGTTATTCAGATATCTGATAGCGACGCAAGATCGAGAACTGCAGGATCGCATACGTTCGATATCGGGTGTACCTTTGCTCTATTTGCACGGTCGAGCACCGACTTTAGATCCGCCGTCACGAGCAAGTAGAATACAAGCCGGAGAATTGTTGAAGGGTATATGTATGAACGTGACACAGGAAGAAACGATCAGGTCGCTGAAACAAATATCCGGTCTGGCGATCGAGAGTAAAGAGATTGGAAAGCGGAAAAAACGTAAGAAGGGTGGTCCCAATCCTCTCAGTGTAAAGAAGAAAAAGAAGCCCGAGAGGAGCGTAGCGCAAAGTACAAAGGCATCCGGTAGAGTGAGAAAGAGAAAAAAGATGAAGCTTCCAGGTCATGTGAAAGAGGCTCTTAAAAATATCACAGAATAAATAAAGTACTGCGTGAATGTATGAAACTTGGTTATTATTTATAATACAATGTTTTTTTTTTTTTTTTTCATTCGTTTTCGTAATCAAAGGGAAAATATTTTTCCCAAATATCGCCCGCTCAAAGCTCTATAGAGTATCATCTTGCCATTACGATCAATGATGTTTGAGAGTAGAAAAAATAAAATAAAACTTGTTTGTATCTCGTGAATTGTTCGCAATTGAGCAACCAAACGAAAAAAAACAACAAAAAAAAAACATCACTATGGTCCTCGCCGTACGTGTTTGCTAAATCGATCTATAAATTCGCGCACTCTCGGGCTGGATTCGACCTTAAACTGTTTGTTGGATTAGAAATAAAATACATATCACGGAAAACATAGCGTCGCGTGTAAAAGAAATAAAAAAATCCTGATTATCGAAACAGATAAAAAAAAAGACGTTAATGAAACAAAGATGATAATGAGCTGCAGTTTTGTCAATTAACCGAACTATATAACAAGCGTGTGTTGTAGCGTCATTGCCATTTCTTTTGATTTTTTTAAATGTTTTTTTTTTAATATCGCTATTGCGTCGAAAAAGAGAAATGAGCACAGGGAGAAACATCAACCAAATACTCGGAAATAAAGTCACGTATACTTATGTGAAAATAAAAAATATGATTTTACTAATCTAATGTACACTTGTTAAACGCTAGGAGAGACGGGGTGGCGGGGCGGGAGGAATAATCTGCGAATTTCATCGAATTTGAATTTGCGCACTTCTATCGATTGACGAGTACAACTGAATAAAAACTATAGTGCCAGTCTTTGATGTATCGTCACACAGTCGTTGCATCGACGAACGACGTCATTGCTATTCGTTTTCTTACTGATCTCCGGAAGTTAAATCAACAATGCTCAATCAATCAAGGACGTTGATTGAGAAGCGCACGAGCCGCCATTCCCAGCATCTTCATTCGTCTTGCCGAACGATGATTTGGATTAGTAGCGACGAATGTGGCAAGTTGAGTTTGCAGGGTCACGAGTACAGTGCTCATGTGCTCTTGAGTAACCGGATCGTTAGTGTCCAAATTGAGAATTGCCTCTTCCAGCCACCTACGATATATAATTCAGCATGTTTGAAAGAAAATGTTTACATTGAATACAAATTTTTTTTAATTTCCCAAACAAAGAATCGTATCGAAAATGCCAAAAGTTAGATTGTTCGAAATACTTTTAAGATCGTAAAAAAAAAAACGTCAGATCGATATACAATAAATTGTTACACGAGCACTGGTTTTTCACAAAGCAAATGTTTGAAGAAAAAAAATTTAACTTCTACCACAATTTTTTATCTAGTGATTTGAGTATTCTTTTACACTATCCAAAAAGCATTTTGAATAATCTCGCATTTGGGATTTTCAATAAGATTTTTATTTTCTTCGCAAAATAAAAAAAATACTGTTTTTCCGACTTTTGATCGTGAAGGTCGTTAAAAAAAAAACTTCATACAATTTTTTTTAGATTGCGATCTGAAGCATTTCCAACAATCGTTGATCACGGATTTTTCATACGATCTATTTTTTTTGACGATTCAAGCCCTAAGCTCTCAAATTCCTTCGAGGTTTTTTTTTCTCCAAATCTCACCTGTGCTTGAGTTCCGTACGATGTCCGAGATCGGCGGAGAGTTGTTGGACCAGTGAGAGTATAACAGGCTGTTGAAGCAAACAACGCGGACCCTGTCCCTGCGGTCCCATTGAACATGAGAATACTCGCGAGGGTTCGGTCTTTTCGCAAACGAGAACGACGAGACCAAGATCGCTCGCGCTCAGTGCCTGCTGAAACGCAGCGTTCAATTGACCTCGTTGAATGAGCGAAAGTACACGGGACTGAGTATCCGCGACAGCGGGTACCGATATACACGGTGTTGTTGCTCGGGATCTGAAAATTCAGAAAATTCAACAAAACCCGTCTAATCTAGAGAAAAGAAAAAAGAAAATCTTACGAAAAAAATCCTGCCTCTATGATTACGCAATAACACCAAAACATCATCGGGAGATTTCAGAATCGTTGAAAAACAAAATAACGTATAACTCACCGAACTCCAGCGATATCGATCAATTGCTGATTAAGATTATCTCTGATACATTCCCGTATATTTCTCGCAGTATCTTCCTGAAGCGTCGTCATACTCTTCGTCATTTCATTGCGAAATTCATCGCGTATGAGATTGGCGCTGCTCGTAAAAAGATGAAGCGAAGCCTCGGTCTGTTCTTCGTTGCGTCGTTGACACTGTTTCTCGAGCAACGTCTCGACATTTTGCAAATCTGCAAGATTGAACGAAAAAGAAAAAAAAGTCATTATACCGTGCTGAAAATTGTCATTTGACAAATTGTGAGGAAAACGATTAAACTTACACTCGTGTGTACCCCTGGCAAATGCGTCTTGTACCTGTCGAAACATAGATTGACAAGCTTTTTCCATTCTCGGTAATAGAACATTCGCGAAAGCTTCCTTAAAAGCATTTTCGAGAGCTGGTTTGGCGGCATTCGCCGCGGCAACTGCGACAGTATCACGAATATGAGCACCGCCGATCAGTTGTGTCAAATTTTCTCTCAGTAGAGCGTCTATTCGCGTCACGTCGGTTCTCAGATGTGCCTTCAAGGGTTCAACGACGTCGCCGACGACCTGCGGCAGTGCAGCCTCAATTTTGTTCGTAATAGTCGCCTCAAGCGTGTCGAGAAAATCATTTTGTCTCGCCAAACGCGCGTAAAGTGTTTGTTCCATTGAGGCGAGCTGTTGCTGCGAGGCGCGTGCCAAAGCGGACTCGACTCTCGTCGCTATTGGTGTATCCTGTCGTAATCTCGTAACTTCAGCTCTGAGCTCGCGCAGTTCTTGTCGTTGTTCCTGCACTGTTTCCAAAATATTTTCCAATTTTTTGCTCAATTCAACGATATTATGATCACTAGCAATGTGCGGTATGACAATTTCAACCTCGTCATCCTCGTCGTCCTCCTCGGCAGCTAAAATACCCGCTGACTCGCTGAGTTCTTCGTCCTTCGTGACTTTCACTTGTGCGACATTGTTCGTCTCTTTGGAATTCACAAATTCTTCGGATTCGCGTCCCGATTTGTTATTAGGATGATCGCGTCTCCATGCGAACGGTACTTCGGTCCAATTTTCACGATTCCCGTCGGACCATTCCTCGGGCTTCAATTCCGGCATTGTCGTCTCTTTTTTCGTCTCGTCCTCGGGAAATTTAACAAAATCTTGCATAGCCCTCTCGCCAACGTCTATCAGCGATACAATTGGTAAATCGGACCAATCATCGTCCGCACCTTTGACCCAATCTTCGGCGTTTATATCGGCCAATACTTCTTCCTCTTTTTCCTCCTCTTCGAGACCAGCGAGAAACAAAATTTCTCTGACCTCACGCGACGTACTGCTGCCGCCGCTCGGTGGTGCCTGCTCGAGTTCGCTCGTTGCCAACGGTGGTTCGGTGGTGCTGAGCGCTTGAACGGCTTGTGCTAGTGAGGGACTGGCCGACAGTACGGTACCGAGTTCTGGACTCGCTGGATTTGTCTCGTGTTCGTTATTTTCTTTTTTAGCCGGCGAACTGAAGGCGTCGGGTGTCATTAGATTTAATGCACCGTTTATGTTTGTCGTCGCCTCGATCGTTGCCGTAACCGAAAGTTCAACGTCGCCATTCTCCTCGACAATGCCATTTTGATCGTCGTGCCTTATGTGCTGTAGATCCTCCGTGTAATCCAATGAATCGTGTGTCAGAGTGTCCATTAGACAATTGTTCGTTATTTGACGCACCGGACGAAAGGCAATATGACACTCTTGCAATGATTTTGGCTGTACGAGATACATTCTTATTACAAGCTGATCCTCGTTCTCGTCGTCGCACGGACAAAGATCCTCGAGTGATTCACCGGTTGGACGTACTTTACGTAAACCAGCGTCGACGATACCAAAACTCAATATCGGATATGGTAATAAAAATTCTGATATCGTACTGACGCAAGCTACCCCGTCCTCGCTATCTTTCGCCAAACACAATATGTACAAACCCTTGTTACATATGTCGGAGAGCAATAAAAAGCCAGCGCTAAGATCAAGGCCGGCTTTGAGAACGGGTATCTTGCCGCTTATCGGCGATGGATCGAAACGTATCGTTTGTAGGCATATCCATTTCTCGCATGACCATACCTTCAGCTCGGAATTATTGTCACAGCCGGTTATAGCGAATCTCCAAAATTGGGCGCTACGAATTTTTATTTTTAGATTAATTTTAATATTTGTGCGCGATTTTTTGCGTGTGGTTATATTAATAGGAGAATGGGTATGTTGCCGAGTACAACTACTGAAAGTGGGAGGTTGCAAATAGATCAATTTTTTTTCTTAACTCCACTTTCGTTACGACTGGTACCGGTACAAATGACTTTATACTCACTCCGGTTGATAATTCTTATGATCGTCGAGGAAGAACATTGATGATATTGGTCTGCCCTCATGGGGTCTCCATTCGTGCAAACAGCTTGGTTGTTGTAGTGCATTACCCTGTATTATCACTTGGAAGAACTTAATTTCACCGTCAAGACTCGCCGTTGCTATTGCCGTACCATCGGGACTAAGTATTGCCTCAACTATTGTTCCTGAATGTTGACAAATCTCCGTCATACCACCGCAATTACTCACTATAGGATCTGTTAACTGGAAAAAAGAACAGAAATTATTATTAATTTTACTTCTTAATCTAGGATGTATGTTTTTCATTAAAAATTCTTACTTTTATCGGCTTTGTCCCGAGTAATGTGGAAACACTGTCGACCGACCAAAGTTCAGCCTTGGAGCCTCTCGTGACAATGAGAAATTTCGAGACATCGTCACCCTCGGTAACATCGTCCTCCGGTATGTAAGGACACCAGATTACTCGATGACTCAATGGCGATACATCGTCCGTATCTACCTGAAGTATCAACGTACAGACGAGATTCGTGGGTGTCGAATCGATCGTATGAACGAACAAACAACCCAGAAGATCTATACAGGCTAGTACCGCGCTTGATACACGAGCAAATGCAAGATCCTGTATCGCACCGCGCATACCGCGAAGAAGAGCTCTCTGTTCCAATTCTTTGTATACTACTCTTACGACTCCCGCACCCGTACCAGCTGAGAATAATAAATGATACTTATTTATTGATTGGATGCTTGTCGCGTAAAAAAAAAGAAAAGATTTACCAATTAAAAGGCTGGTAATGGATAAATGACATATGAGATAAACGCTATATGATTAATTTGCATAGTCTAAAAACATCATCGGTGTTATTTCAAGTGCTGAACAAAAACTATTTTGTTTTTTTTTTGTTTATTTCTTCATTATGTCCAAACAATTTTGTGCATAATTTTTTTTTTCTCTATCAATAGAAAAAATGAATTTGGTCATTCATAAAATCAGTCCTTTTGCGTTAAACATTTTTGTTAAATAATGTTAAACAGTAGTTCGGTAATGCCGCCTTGAAAATGATAGTTACCGATTTTTTTACCTTTTATACCGTAGGCCAGATATTTGCCGGACATATGAACGGCCAACAGTTGTCCGGTATAAAAATGCGGTTCCCACGTAAAGTCGACGATATTTTTTAACTTTACTTTGGAACTGCCGTGATCATTGCCCCCCGGCGAAGGTATTACAGTTACATTTTTGCTGATGAGCTCAACCGAATGTTGATCGTCCTGTCCACTAAATTTTCTGCAAAGGAAACAAACGAATATTGATTTTAAGAGCGAAAACTAGTAATTCCTTTAAGTCGAGAAAATAAAATGGATATTGGGCAATGAAAAAGCGTTAAAACAGCGGTAAAGGTGGGAGGAAAATGAAAAAGTGAAAATTATTCGGATTTCAAGGAGCAAGAGATACGGGCGAGAGAGAGATAGTTATACTTGTCACAGAGATCGATTTTTTTTTTCTTTCGAAAAAAATATACCTACACGGATTGCGGAAAAATCCTGAGACTGTCCTCTGCGGCTTTGATCATCGTCAAATTATATACTGTCAATCTACCGAAAAATTGAAGATTATTTCGACTCTTTGATAAAAGTGATACAACTTATAAACCGGATAAGAAGAAGCGAATTCTAACCTAAAAGAGCCGGTGGCACACGCCTGACTCTTCAGGCTCTCACCGCGGTAGCGTATATATTTAAACGTTCGCACGTCGAACCAACGACGAGCGCGAGTCACAGCGCATTAGAGAGTTTTATGTTATTTTTCTTTTGCCACGAGAAAATATATTTCTCAATTTATTTCCGATCAAAATTCGCTTTTGCTTCTTTTGCTCTCTATCGGAACATATCTCGTAATTTTTTTTTCTTTTCTTATGTAAAAAAAACCCTCAGTAAGGATCGTTCTGAACACAGGCACGAGATACAAAAATTATCCTGCCACTGTGGCCACTTGTCAGGTTGTGCAAAAATAAAAAGTAAAAGAAAAATCCGCAAAACCGGAAGTGAGGGTGGCGTGGGGGAATAATGAAAACAGTCAGCGTCTCCTTTTCCGGTTTTCCGGGCGGACGTTAGCCAAAGTGTTTACTGGGTAATGGCGGCAAAGGACGCGTTAACAAAGTAGCTCCATTCTTCAATTTGGAATCGCCGAATTCTCCGTCAACGCGACTTCTCAGTTTTTTCAACAATGCCAGATTCCTTTTTGTGAGTACGCAGTATTTGTTTATTTATATTGCGACGCGCGAAAAGTACTTTGTATTATCGTAATTTGTTCGTCAAAAGTTTGTCAGTTTTTCGTCAAAGTTCGCACCTCCGCTCTAGTATTGCCCGACCGTTAAAGGGGGAAATAGGGTTAGGACAGCGTTTTTTCAATGATTTTCATGAATTTTTTTATAGTATAAAAAATGAATATAATTTATTGACACTTTGAGAATATTTTATACATATATTTAAGTATATACTATAAAATTTTTGAAGAATTTTCTTGAAAAACACCGGGGATATTAGCGACCCGATATTGCAGGTCACAATCAGACTCAGCATTTTGCGTACATTCTGGAAGCCGCACTTTTCATCTGAAATCAAACGAGGTTGGAATTTACTTTTATCATATGTCTCTCTTCTATGTGAACCTAAATGCTATCAAAAAAATAGATAATTACATTTTTTACAGGGGTCAAAACAAAAAAGCATGATTTTTTGCCATTTTTTACAACTTTATTTGCAAAAAAAAAATTATTTTAAATAATGATAATATTCCGATTTTAGGTTCATATTGAGCGCAATACTATGAAGAAAGTAACTGCCAATTTTCAAAACGATTGGTTGAAAACTTTTCAAACTAGCGTGTACGCAAATTCAAAAAAAGTCTTTTTCAGAAAAACGCGTTTGAAAAAATAGTACCAAGAAAAACAAGCAATATGGGGTCGCTAATATTTTATAGTATATACTTAAATATATGTATACAAATTTTATAGTATATACTTAAATATATGTATAAAATATTCTCAAAGTTTCAATAAATTATATTCATTTTTTATATTATAAAAAAAATTCATGAAAATCATTGATAAAACGCTGTCCTAACCTTATTTCCCCCCTTTATGGCTTATAACAATAGAACGAATCGGAATTTTCATTCAAAGTTTTGGAAACATATTTTTCAATAGTTTTACTAACAATTTATGAAATTAAAAAAAATCTATTTTTTTGAACTGTCTAACCCTATTTCCCCCCTTAATAACAATAATAACGCCGTTTATAACGTTAGAAGGTACGTTGCAATGACGGCAAAGTGTACACGGTTTACGTTCATTTATCATGAAAAGAAATTTTGTGATGTAAAAGTGTGCAACGGTTCGCGTCTTGCTGTTAACAACGAGTTGCTCCAACCTGGTCGCGTCATATGGAACGATCGAATCAACAAAGAGGGGTTAGTGAAAACTTAATATTTTTCATATTAAACATAAATATACGATGGCATATCGATTCAGCTACGATTTATTGAAAAAAAATCTCGATACACACGACCTATATATCATGGATTACATGCTTATAATTATATTCGTTTATTTTTTTACGATTTTTCTTTTAATCATCGTACACACTGCCAATACGCTATATTTACAATACAATTTGACCAAGATGAACTTTTCATAATAATAATAATATCGAGAGAAAAAAAATGTGTTACATTACATATATCTCGTTTGCTCGGAACAGCCAGGAGGAGAAATTAATATTTTTTACAATCTCTTATACAAAACAGTCGATTTGTGACTTTTTTTTTTTTAATTCTTTCTCTCGCTTTATACAAATATTACTTAATCCTCGCTGGCCGTCTACCAAATTATTTTTTCTTCTCAGAATATTTTTCATTTAAGGGTATTTGATGAATTGTCCTTACGCCATGATACATATCATATATTTATTATAATTATATGAATTTAATGATTGAAAAAAAAAAAAAAATGAAACAAAAGAAAAATTATAGAAGACGATACGGAGTGCAAAGCAACCAAAACCGAGATAAACTTTTGCTCTTTGCTCCGAGCAACAATGACCAAAGTACGATAATAAATATTGTTCGATTATTTTTGGTTTTTTGTTGTTTCGCACTCAGATACTTGGGGTGTGTGTGGTATGTTATTAATATATATGTATATTACGCTTAATGAGATTAAAGAGAACATTACTCGAGTGTCAGAAACATTGCGAATCCGCACAACGATAATATAAAGAATGCAAGGATTTTTGAAAAAAATGTTCATTTAACTTGCCGGATGTTGCAGAGTTTATTTTTTTTCATTATATTCATACACCGTAAAGGAAATGTTTTGGCATTGATGAAAACTGCGTTCGCAGAAGGTTCAAATTAATTTTGACTCCGTACAACAAAGTTTTGTCTATTCCCCGCAAACAATTATTAACCAAAGGAAGTTCATGTTCGACGGAACCATAACTTTGTTTCTATGGAAATCTGCCATCGGACTCGCAGATTTAGTCAACATTGTGTTTTCTCAGTGCACCATTCGGCTCGACTATTCTTGATATATGAAGAAAAATGAATGGAGAATAGGCAACTTTTTCCTATCTGTATGCTTGAACTTTGCTTCGCTCAAAGTTCAAATCAGAGATGGTCACCTCTCGTTAATTTTTTTAAAAAGTATATTTCATTAATTTTTTTCTTATAATTTCTGAATTATCAATTATTTTATAAAAATTATTTGCGGTATTTGTAACTGCATTCGTTGACTATTCACTCCATAATGTAAATGTAAATTTTTCTTCTCGATATTAATGGTATAAAACTCGATGATAACTTTAAAATCATAACAGACAAATTGTCGGTAAAATAAAATGAATGTTTTTTTTTTTTTTTATAACGAGAGGTATCGCAATCTCTGACTGAAATATATACAGTTTTCCTTTCGATGATTAATATCATTATCGTGACAGAGAGGCTCGCACGAGTTTCTGAATATCTCGATTAATGGCGAACCCTTTTTGTCGAGAGACCCTTAATTAATATTATAAATGATCGTTTAACGATTCCTCATCGCGATTATTCGAACTGGCGATGCATAGGGAGCTACAAATAGCAACGGGTAATCGTTATCGTTATTTTGCAATTCGGAGCGTTTATTAATTTTTTTAATAAATCGCTGGTTTGTTTTTTTTCTCTATCGCAATAATCTCTCAGACACACAGAGGGACAAGATAAAACGTGGCTATATGGCCTCTGCCACCGCGCGTCGGCAGGAAAATTTGAGATACCGATCGATCTCGATTTTGTTGTTGTTCTTGTTGTCGTTTTTTTTTTGTTCTTTTGGGCATTGCCCGTGACGCTTTTCTCGCACTCTCTAACTACTCTTCCCACGGACGAATGTTTATTGTTGCAAATTACTCGCACGCGGCATAATTGGGCTAGTTGATTCTTCCCTTGTGGGCCATGTAGTCGATACTGTCGGACAATAACTTTTCCCTCGCTGCTCTTCTCATTCGCGAACAAAGGGCCAATAGTATACCGGCCATTATGCAAACAATACCACAACCAAGTCCAACTATCGTACTGACGACACTCGATCTCAGACATACTCGGTCACCGATCGGACTCTCGGTTACACCTGTCGAAAAAAAATGTTCTACTTTATAAAATACAAGTACGAAAGTAAAAAAAATTTTTGAGGAAAAAAAACCGAAAAATTCACAATATCCAATGAATTATTCTGACATTCAATAAAATCCGAATGAAATATTTTACCATTCTGCGGTGAAGACGTTGAATTTGGGAATAGTTCAGCCTCGGCTTCGCCCTCCTGCAGAACTCTGAGAGACTGAAAGAGATTAACGTTCTCCGACAAACTTGTCGCCGGTGTCGTCGGTCCTCCGATCGCACCACTCACCGAACGTTTAGCAACGCTTTTCGAATTTCTCCAATGGCATGGTTGACTCTGCGAATGGATATTTAACGATTTACGTTGAATTCTTTTCGGATCTCTACGAAATTTACGAATGAAAACAAAACGTTAAAATTTGAGGGGGAACAAATATAAAAAAGAATACTCACCGGACAACGTCCGTGGCACATTCTCACGTCGCACTCTATATACAAAGCCGGCGAGCCCGTGAAACGGAAAGTCTTCATATAAGCAAAAATCTGAGTCTCAAAGAGATCGCTCTCCGACCACGAACCCCGGAATCTGCTGATTAATTTATCATCGACCGGACATCCGTATTGATCTATCAGCTGGATCCTCTTATTGCCGCCATTGTGTGCGTAACAATCGTTCACAACGATGTCGAAACCGTCTGTTAAATGGAACAACAAATTGAAACTAATTTTTTTTAAATCCACGATAACAATACTGCTTATATGAAAAAAGAAAAATAGAAATTGTAAAAAAGATTCGTTAAAAAAATAAGACTCTCCTAAAGAAGATTTAATGTCAGTTTTATGCTTCTGAAAATTGCAACTATTTGCATTAAAACGACAAATTGATTGAAAAAATAATATCTCGATAGATCCAATGAGATTTTTTATCGAGAGGAATTTTTCTTCGAATTCACAGAATACTTGAATATCATTGAATAAAAAAGAAATCCAAAAAAATTCGAGCCTCCGAAAAAAAAAACAAATAAGCCCGTCGTCGCTCTCCTCGAGTGTCGGTACATTTTGTGAAAAGATGCAAATCTCATAATAACCATATTTGCTGCGCATATAAATGATCAGAGTTAGAGGATCTCCGACTCTCACAGGTCCGGCAACTCTGGTCCCCGATGTCTTGTAACCGTGTTTTATTTCCATGTAGCACTCGGGTGGCTGAAGAGTGAATACCACGGGATTTCCTGTCGCAACCCTGAAATTTAAAAACACTGCGTGAACCGGTTGAAATAATAATAATAATAATAATAATAATAATTGCTCCGATTATAATCTTCAAAATTGCGAGAAAAAAATAACAGCTCGAGAAGATCCTTTTGTTTTTATTCCCACGATGTGATAAAAGAATAAAATAACTTGTTATAATTTCGCGAATAACGCGGCAACTCACTCGACATCGAGAAACGGAAATGTTACGGTTTTCCAGAAGTCGTAACCGTATTCGCACGTGACTTTGAAGTGTTCGTCAAATTCCTCCTCTATAAGAGGATTATACTGCACGGTCACGGTGTTCCACATCAAATTCTTCTGTAATAATAAAAAAAAAATTAGATGAAAGGATGAAAAGCGCCACATTTTTTCAATCGTTTATACAAAGTCTCGTGCATAATAAAGAACACCATTAATAATAATGGATGTGCAAAAATATTAATAGGTTTTTGCCAATTTCCAAAAACGTTAATATTCCTTCAGTATTTTCGAACAATAATCCGTATTTTTTCCACGATTTTGATCTAGTAATGCGCGTTCTCTTTTTTGAAAGAAACTCCACGAACTCACGATCCAAATATTTCATAGTATTCTCCGTTTAAATTTTACAACCTTTTGTTTATCCATCGATGAAATTACCTTCGTAAACAAACAGCTGTAGTTTTTGAACGGCGAGGAACTATGAAATTTTTGTATGATGATTTTCTAGAGGCTCGTTCAGGAAAAAAATGAGCGGTATTAGATTAAAACCGAGGAAACAAATTATGGATTATTTAAAAAAAAATTAGCACGAACCATTTAATATTTTTGGAAATTCATTGCTGTTAATGTTTTTTTGTCGATAAGAACATATACTGTATTACAAACGACACTGGACCTTTGTCAATTTTTCCAAGAGACTTTGTATAAACAATGTTAAAAATTTAACGGTCGTTTGACGACTCTGCAACGTTCCAATCTTTTCGAGAGACTACGGTTTAAAAAAATCAAGTTGCTGGATAAAGAGATGAAAAAATAATAATAATTATAGTACAATGACTTGCGAAAAAAAAACTTACTGTAGGATTTTTTCTGCTGTCCTGGTGATGAGTGTTCTCACCGAGTGTTCCGCATCTATTCAGCTGTATGTAAAACTCGTAGTAATCTCTGCCAGTTGCATTAATGTACATGCAATCGGGATCGTAAGAGTAACCTGGCAATTAACATTTACATTGTCTTTTATTACACAATCATCGTAAAATTACGAAACATTATTGTTATTTGTCGTTATTTCTGGTATTAATCGTGACGAGGTAGATACGAAAAAGAAAAAAACGTAATTGAGAATTAAGAACTCACCAGCTGAGTACAATAATCCAGTGAATGATCCGTTAAATCCGATCCTAATCTTCATATAATCGTCCTGACATTCAGCCTCGATGTCTGAAATATTAACAATATGTTTATTTTTTCAATTATAATGAATTTTAACTTTACAAAGTGATTTCTCTGCTTTTCATCTCGATTAGTTAGTATTTTAGCTCGTCGATCGATTTCCACGAAATTTTACAAAGCTTGTTACATTGAATACTAAACTTTCGAAGACTTTTATTGAAAATTCGTTGAGGACACTGATGTCGAGCTCACCGTTGAAATTCACGATAATTATTCATTATCGCCAAAGAAATATTTGATTTATCGTAGTAACCAGCCCCCTTAAGATTAATATGGGACTTGCAGTCGAAAAATAACGAGTTTAATTTTTCATATTTTGCCAAAAAAAATTATAACAAAAATCCAAAAGGAGAGATTGTTCGAAAAACTTTTCTGGTCATGTAAAAAAATATTCGGATCAATAGATAATAAAATAGCTCCGTGGTTTCACCTGCGTTAAATTTGGATTATATATCTGTTTCATACGCATTATGAGTACATAACCAAGTGCATCTCATATACTATCATAACTATAAATCCCATCTGAAAATAAAATGGAAAAATAAAATGGAAAAATAAAATGATTAGTCACCGACGAATAAACCGACGCGGCCACCGCTCCTTAGAGTCATAGCACGAAGTTATAAGGCCTAGAGCCTTTCCAAATAAACGGGCGATCTAATGCAAAAAGCATTTTTCAAATCGCATTAGTATTTCCTGAGATTAGCGCGTTCGAACATACAAACTCTTCAGCTTTATTATAGTAGTAAGATTGCAAAAGAAATTATATTTTTTAATATTTGCTACCGATTGAATTAACTTACGCGAAATATTTGAATTCCACAAAATTATAAAAAATTTTTCAAATCTATACAAATCACAATTGTCGAATGTCCCGAGTCCTTTTTTCCCTATATTCCAGCAAAAACTCGATCTTAGACTCGGGGGGGCGTGCAATATCCGACGATGTTGGGGGTTTCCCCTGAGGTGAGGGCTTCCGTTCGAGAATCCGGTCATCGATTCTCTCTCTTTTCCCTTCTCGTGCTAACCGAGTGAAAGTAAAACGAGGAAAAAAACGTAATACACCAATATACATACACACCCGAGTACTATACATATATATGTATTGGAGTGTTGTGAGAGCGCTCTTCGCGATGAGGAGCCTCCACCTTACATACATTCTCATCTGTGGGTCTCGCAATTCACCTGTATATAACGACTTGTCCAAATGAGCGTTAGGCATAGATAGAAACGAGATAGGTACGCTCGGCGAATCACCCCGGACGGCGATCTATGATACAACAACGTTACTTTATAACAATTCACATTTTTCATATACATACCTATTCGCGAATAGAATTTTTCATACGTTCGTTGTAACACCATGTATATAATCTGATGTTTACATCAGAAACGCGCGCGAATTAGGATTGTACTAAAGAATCCTAAAAATATCATAAAAGTGTGAAGAAAAAAGAAGTTACAAATTTCCATCTGAAAAGTCCCATCAAACGATCAAATGAGAAATTAAGAATGATGCAAAACGTTAAAACGCACTCGAGAGGATCCAGATTCTAACGCACACCCATGGAAACAACCAGGTTTTCACTTTCGCTTTCTTTCCCCCGCACGAGCTCCAGAAACAGTAAGAAAAGAAAGATTAGCAAACGAGAAAAAACCACGTGGATCTTAAAATAGCGAGATCAAGAGAGATGGGAATATTTTGTAGGGATAATTCTTGAGTAAGAAAAGTATTTTCATTAAATTACGACATTAGTAGAACATTATTTGCTCGGTCTGCAAAATCTTTAATGAGAATGTGAAGAATCGGTAAAAAAAACAACGGCGAATGAACGAACTGACATTTTGCATCCACGTAGATAAAGCCTTCTTTTTTTTAGGAAATATTAGTTACTTTTTTATGGCCGGAAATTACTTAAAACAGTAATATACTTTAGCAGCACTTTAAAAAAGTTGAGAAAAAGAACGGATGAAAGCGAAGAGTGGAAATAAAATGAGATATACCGAGAGATGAGGAAATATGTAGGAGGTGAAAAAAAAAAAAATGTGTAAAGAGTTAGTAAATCAGAGAGAATAGATCATCCTTAGACCTTGCGAACAGTTGGTTAGAGGATAATGGAGAGAAAAAAAAGGGGTAAAATGGTTCAAACTTTTAAACTTCATGTATGGATGTTAAGACGAAGATTTATGCATGTATATAGGTAAATACTACTGTAATAATACTGGCGGATAGTATACACACACACACCTGGGTGTATACTACGGCAAAGAAGAATTCGAGTCTCTCACCCTTTACGTCGAGCGATTTATGGGAATTGGCTTCGAGAATACCGCACTAAACCTATAATCGTTTCTACGTTCGCGTAATTGACGATTCCACGAGTGGCGGTGGTGGTGTGCGGTGAACGCGACCGTTCTCGTGGCCTTCCGGGGGTCCGTTCAGAATGCCCCTTCGCGGTATACTAATCTGCTCTCCAAAGGAATCGCCCCACGAGCAAGGAAAAAGCAAGAAATAACTGAGCGAGAGAGAAAGAATAAAGGAAGGATATTTCTCTTTCTCTTCTTTCGCGAAGTACGCCAACACGAAAGTCGTTCGGTAAATACAGCAGAAAATTTTACAATCTTCGATGCTTCCTACGGACTTGTTACTTCATCGGTGAAGAAAAGAGAGAGATGAAACGCTAGGGCGGTTTTCATTGTAAAACGTTATTTCCTTGGTTTCTCACGAAGCTTCCGCGCATCTGCCAGAAAAATTGTTCTCGTGATAACGGATGCGTGCTCTGTAAGAGAATAACTGACGTTACTATTGCATACACGCGAGGAATACATCGATAATCTGGCATCAGTCGTTTTTACATATTTGCCCTTCGAGTAATGAGTGAAAAAGAAGAATCGTATCACTAAGTATCATTCTAGGTCATTACTCGTGTCCTTAAGGGAGGAAATAGGCTTAGACGGTTCAAAAAATCGATTTTTTTTATTTCATAAATTGTTAGTAAAACTATTGAAAAATATGTTCCCAAAATTTTAAATGAAAATTCCGACTCGTTCTATTGTTATAAGCCATTAAAGTGAGTAGCTCTCCTTCCGCCCCCGAGCGCGCCACCTGTTTCATACGCGTTTTTCTGAAAACGACTTTTTTTGAACTTGCGTACACGCTAGTTTGAAAAGTTTTCAACCAATCGCTTTGAAAATTGGCAGTTACTTTCTTCATAGTATTGCGCTCTATATGAACCTAAAATCGGAATATTATCATTATTTACAATAATTTTTTTTTGCATATAAAGTTGTAAAAAATGTCAAAAAATCATGTTTTTTTGTCTTGACCCGTGTAAAAAATTCAATTTTCTATTTTTTTCATAGCATTTATGTTCATATAGAAGAGAGACTTATAATAAAAGTAAATTCCAACCTCGTTTGATTTCGGATGAAAATTGCGGCTTCCAGAATGTACGCAAAATGCTGAGTCTGTGACCTGCGATATGGGGTCGCTAATATTTTCGGTGTTTTTCAAGGAAATTCTTCAAAAATTTTATAGTATATACTTGAATATATGTATAAAATATTCTCAAAGTTTCAATAAATTATATTCATTTTTTATACTATAAAAAAATTCATGAAAATCATTGAGAAAACGCTGTCCTAACCCTATTTCTCCGCTTAACGATAAAAATTCACTTTCTTGGCGCGTCCCATATACTTCGTGATCGAAATTTCAAAAATTCCACTTGTGATACATAATTGACATTTTTAAACCGCACCTCCCACGCATTTATAGACATTTTGATTGGTCAGGTCTTCCCTAATAGCGTCTAGGTGCAATATTAATGGCTTAATCAACCGAGAATCGGAACTAGGGTTTAAGGGATCGAAATGTGGATCTTATCGTGAACTTTTTTGCCTCTTGACCCGTCCCTTGACCAGTATTCCCTCGTTCTTGTCTGTCAGCCGTGTGGACAATGATTTCACGATGTACACACAGTTTTGGAGACATGTTTCGTTGTCACAACGGTAGAACGACAAAGAAGGGATGTCCGGCATTAATGAAGATACCTCCGAGATACAATCGTGACTCGTTGAAGTTTATACATTGAAACGCGAATAGAATAGCCAGTTTTTCCCATATAATATCCGCGCATCTTGCCATCCACGTATCCAGTCTCGTAATTCTTCCTTATACCGCGATATTCCGCTCTTTAGCGTCTATATGGAAGTCAGAGTTTCGTTCGATCGGCGATGTCCGGTGACTTTGTATATATATCGTGAGTATCTTTAAAACGTTAAACCACCGAGAGTTATAAACTCTTCGTATATAAGCGATGGTGGTCGCGTTTCCAACTACATAAGACATTTACTCGTTTTCCCTTTGGCAATCGATGCATCGTGTGTTCGTAGCCGGTGTCAGGGACGCCGCCGACGCGGTACTTTGACACTGAATGTTGTAGATGTTAATGGAACGACAAGCTCTCGTGGCGTTCTACGTTCCTGATGTAAATATACATGTAAACGTACATATTGTATTTTTTTCTTTCATCGATAAAGATCTTAACTTTGATCCTAACGCTTCCTTCGTCTATCCAGAGAGCAGAGCCATCGAACGCTTGGCATTCTCCGCGCATATACGTGTCATGGCTTCTTTTTTTCTTTGTCTTTCATCGCCGCGTTGGCACACGCGGACGTCGCGTGGCCTACGGCAGCGAAATAACGTAATGACGTTGCAATTGAGACGTATACTATATATACGTGTTTATATATATATATATATATATATATATATATATATATATATATATATATACATATATATATATATTTAGTTGTACAGACGTGTATATATGAAGAAAAGAAACGAGTGTTTGTTCTCGTCGGGTGCTGAGAGAAACCGACACAACAGACACAACATTGCCGCGACCGGTGGAGTATCTCTCGAAGTCGAGGATTGAGCCCGCCAGCTCTCTCACATACGACTTCCGACACCGTTTTAATTGCTGCAATAACGGTAAAGACGTACGGGCGCGGATACTACTTCTCTCTTTTCGACTGAAATATAAAATAAATGATGAGAGAAAGAGAGAGAGATAGAGGGATGATGCGAGATTCTCCGAGAGTACGGTAATCGAGACGAAGCTTTGATATCCGCAGCTACATAGATACACGTGTATGCAATTCAATCAACGCCACGTCGTCGATAGCGGTCAAGTTAATAAAGTAACAAGGATCTACACGAGTATCAGTACTATATTTTCCTACCGCGTCTCTTGAGGAAATAATGGGTCGTCAATGAAGCATGCGGTTCTGTTAAAACACCGGATAATTTATAAATTATTCTAACTATAGTTAAATAGGCATGAGAACAGTCGTACTACAGTTAAATTACTCACGTTGTAATAAAATTAGTAAAACGGTATTTAAATATTGCCAAATTAGTTCGGACGATCGTAAAAAAACGTTAGATTATCCAAATAGCATTTCATTTAGTCGAATTACTTAGGTAGCACTCCAGCAGTACTTAGAATTGACGAGTGATAATTAAATTTATGAAATTGTATTCGAATAGTACTTGGAGCATCAAAATAGTAACAAATTAGTCGGATGATCGAGCATGGAGTACGGTAGAATTATTTTTTTAATTAAATGTGATAACAATAGACTTGAAACTAATTTAAAAAATTGTTCGAACTAAAAAATGTAGTCGAACCCTTTTAAAGGGCTATAAAGTGGTTGTTCCACTTATACATTCTCTCAGTGTACTGTTTTTGTAGTTTCAATACTCTCGTTGATGTTCAATCATTCAAAATGTAATTGGACACGAGTGCAGACGATTAATTTCACGTTGACGTTGCACTTTAAGCTCAGACTCATTAAAATATCTTACTAAACAAAATTCCAACTCCGAAATACTGATATAACTTCATTTTTTTCGTCCTTAAGTGTTAGTTGGTTGATTAAGTTGAAAAAAAAACAAAAAAATTGCTAATAGATTGAAGGAAAAACGTTTGTACTAACGTTGCACTCTCGTGGTATTGGGTCTGTATCTTCTGTGCTCGCGATCCCACGTTTCCGGATGTCTTCCCCATTCCTCGTCGTTCCCACCGGTACCCGTGGTACCGCCACCCCCGACTCCACCACCGCCTCCTCCGGTAACACCCCCGGCCAAGCCCTGAAGGCCCTGAAGCGTCTGCAATGCTTGTAGATTCGGACTCAAAGGTCGACTCTTGAGCGATGGTACGGGCACGTAGGCGGCTCCCTCGCCCACGTAGACCACCTGGAAATCATTTATGAATATTATGATCAATTTTTTTTTCTTCTTCTTCTTCTTCTTCGTCCTCTTTTCCACTTTGGTACATGCGTGCACAAACAGAGATCGCGCAACATTAGATTTTTATGGGGATGTCTATACGCGATAAACATTACGACCACCATGACGGTCGCCGAGCTTTTTTTTCGCGTTTCTTTCTTTATTTGAAACACTTCAGGGTTAATTGAAAAAAAGTAATGGAATATTAGGAATTAATTAATTGAAATGACTTGTTAATTAAACGTTCGGAATGATCTATGTAGCTTTGTTCGGGCAAAACGTAATTCCAATGAATGGCATAACTTTGGTGTTAGTTAAAAACATTTTCAAATACGTTTCATTTAGGCGAGGGCTCCAAAACTAGAATTCGAAAAAAACCTGCTCTTTTAATTTTATGCAAAAAAAAAAAGAATATTCCTATCGATAATCCCCAAAACGGGAGATTTTTCGAAATATACCTTTTTGTCCGGATAAAAAAATATTCCGATCGGTATACAAAAAAATCGTGAGTTCTATTTTATGGATATTTTTTTTTTTTCCGAAGAAAAAACGCATTTACAATTTTTTTCTTCGGCTAAGGATCTTTATTGCTTTATTACGAACGTGGAAAAATTTCCAACAATCGCTCGTTTACGATTCGTGCGATTTCGTTCGACACGTTTGAAAAGGATCGCGAAAGCCTTTAATTTAAAAAAAAACTTGATTCGAATCGAATAGATAATTTTGCCAGTCTGAAACTGATTACTGTTTGGAAAAAGAAAACCTTTCCTAAGGTAGTAGTCTGGTAACTTAAGCCGATTTTCATGTCTTTTTTGGAAGGCGTTTTTTTTTAGTAAAATAAAAATGAATCGTTTTGGATATTTAGGATGTTTTTATTTACATATTAAAGATACAAAAAAAAATTTTTTTGAAAAAATTTAATAGTTTATTATTGTAAAAATTATTGATCGAAGTTGGCACCTCGAACAAAAAGCGCGTGGGTGGCCCCGGTGATTTTGGCTCTTGATGTTATCTGAAATCAAAAATACTGAAGTTAAATTTCATGGATAAATAACAAAATGGAAAAGAACGTTTTTTTTCCAAAGTCCGCCATTTTGTTATTTATCCATGAAATTTAACTTCAGTAGTTCCGACCAGAATGACATGTCGATAGATTAAGAATTATCAATAATTTTTGATTTCAGATAACATCAAGAGCCAAAATCACCGGGGCCACCCACGCACTTTTTTTTCGAGGTGCCAACTTCGATCAATAATTTTTACAATAATGAACTATTAAATTTTTTCAAAAATTTTTTTTTTGTATCTTTAATATGTAAATAAAAACATCCTAAATATCCAAAACGATTCATTTTTATTTTTCTACAAAAAAACGCCCTCCAAAAAAGACATGAGAATCGGCTTAAGTTACCAGACTACTACCTTAAAAAAAACTTGATTCGAATCGAATAGATAATTTTTCCAGTCCGAAACTGATTACTGTTTGGATAAAGGAAGCCTTTCTTAAAGAAATAATCAGTTTGAATGTAAAGAGGAAAAATAGTTTTTGCAAATCGATCCACCGCACACTCAATTGCCAACATAAATTCAGCATAAAAATCATTGGAACGTGGCAAACGAGTGGGAACGTCGCGCAAGATGGGTGAATAGAAAAAAACATGAGAAAAGAGGGTTTGCTCGGTATCATAGATATCCCAGAGCCGCGTAAAATAGCGGAAATGAGGATCTCTCGCTCTCGCAACGCGTAACTACGAAGTGTATATATATAAAGATGGTTGAGTTTCTGACATAGCGGCACGCGTACCGGCGTTGAAAATATTTCCCCTTCGTGTACAACGCGCACGCACATTCAACAAATTCATGTAATGATAATAGGACGAAAAAAAAAACAAAAAGATTAAGAAAAAAAAGTTTCTTCGACGCGCGTCCCGCGCGTATGCCATGCGGTAGATATTCTTGTGGCAGTCGTAAAAGTAAAGAAATAATATTTCTCGGATGTTGAAGCAAAAGAGAACGCGAAAAAACAAAACAGAGCGAAAAATAATAGAAATAAAAAAAAGTAGGAAGTTTCCGTGTACCGGAAAT
This sequence comes from Oxytorus armatus, assembly GCA_958009045.1. Taxonomy (NCBI): domain Eukaryota; kingdom Metazoa; phylum Arthropoda; class Insecta; order Hymenoptera; family Ichneumonidae; genus Oxytorus; species Oxytorus armatus. The sequence continues at coordinate 25,233,787 of OY253748.1, forward strand.
ATCGGGTATGCTGTAAGAAGCACATAATCTCCAACTAGACTCCTACTCTCCAACCATGTACGGGGCACTCTGTACCCACAGGTACTGTTTTTTTTTTTTTCGAAATTTTATGTCGACAATTTTCTCCATTCCTGGTTGGCACCGTGTTATCCTAATTTGGACATGGGAATATCGTGAAATTTGAGCATTATTGCCTTTTCATGTTTTCACGTGGATACGAGGCTAGGACGAAAACCACGAAGAAAGCAATATTTTTTTCCTTTATTCCAGCGAATCCTATTCTTTAGTTAATATTTTCAAGCCTCAATGTATTCAGCGTCGTTTTTACGGGGTTGCTATTCGCGAGTAACGAGCAAGACTCTTAGGAAAGACGATCTTAGGGGTACATTTTAAAACGTACTTTTCTCATCGCAGATTATCGTTCTGTATGTTTATCTCTCATCTTGAATTTAACAGAGCAAGAACGATAATCGAGATGTACAAAAAAAATACGTTTTGAAAAGCACCCCTTTAGGCTTCCTCTCGTTAATGAAAGCACTCTCAATTCTAGAGACTCTCCAACTATGTACAGAGCACTCTCTACCAACAGGTACCGTTTTTTTCGAATTTTTATGTCGACAATTTTCTCCATTCCTGGTTGGCACCGTGTTATCCTAATTTGGACATGGGAATATCGTGAAATTTGAGCTTTATTGCCTTTCCATGTTTCCAGATGGAAATAGGAATGGGGCTAGGACAAAAACGACGGAGAAATAAACATTTTTTCTTTTATTGGTATGAATCTTATCGTTTAATTAATATTTTCAAGTCGAGATGCGTTCAGCGTCGTTTTTACGGGGTTGCTACTCGAGTAACGAGCAACATTTTTAGGAAAAGCGATCTTAGGGGTACGGTTTATCTCTCATCTCGAATTTAACAGAGTAAGAACGATAATCGAGAAGTACAAAAAGTACGTTTTGAAAAGCACCCTCTTAGTTTTCCCCCGCGATTTCGCCTAGTTATCGGACTTAAACTTTACAAGTGACACGTTTGGTTTCTTGTACGAACCCTTTTAGCAAACGATCCTGAACAAAATGAAGTGACAAATGACGTTTCTAAATCGATCCTTAAATTAAAAACCAGCTTCGACGATTCTCGATTCGACTTCAACTATCAATGAATCTTAAAAAATGAAGATGGTCGTTAAACATGGCTTTTATAAAAAAGACTCTCTGTGCTACAGAAAACCCCATATGTATTATACTCCATCGTACCGTTTGTCAGGGGGGGAGGAGAGACGAGGCTTGTCAAGTCGACGACTCGTCGACTACTCGCTGAGCCGAGCTAAGCCTGAGGTAAATTTATTATTATACATACATAGACGCTGGGATTCTTAGTCTTGGAAATTGGAATCGCATCGCCGACTCCCGCGCATTCATGCGTCGATTAACGGTCACGCGGTCGCAGCGTCGAGAGTCATTAGTCGAGGTACGAGATGTATCTCGTCCGGTGCTCCCTCGAGGCTTCCCGATAGTCTATATACTCTTGTATATACTGTATTAGGTTTACCGCACCCGGACGTATCATCGACGGAGTCTCTTCGATTCAATCAGAAATCTTTACGTCACTTGTTAATCTTCATCCGACGTTTTTCCTACTTTTTTCTTTTCAACGTAATAAACTCTAAGGAGGCTTGCCAAGAAATTTCTAATTGATTTGAGCCAGTAAATCATCCCTCGAATCAATTAATGAAATATCAATTCAGTACGTAAAATTATGCCTATTAAAACTTGCATTTTGCTTCGTCATTACGTTTTTTTTGCATATTCACAAATTTTCCCCAATGAACAAGAGGCTCTTTCTTTTATTTTGGCTTCCTCGTAGAGGAACTCTCATTTCACGTTATTTTTCTCTCCCTTAAGTTGATAATCGTGAGGTTTGCTTGATTTTCAATGCATTCCTTTCGATAAATTAATAATATCACATTCAATAGTAATTATCCATGGTAACCAATTAATGCACGAGGTTTTGACCCGTTTGCCCAGAACTTACACGAACTTAACTTTTAACAAACGCTTGTAGCGAGGAATTAAAAAATCCCACGAATTTAGAACGCCTCTATCGATATTCTACAAAATTCAATAGCCAACAATATTTGATATTAGTCTATTTGGGTAAAAAATTTTAATCTGATAGCTCGAAAATTGCACGAGTTACGATCTTGATGGAAATTTTTGAAAAAAAAAATTCCGAATTGTGAAAAACCTGTACGAGCAGTTTAAAATTCACGATAATTTTGTAGAAAGAGGGCTGGCTTCACCAGTGCTCAAAATTTTCGTAAAATCGGTTAAACTATTAAAGAATTATAGAATTTTTACTTTTTTCAATCTCGACGCACATCCATGCGGAAATTTTTTGTAAAAGTGTTTTTCCAACGAAAATCATGTGACCAGTATCATAAAATTATACTTTAAACTATGATTTGTCGACTTTTCCCGTTTGATAATTAACGTTAACGTTTCTTTTTATTTTTCATCTTTCCGTTTGCGAGTTAAGATTATTTCTCGTTTAATCTACACTCTCACATTCGAGGCATTTTTCGTTTTTTTTTTTTTCCTCCGAGTACAATTTTTATCACGAGTACCCGCTGAAGCAGCTCGGGCGTAACGCTGTTTACTGTATGCCTGACTATTTCTCCGGTGGAGAGCTCTTTCTCTCGCGTGAGTCCTGCCTCAATCTTCATCGGGTATATGACTCGATGATCGGCGACGTGAGCTCGAATAATCTCATGCCTATTTTTTTCTTCTTCTTCTTCTTCTGCCGGTGCCTCTGCTCTCGGTAAGATTGTACAAAGAGAGCGACGGTATATATATCAAGAATAAGAGAGAGCGAGATATTTCACCGTTCGTCGATCGACGATCGAACGACCGACACGGTAGAAAAACCGGAAGATAATACGAGAGTTCTGGGTACCGTATCGATGGCATACGCGGAAGTAGTACTTTAAAGTACTTTCAGGTACCTCCAGTATTTGCAATTTTCATTTTTTGGTACTTAAAATATTTCCTTCGTCCTTCCTCGTCGTTTTATCATTAGAGCGTGAGTAGACGTTACATTTCGATGAAAATACGACCGGAAAGAGTTTAGGGGGGGAAAAAAAATAGCTTACAGCATCGTGATCGCTGGCCTCGTGCGTCAGGGATTCTCTCGTTTCGTTTCGGAGCGCGTCATCGTCCTCCGGTCCCGAGCCACTTCCGGCCCAGTAATCCTCCGTCGCTTCATCCAAAACTGTTCCCGCTCCCGTTCTCTCGAGTACTTCGGGTATCTCGATACTCGTTGACTGAGGAATAACGACAGTGTCACATTAATTTTCAATTTTCAAGAATCTTGGCTAACTTTTACTTTGACATTCCGTTTAAAGACGTGCAATGAACGCGCAGACGTGCAAGTGCAATGAATTTTAGGAACAATTAGATTTAACGTGTATTGAATATGACTGCTTCGAGCAAAGAACGAAAAATCATTTTATTTTAATGAAAATTTAATATTTGAATTTTTTATCCGATGGCCAATTTTGATGTAAAAGTGAAAATTTGTCGATTAAAAATGTTGAAATACTCACCCGACAATCAGTGATGAAGCTCAACGCCAGTAACCACGCGGCAATATGTCTGAAAACACATAAAAAAATAACGTTATAATTTCGTTCAGTGACACGAAGAACGGTAAAAATGATACCAAAGATCAGTCCTTTGTAAGAATATTTTACAATATTAAACGCCTTTATCATAAATAACAATACAACAAATTTTTTATCATTAAAACATAAGATTTCATTTGACACAAAAATTAGTGTAATAAAGGTAAATCCGTCTAATCGATGTGTCTGAAAGCAGTTAGTAGACGAGTGCCTTTACGTTACCGGACAAATGGCACACTGTATCACACATTCGTCAGCTTGAAAGTACATCACGCGCTGTAAAGCAAGACGCGCCCTGATTAATCTCGCTCGTTTTCCTCGAAGGAGATATAATTCTGCGATTGGTAAAAAAAAAAACAACTTGTCAAACAATCTCATTTACAGGGGTTTGTACATTTTGCGAAAAGGACAGTAAATTTCTATCGCCATTCCACAATCTAGTCAGACATGGTGACCTGATTTTTTTTTTTCTACAAATTCCTCGAAATACCAACAGAGTTTATGAAGATGGCATCCGAGTTTTACATTGTAGCCATCGCACGACAGTTAAATCTATATATATCTTATCTCTCTATCATCTATTATCTATTATCTATTATCTATCATCTATTATTAACCATCTACCCAATTGTGTGTGTGTGTGTGTCGAAAAGAATTTCCCAATTTCATCAGCCAACGACGGTGTTTACGTGTTTATAAAATGATTGGGTCTTGATCGTTGTTAAAAATACATTCAGCTTTCTGAAGTGTGACTTGAATATAATGAAAAATCGTGAGCTGCTCGCTCATAATGTTTCGAGCATGATGGTTTACAGTTCGAAATGTATTATAAAAATGTTCGACCCTCCATCTCGCCTAATTTTGTTCTTCGCCGAGCATACGTCTATTGCAACAATTTATGCAAAAGCATATGATGTAAGAATAAGGAGAATATTTTCTTCGTTCAAATGCAATTCCAATTTCTCAAACCCCTCCCATTGCCCATAACTATCTATATATCTATATATCTTATCTTTTCTCTCTATATATTATATAAATATATCGCCGCTGCCGCCGCCGCCGTGTACAAGAGTGGGGGGGTAGGCCGGGGCGAGATGGAACGGGAGGCGTTGGCGCGCGAAGCCCCCCTAATTAATATATATAAATATATCGCCGCCGCCGCTGTGCACAAGAGTTGAGGAGAGGAAGCGGGAGCGAGCAGGCTGGGTGAGGGGATCGAGCGGGGTTGGGGCGGCTGGGGGGGGTTTAACCTTTAAAATGAAGCGGCATTTTAAAGGTTGAACGGTTAAGAAAAGAATGAGCACAAAGTGGGGTTTCAACTCCATCGGGAAGCAACGTTACAGCGATTTTAGTGAAGCCACTTCTTTTTGGCCGAAATGCAAAAAAATTTTGAATTTTTAAAGTTTCTTTTAGGACGCTATATCGGTGTATTTTGACTCGCTGATTACTAATTCAATAGCCATTTCTTAGGCATTTTAAAGGTTGAACGGTTAAGAAAAGAATGAGCACAAAGTGGGGTTTCAACTCCATCGGGAAGCAACGTTACAGCGATTTTAGTGAAGCCACTTCTTTTTGGCCGAAATGCAAAAAAATTTTGAATTTTTAAAGTTTCTTTTAGGACGCTATATCGGTGTATTTTGACTCGCTGATTACTAATTCAGTAGCCATTTCTTTGAGAAACTCAAAATTCCGTTAAAAATCGTCCAAAAAGTGATTATTTTCGTTTTTCGCCTTTTTCACATTGAAATAGTGAGATTTCGACTAAAAGCGGTGTTATTCGTGATCAGCGAAATTTCATTGAAAATCGTCCAAAAAGTGATTTTTTTCGTTTTTCGCCTTTTTAACATTGATATTTTGAGATTTCGACTAAAACTCGGTGTTATTCGCAATCAGCGGAAAATTTCCGATCGAATAGGGTATCGAAACATTGAAAAAAGAGAAAAAAAATTGTTTGTAATTTTTTGCCCACCTTTTCGAAAACCTAAAAATCTCGAAATTTCAAATGGCCATAACTTGGCTCCCGTTTCATCCATTTTGGGTTTTGACGAGCGTTTTCAAAACGTCTCGAGTAGACTTAGAGAATGCATTTTGGATCATTCCGATATCTCAATTATTGTAGCCGTGAGAGCAGGTTGAAAATCGGCGAAAAAAATGAGAAGGGGTATGTATGGAGAAATTCGCAAAAATCGATGGTCCGACTTTAAAAATCTGTGATAAATCGAAAAATAATGATAGCACAATGATTCAAGCGCCATTTTAAAGGGTTTTCGATCACGAAAAGAATGAGCACAGAGTGGGGTTCCAACTCCATCGGGAAGCAACGTTACAGAGATTTTAGTGAAGCCACTTCTTTTTCGCCAAATGCAAAAAATGTTGAATTCTTTAAATTTTCTTTTAGCACGCTATATCGATGTATTTTGGCTCGTTGATTACTAATTGAGTACCCGTTTCCTTGAGAAACTCGAAATTTCATTGAAAATCGTCCAAAAAGTGATTTTTTTCGTTTTTCGCCTTTTTCTCATTGAAATATTGAGATTTCGACTAAAAGCGGTGTTATTCGTTATCACCGAAATTTCATTGAAAATCGTTATGATATTTTGATATTTCGACTAAAACTCGGTGTTATTCGTAATCAGCGGAAAATTTCCGATCGAATAGGGTATGGAAACATTGAAAATGAAAAAAAAAAACTTCGGGTCGGGTTGGGTTAGGTTGCGTCAGAGGGGTTTAGCGCGCCTAGCCCCCCTAGTTAATATATATGTATCATAATGATCGCGTGTATTAAGATAATGGCGATCGCATTGCCACGACTTAAGAGGCGTACTTCAAGGAGAGAAAATTGATGAAAAAGAATAAAGAAACGAAAAATCGAAGACTTGCAACTCGTTCGTGACTTTGACCTACTCATGATTGTGAGCAATACGATTAACGTTTTGCGAGATTGCCCGTCGTTGATATCTAGCTTCGGCAAGATATATCGGCAACATGTGTACGAGAGACACGCCTTATCATTAGACGGGTTTCGAGAACGAGAAATAAATGTACTGCTGAGACGATTACGGACGTACAGGAGGGAAAATCGTAGAAAACGAATGGCCACACAGTTGTTGTTTTAACGTAAAACACGTTTTCCAACGTGTTGCCCATAACCGGAAGTTGCGATAAAGCGATACCGGTGGCTCTGGTGAAAGGTAGTCCATGATGTTCGAATAGACGCGAATTAGGTTTGCCTACTACCAACGATACATTTGGTTTCGATGAAAATTCAACCAAAATTTGAAATACTTTCACTGGCAGCGAAAAAAAAAAAAAAACAGAACGACTTTCAAAACTAACAAAGATTCTGTTAATCCATAAATAATCTGAATAAATTTTACTCGAAATGCAATCAATTGAGCGCGAAAAAAATGATGGATTGACATAAAAAAAGGGTTTTGTCGAATAACTCCATTTTGTCCGGATTGAGAATTATATTCTCGGAGACCCGTATAACTTTTCATGTACATTTCTCGGGCCTCTCTCGCGTTAGATTAATAAATCGCAGTCACGGTAGCCAATTCCCGACGAAATAAAAGAAGTAGTGAGGAAAGAAGAGAAAAAAAAAGCAAGTTAAGCATAATGAATCTTCCCACTTGACCCAGTAAACCCAGAACCGGAGTAGTGGTTAATCGTCGTAAGTCGGAGGAGAGGGTGTCCGCTGGTATAACGTAAAAGTAGTGAGAGCAACCTGTATGATATATGTGGGACATTCTAGGCAAATCAACAGGACTGTAATAATGATTATTTTTTTACAAATGAAAAAAAAAGAAATTCATTACTCAACAATCTTCACGATTTTTTTTCTTCAAAAATTCATCTGATTATTATCATTGAAAGTTTCAAATTAATACGTTGTTCGACAATATTAATTTTTTCAGTATAAACAATAGATTTCTAATTCTATTAAATCGTTTATTTATCGGAGGAAGACCACCATTTAAAAAATCGAATAAAAAAACTAGTTTCATATTTTACTTTCTGCGAAGAGAAATCGTATCGGAAAATCCCGAACGAGATAATGTTCGAAATGATTTGCCGATAATGTGAACAAATATTCTGATCGTTAAATAACAAAATTGTGCGAGAAGATGCGTTGGTAAAAATATTTTTTTTATTTTAGCAAAACAAATGCATCGCGTACAATTTTTTTTTAATTTGCTTACGATTCGGACTTTCATAGCGATGGTAGCGGAATAACGAATACTAGATAGGGATTTTCTGAAAAATCAAAAAAGACAATTTCTCTCGAAAACCATGAGACTTTTACGCGAGGTCATATTTGTTTATTTTGATTGGTCCGGAGCCAATCTAACCCCCCCGTGTCAGTATAACGTACTAGTTTTAGGACACCCTGTATATACGAGGTCTGTTAAAAAAGTACCGCAAATTTTGAACTTCCGCGGGCTACGTATATTCGATTTTCGATTTTTTGTGGCGTTAGGTTGGTACTCATGTCCCCACTTATGCTGAAAAAATCGGCCATTTTGAATGTTTAGTTAATTGTTGACAGCTGTTTTGGTTGGACGTGTTTTGGCTTGTCTTCGATTTTTGCCTATTCCAAAAAAGCAGCTTCCATTGCGACGATTGAGCTTTGGTTTCCACGTCATAACCATAAACCCATGATTCGTCACGATCTGGAGCAAATTTGGGTCGTCGCGGACCGAGTCCAACAGCTCCTTAGCAATGCTAACGCGACACTGTTTTTGTTCGAAATTGAGCAATTTTGGCACGAATTTCGTGGCGACCCGTCTCATGCCTAAATCATTGGTAAAAATCGAATAGCACGAGCCAATCGATATGTTTAGTTCCTCGGCAACTTCTCTAACGGTGATTCGACGATTGGCCAATATTATTTTCTTCACTTCATCGATGTTTTCGTCTGTTGTTGATGTGCTCGGGCGTCCGGAACGCATTTCGTTGTTCGCATCTTCTCGGCCCTCTAAGAACATTTTGTACCACCGATAAACGTTGCTTTGGTCCAAGGTAGCTTCATCATATGCCACAGTCAACATTCGGAATGCGTCCGCGCACTTAATTTTGTTTTTCACACAAAATTTGATACAGATTCTTTGATCGATTTTTTGGAATGGGCAAAAATCGAAGAAAAGCCAAAACACGTCTAACCAAAACAGCTGTCAACAATTAACTAAACATTCAAAATGGCCGATTTTTTCAGCATAAGTGAGGGACATAAGTACCAACCTAACGCCACAAAAAAATTCGCGATACTTTTTTAACAGACCTGGTACATGTGTATATTACACATTAGAGTATAAAAGCTGCACGCAATCGTGTTTCTGTTTAGCCTTCGGGTGGATACTTTGTGTAATGCGCTCTTGCTTACATGTGTTATTACGTAATCGTGTAACGAATCGTCGTAGTAGCATTGTACGAGAGTACGAGATCGTATGTTCAGGAAAAGAGCAAGAGGGGAAAAGAGAGAGGGAAAATGAATCATGGCACATTCCAGAGAGGACAGTCGCACGTCGAGAGTATAGTGATATATATATACATATATAAAAGATGATATAAAAGATCGAAGTGGAAATCACTCGAGGCTTCGAGTCGAGGGTGTATTATAAACGTCGAGGGTTATAGGCACATCTATACATATATATATATATGTGTGTATATGCATAGAGAAATAGAAAAAAAAATAGATAGAATTGCACGCTTGAATTATTTCACAATGCAATAAAAAGCAAGTGCAACGTTCGACTGGCTAGGTAATCTCCTCGTGAATTCTCAGCAATTAAAGTATAAAAATTCTGCTCGAGAATTTCATCGTTAAATACACGACGCGAGACCGTAACTATACACACGAAACCTTGACGTTATTTCAACGAAATACTAATGAAAATTATCTCGAACGTTGTAATTGAAGAGGCTGTTGCGCTAATTGTCAGTTAATTCGAGAGTGCGCGTAGGTATTAAAATTTGCGATATGTATCTTGCGACCTAATGAAACATATGTATATATATATATATATATATATATATACATATATATATATATATTTCATTGTATAACTGTTACGTAAAATCGTAAAGAGTTCAAAGCTCTGTACTTTTTTTTCTTTTCTCTTTACCTTGTACACACGATCATCGCCCTCTTCCGTGATAACGATGAGCCGTTTTAATGAGATACGTAAGAAATTACTTCATCGCGTTCCTCATTAAATTTTCAGTATGAAAAAGAGTGACGAGAGATTGAAATCGTCACATATTCAATCCCAGTGTATGCTTATAGAAGATATTGTTTTTAAAGTTGTGTGCATGCAAAAGATATTTTATCTCTTTTCTCTCTCTCTCTCTATCTTTCTCTGAACCGTGAGCGCAGCGAAACTATCCCTCTCGCATCCACGTCTGTTACACTTTATTTTAATGAACTTCACATTATCATGATTGTTTTAATTTTTAAACAAAATACATATATATATTTGTGTGCGTGTGTAGGTAAAATTAAAAGAATAACGAGATCGACAGGAAGATTTACAATTAAACTACCCTTGAGACGATTTTTTCTCGAGGCAAACTGAGAGTGCTCACACAAATACACACATGCACACACATTCTAACAAAACGTATGATCGATCTGACCTAGTGAGAAAAATTGCCAGGCTGCACGCAACCGTGCACGTAATAATATGTAAGACTGTTCTATATACATATACATATATCTCTTACTCTATCCTTCATTCGTGAACTTTTACAGTCATCCGTAAGAATTATACACGTAATGTGTGTATTACTGTATTACCGCAAGGTGATCGAGTCGCCGGAGAAAATGAATGAATTTTTTAAGGTAGATTTCTCACTCGCATCTCACAATACCTGTATAACTGACCTTCTCAAGTATGCAGCAAGTGTTAGGTGAGTCAAGACGGAAAAAAAACCGTGTACGGGTAGTTCTTTTTTATACGAAAGCCTCGGCTCCGATGATGTTCAGGTATTTCTATACACGTAACAGCACAAAACGCACCTGTTGCCTCGATCTTCTGCCACCCAGACCGAACGATGACTTTATGCTTTCTCTGGGCACGTGAAAAATTCACTAGAGGGGAGAAACTTTGTGCTGAGATATAGAATCAACGATGCAGAGATAATTTCCATCGTTTGTGTTCGTGTGCAATTTTTTTTTCACACGTTTAATACAATTTCTTTTAGATTTTTTTCTTACTCCTTTTTATTATTTTTTTACGAAAATTTGTCATCTATTTATTCGTTAATGTTTTTCATTCGTCTTTTTTTTTTTTAAATCAAAGTTCAAATTTTAATGATCAGAATTGATAACTTTTACCACCCAGACCGAACGATGACTTTATGCTTTCTCTGCGCACGAGAAAAATTCATTAAAGGGGAGAAACTTTGTGCTGAGATATAGAATCAACGATGCATACTCGTTTTTATTATTTTTTTGTGAAAATTTGTCATCTATTCATTTGTTAATATTTCTCATTCGTTTTTTTTTTATCAAATTTCAAATTTTTATGGTCAGGACTGATAGTTTTTTTCTGTACACTATAAAAAAAAAAAATCTCAATGAAAAATGAACGTTTCGCGCTTTATGATTTGTTTTTCGGTACTCAGAAGAGTTGGGGTAAAAAAAACGATGAAAAATCTGAGCGCGAGTCTATTTCTTGTGATTAGAGAGTGTTTGATATTCTTAGAGCCGTACAAAAACCTCAATAATTTGCTGCAACTATGTTTTCCTTACTTTCTGTAAAAAAGGAGCAATCGAAGTGTATTATGATGACAAATTTAAAGTAATTTAAAAAATTCATAGAGTACTCGCCTTGAGGAATGGTATTGATAAAAATATTTGCAAAAAATAGCGAAAGAATCTTCCGATTGAAAAGAAAAATCGTTCACTTTTTTCGTTTGCACTCTGTTATCCCCTTTGTTGGGAGTTATCCATCACGTAGAATGCAATAAAAATAATAAATGCATCAGAAAATGTATAGTTGTAGTATCGTACTTGTAGCGAATAACAGAATGCGAGGATGGAGATAGAGGAAGTGTGTGAAAAATGGGATGCTTAAGAGTGGCTATATTGCTGTGAAAATGAACGCCTGAATGTCGGACAAGTATCAGATATATACGCGCGTGAATGTTCATTGTTGCTAGAGGAATACAAGTTCATCGTGTACAAAGAAGAATAATTGTGTACATAGATGAACGAGCGGAGAACTCGGTGAGAGAAATTCCCGGTGTGTATACCTAGAGTGCATACATAAATAAATGTACATTCTATGTATACATATACATCTATATCTCTGATTAACTCACGATGGACGGAAGTACTTTGATGTAATGAACGACTTTGCCACGAATTAAACATTTCTTTGATCCAATGCGGTTATTATCATCTGGCAATCATACTTATGTATTATATAGAAATATCTATGTACTTCTACGCCATAAATTAGAGGATATGTTGGATTGATACATATACAGGCTATTTCACGTCAATGTTTAACCTCAGAGATTTTTACAACCTTGTGTGAACAAAAATTGCGAATGAAATCTCAAAAATTGCATTGGGAGATTGATTAAAACTTAAAAAATCAAACAAAAATAGCAATTTCCCTTAACATTTTGTATACACAGATCTGTATATTTTTTTTACATTATGAAAAAAGCATTTTAAACAATCTCTCTTATGCGATTTACTATACAATCTTTTTTTCGGCAAAAAAAAACAAACATAAAACACGTTGATACCGATTTTTTTGCGCCGAGATCATTTTCCTCCCGGCTCTTCATTCCATGCATATCGGGATTAATAATAAATTTCATTGAAATCGCTGAGATATTTCATCCACGAGTTGACACCTATGAAGTAAATTCTGAACAAATATCAAAATCATTGACTCCGGTGTAAAAAAAAGAAGTCATTCCACTTGACGTGAAACATCCTATATAGATTTATATCGTCTCATTCGGTTTGGAAAAATAAAAGAAAAATATCGCGTGGACGCAATAAATCATCTGGTGAACGGTAACCGAATCCTCTTTCTGACCTAGTGACGGGAGAGCGGTTAAGATGCAACTTACGGTTGCAGCACGCAACCGCTGAGAGCTCACGTAATAACATATGTATATACATATATGTGTGTTATAATATATACCATATACACGAGACGACTGTAAAAGTATATTCCACGCGGTCTTGTGCGGTCATAGATGATACATGTATTACAGGTACATATAGCGAGAGAGTAAGAGAAGAAAATGAATGACCAGTTCCCCCATATATAGGTACTGTAACTTGTACCGGAGGGTCGAAGAGAGTGCGTGCGGATAAATGTATTATACATGATGCATATATGTAACAACTATGAGCGAACACGCCCGAGTTTCCCGGTCTACGGTGAAATGATATACGGGGCGGGGGGGAATGAAGAAGAAAGAAAAATGTAAAACGAGGGTCGTTGAAGTTACGTTATTTCCGTAATGCGGAAATTAGGTCAAAATTTTACTAGAATCTAGAGATTCACAACAAAAAGAAAAAGAAAAAGCTGCTTCGACAGTCTCTTATTACACTTTGGTTAATGTACACCACATATAAGCACGATCCAAATGAATAAATTCAAAAAAAACGAGTTTTTCTTTCTAAATAAAAAATTTCTTTTTCTTCTTAACTATTACTATCACTCTGTAAAGCAGTGAATTGCTGGAGAACAAGGATGAGCTGTCGAGAATGACAAAATTCATAGCAACGAGATCAGTTATCCGTCAAAACACGTTCTAACGAAAAATGTAACTGCATTATTTATTTTATATTGGCGTACGAGCTCGAACGTTGAGTTTGTCTGCCAACTCGGTGATTCCGTTCTTACGTACGTAGTCAGCTGCGTTTATTATGGGATCGGGCGAGAGAGGTTTTCGTGATGAGCGCAATTTGCGCGTCTTACCGTTTCACCAGAGAGACGCGGCATTCGCAAGAGCTCTCCCGTTAATTAGATTAACGCGTTATATAGTTGTGCCTCATCCATTCCGCTTCGTATCGTTACACGCTATTATATATTACCGTTTCGCCGAGATCGTGCGACGCGATTTTACACCCTTACGACAAATCTGCAAAATTCAACACAAACTTCACAATATATTTGAGGCAATATATAATATATATATTAGGGCGATTTTTTTTTTCGGCTATTTTTTTTTCTCAGTCCCCACTTGAAATTTTTTTGGATATGTCGAAAAACAAATTCCCTGAAAGTTACAGCCCTTAATATTAATTCTAAGTACTTTCCCTTAACGTGAAAAGATTTTCCATCTAGAATACACGTAAATCGGTTTTTTCTTTTTTTCAAAATTCTATAACTCAGCCGCATTTTATGCTATCATATTGTTCTTGGTTTCGATTTACTCAGAATAAATCAATCCAGAAAAGTGCCTATTGCGGCGAAAGTGTAAATTGTACTGGTGAGTTGGTACGGGTCACTGAAGTTGATTTTTACCCGAATATGTCGTTATTTTGCTGTTATCTCCGAAACAATTAACTTTACGAAAAAAATGTAAATGAAAAATTTGTTGGAAATTTAATTTCCTACAAAAAAGGTCCTATCGACCCAATTGTTAGATTAATATTTCTTGAGATATTGAACTTTATTTAAAAATTTTTTTTTTATTATTTAATATTTCATATTTTATAAATTTTATACTACTCATAAGTTAAAGTTCAATATCTCAAGAAATATTAATCTAAGCAATTGAGTCGATGGGACCTTTTTTGTAGGAAATTAAATTTCCAACAAATTTTTTATTTACATTTTTTTCATAAAGTTAATTGTTTCGGAGATAACAGCAAAAAAAACGAGAATTTTGGGTAAAAATTAACTTCAGTGACCCGTACCAACTCACCACCACAATTACACTTTCGCCACAAAAGGCACTTTTTTAGATTGTTTTATTCTGAGTAAATCGAAACTAAGAACAATATGATAGCATAAAATGCGGCTGAGTTATAGAAATTTGGAAAAAAAAAATCGATTTACGTGTATTTTAGATGGAAAATCTTCTCACGCTAAGGGAAAGTACTTAGAATTAATATTAAGGGCTGTAACTTTCAGGGAATTTCTTTTTCGACATATATCCAACAAAATTTCGGGTGGGGACTGAAAAAAAAAATAGTCGAAAAAAAAAATCGCCCTAATATATATATATATATATTTCTTTTTACGTGCTTTCAGTAAGTCGTCGCGATTCTTTGAAAATTGTGTCACGCTGAGCCTTGAGTAACGCGCCGTTACGCGATTTTTCGTCGCGGAATTCACGCTCCAGGGGAGGGTACAAAAAAAAACGTCTGCTGTTCGTTCGTTAATCATTACCATTAACCGTGTCGAATGCAAGTTTCTCGTGGACGAGAATAAAAATAATAAAAATTAAAAAAAAAACCTAAAAAGTTCTGAACGACGAGGACGAAGATGCCGAGTGCTCGTATCATCGGCGGCTATTTAAATGAAGATCGGCGTGCGTATATTCACCTGACGCGACCTCAGCGTGACGATTGATCATAACTATCCACCGGAGACCTCGCGATACATAACGGCCTGCAATCAATAATATGCACCGTCCACGCGTACTCGAGCAATTTCATATGTAATCCAAGAAGCCCATTAAAGTTTCTTCTGCCATCGTGTAACGATATTATATATACTAACGCATATACGTACAATTTAAAACCGGAGAGTGCTGAGATTTCATAAAAGTGATGTGTGTTTTCAGCCTTGGTCGTGAATAATCCGATTAGCAAATGGAGAATAAAAATATAATCCGCTGCATCATTAAGTTCTTACTGTAGCTGATGATTTTTCAAGGAGTACTAAATATTCCGATAAAAATCGTGGAACAATGCAAATTTCACGAACCAACACACATATTCATTGTCATTTAATCAGCAACTTTATTTAACCTGAGAAAGCACGAGCTTAGAGTGGTTAAGATCAGAACCTGAAGATCAGAACCTGAAAAAATGTCCAACTCACTTTTCTTGGAGACGATTTATTCGGATGAGAAACAAAACAGTGGACCGATAAATTCACACGACAGATAACGTTTAAAAAAAATCGCAAAATTCTACCTTGTTACATTGGCACAAAGTTGATTTTCACGTCGTAAATGGATAAGTTTGTGATGTAACAACTAATGACTTTAAAAGCACAAACTAACCTTATAAAAGGTTCACCTGAGTCTACCACAAGAAGAATAGACTAGAATAAGCACGGAAAAATATAACGAAAAGTCAACAGGCGTGCATCACGCGTTTTGTGTTATGCAGTTTTTAGGTTAGAAGTGTTCCTACCAGCTGAGGAGCTGAGTCGAGATCTAACGGCGTGAAGTGCGTTGAGGTTGAACGACCACGCGACTAAAAGTGACTCTCTGATTGGTCCATATATTGGCATTACTCAACGCATCGAAATTCGATCTTTGAGTGTCGTCACGTTTTTTTACTAAGGGAACGAATCAAAGCGTTATAGAGAAAATAGCAAATTAGAGAGGTTAGGATTATTCGTTTTTAAAACCTCACATTTTTCTCGATGTTAGAAAAAAAAAATATCGACTCTCCTTACAATTATAATGAACATTCATGAATTATTAAGAGTTCGCCTTCATTTTCAATCACACTCTCATCGTTCCATTGTGGCGATATAATTTCACGTCGACAAAATTATTTCTCCTTGTTCCAACAGTACTTGTTCTATAAACGTATATACGACGTCTGTTCAAAAAGTATCGCGAATTTTGAATTTTCGCGGGCTACGTATATTCGATTTTCGATTTTTTTGTGGCGTTAGGTTGGTACTCGTGTCCCTCACTTATGCTGAAAAAATCGGCCATTTTGAATGTTTAGTTAATTGTTGACAGCTGTTTTGGTTAGACGTGTTTTGGCGTGTCTTCGATTTTTGCCTATTCCAAAAAATGGATCAAAGAATCTGTATCAAATTTTGTGTGAAAAACAAAATTAAGTGCACGGACGCGTTCCGAATGTTGACTGTGGCATATGGTGAAGCTACCTTGGACCAAAGCAACGTTTATCGGTGGTACAAAATGTTCGCAGAGGGCCGAGAATATGCGAACAACGAAATGTGTTCCGGACGTCCGAGCACATGAACAACAGACGAAAACATTGATGAAGCGAAGAAAATAATATTGGCCAATCGTCGAATCACCGTTAGAGAAGTTGCTGAGGAATTAAACGTATCGATTGGCTCGTGCTATTCGATTTTTACCAATGATTCGGGCATGAGACGGGTCGCCGCGAAATTCGTACCAAAATTGCTCAATTTCGAAGAAAAACAGTGTCGCGTTAACATAGCTAAGGAGCTGTTGGACTCGGTTCGCGACGACCCAAATTTGTTCCAGAGGGTCATAACTGGTGACGAATCATGGGTTTATGGTTATGCCGTGGAAACCAAAGCTCAATTATCGCAATGGAAGCTGCTTTTTTGGAATAGGCAAAAATCGAAGACAAGCCAAAACATGTCTAACCAAAACAGCTGTCAACAATTAACTAAACATTCAAAATGGCCGATTTTTTCAGCATAAGTGAGAGACACGAGTACCAACCTAACGCCACAAAAAAATCGAAAATCGAATATCCGTAGCCCGCGAAAATTCAAAATTCGCGATACTTTTGTACAGACCTCGTACATATGACTGCATACTAAAATACGTTCTATACAGTTAATAATGTTATTCCCTCGCGTATTCGCTTACACGCGCTTTTATACGAGAAAGGGCATTACATATACGTAGAGATATATATAAGCGTGTATTATATGCGAAAGATGAAATGCTGCGTGTCGTGTGTTAGCGGGCCAAGAGGAGACCACAACCGCAACTAATGTACACCCTCGGTGTCGTTGGCACGTAGAAGCGCAGTTATGCGAAACTGATGCTGGCAGAATTCAACAGTGGCGCTATTCTTTCTCTCTATCTCTCTCGTGATATTCGCACGCGTCGGAAAAATTTGCATCTACCGTACAATTAAGATTCGCGTTAACTTTAAGAACGGGAGAAAAGCCAAGCACATTATAAATCTCTGTATGCATATGCACTGTTACGTATTGTACGTAATAGTGGTGAAAAAAAAAGAAGCGGAAACTCCGTTGTTGCGCGTGTCTTTCGCGCTATATAGCGTCAGAGTGAAAGGAGAGAAAGAGATGCGCGTGCCGATCGCGGGAAAAATCGTAGAGGGGATAAAGAGGCTGGTAGGCTCAGTACATCGAAGATGTATTACTATAAAATCCATGAAACATGTCTTTATGTGTGTTTATATGTGTATATAGTGCATATGTGTGTATATAACGAGTTACCGTTGCATCTAAGTGCGTCCGATATAAAGTCGAGATTAGGGATAAAACTGTGGACCGTTTCCCCACGGGCGTGTAGAAAATCGCGTGAAAGAGTGGAAAAGAAACTACAGAGATTGAGAGAAAGAGAGATCCATGAGCTGCAAAGTACCTTCATCTAAATCCGTATCGTTTCTATCTTCATCTAGCTCTTTCACGTTGAAGGATTTAAAGATCAATCCAAGGATTGATCGAAATCGTCGGCGAATAAACGAACCCGTATAATAAAATATACAGCTAAATGTGCGAGCATAAAATTAGATTGAATCATAAAAACAGCTGTTAAACGAATTCACATATATAACATAACGAAGAAATTGATGAAAGTTTACGATCGAAATAAAATCGATCTAAAGAGTTACGGTATTATGAAATTTTTGCGAAAACATTGACAAATTGATGAACTCCAATTTAACAGAAATTCAACTTTAACGTTCTGCAATATCGTTAAAATACGTGAAATGGCTAATTAGTGAAACGAATGTCTTCGACGATTACTTTTTTTTCAAAAATTCAACAATTAATTCGTGAATATTAACAAAATAGTCTTCGCACTGATCTTCAAATGAGAAAAAAAATTAAAACCAATCGTGAAACGTGAAAAAAACGCTTTTTTTCCGCTCACTAAAATGGGCGAATGGTTTTGTTTGTTTGAACGAACAAATCTTAAGTAGACGTTGAATTAAAAACAGGATGCATCAAGGCGGTAGTTTGGTCTAGAAATTTGAAAAAATCGTTTTTTTTTTTTCATTATCTTATTCCTTAGACCTTTTTTCATACGTTCCTGAAAACCGTTTATTGATATTTCAAAAATGCAGAGGCTACTGAGTCGCTCATTTAACGGTGTCAAAACTTTGAACGCGTTTATCTCAGAACTATGTTTTTCAAATCGGCGCCCACGATATCTCGATAACTAATGGACCGATCGAGCTCAAATTTTGCACGTACCTTAGGTAGCCTGTTTCCGAGGACTGGTAGCAGAATTGAGTCGAACAATAATTTTGCGGACACTTTATAACTCGTCGAATACCCGAAAATGTATGAAATATCGTTAATGAAAGTTCAACAGGCCGCCATTTTGTCAAAAATTTTTTTTAAGTACCAATTCTGCTACCAGTGCTCAGAATACTCATACAGATTGAGAATATATATATATATTTTTTTTCTGATGCCTACAACATCGTCCAGAGTGGGCGCCGATTGAGGCGGCTTTCGGCGCACCATGTTGCAACAAGGCAAAAAACTACATGAAAATATTTAAAATAATTTTTTTTTTTTATGTACAAGTATTCTCTAAGGATCAATAAATGCACGTGTAAATTTTCATGAAGACAAGTTCAACGGTTTAAAAATTATTGCACATTAGAAATAACGTCAAAAATCTCGCTCTAGACCAGACTACCGCGTTAAGAGGTGAGAATGAGAAATAAGTTCGAGGTTCGATGCAAACGAGAAGTGATTCTCTATAAGAAGAAAAGGATCGCGAAGATTTCTCCTTATTTCTCGTTTCTCAACATCTCTTCTCGCGTTTTCCCTTATTAGTCGGCCGGTATATATACACCGTGAAGTTTCGCAGCAGCGGGATCGTGGTCAAAAGCAAGAGGAAAACGAGGCATTTTGTATATTGCCGAGGAGAGCACATATTCCCAAGTAGTACACGAGAGTTTTGCACGAAACATACGAATATAGTCGAGCATTAAAGTCTCCGAAGCGAGCGTCTCGCGAACAGCGTGTACGAGGGAAGAATTTTACCGATGAGATAGATCGCGAATGTTCTGTGCATGAATATATATGTATGAGTGTATGTGTGTATGGAAAAATGCGTATATGTCCGAGTGTATGTGTGTTAGAAGAGAAGGGGGCAAAAGACAGAGCGGAAGTGAGCCAAGAGTATATGGTCACGCGTGGTTGAACGGATACTTTGGAACGGGAGCCCCTAAGAGTGGAAATACGGTTTCCTCTCCCTTCTCTCTGGCACCTATTGGTAATGATGTTTGATTTACGCGTCCTTACATACACACTCCTCTCACCACTTTTGCCTCTCGCGTCCAGGGACTTTTTTTCTGTTTTTTTTTCTGTTTTTTTCCACCCGTCAAACTTGCAAAGCGAACGAAAAAGAAATAATCCCCTCGCCGTTGCCAACAACGAGATAGCCGATAAAAAAAAAGGCTCTGCACGAGAAACAATTTCAACGATTTTCTTGTTTGATCATCTCGCCACATTTGTCCGCACAATTGCGCTCAGTGAAATCTCCTCAGGGAATGCGTCGTTTTTTTTTTTACTATTTATTCTTCCGTTCCGTAACCACACCGTGGCAAACGAGCCTCTGAGAGCATCATTCTTATATCCATAACTTTATCTCTTTCTCTGTGATGCGTGTGTAACCATCCTCTAGAGATTCGCCAGGAGCAAACATACAATCGACCGCAGGCGCGAGAGACAGAGGCGATTTGCAGCAAACAAACGATATATTTATAGTCGTGTGCGCTCCGATAGTTTGCTGGTGTTTTGTTTTTCGAACGTTTACCCAGAGACTCGTTATTAAATAAAAATTTAACTGTTTTTTCCGCTAGTCGCAATTACTTGAGCGACATTTAGTAATTGAAAAGTTTCGAGCCAAGTTCATCACATTAAAACAATTAACAAAGTTAGCGAACGCACTGATAATCCGAATTTGTGATTCGTTCGACGCAATTACGACAAAATAATTGGAAAAACCAACAAAAAATTGTCCCACTGACTAATTGTCATTGCGACAATTTACACTAGGTAAAACGACGAATTATAATTTACGTCACAATCAATTAGAAGCGAAAGGAAAAAGATGTATCCGGATGTACGTGACTTTCCCAGTTAAAAAAGAAAACAAAAGTTAACACAAAACAAAAATAAACTAATGTTTCCATCGAGTTTATTAAAATCGCATTATGCATTTTCGTTCATTGAATATTTTCACCGACAGACCATTCATTATCGTTGCAATCCGCAACTCTCAAGCGTCTTTTAAGAGTCTAAGTACACTCCCACTTCCTGTGACATAGAACCGAAGAATCTACACGACGTGCTCGCAAGACCGCAGGAGGGACTTTTTTTTAATTTTTCTCTCTCCCCATGCAGACTCGCGGAGCAACGATAATTTTATCATAAAGCTCGTTCGAGCGATCCGCGACGTTGGCACGTGTAATCTATGCTCTCCATTATTTTTTTTGGATAACCGAGCGATATAACGCAAAAGAGAACGCGAGCGCAGGGAGTGAGATGGTCATTTTGACGTGAGAGTTGCTCGATCTTGAGGATACACGTAAGATGGTCCCAGCCTACGTAATCATAACGGCAACAGGAGACTCTCCCGATATAAACCATCTCGTTCTGTGTACGCACATCAATCAACTCCTCCTTCGCTATATCTCTCGTACTTTACTACTCCTTGCGTATATATCTCGAAGGGGATATGCAAGTGGGATATAAAGCCTCGGTAGTTTCCTACACGTACTCTCTTAACTGTTCAACGAACACAACGATGAAACTCCAATGCGAGTGAATACTCCAACATCCCACGTGGGATTTCCCCGATATTCCGTCCGACGAGTCAAATTCTTTCTTATCGACCAATAAATCCCCGTTTGTAATTCGAAAAAAAAAAAAAAAAAAAAAAAAAAAGCAAAAAGGAAACCAGCAAACGACTCGAAACCACACGTTCGGTTTGCACACGTCGTTTACCTCTTTCTCCCTCATCCATCACATTCAAAGATGTCCGTATGATTTATTCCATTCCCACGAAAAAAAAAGTGATGTGCACCGGCAATGAGAAAGTAATTCTCAACTATTATCGTTCTCGTTTTGGAGCGAGCACGCACGCGTCATCGTTACGTTCACTGTTCCGTAAAAACCGTTAATGCAAAGAGAAGAAGAAAAATGAGGGGAGAAAAACAACGAAATAAACGATTAAAGTGCAACGCTGAACGAGCCGAGACAGTGTGCCATCGTATAATCAGCCCTTATGGATGTTCGCGAAGGATGTAGAGTACCGCGGGAGCTCGAGAGCTCTCGAACACCACGGCCGTTATATACACCGAGAGGAGTCGAGTTAACGCGCTCAACAGGTGATTTTTTGCCCCCCACCCCCCTTCTCCGCTATCACGCTTTATAATCCGCCGGCAATTAAGTATAATACGGTGCGTGTGTTTGCGTACACACCTGCGAGTTGCGTGGATTTGTGGACGATCCGCGTCTAGTTAATTTCCGAGTGTCGGATGCTGGATAACTACAGGCGATATTTGTAATATGTAACACATATACAGATGTATACGCGTTACATCAGATGAACTTGTACGGACAAAGTAGAGTACAACGACCATCTGCTGCAGACGGCTATTTATTTTGCGCGATAGGAAAATGTTGTTGCGAATATCATTCGCTATGTGCACAGGTACAATTACCGCCTCACGAATATCAATTTGACGAATTCCAACTGTCAAGATGGCGAAGTATCGTTGAGGAAATCGTTAAATCACTATCGGACGAATTGGTTCGGCGAATAGTGTGCCGAATCATTTTTTCACTTCATGTGGTCAATCCCCTTCATGATCAAACGTATGATTACCCACGTAGAAAAATTGTAACGACCGACGGTTGGGCCAATACTGGTTGCCGTAGTGCCGGTACTGGCTGCCAGTATTGGGCCAGTACAGATTCGGTACAGGAGTGTAATAGCCGGCCGTTATACTGGCACCAACGGTCGGGACAGTACCGGTTATTTAATTGGCCCGGACTTTGGCTCTGATTTTGGACCAGACTTTGGCCCAGACTTTCGTCCGGACTTTGGCCCAGATCTGGCAAACTTCTGGCTTACTACTGGCACCAACGGTCGTACCAATACTGGTTATTTCATTGGGCCGGATCTTGGCAGACGATTTTGCCGACGGTGCAAATTACATCTCAGCGAGAAATGGTAAATTAAATCGATATCGAATCGACGTCTTTTAGACACTTTTGACATCCAGTGGACGCCGATCCAATGTCTATTTAAATTCTATTTCTCTCTGGGAGTAATTTATATTTCTTTTTACCGCGTTACCAGATGTTTCCCAAGCAGCACACGTACGTCCAAAGGATGTAGTTTGGACGTAACACGTTCTTCGGATGTTTTTAGGACGTCCTTTGGATGCCTGTGTTGTCTGGGTTGTTTATGCATAAATGTTTGATAATTAAATGCACTTGATATATACTAAATATTCGGAGTAGTTTTTATTAATAAGAGACTAAATACATATACAGGTCTAAAATACGTACTTAAATGTTTATAGAACAGTGTTTATAAAATATAGGCTATATGAAGCAAATATTACACTAAAAAATATTGTATTAATCGTGCAATTTCAAGTTCGTGGCAAATTATAATTCAACAATTTGGTTGTTTGCAAAATAATGGACTTTTGATCAGAATAACCTAATCTACAATTACATTACAGAACGCAACTGTTGAAGTGAAATACTCTCAGTATTGGCATTGTCCACAGCCCAGTACTAAGCCTGTATCGAAGCCAGCGCTTGGCCGTATTTTATAGCCTATTTTGGCCCAGATCTGGTTATTATACCTGCCCGTAGTGCGGCCAGATTGAAAACCAGTACTGGCACAAGACGATATTTTATACTGACCCAAAGCTTGGCCAGATTGTCAGCCAGTACTGAAACAATACTGGCTGCCAATACTGGCCCAAAGCTTGGCCAGTAGAATTCAACCAGTACTGGCATAAGACTGTATTTTATACTGGTCCGTAGTACGGTCCGTAGTACGGCCCGTAGTACAGCTCATAGTACGGCCCGTAGTATAGCCCGCAGTATGACCCATACTATGGCCAGATAGTCAGCCAGTACGGGGCCAGTACTGGCGGCCAAACTTTAGCCGCCAATATTGGCCCAAAGCTTGGCCAGTAGAATTATACTGGCAATTTCTACGTGGGTAACGCGGTAGTCTGGTCTAGAAATTAGAAAAAATCGATTTTTTTTTCTTTTTCATTTTCTTATTCCTTAGACCTTTCTTCATACGCTCCTGAAAATCGTTTATTGATATTTCAAAAATTAGCCGAGTAATAAAAATTCTAAGCGAGCCGCGCGCTCAAGTAGCGCGGTCGGGAAGCAGCTGCGCGGACGGTGTCAAAACTTTGAACTTTTCAAATCGGCGCCCACGATATCTCGATAACTAATGGACCGATCGAGCTCAAATTTTGCACGTACCTTAGATAGCCTGTTTCTGAGAACTGGTAGCAGAATTGAGTCGAACAATAATTTTGCCGACACTTTATAACTCCCCGAATACCCGAAAATGTATGATATATCATTAATGAAAGTTCAACAGGCCGGCATTTTGTCAAAACATTTTTTTAAGTACCAATTCTGCTATCAGTGCTCAGAATACTCATACAGATTGAGAATATATATATATATTTTTTTTTTTCAAATGCATACAACATCGTCCGGAGTGGGCGCCGATTGAGGCGGCTTTCGGCGCACCATGTTGCAACAAGGCAAAAAACTACATGAAAATATTAAAAATAATTTTTCTTTTTAATGTACAAGTATTCTCTAAGGATCAATAAAAGCACGTGTAAATTTTCATCAAGACAACTTCAACGGTTTAAAAATCATTGCACATTAGAAATGACGTCAAAAATCACGCTTTAGACCGGACTACCGCCTTAATCAACATTACCGGTATTTCGTACTCAAGTACCTTTCAAGTCATTTTTGTACTTTGTACTCGAAGTCATTTGTTCTTTAAGGACTTGTCGTACTTTAAGTACCTTTTTGTTCTAAGTACCTGTGCTCTAAGTACTTTTTGTGCTTTGCGCATGACACGAAGAGACGGCTTCGGAGTCTTGACGCCAGGTTATATATGCATAGGCTTGTCGTGCGAGAAAGAGTGGCGTGTTGCCGCTACTCGTGTTACTCAACACGACAGATCGTAAATAGTTCACAAGACGTTCTCTCTCTCCTTCCTCCCTATATAGTACCTTAAACGTCTCTCGGCCACCGGCTGGTATTGTCAGGTGGTCCATCATGCAAGAAAGAGAAGCGCTAAGGGCGAATTTCATCAGCCTCATCCTCGCGGATTATATGCAAAACCGTGTCTCGTCCGCGAGGCTGAGCAGAAGCTGTGAAACTATATTACCACCGGTATTATATAGGTCCATGCCGTTCGTCGCATCATGGCTACAAGAGAGGAATGCAGATGCCAGGATATTACACGTACACTTGGCTAAACGTGAATTACGCAATAAAGTCTCCTGAGAATGCGGTCGTATGTATAGATAGAAGATCTTGAAGTCCGGAGGAAAAGTTTCTGCATGATGAGTCATGTACATGTATGTGTATATTTACATTACACGTGAGAAGAGCCCAAAAATGACGACGAACCGGGAAGTCATCTCTCGACATCTTACAAGGGACAGTTCCCTCGCCAGTGTTGGTACTCGACAACATACGCATGTATATGTTTATAATTTTATATGGGAACGAGTGTCCACGCAGCACACACGCCTGTGTGTAGCTATCAACTCGTGAACGCGTCGTTTCTTCCGCGGTGAACGCGTTTCTTTCACGCCCGAGAGAGCTCTCCTTCTCTATATATCTCGCCGCGTATATATGTTCCACGGTACGCGCGGTCACAGGAGGCAGTTGCTCTCCCGCATATACACTCAGAAGAGACGAGAGAGTCACCACAATGGATATAAGATATCCGAGGAGTGAAGAGGGCGGGGTACATATGCAGATCCGTCCTCGACCCGATACCGTTAGATAATATATGTATCGACATGTGCCGTTTCGCGTGCAAAGCCATCAATAACGATGCCAATATTAACGCTTTACGATGGGACATAAATCATCCTAAATATAGAATTGTTGAATAACTTTTTTTGACACCTCGACGACGATGCTTTATTTTTCATCGTGAAAACAGTTAATTCTCGCGATAAATAGTTTTACGGCGATCGAAAAATATCGCTCCTTTGAAGGAAATTTGTATTCAATCGATGGGGGATTAACTATTGTGAGCGGGAAGACCTAGTACGTAAATCACATATGGAACAATAATAAAGGGATATATCGACTAGTAACAAACAAAAGGACGTGATCCGAACGATTGAACGACGTTAAAGGGATATCGATTGTGGCGTTTTATCTTCCTGAAACTGATACACAGATCACAGGGTACACGGAAGCTGATGCACGATCTGAAGCTCCGGGGGCTCTCATCCCTCTCACTCTCTATTTATATATACAAAGAACTACGCTATAGTTTAATCAAAAGTCAAGAGCACGATCGCCCGGGCATTGTACCGACGTTGGCAAAAGATTTGCCGACGTGTCTGATCTTCGTGTCGCGAGAGACAGAGAGAGAGAGCTGGAGCTAGCTTTTGTGGTCTCTTGGATATAATATACTCTTTGAGAGAATGAGAGAGAGAGAGAGAGAGAAAGAGAAAGAGCTTAGGGTCAAAAGGGATAGTCAGAGTGGAGTAGAGTAGCGTGGAGGATCAAAGTAAAAGACGCCGCGTTACGATGCCCAAGACCGTGAAGTATACACACTAACTATACGGAACTACGTCCACCGACAGTCTCAGGGATAAAGGACGCTACTAAGAGGAACCTCTAGCGTGATATACCAAGCTCATAGGACTAAAGACGATGACGGGAGCGCGCGCTTTGCAAAAGGCCGTGGGAACAAAGACCAGAAGCAAAGTGAGCTATCGAGGAACTTGCGGGGGCGTTTACGATATAAGACGCGCCTCGTTAATCGATCTACGACAATCTTATGATTGCGAGAACGATCGATCTCGCGCAAGATCTTCCCGTCTCGCATCAGTCGTGACCTTTCATTGAAAATCAATTTCTCGGCGAGGGTTCACGCTCAGAACCGACGCGACAACGAACGACGGGCAACAGTTCCGTGGCGTCTCTCCAGGAGGCGGGTCTCTCGCTATACTCGAACCCCCTCCGACGGTGCTGCGCGGCACTTCTCATGCTTCGTCGAGCGGGAGAATCAGACTGGGATACATATACATAGTAATGTAGCCGGTTATTTTGCAATTTTCATCATCTTCATACCTATATAACAATTCCGTGCTCCGACGGTCGTGCATTCGTACGGAAAATATATATTATTCTTCGGTATTGCGAGAATGAGAAGCACGATGGTGAATCGTGATAAACGCGTATTCGCTCTCGTGATAGTGTCACAATTGGAGAAACAAAATTACAATATTGAACAGTTGAATAGGTCATTCACTGACTTATGAATTCTAACATTAGATAATCCGTTTGGTATCGTCAATATTTTAGATATTTAGCATAAACGTCTTGCTTCCGTCTTATTCCATAAGGAAATCAATTCGTCCACTTGCACGAAAATAAGCTAGTAACGCGATGTAAACTAGGATTACCGTGAAATTCGATGAAATCCGCCAGTAAGAAACAATATTCCTCCGGAATCATGAGAAATTCTACGCTCGAATTACCTGACCTTATCATCTATATGTATTGGTTGAATGATTCAACAAGCGATTGATCAGCCATTACTTTTGAAGCTGAATTCCATGCTCGGTCCAATTTTCCATAAACTGCACGGAGCATCCCTAATATATGTATTACGATATACATATATTTATAAGTAAATAGCCCGCTAATTTAAGAATTTCGAATTCTCGAAGAAACCGTACAAATCGAATCAGCTGACGAATAAATTGGATTCCCGGATTTTACGCGGTTCGATGATCCTCAGACCAAGAAACTCCATTCAGTGAGTCGAAACCGACTTATTCCTTTTTCATAATTGTTTTTTTTTTGCTTTCGAGCCTCGACGAGAACGATCTTACAATCGAGTCGGTTCCGGCGGATCAATCTTTCGCCAATGATGCGTGTCATTTTTTTCCTCTCTCGTTTTTTTTTGTTCACAAACTTCAGCAGCTCTTCGGTCGTTCGTTCGCAAATCTAATTTATATGAATTTCATTAACTGCGGGAACGAAACGCGAATCACAAAAATTCCACGACCGATATCCGTTACTTCACTTCAATATAACGAAACGGCAAGAAATATCGGCAATGCTTCTTGTCGCAATTAGTCGATCGTGTGCCCCGCGGGGGAATAAAACGTCCAGATGAGCAGAGATGTTGCGTGTAGTCGAGATCCGATCATTTATATACAGGGAGAAACGGTTAATTGATCGACGTCGACGACGCGCCGTTAACGTCAATCTCTATCGGACTTGTACCTCGGTAATGGAGGAAGATAAGCCACGCGATGATTTTCTACGATACGTATCGACGCTCGGTGATAGGGAGAGAGATGGAGAGGAAGAAGGGTTTTGATCTTGAGAGCTGCTGATCGCAACCGATGCACCGGATGGTGATGTCTCGCATGGAGAAAGAGCAAACTGGTACGTAATACGATATCTTCTCGGTCACGGTCGCACAGAAGGATAACGCAACTTTTGTTCGCTATCTGTAATACGTTCTGTGTACCATATATAGTACACATATGATATACGAGAGGGGACCCAAAAAAAACGGGAATTGCGCTGCGTCGGGGAGGGAGAGTGGGGGAACCCATTGCTCGACCAGGTGTCCGTTGGGGACACGTATCCTGAGTTAGTGTGCGTAGTTCTGTTGCCGTGAGTGCATCGGTTCGCCCGTGGGAATTTTTGTAGTGAAACAACTTTTTCCATTTCGGCGAAAACGTGATGGCCCATTGTCGAGAGCAACGCGCGGCTGTGAAATTTTGTTTCCAGTTGGGAAAATCGGCCACTGAAACTACTGTAATGTTTAAGACTGCTTATGGAGATGCTGCCCTAAGTAAAACCAGAGTCTACCAGTGGTTTTCACGTTTTAAAAATGGAGAAATGTCAATTGAAGACCAACCCCGTTCGGGACGCCCCTCAAAGTCAAGAAGTGACGAAAACGTCGACAAAATCAATGCTCTCATTCGTGAAGACCGTCGCCGAACCATTGATCAACTCTGGAGATGTCTGGGATATTATGGAGTTCAATTCAGAGGATTTTATCCAAAGATTTGCACATGAGTAGAGTTGCAGCCAAATTTGTCCCTCGCCTTCTCACAGACGAGCAGAGGGAGCGTCGACTTCAGGCATGTTTTGAACTTCAAAATCAGCTCGAAGAGGACCCTGAACTTTTCTCCAAGGTGATTACTGGTGATGAATCGTGGTGCTATGGATACGACCCCGAAACAAAGCAGCGATCAAGCGTTTTGCCACTGTGGAGGAGGTAAAACAAAAATTGCTGGAAGGCCTAAAGAACATCCCGATAAGTGAATTTAAAAAAATGTTTTGAACCTTGGAAGGATCGTTTGCAGAGGTGCGTTGTGGTCAAAGGAGAATACTTTGAAGGTGATCAAAATTTGGTGTAAAAATATTAAAAAATAAAGAAATTATGACGAAATTCCCGTTTTTTTTGGGTCCCCCCCTCGTATAATATAGCGTTAACACTCTAAGAAATAAAAGGCCTTGATCCACAATAATTTACGTGTTGACGAATGATCCGGTGATAACGATCTGTTTTTTTGGCTTTTTTCATGAAATAACGTTCTCTGGACCACCCGGGCAAGCGTCTGGACTGACGCGTTCAGGAGAGCACTCGATGTCAAGGCATTAGCTTCAGTTTCGACTCTCGAAATGAGTGTCGTCGGTCCCTATTACAGTACATAAATCTGAATAAATTTATGTGTGTTTATATATGTTGAGCCGCCTTATAGTTTCTATCGTAAGTTTTCCACGCGAGAGGCAAGACACGAGCGTCACGATTTGCGGGAAGGTCGGCCGACGATCTTCCTCCATGAAAAAGGAGGGGGCGTCGACGAACAATTTTCTTATTCACATACCGCGAGCAAAACAGACCGTTCAACGAGTCTCCCTCTCTCTCTCTCTCTCTCTCTCTGTAAAAGATGTTTTAATTGTACGAATAAATTTTTTATTGGAATTGCATTAAGCTGCTCTGTTGATTAAAAATCATGATTCATACAAACACAAATAAAACGTTTAAAAAATAACAGTTGGACGGTCTATCTTGATAACGAAAAAAAAACAACAACAAACTTTCGTGATTTACAATCCACAGCAGTTCATCAGTCGTGATGCATTTGCCTATTTCTTGCTATGGCGATGCTTATTAATAGATCGTTAGGAAAAATCCATCATGGTGGTCTCTCTTCTTTCTCGAGCACGACGAAACACACGCGCGTATAATACACCGAACAAAATGCGTTTCTAATTGCCTTTATGGATCCCGTCCGGTGTAATTTTATCGCGAGTTAATAAACGAATCTCGTTTCAGGGAAATAGGGTTAGGACAGCGTTTTCTCAATGATTTTCATGAATTTTTTTATAGTATAAAAAATGAATATAATTTATTGAAACTTTGAGAATATTTTATACATATATTTAAGTATATACTATAAAATATTAACGATCCCATATTGCTTGTTTTTCTTCGTACTATTTTTTTAAACGTGTTTTTCTGAAAACGACTTTTGTTGAACTTGCGTACACGCTAGTTTGAAAAGTTTTCAACCAATCGTTTTAAAAATTGGCAGTTACTTTCCTCATAGTATTGCGCTCTATATGAACCTAAAATCGGAATATTATCATTATTTAAAATAATTTTTTTTTTGCAAATAAAGTTGTAAAAAATGGCAAAAAATCATGCTTTTTTGTTTTGACCCCTGTAAAAAGTTCAATTTTCTATTTTTTTTATAGCATTTAGGTTCATATAGAAGAGAGACATATGATAAAAGTAAATTCCAACCTCGTTTGATTTCAGATGAAAATTGCGGCCTCCAGAATGTACGCAAAATGCTGAGTCTGATTGTGACCTGCAATATGGGGTCGCTAATATCTTCGGTGTTTTTCAAGGAAATTCTTCAAAAATTTTCTAGTATATACTTAAATATATGTATAAAATATTCTCAAAGTTTCAATAAATTATATTCATTTTTTATACTATAAAAAAATTCATGAATATCATTGAGAAAACGCTGTCCTTACCCTATTTCCCCCCTTAATACAAATAATATTAGACTTAGGAGAGGGTGAGGAAGCAAGGGTAAGGGTAATCACGCAATTGTTACGTGTGGGAAATATATCAATTTTTTTCTCAGTGTCTTTTGTCATCTAATAATATATTCCTATATTGGAAGCATCGATACAAAAGGGCATATAAGCGATCTATCATAATAATATCAGTAACATTAATAATCATTGTTATTTAATGATTATCAATACAAAAATAATGCGAGAATATTTATACAGTTATTCAGCGTTCAAGTTCACGTACAATTTTGTACTAAACGATCGAGGAATATGTAACGCGACTATGAACGTGTTTTGCAAACCCGAGATAATGTAATACGTTACGAAGTGCGCTCACACATACTCGCGGTAAAAGCAAAAAAAAAAAAGGATTGAAAATAGTGTCAAAGTAAGGCGAAAAAAGCGAAGTTGTTCGCGGATGATGATGAGCTAAGAGCCGTATAATTAGCTTTTTCAATAGTTATAGCACGCACACAAACACACACCAATGTTTGTACGTACAGGGATTTCTCGTAACTGTCATTGCACGCATTCTTCCGTGGTGCGAGAGTCACGTCAAAAAGCTGCCAACGGTATATACCATATAGCCGTGTAACTGTCATTAAACGGACGTTCGCGCTGTTTTATCGTAAATAACGCGAATGAAAGTACCGGCGCGCGAGAAGACGCCGAGTCTCGCGCGCGCTATCCGACTCCTTTGCAGAAATCCTTGTCCCGCACTCTTTACGCGTATGGGACATTACGTCCTCAACTCGTTGTAACCAGTCTCATCATCTTTAATTTCGATAAATTACTATTATTTTTAATCGTTATTCTACCGTTCACATGCACTTGAATTTTATTTTTATCTTAGCCTAACCGTTATATTTATAAAATTTCTTTCTTACGGAAAATTACAATATCATGAAATGAAATTGGTTAAGGAAAAAATGTCGGCTTTGTCATAGGGGAAGCTTTGTTTTTGTGAAAAGAAAATTTTGCGCGCAAATGATGCTGCCAGCTCTCTTTGTCTCACATTATTTTCGTCAAGCTCGATTTTCGTCTACTTCAGATTTTACACGTTTTTTCTTTATTTATTGAAAAATCTCTGTTAAAGGGTTTTACGCAGTTGGAAATTTAAAAAAATCAATTTTTTTTATTGCATTTTCGGAATGTACATGTATTTGAGTATATTCTTTGAAAATTTCAAATCGATCCGGCAATTATTCTTGGAGATACATGCATATTTGTAAGGATGCTCGGAGCGTTACAAAGTAGGCGGCCTAAACTTTAAACGCGTTTTTTTTCCAAACCGGTGTTTTCAAAGTCGGTGAGCACGATTTCTCAAAAACGGCTCAACCGGTCGGTCTCTAATTTTAGCACAATCTTCTCAGATATATTCTTCAGGTATTGATCGAAGGAATAAGATTTCCGATAATTATTTCTATTTTTTTTAAACAATTCAACGAAAAAATGTTCGTCGAAAATTTGAATTTTTTCCTTTTGGAGCCGGCATTTTGTCAAAAATCAAAATTTCAACTATTTCTTCGATCACTAACTAGACTTATCTATCCGCTAATAAAATCTTTTTGGTTTTTTCATTTTGGATAATCCAAACCGGAGATATCGTGCTCACCGCCAGGCACCTTTTTTTAGAGGAGCTCCCGGAGATCGGCTATAGCAGCTTTAAAAATCATTATTTTTACAAATAAAAAATATGAAAATAAAGTTAAAAGTTACCACAGTACGTATATAAATTTTTACGTTATTAAATTAACATGTCTTTCCAGGAAAAATTCTTGAAAAATCACCTTCTTTCGGTCTCCTGACTGCGTATAACTCCTTACGATCATAACTCGAGCAATTTTCCAGCTATCAGGCTAAAACATTGGTTTCCTCGACGAGGAAGCCAAAATTGAAACAGCCTCTCGCTCATAGAGTTTACTGAGCAAAAAATGATGAGGAAGAAATATGCAAATTTGAATTTGCACCATTTCTTTTCAAATCTTAGAAAGTATTTTGTAATAATGTTTGAATAACGTTAATAAATGTCGCGATAAAAAATAACTGACAAGTTTTAGGAAATTTGACAATATATAATATTTGTGACAGGAGTACAAACGTAATGTAACAAATGAAAAATGATTGTACGTTGATCGAGTGTACTAAGAGAGACTCATATAATTGTATATGTAGGTTAGGTAGGTTTATAGGGAATCTGAGATGTTAACATTTAGTGTTAGAGAAGTATAGAAGTAGAGGTGAAAAAAAAAATTAAGTAGCGTTGGGACGATATGGCGGCCGGAGGCTGTCTCGAATCAACGGAAACTGCACTATAAAATGCAGCGGGTTGCAGCTGCACTCTTGGACACCTGTAATATGTATATAAATATGTATTTATATATATATATATATATATATGTGTATATATGCCATGCAGATTCCATGGAAGCAGGTCGCCTAGCCACGGGCAAGGTTATTAATTATCACAAATACCTAGAGGCGTCTGCGAGCAACGGCTCTTCTCTAACACGCGTCTCTCTCGTGTCTCATCCTTTGATTTTTTTTTCTTCACCTTCTCTCATCATCTCAAGGATCTGGCGTCGTGCACACGCGGAACTACCGATAGCTCGTACTCGCTCCTATCTTATCTGACACGCGCGGTTTTATCATATTTTGTTTCATCGACTGCTCCAATTAATTCATCGGATCGAAATAAATAATGTATACAATATAAACGCTCAACGATATATCGGACAGAACTCGGCTAACCGGTATCCGTCAATCCTCGTCTCTCTTCTATTTTTCGTCCTTTTTGTCTCTTTGGGTTTTTACCGGGATTACCGAACGCGTCCAGAAGCAAAAGAGCCCACGTTCTCGTCGGCAATCCACCGAGAGCGTATAATGAGAAAGAAATGGTAGAAGCAAAATATATATAGATAAAAGAACAACAACAACAACATCGCGGAGGAGGGACGTTTTACTCGGGGCGCCACGTGGAACGGACCGTTATAGCGCGAGGACTTTTTGTCCGCGAGGCGTTCGCCACTGCGACCAAGTCTATCCTCTGTAACGCTGTATCCATACATATATATATATGTATACACAGATAATATTAAAATCCTCTTCCTTCGGGCATCACCTTTCTCTATCTATCCATCTTGGACTATCTTCTCGTCGGTAGAGATACTCTTCCACGCTCCTCTTTATATACGTCTATTCCCGTGATCATACACCGCTCGAATTTCACCCTCGGCATCGACGATACGACGCGGTACACATGCACCCGCACATCCAATTATCTCTACTTTGAATAAATTCATATTATCCGAAACGCATATATTCGCATGCTCGGAAAAACAAGTGGCGGTTACATAATATTATATTTTCTGGCAAACCCTAAGGGACATTATTGTTTTTAACGAAAGAAATTTATTCGGCATCTTCATGGAACGGGAAATGTTTCATGCTTCATGGAATTGTCTAAGTCTCTGAGTTGTCGTTTCCGACGGATTAACAAAAGATTTAGTCGATTGAACTGGCATTACTTGTCACAGTGACAACAAATTAAGGTGGAGAAATAGGGTTAGACGGTTCAAAAAATCAATTTTTTTAATTTCATAAATTGTTAGTAAAACGCGCCACGTGTATAACCGAGCGGTCACTATTTTGTTCAAACGCGTTTTTCTGAAAACAACTTTTTTTGAACTTGCGTACACGCTAGATTGAAAACTTTTAAACCAATCATTTCGAAAATTGGCAGTTACTTTCTTCATAGTATTGCGCTCCATATGAACCTAAAATCGGAATATTATCATTATTTAAAATAATTTTTTTTTTGCAAATAAAGTTGTAAAAAATGGCAAAAAATCATGCTTTTTTGTTTTGACCCCTGTAAAAAATTCAATTTTCTATTTTTTTTTATAGCATTTAGGTTCATATAGAAGAGAGACATATAATAAAAGTAAATTCCAAGCTCGTTTGATTTCAGATGAAAATTGCGGCTTCCAGAATGTACGCAAAATGCTGAGTCTGATTGTGACCTGCAATATGGGGTCGCTAATATCCCCGGTGTTTTTCAAGAAAATTCTCCAAAAATTTTATAGTATATACTTAAACATATGTTTAAAATATTCTCAAAGTTTCAATAACTTATATTCATTTTTTATACTATAAAAAAATTCATGAAAATCATTGAGAAAACGCTGTCCTAACCCTATTTCCCCCCTCAATGAATTCAAAGAATAAACGAATTCAATCAACTAATATATTACATTCCATGAATTAAATGTATTATTGAATACCCACATACAATTTTTATTTGATTTTTTAGAAAAAAAAATTAAAAAATACTTTGTCGCATTGATTCAGATTTATTTCATTAATTTTTTTATCACATTTCCACCAGTAGTATAAATCGCATGATTGCATTTCGAAAAACCAACGCAAAACCCAACCGAGCAAGGTCAACCTTATTTACGAGTTTTATTTACATTTATGATATAAAAAAAAAAAAATTAAGAACACATGTTTGAGCGTGTTGACATGATGTATGCGTCAGGCGTCATTAGTTTGGCTGTAAAGTAGCTGGGATGCACCGTCGCGTTTTTTAATCTCAATGAAAAAGGTGTCTCGACTCATTATATGTATATACATATGTACGTTTAATATATGTACATATATATATATATGTAATACGAAGAACGAGGAAAACCACTTGTTGGACCTCTCGGAGAGGTTTATCGGTTTCGAAGGATTCAGAGAGACGAGTCTAATTATCTCGTTGTGGCTGTGCGCTCACCCCGGAACGCGTCGCCGGATAATCCTCTATGGGCGTGACCGCCCGCTCTTCTCCTGTGCACGCTGATCGTGTGTTCCGCGTTCCAGGTATACCGGAGAACCACCAGCAGCACGCGGTGAACCATTCGTGTCTATATATATTTTTCTGTATATATATATATATATATATATATGTAACTGCGAGAACGAGCGAGATTCTCCCGCGAGTTTCGAGCTCAACTTGCCAGGTGCAGTAGCAACAAATTGCTCCGTTTGTAGGTCTCCCATTGTCGGATAAAAAGAGAGAAAGAGAAAAGAGAAAAAAAAACACCGAGGCGAAGAAGAATTTACAAATGCCAAGATTCCTGAATTCCATGAACGCAGGAATTCAGGAATCTTCATCCCCGTATTTTTACAATACGGGGATGAAGAATTAGAATAATTGATCAAATGGTTCTTTTTAAGCATTTTGATTAATCTATCAATCGGGTAATCAATAATTTTCTCATTGTTTAATGAATCTATCGTTCATTTCAAAATACGTCATTGCAAAATAAAAACGAAACATCACATTACTAACGAAAAATCCATATATATTTAAGAAAAACGTTATGTTAACGTTTCGGTTAATTCGGTGAAAAAAAAGGATATTTTCAAGAATTTTTTTAGACGATACAGGTAATGCTGGTTTATTTATGTACTTTCCATATAATAATACAACATCTGAACTATATTTTCGTAAATTTTCATTGCAAAATATTGATAAATAAGCCGTTGGCAGCAAATCTCCGCAGGCGCCTCGAAAAAAAGTTGTTTTCCGGTGTACGCTATAGCTCGTCACTGGATCATCCGAAATAAAAAAATCAAAATGCGTTTATTAGGTCAGATGTTTCTCTGCGTGTCGAGTGTTTTTTTAATCGATTTTTCCATTTTTTCCACAAATTTCTCGGTGGTTCCGACGAGAACTATAAGTGTGTAGAGTAGCCTGTTAAAATTTGAAAGCAATCGGTTCGGTAGAAAAAAAGTTAGGACCCGGGCTGCCAACGTCGATCAATAATATTAATAATAATAAACTATTATATTTTTTCAACAAATTTTTTTTTTGTATCTTTAATATGTAAATAAAAACATCCTAAATATCTAAAACGATTCATTTTTATTTTCCTACGAAAAAACGCCCTCCAAAAAAGACATGAAAATCGGCTTAAGTTACCAGACTACTACCTTAAAGTTTTGCACACTAGAAAACCGGTCAGGAGCAACGGACGTTCAAATGCTCATAACGCCGTTAATTTTGTTCCGAACGATTTGAAGTTTTGACACAATATTCTTGAGATGTTGTACATTCATTTTAAAAAATTGAAAAATGAAAAAAAAAGTTTAAATACCTTACCCTGCCCTTAAGAATTGAAAAATTATGATTTTGCCTTGCATTGATTTACAGAGAAGTATCCCCTTGAATGATTTCACAAAGCTATAGAATTGATAAAATGAATAATTAATTTATTAAATCAATTGATTGCCGATCAGTCCATTTCTAAATGAATTCATTACAACGATAATGACTTTAATCTTGAACGGTGCATCATAGAGCACCGATTCTTAGGCTGCGAACTCCCATTTGATGCTGAGAGCCACGAGAATCTCGTTATACGAGAAAACCTCGATTATCCTCGGTCTCACACAATTTGCACATACACACACACACACACAGACAGAAACATCATATATTTTACAAACACGGGCTAATAAAGCGAGTGAACTCGCGGATCTTCATTCTCGCGTATATATGCCCCAGTAAAAACGTATCTTAATGAGTGGGTGTACACCTATATAAGGTGTATATTAGGAAGTTTGGTATATATCGGTTGAACGAATGGTTCACATGGCGCGGCTGTATCGGGGAGCTGTTATACCGATAAACTTCCTTGAATTCTCTCGCTCTTGCAGCTTTATAGTTTCTCCACTCAATTCGCAGCGTGAATGAGCATTTTCTCGAGTATACATCACCCACTGTATAACGTAGGCACCGTTGCAAAAACTACCGATCTCAAAGACGACGCGAACCTCGCAATTATTTAAGCCGTATCGTCGAAGGAAGCCCCCACGGTTTTCGTTATGACCGTATGGCGAGCGAACTCCAAGACTCTTGATAATATAGCTCGGTGGAAATTTAAGAGAGGGTCCGGGGGATAGGAGTGATGGAAAATTTTATTTCATGGCAGGCGTGCAAATTAACCAACTCCCGGTGTGTACTCGAGTAGAGCCTGGTGTGCCAAGAGAAGAGTAATCAAGGTCAGCGTAATTGGCAACCAAAGTTTAAACGACCGATCTACTTCATATTCACATGGCTCCAGTTACCATGACGTATTTTATCTTCCACTGAATCGTTTAATATGATGATCTAGTTGTCTCGTTGAATCAAAAAATGATAGACAAAAAATTGAACGATTTGTTCGATGGCGGAAATATAAATTTACGAGGTCGACGTAATTTATTGCAAAATATAATCTATTAAGTACTTTGACTTCGTGGAATATTCGTTGGTAATTATTTAACCGCGGAGATTGTAAAGAAAATTATATTTTTTTAATGCAGATATATTTTTTTTTTAATTTCTAACAATAATTATCGTTCTGAAAGCCCTTTAAATATATTTTCAAATATATAGATTTGTACGAGTACATTTTCTTTTTTTTTTTAATCTGAAAATTTAATATTGAAATGAGGATCTTAGAATTTTTCGTATTTGCGGCTGAATTGAAATTACAACCTAACGAAGGATGATTGGAAGGAAGAAGAAGAATCAAAGCCACTCCGGACACGCTATAATGCTAGAGTGGATAATGTACACCTCGTTCTCGGTGTGCTGTTAGAACTTTTTGGGGTTAGGATAATTGTTGACCTCCGGCGTGTCTGACCACTGCGCGGTTCATTCTACTCGCTGCACCGGCTCGTCGAAAGACTTTGCATCTGAATGCAAAACCATATATATATATATATATATATATATATATATATATATATGTGTGTGTGTGTGTGTGTATGTTTAACAGCATGCGAGGAACAGGGGAGGCTTCTCATTGGAACTGATGCTAGGCTAATCGATTTTGCGAACCTTCAAATGGCATATCATCAGTTGGCGCGCGTATAGAACCGCTCTAGGAAACATTTGAAAAAAAATCATACATAACGATACCCCTTTTCACGAGAGATTAAAGAGTTTGCATGGGCACGAGCTGTAAACGAGAATAACGTACAATTGCGATGCTCCGGATCGCGAGCTACATGATATTTTCTTAAAGGCACGGAAAAGCTATATTTTTCTCCAAGTCTGACCTTCTTACATATGTTTGTTCAGTTTTTATTTTTCCACAAACTCAAAATAACCTAGGAATAGTGATATCGTTGAATTGAAAGAGTTCTCGTGATCAGGTTTGTTGGGATAAAATATTTCTAACAAATTTAATTGACTGCCGGCAAAACAAAAGGGCTAGTATTCGATGTCTCATTGTTTTCATTAATTGCAAGCTTCTTAATTTATTGATTTCATTCGGAAGTTTAACTCCACGTAGATGTACGACAACGTGAAAGATAATGCTTCGTTCAAATAAATTCAATTAAATTTTATTATTTTTCCACCCTATACTCATCCTTCTTTAAAGTAAATTCAACGCCATAATTCTAAGATAGAATTTTTCCCATCGTTAACCCCACACTGGTCTCGTGCAGAGGAGAAATATATTTCCCAACAGGACAATCATCGTCTCGAACACCTGTGCTCGACGGTTTCATGATCCGTTCGACGAGGCCGACTCTTTCGACATTCCGTTCATTTATTTAACCACACAGAGTCGGTGGCTCGATATTATGCTCCGCATAAAGAGAATAAAACATTGCGGATCTCGGGGTCTGGTTAACCAACCAATCTACGATTTTCTCTGGTACAAGTTGTAGGATATGCATTATAGGCAGGCGTTAAACACGTTACCAATGTGACGATACCGGGTTTGCAGTTAATCAATGTTGAGGGGCGCGGGGGTTAACGTAATTCGTATAATTCGTTGGTATGGTAGATGCGTGAAGACGGAATACAGCATTATATGTACAGTATAGCTGTAAAATAACAACTAAGCAATACTATTTAATACACGCATATAGAATATTACAAGTGCTAGTAGAATTCTCAAGAGTACAACTCGAGCTAACTTCACGACTAAACTGTTCCTGTTCGCGAACCTTCGAGCGAGCGCATCGCAGTACGAGCATCTGGCATTCTTAATTCTCTTTCGCCTCGTGCTTTGGTACTTTGTTTTTTTTTTGCCTCAATATACCACCATATACATAATATACATATAAACAGTATCAGTAGTTGGTACCACAGAGTGTTACCAACAGCCACTTCGTCTATTATTTTTTTAATACTTCACGCTTTATATCTCTGTGCTTCTCGGATTTCTCATTCCTTCCCGCCTTCACTACTGCCTGACTGCCGCGAGCGTTCGCCCCCGTTCGGTAGCGTCCTGGAAGCTCCGCGGCGCACAACTCGTGCACGGCAAACGACAAACGGCCTGGTTAGAATTTTCTCGGGCGTTATAGCAATTTAGAGTTTGTAAATGTGCTCTGTGGATAATGAACCTATGAAAGTTTTCTCGAAACTTGTTCCGTAATGTAACTTAGGCTTCATACGTATACAGATACATTAAAGCGTAAAGAAGAGAAAGAGAAACGGGCCTTCTTACGTGGAAAGACAGAATCGCATCTTTATCACCTTCTTCGTGATGTCAGTAATGCCCCTTCCCCCTCCCGGCCAATTGTGTTTTTCTCTCCTATCTCCGATCTTTCGTCTCTCTCTCACTCGATCGGTATTAGTTTCATCTCGTTTCTGCGGATCTCTCGGGACGTACAAAACTCGCGGCGGTGTTTAGTATCGAAATACAAAAATTGAAAGAGGCGGGTGCTCGCAGCCACACCGCAGCTTCGTCTCGGTAGTTGCAAATGGAAGTAATCGACAGAAGGGGAAAGAGAGGAGCCAGGGCCGGGCGAAGACCCGTTAGAAACGACTTGCACATTCTTATACATATATATATATATATAAATTATATCTCGAATTCACTTCAACCGCAGCCACGGCATTGGCATCTCTTTCTGCATGCTCGACTCTTCTCGCTGTATATACACGCCACAGAGTAGAAACGACCTAATGAATGCATTATGCCCCATGGCTAAACTACAACTGTTAAACAATTTAAGGAGATAACCGCATATGCTGTTTTGCGATATTAAACTGCAATATCCGAGTTCCTTCGCTCGCCTTTAATATATGCGTGAGTTTCATGGGTCCAGGCGTTTTGTTACGGAATATAACAGTTAAATATGATATTTAATGTGTACGGGGAATAATAAAATGAAAAAAAATATATATATATAACAGACAATTAGCCGCTACCTGCGCTATCACGGCACCCCTCGGAAATTCGAGAAATTGTGACCTTTTTTATCGAGATTTACCGTAAAATAAATTTCAACCGTTGATAAAATTAAAAATTGTGGTCGAAAAAGGAAAACAATATCTACGTTTGTAATTGCATTTTCTATAAGGAAATTTAATGACTAAGAAAATATTAATTTGTTGGCAGATATCGTGGCGATTCCTCGACGGATGAAATTATGGTGAGCGAAAAATATTAGTCTTTCTATTGTTGTTGCTGATTTATGTTACTTTACTTACTAATTTTGATCTGTTATACGATCATCCTCAATGAGACTTCGGGTTGATTCGCATAAGAAAAAAAATAAATAAACATTAACACAAACTATAATTCTTGAAACACTCGAGTGGATACAGGGCTTATCTTGAAACCGTTCGTGTATAGTTAGAAAATACTTGAATACGCTATGCAAATACGAAAGTGAGAGTACATCGTCGGGACGCATATAAACATATAGCCGGCGTAAGAGTTTTTGCGCTCACGAACGGTGAGAGTGATTTCGCGGTCTCTCGCGTTTTATACCTCTTGTAAATATAACATACGACGACAATATCCCCTCGACACAAGCGATACGGTCAATTAATCGAATAAAAGGTATAACAAAAAGTCATTGACAATTTGGACACTGTCATTTCACGAGTAGAATCGTGGTACATTCGTCGCGGCGTTTTAAATCAAATATTAAATTCACTTTGGTCATTGTGACAGTGACTCTGGGGCGTTATGGCGGACGGAAGAAACGATGGGCGGCGAGGCCTGTCCTCGAACCGTTAAGGTCAACGTACAAACGGTCGCCAGCGCCAGAGAGCTCAAGTGCCGACACCACAGCGCGTCCTCTCTGCACTCCCGCAAACCTATAACCGATGTTTAGGGAAATGTATAGCTACAACCGGAGAGTTGTTCTCTCGTTGAACGAACAGATTCTCTCGCCCGATGAAGGGAAAAAAAAAAACGAAATTGAAAGAGAACGAGAATGAAGAAGAAGCGGAGAACGAGAGAGGAGAATAGAAATAGGAAGGCACCTTCGCGAGATCGCTGCGTCTCGTTGAGAATTCTTCTGGTGAGAGCGGGGGCGCGGACAGAGCGAAAGACAGAGCGAAAGATCCAAGTCGGAAGGTCGGCTCTTTTGCCTTGGGGGGACCTTTTCTGTTACTGTTCCTTTGCAAATAGCAATGTCGTGAATCAGCCGTTACCGCGCTTCTAAACCCGTAAGAGAGGAGACCGAGAGATTTTGCAAAATGGGGGAGGAGAGAGAGAGAGAGAAAAAAAGATGGGGTTTCATAATACGTATTGTGGAGTAAACCTCTTAGTCTATCTCCTTGTTTTTGTCTCGTCTACCCAGTAGTCTTCTCATCATCTTCATTACTCGGGCAATCCAACTTTTCTCGCATCATACGAGATTTACCAACGTACACACGTACGGGCATATATACCGTGCGACTAGTATCGTTTACTATAATTCGGTACACCGGAAGGTATTTCTCGTTTGCTCTCGGGTCAAAAGCTCGACGAGGGAACGAGACGAGGTTGCAGGTTGAAACGGTACACAGGTCACTTTCCCAGTCGGGCGTCCTTGATTTGCCAATGAAAACCCCTTTTACGGCTTCTATTTTTTCCGGTCGCAATCTCTTTCTAAAGAGTAATCACTCAATTCTTCGATCCTTCAATCTTTGATCCTTTAATCAGAAGACGCGGTGAGAAATTCCACGATTAAAGGCTCACGTACACGAATGTTTGAAAATATAATGTCTGACTTTGTTTTCTGAGTAGCTCTTGCATGACTGGAGAAGCGTTTCGAACAATCGCTCGTTTGAGATTGTCATTGCAATTTGTTTTTTCTTGGATAAATTTAATCCCAACCATTCGACATTTGAAGATCGAATCCTTGAGCCTTAAAGACTTAGAAATTTATCCCTTAAGCATTTGACAATTAAAGTTTTAACCCTTGAACATTAAATACTTAGAAATTTAACCCTTAAGCATTCGACAAGTAAAGTTTTAACCCTTGAACATTAAGTACTTAGAAATTTAACACTTAATCATTTGACAAGTAAAGTTTTAACCCTTGAACATTAAGTACTTAGAAATTTAACCCTTAAGCATTTGGCAATTAAAGTTTTAACCCTTGAACATTAAGCACTTAGAAATTTAACACTTAAGCATTTGGCAATTAAAGTTTTAACCTTTGAACATTAAATACTTAGAAATTTAACTCTTAAGAATTTGGCAATTAAAGTTTTAACCCTTGAACATTAAGTACTTAG
Organism: Oxytorus armatus; assembly: GCA_958009045.1. NCBI lineage: Eukaryota > Metazoa > Arthropoda > Insecta > Hymenoptera > Ichneumonidae > Oxytorus > Oxytorus armatus. The sequence continues at coordinate 25,277,477 of OY253748.1, forward strand.
AAATTGAACCCTTAAGCATTTGACAAGTAAAGTTTTAACCCTTGAACCTTAAGTACTTAGAAATTTAACCCTTAAGCATTTGACAAGTAAAGTTTTAACCCTTGAACATTAAGTACTTAGAAATTTAACCCTTAAGCATTTGACAAGTAAAGTTTTAACCCTTGAACCTTAAGTACTTAGAAATTTAACCCTTAAGCATTTGACAAGTAAAGTTTTAACCCTTGAACATTAAGTACTTAGAAATTTAACACTTAAGCATTTGGCAATTAAAGTTTTAACCCTTGAACATTAAATACTTAGAAATTTAACTCTTAAGAATTTGGCAATTAAAGTTTTAACCCTTTTAACATTAAGTACTTAGAAATTTAACCCTTAAGCATTTGACAAGTAAAGTTTTAACCCTTGAACCTTAAGTACTGAAAAATTTAACCCTTAAGCATTTGACAAGTAAAGTTTTAACCCTTGAACCTTAAGTACTGAGAAATTTAACCCTTAAGCATTTGACAAGTAAAGTTTTAACCCTTGAACATTAAATACTCAGAAATTTAACTCTTAATAATTTGGCAATTAAAGTTTTGATCCTTGAATATTAAGTACTTAGAAATTTAACCCTTAAGCATTTGACAAAGTTTAAAGTTTTTAAGTGTTAACCCTTGAACATTAAGTATTTAGAAATTTAACCGTTAAGTATTTGGCAATTAAAGTTTTAACCCTCGAACATTAAGTACTTAGAAATTTAACCCTTAAGCATTTGACAAGTAAAGTTTTCACCCTTGAACATTAAGTACGTAGAAATTTAACACTTAAGCATTTGACAATTAAAGTTTTGACCCTTGAACATTAAGTACTTAGAAATTCAGCCTTTAAGCATCTAAACCCTTTAACTTTGAACAATTTAACCTCTAGCCCATCCCAACCACGCGTAATTTAAAGCCTCGGTGTTTCGCGAACCCTCTTTGCCGCGGTCTGTTAATATACAAATTAGCGCAAAAGCTTTACAATGCACTTACCAACGTGCATCCTTCAATCCTTAATAGCTAAAAAAAAAAAAAAAAATCAGCCGCTCGTATTACGTAAAGAATGCGTTTTCCCCTCTCCTCTCTAAATGGCCAATTCTCGTGACTTCTCCCATGAAATCGTTGCCCGATGAGCAATGAATATTAGTAACAATTACCGGCTACGTAATAATCGCTCGGCTACATATATAACGATCTTCTTCGTTCTGGTGGTGCTACCCAGGAACTTCCGGCTCTTCCGAAGCTATATATCTCTCGGTGGTATAACACGCGCCCCGTCAAGGTCCCTCAGCGGTTAATTTTTAATTCCATAAACTCCGCTCTCTCGCGCCGCGGTTTTCATTACTCTCCGCGCGTGAGTTATATAAGTGGTTTAATCGAAATTGTTCCTTAACGCGCGTATAGTTGAGAGTGAGTGAGGTGAGCAGGGAAGGGAGACCTTTGCCGCATATTTACCAAGGCCGGAAATTAGCAAAAATTACACCGCCGTCAGGCAAATCCTGTGTTACTGATGGCTAACCTCGCTGCATATATGTAGCTTGCTACGGGCATAATAAAATAGAGCACAACAATAAGAAAATCCGTGCATATTCACGTGGCAAACAAAAGGGGCGCAACTCGCATCACTTTACGTCCTGAATATCGTATGGGTAATGCCGTCCTCCACCGTCCCTCTTTTTTTTACATCCAGCCTAAGCTAGTCTTCAGTTAAAAAGTCCTAGCACACATATCCACACATGCCATGTATGTGTTCAAGGGAGCAGAAACAACGAGAATGAAACCGTCATATTAGGGAATCGCTGATTGTCGGTCCGTGACGCGCGCCGTCAAAGTGCACTCGTAAAACGCGAAAGTCTTTAAAGATACGCGAGTCTCTCTAAGCTAGAAAATAATATAAATAATCATCCGCATGTTGCATCACAGCGTACAAACGCATATGAGATATTCATGGACCAACTTGGTAAACGTTTCACCGCCATGACCGTTTCCCCATTAAGCTAAATACTTTAGTAACAAATTTCATAAGGATCAATGTCTACGTTTTAATTGTTGAAAAAAACGAAATTTTAGCAGTTTTCTTTTGTCAACACTAAATGAATGATTATTAAGATTTTTATTACCATTGCTACACGAGGAGGAACGAAATATTAGTGACCCATGGAGCAGAATGGTAATTGGTGGACGCGAGGCAAAAAAAAAGTGACTATCATAGTCAAAAATGAATGATTATATGCCGAAGCATTTTGGGCATTTTTCCCAAAGGCTATAATCAAGAATTCCTTAATGTTAGGATATGAAAGTCATTTTGCCACTACCGTCCACCAATTACCCACCTAATCCGGGGATTATTCCTTTTTTTCACTTCGTGTCTCGTTATTATTAATATGATCATCATTACATTGGAAATTTTTCAGGTACGGGCGTGAGTAGTTAGGGTGTAGCGTGGCTGTGAAATGCATCCTTTGAAAATCCTTCCTTAATACCCATTTCTCACGCACTCCGTGCGATGATTCAAAGTCACTTTAACACAGGAGGGCATCATCTAAAAACGTGACAAGCCGGAGACGGGTGCACTGAAAGGGTGACTCGTGAGCATTTTTTTTTCAACTAATTTCTGGAGCGATTCAAAGCGGAAGTACGATTAATCCATAGTTAAATGCGAATTTCGACAGGGTGAACGAAATCAATTTATTTTTATTTCTCATTATTGGGATCTTCATCGTCGACCATTTCCAGTTTTTACATCCCTTCCCCTGTTGTTCCCAATTTACTTTGCATTCCTTGACAATCTCCATCGCTCCTCCTACAGTATTATCTACGGTTACTCTTTCTTAAGGGGGGAAATAGGGTTAGACGGTTAAAAAAATCGATTTTTTTTAAATTTCATAAATTGTTAGTAAAACTGTTGAAAAATATGTTCCCAAAATTTTAAATGAAAATTCCGACTCGTTCTATTGTTATAAGCCATTAAGGGGGGAAATAGGGTTAGGATAGCGTTTTCTCAATGATTTTCATGAATTTTTTTATAGTATAAAAAATGAATATAATTTATTGAAACTTTGAGAATATTCTATACATATATTTAAGTATATACTATAAAATTTTTATACGTATATTTAAGTATATAGTATAAAATATTAGCGACCCCATATTGCTTATATTTCTTGGTACTATTTTTTCAAACGCGTTTTTCTGAAAACGACTTTTTTTGAACTTGCGTACACGCTAGTTTGAAAAGTTTTCAACCAATCGTTTTGAAAATTGGCAGTTACTTTCTTCATAATACTGCGCTCTATCTCAACCTAAAATCGGAATATTATCATTATTGAAAATAATTTTTTCTTTTCAAATAAATTTGTAAAAATTGGCAAAAAATCATGCTTTTTTGTTTTGACCCCTGTAAAAATTTCTATTTTCTATTTTTTTGATAGCATTTAGGTTCATATAGAAGAGAGACATATAACAAAAGTAAAATCCAACCTCGTTTGATTTCAGATGAAAATTGCGGCTTCCAGAATGTACGCAAAATGCTGAGTCTGATTGTGACCTGCTAATATTTTCGGTGTTTTTCAAGGAAATTCTTCAAAAATTTTATTGTATACTTAAATATATGTATAAAATATTCTCAAAGTTTCAATAGATTATATTCATTTTTTATACTATAAAAAAATTCATGAAAATCATTGAGAAAACGCTGTCCTAACCCTATTTCCCCCCTTAATGTCTCGTGCATTTGCATAATAGGAAATAGAGGATTCACGAAAGGATAAAATTGAAATCGATCAGCTACAAAGAGGCAACGTAAAATTGATAACCTCCCCCGCAGCAGGGTATTCAATGTATTCCTGATTAATTGTAATACCACCTGTACGAAGGAAGAGATATATACGAAATCGAAATACGAGTAGTCCAATCGTGGATTAAAATATCATTGTTTTTTTCTCTTCATCTAACGTTTAAAATTACTCGCCATATCCTAGGTGCTTGCTGATTAGGGTGAGTAAGATCGGGATATCAATAAATCTATAACGAAATAGGTGATCGTATATATATTTTTATATAAGAATTTCTAAAGCTCGCACCGAGAGCTCACAATTTCAAGAAACCGATCTAGTGGCTATATACTCTCGGTTCTCCTGCGGTGAACAACCCCTTTCTCGCGGTACAATATCTCTCTTTCTCTGTCTCCCGGTTCCGCGCTTCATCGATGAGAAAGAGACGAAGGCGTTCGGATACTCTTCCGGTCTCGCGGAAGCCGTCTCATCGCGATTCCTGTGAGAGTTGCCGCGCGCGCTCGCGGGGGCCGTAAAAGTCCTCTCCGTGAGACTTTACGAGCGTTCGATTACGCGGTCCACTCCTAAACTCTTCTCCGCACCAAAGGCCTCGCTCTCTCTCTCTCTCTCTCTCTCTCTATAGAAAGATACAGAGGAGTTAGCGAGAGACTCCGTAGCGAAATGCCCCGGAATATTAGACCGAGGAGAAGAGCCGAAGAAATATAATTCTCGTGTATATTTATGCTCCTTTTATACTACGTATTATTTCACTATTTTATATTGCTCGGGATGCTGCGTGATGTATACATCTGCCTACTGTACTCGCTCGCGATACAACTATAGGCGTACAATAATGCTAATGGTTTCTTCCTCCTTTTTCATCTCCGCGCGGCTCTTATTCCTCCTGCTCTTCTCGAAGCCTCCTTTGCTCTTTTTTTTCTTCTCCCGATCGATAGAGCGAACGAGCGAAAGTATCTCTGGAAGTTGCACTTCCGGTAGAAATTTCGAAAAAAACGTAATGGAATTATTGCGTAAAGTTTGAACCGTGAGTTCTACGAACGGTGGTAAGATTGCCGAGGGTTTTTTTTTTGAAGGGCACGTTCCAAGATTGTTTTTAACTTGCTGAAAAAAAAAAACGAAAATCGTATAAAAAGTTGCAAACGCGTTAAAAAATTGTAGCACGGGATGCATTTTTCTTTTTCGAAAACAAATGAAAAATCAAGAAATGTGAACTTTCGTTTTAAATCTATAGAAATATTATTTTATTTCACCAGCGAAGAGTACTTCAATCAATTTCTCATATGGGATTTTCGTTGCGATTTTTCTTTCGCAAAAAAATAAATGAAACAATTGACTTTTAATCGCGGACTCGCCAATATTGCAATCTGATTGTTTTATTATCTGCGAAAAAAAACGTATTAAATTTTTGCTTAAAATAGAAGAATTTTTTAAATTCGGTTTTTAAGGTAGCACATTTCCTGTGAAGGTTTCGTTTAAGGGGGGAAATAGGGTTAGACGGTTCAAAAAATCGATTTTTTTTAAATTTCATAAATTGTTAGTAAAACTATTGAAAAATATGTTCCTAAAATTTTAAGTGAAAATTCCGATTCGTTCTATTGTTATAAGCCATTAAGGGGGGAAATAGGGTTAGGACAGCGTTTTCTCAATGATTTTCATGAATTTTTTTATAACTTTGAGAATATTTTATACATATATTTAAGTATATACTATAAAATTTTTATATATATATTTAAGTATATACTATAAAATATTAGCGAGCCCATATTGCTTGTTTTTCTTGGTACTATTTTTTCAAACGCGTTTTTCTGAAAACGACTTTTTTTGAACTTGCGTACACGCTAGTTTGAAAAGTTTTCAACCAATCGTTTTGAAAATTGGCAGTTACTTTCTTCATAGTATTGCGCTCTATATGAACCTAAAATCGGAATATTATCATTATTTGGAATAATTTTTTTTTGCAAATAAAATTGTAAAAAATGGCAAAAAATCATGCTTTTTTGTTTTGACCCCTGTAAAAAATTCAATTTTCTATTTTTTTGATAGCATTTAGGTTCATATAGAAGAGAAACATATAATAAAAGTAAATTCCAACCTCGTTTGATTTCAGATGAAAATTGCGGCTTCCAGAATGTACGCAAAATGCCGAGTCTGATTGTGACCTGCAATATGGGGTCGCTAATATTTTATAGTATATACTTAAATATATGTATAAAAATTTTATAGTATATACTTAAATATATGTATAAAATATTCTCAAAGTTTCAATAAATTATATTCATTTTTTATACTATAAAAAAATTCATGAAAATCATCGAGAAAACGCTGTCCTAACCTTATTTCCCCTCTTAAGGTGAAAAAAACTTTTCCACGTTTCCAATGGCTGATATGATACTACAAAGGGAATCTTTCACATATTTTTTTCCTCCGTAGTTTCATATTCTTGTTCGCGGTTCGAAGTTTCGCCGTTGCTTCTGTTTTTCATCCCGAGTAATAAATAGCGAGGGAGAAAAAAATGGCAACGAAATAAAAGAAAACGAAGATGTATTGCCAGGCTGTATTAGAGATGTTTGTACTTGCCTCTCTTTTCACTTGCTAATAAACATGCGTTGCAGTGCTGCGAATGCCCCACTAAGAGAGAGAGAGAGAGAGAGAAAGAGTCTTCTTGGACTCGCGGTGATCTCTCGTGTACTCGCCATCTCTGTATACTCGTTGTTTAATATCTGACTCCACTACCAGAGACTCTTTCATCCACTATATAACCTTCTTTGTATTGCCGGGGTCGTATAGAGACTATCGGCGAAGCCTCCTCAACACCGATTACTCGTTTATACGAGGCCATTACCGCGCGGGGGCCCTTAAGATATCCTATCCATACATATACAAACTATGCCCCATTGGAGCAGCCACCCGCGAATAATGAAATCTATATCTATACCGTCTCGAGGCTCCCACTGTGTTTCATCTCTCACTCGTTCTCTCTCTCTCTCTCTGTCTCTCTCTCTCTCTCTCTCTCTCTCTCTCTCTCTGTTGCACTTCTTTTTTTTCTTCGCTTTCTCGTACTCGTGAACTTTGAGAAACAGCCCCGAGAAGCATCTTTATCGTTGGATCGCATCGCTCTCGCGGAATCTTCTTGTAATACTTCCCCCGTCACCCTTCACCGTCCCTCGCAAATAACCCCTTCCCACATTCCTCCTTGCACGTATGTGATCTTGTTGTGTAACACAATAACGCGGATTGTTCGCGATCCGTTGATTTCTCTCATTTCTCTTCGAAGATCTTTTGGTTTTGGTCGTTTTAAATATTTTTTTTTATTCTCGTTGTTTCGTGTGTACTTGTACTAGCGATAGACAACGCGTGTACTTTACTGGCAAAGCATTAAGAATAATCATGCTCTTACGTATCGTGTTTCTTCGTGCACGTGCGTTTGTGTATAGTTTCGTTTCTTTCGACGTTACCACACTATGAGCGTCTCGTTTATTTCTCGGCATCGAAGCGTATTATCGTCATTAATTAAGGGCCTAATGGACTTTTCAATCCGCGCGTGCCCCCTATCGACGCTCGCCATTATAGATAAGGAAAACCTTGAACTCGATATACACGCGCTCTCTACCGATCTTGCGATTGCTCTCGACGGGGGGTGGGGGAGATGTTCGACGAACCCCTATTCGACTGCATCAATAGTCTTGGTGTTTTTTTAATTTTTTCACGTTGAAACACATTACGCACCGATCGGCAGCGGTCGGCAGATAACATTTCCCTTTGATGTTTGTTTTTTTCTTTTTCATAAACATTTATTTCGACGACAGGAGCAGGAAGTTTCGGGGAGATATTCGAAAAGACTGAAGAATGGAGCCGTCATGGGACGCCTGGTAGATGTGAAACATCCAACATCTTGAGAATACCGTGTTGGATATGTGGCGTGGAGAATTTAAAAAAAAATAACAAGAAAAGTAGCTTTTGATTTTCTTCTAAAATTTTTATTTGGTTGCTTCATCTGTTACTTCGGTTATAGTAGCACTCGTTGCTGCGTTTGATTCGATGAAACTAACAATCTGTCGATGATAGCTGAAGTATAAAATGAATGTTTTAGATGTCATGTTTTCAAGATATCTACAGAACACTGCATCTATAGTCGTGCCATACCTTGTAGTAGGCTCATTTGCGTGGTTGTTCATGATCAACTGAAATTCATTTTGGAGAAAATGTATGAGTGGCGATGATTCAGCTTTGGCAAAATTAACATTCAAAACCCCTGCTAAAGTTAATGGAAGTTGATGTAAATTTGCTCCTTATAGCATTGAACCGGCTGGACTATATTTGAGTAAAAATCGTGTAAAAATCGTATAATATTGTGAATTTTTTGGTTTTGAGAAATATATACAAAGATCATGACCAATTCCCTTCCATCCTCTATAAAAATTTGTGCCATACAATCAAAGTTGAGGATGTTGACGCTTTTTTCATTACCAAGCCATGTTTCACTCAATAATAAGAAATTACTATTTTTTACGATCGAATCTTGTACATCTGGGACATGCTTTCTGAGACTTTGACAATTTAGCGCGAATAGCGACAATCCCTTTCTTGATGTTATGAAATTTGATAGTAATCCTTGGAGTGTCTCGAGTCTATTAAGCGATAATCTTTTAAATTCTTCATGCAACTCTACAACTGATGGATCAATTCGTTCTACCGTGGTAGAATTTTAGATCATTATTACGTGTATACCAGGGGGGACCCAAAAAAAACGGGAATTTCGTCATAATTTCTTTATTTTTAAATATTTTTACACCAAATTTTGATCACCTTCGAAGTATTCTTCTTTGACCACAACGCACCTCTGCAAACGATCCTTCCAATGTTCAAAACATTTTTTAAATTCACTTATCGGGATGTTCTTTAGGCCTTCCAGCGATTTTTGTTTTACCTCCTCCACAGTGGCAAAACGCTTTCCTCTCATGTCCCTTTTGAGTCTGGGGAACGAACAAAAATCACAGGGGGCTAGATCCGGTGAGTAGGGGGCGTGGACATCAATTGGTGTCATGCAGTTTTTGGTCAAAAACTGCTTTACGGAGAGAGCGGCGTGGGCCGGCGCGTTGTTATGATGGAGGAACCAGTCACTTGTGCGCCAAAGATCTGCCCTTTTGTTCCGGATACTCTCCCTCAATCTTTTCAAAACCTCCAAGTAGAACTTCCGGTTGACAGTTTGACCCGGGGGAACGAACTCCGTGTGCACAACACCTCTGAAATCGAAGAAACAAATGAGCATTGTCTTGATGTTTGACTTCACTCGGCGAGCTTTTTTCGGATGAGGAGAGCGAGGTGTCTTCCACTGGCTTGATTGCCGCTTTGTTTCGGGGTCGTATCCATAGCACCACGATTCATCACCAGTAATCACCTTGGAAAAAAGTTCAGGGTCCTCTTCGAGCTGATTTTGAAGTTCAAAACATGCCTGAAGTCGACGCTCCCTTTGCTCTTCTGTGAAAAGGCGAGGGACAAATTTGGCTGCAACTCTGCTCATGTGCAAATCTTTGGATAAAATCCTCTGAATTGAACTCCATGATATCCCAGACATCTCACAGAGTTGATCAATGGTTCGGCGACGGTCTTCACGAATGAGAGCATTGATTTTGTCGACGTTTTCGTCACTTCTTGACGTTGAGGGGAGTCCTGAACGGGGTTGGTCTTCAATTGACATTTCTCCATTTTAAAAACGTGAAAACCACTCGTAGACTCTGGTTGTACTTAGGGCAGCATCTCCATAAGCAGTCTTAAGCATTACAGTAGTTTCCGCGGCCGATTTCCCCAACAGAAAACAAAATTTCACAGCCGCGCGTTGCTCTCGACAATCGGCCATCACGTTTTCGCCGAAATGGAAAAAGTTGTTTCACTACAAAAATTCCCACGGGCGAACCGATGCACTCACGGCGACAGAACTTCGCGCACTAACTCAGGAGACGTGTCCCCAACGGACACCTGGTCGAGCAATGGGTTCCCCCACTCTCCCTCCCCGCCGCAGCGCAATTCCCGTTTTTTTGAGTCCCCCCTCGTATATGTCGCCTTCGATACTTGTTACTCGCGATAGGGCTACACATAATAATTGTCTAGAATGAGTTTTGTTATATTCATAAACAATCTCGTTGTAAGACCCTTGAGACTTATGGATAGTCATATCACATCCAGGTATCAATGGGAAATGATTTCTTCTTGCAACGACCGTAGACGCTATGATATTACATCCGGTTCAGAATCGCGCCTCTGCATGCGCAATCAACGTGTGCGCAGAGTTGAGTGGAGGGAAGCGTCACCACGACGTGCCATCGACGTACTCTATCGACCGATTTACTCCCAATGCGCGCAAAGATGTTTCACATAAAAAAACATTTTGGAGAAGTGCGAATTAAACTTTTCGAAGTTTCATCATAGTTCTCGCGTTTTTTTGTGCGAAAAAAATGTGACGAAGGAGTTTGGAACTGTTAACCTCGATTTTAGATCGTCTACAGTCTCAATTTGGTTGAATTGGCAAGGAATGTTGCGATTAAAATGTCAACTTAGGGCGGTAATCGAAAATGGTCGTTCGTATTTACAATTTTTTCATGGAATATCGAAGGAATTTGTGATTATCCGATATGGCACGGGTAAAAAATGACAGAAAAATGATAAAATGACAGGAAAATCATGTAGAAATCGATTCGTGCGATCCACGTTTAAGGGTGTAGCAAAGAATTTCAACCCTCTCCTTCCCCCAAGAGAGTTATTTTATCCTAAGAAGACGTACGCACACTTCACCGGGCGATGCCAGCTACACGCTGCGGAATATATAGCTGTTTTCCTTGTTTACCGGAAGCGGAAGATCGGCAAACGATTTGTATATATGTATAGAAGAAGAGGCGAGTGTTCTCTCGCTACCGGCAACATGAGGCCAAGTACAGCGAGGAGATGGACCAGTTACTTATAGTATTCCACTATAGGCCGTAGAAAGGATGGTTTATGCCTTCTCGCGGGTTTTATGGATCGACCGGGGGCATGAGCCTCATACTCAACATCCAGCGAGTCGTCTCCAACTTCCAATGGTACGCGTAGAATCGCCCGAGAAGTCCGTTTTCCCATATATATATATCCATCCATCTTTCAAACTTCCATTCGTTCTTTCTCTATCTATTTTTTTCCCCTCTCATCTCTCTCTCTTCTTTCCTAACTCCACGATTCTTATATAGCATATATACTTTGCCTGCGCAATCTCCGATTCCCGGTAAAGCTTTTATTCGCCAGAGAAGGACGAGATATTCCGCTCTCGCTTCTGAGCCAAGTGAAAATTACCGTTGACCGATCGCTCTAACGCGCTCAAGTTTTTGCCCACTCCCTATTCGAGACCGAAGAGCCCAATTGCATTTGTATTCCATTTTTCCGATTTGTCGCGTTTCTGTGTATGTTGACGGATGTCTTGAGGGTGCTCGCGCCACATTTAGATGGGTATGGTGTATGTACGAGTTGTGTAAATTAAGTAATGAGACTGATTTTTTTCATTTTTTTTCTATTCAAATAGAATTACAATTTTATATTGTCACCCTCAAAATAACTTCCTTCTGAAGCCACACAGCGCTGGAGACAGTTCTTCCAATCCTCATAGCAGTGCTGAAACTCCGATACTGGACATTTTAATCGGTTCTTAAAGATGAAGGCCTTCCGCTTCGTGGTTCATCTTCAATCGACTCTCTTCCTTCTGAAAATGCCTTAAACTACCGAAAACCCTGGGCTCTTGACGAAACACTGTCTCCGTAGGCCTGCTGAAGTTTAGCAAGAGTTTCCGTTGCAGTGTGCCTAAGTCTGAAGCAAAACCTGATAGCGCACCGTTGCTCGAAATTGATGTCACTCGTTTTTAGAACACAATAGAAAAAACTGTTTGACAAAAAAAAATCGCCACGGACAACCAAATGACTCGAGCGAGTTCAAACCCGTACTGAAGGCGTATCACATGTTCCCCTGTCGCTCCTCCAAGCCCAGCGCCGCAAGTGTTGCCACATCGAACGCTACGTTGCCAGTCTCATTACTTAATTTACACACCTCGTATATCACAGGCAGTTTTTCCCCGATGCTTAAAAATATGATGCCTCTACGTCATTAATATCACAGAAAAATTTACATCTCTTCTCGCTCTCTCATATGCCATCCATCAACTCCCAGAACAAGCTCTGCAACGGAGTCTTGTGCGTCCGTAAAGACGTCACTTCCGGTACAAAACTCTGTACCAATAAATCCTGTAACGTTTCATGTCGACGGTTTACGGTATTTTCCTTACCGGAAGGTTTTTTTCGTGAACACTCGTTGTGGTTATTTCGCACACTCGTCGTGGTTATACTTTTATTTAATAATTTATTCCCAAAGAATTGAATTTTGTAGAAGAAACGTTTTTTTTTGTGTGGACTTGCAACGAAATTTTAGTACAAAATTGTTTGGCTAATGTTACGGAACACGAAAGAGGCCAATCAAGAAATGTCATATTTACGAAAGTGAACACGACAGAAAAAAAAAATCATGTTATCGGTTAAATTTTTGGAAAAAAATTCAAAGCGAAGATTTTACTTTCTACTCGATTAGAATATTCTCTCAATAGTTTATAACGATAATATCAGGAAAAACCTGATAGCAAATTTTGATAAAATAATCGCGAATAAGAAATAATTGGCCGAATTAAATTCGGACTAATATTCGCCTGAATTAATCGTTCAATAAGACAGCAAAATAATTTTCACGAAGGAACAGTGCTACCGTAGAATGTGCGTAGAGTCTAGATAAATGTGTTCTGATAAATCACGACGGGAATTTTACGATAACGAACTTAACATTCAAAGAGTCATATGCCCGTAGCCAATTAATTCGAATTCTCGAAATTACAAAATGTCCCAATAAAAACACCTGTGCGAGAGCACGTGTGTACGTTATAACACCTTCGTGTGTTGAACGTTAATTGCGGTAATTAGTTTCCTATTACGAAGCGCTACGGAGACAGAGAGAAAAAGTAAGAGAGAGAAAATGAAGAAGGCAAGCTCATGCTCCGACTATTTGTTACATACACGTTCATTTAAAGAGGGCGGTGGAAGGAGGATTGGTGTGTCTCGTGACACAACATCTGTATATCTATACGTTTATATATATATTCATTAGTGTTTATGGCACTATAGAAACTAAGCATGCTGATTTAATATTGCAAAATTGCCACCATGAGTGAATACTTCCTGGAAACCCCAATACCATGCAGCATGGTGAGACATATTTTACCGTGTTGAAATTCTCTATATAATTAAAAGATTTCCGAGATAATAAATTCTAACACTTAAATTTGTAACCATCCTTTTAATTTCATGCCGAATGTTCAATTACGGCGTTGGTTAAAACACGTAATAATTCATCGTGAAGAATTGTCTTTAAATACAATAATCAAGTGTCTCAATCCTTTGGACCGTGTCCATACATCAATTGTCAAAAAATAAAAACAAAAGGCAACACAGAAATGTAATATAGCAACCTCGGTAAAAACAAAACTGACGTAGAATTCTTTCAGTTAGTTTCTCGCATTTTTTCCGATCATTCGAGAAACGAAAATCTGATTTAATTTTAATGCACATTGTAAAGTGTACCGATGAAATTTTCTCCAGTCGCGATATTTTCCTATTCAAATTATAATTAGGAAGGACAACCATAGGAGGGTCTGTAGATGATAAAAAAAAAATCTGAAGTACATCTTGTGCGAGCATTCAAATCGCCAATCCCACCCTTGTCAATAAAGCGTCCCACAACGGCTGAACTATTACTATACATTAGGGTGGTTCTTAATTTGGTGTTGTTGGAAATTCTTTGGTATTGTTCCTCAAAAGTAATCAACATATCTAGAAAAAAAATTGGGCGCAAGCGGAACTTTGTCCAATAATTCTAACCCATCCCACCGAACTGTCGAATTTTTATATGAAAAAATGCATGCATTCAAAACTTTGTTAAAAAAATTGTTTATTATTTCAAAACTATTTATGATAAAAGAATTTTATATAACGTTTTAGTAGAAAATATAATGCTCTACAAAAAAGGTATCTTGTGAAATTCTCGTGAATCTAATATTTATCACGTAATTAGCAAAAAACTGTCATCATTTATTCCAAAAGTCGATCATTATGGTCAAAACAGGAGTTTGACGTCGAATACCTGCAATTTATTTTTCGTATGTATATAAGATTATGAAGAAATACGTAGCGCACTCAACAATGAAATGTAAACAATATTCAAATTTTCAATTTTATCAATTTTATTGTGAATTATAATGAATGATGTCATATATTTTAAAAATCAACTTACAATAATGAATTACATCGGTTGGAGCAAAGTTGCTTTGTTAATATCAGGATATTTTTTTTTATATTCTTCAATTATTTGTACAATGAATTGTTTCTGATCTTCATCATAAGTGAGACGATCATTGTACTCTGTAATAAGTTTCACTCCTCTTTCTGCAACATCGTTAACCACTTTAATTCCTTTAACTATTTTTAAGCCTTGTAAATAATTTTCATTAGAAATCCACTCGCTCACATCGATATCAAAAAATGAGGAGTTGATTTCGAATCTTTCGAAAAAAGCCATCGATTTGGAACTGATAAAGAAATCAATGTCCTTATCGATCAAAGAAGAAAAATTTATCATGAATGATAATAAAATTGATAAAATTGAAAATTTAAATATCGTTCACATACTGTTATTGAGTGCACTACGTATCTCTTCATATTTCTAATTGCATATGAAGAATACATTGCAGTTTTTCGACGTCAAACATCTGTTTTGGCCATAATGATGGACTTTTGGAATAAATGCTGACAGTTTTTTGCTAATAACGTGATAAATATTAGATTCACAAGAATTTTACAAGATACCTTTTTTGTAGAGCATTAAATTTCCTATAAAAACACAATATAAAATTTTTTTATCATGAATAGTTTTGAAATATTAAACAATTTTCTTAACAAAATTTTGAATGCATTCATTATTTCATATAAAAATTCGAGACCTCGGTGGGGTGGGTTAGAATTATTGGACAAAGTTCCGTTTGCGCCCAATTTTTTTTCTGGATATGTTGATTACTTTCAAGGAACAATACCAAAGAATTTCCAACATCACCAAATTAAGAACCACCCTACTATACATGTACGAGGTCTGTCAAAAAAGTATCGCGAATTTTAAATTTCCGCGTGCTACGTATATTCGATTTTCGATTTTTTTGTGGCGTTAGGTTGGTACTCGTGTCCCACACTTATGCTGAAAAAATCGGCCATTTTGAATGTTTAGTTAATTGTTGACAGCTATTTTGGTTAGACGTGTTTTGGCTTGTCTTCGATTTTTGCCTATTCCCAAAAAGCAGCTTCCATTGCGATGATTGAGCTTTGGTTTTCACGTCATAACCATAAACCCATGATTCGTCACCAGTTATGACCCTCTGGAGCAAATTTGGGTCGTCGCGGACCGAGTCCAACAGCTCCTTAGCAATGTTAACGCGATACTGTTTTTCTTCGAAATTGAGCAATTTTGGCACGAATATCGCGGCGACCCGTCTCATGCCCAAATCATTGGTGAAAATCGAATAGCACGAGCCAATCGATATGTTTAGTTCCTCAGCAACTTCTTCAACGGTGATTCGACGATTGGCCAATATTATTTTCTTTGCTTCATCAATGTTTTCGTCTGTTGTTGATGTGCTCGGGCGTCCGTAACGCATTTCGTTGTTCGCATTTTCTCGGCCCTCTGAGAACATTTTGTACCACCGATAAACGTTGCTTTGGTCCAAGGTAGCTTCACCATATGCCACAGTCAACATTCGGAATGCGTCCGCGCACTTAATTTTCATTTTCACACAAAATTTCATACAGATTCTTTGATCCATTTTTTTGGAATAGGCAAAAATCGAAGACAAGCCAAAACACGTCTAACCAAAACAGCTGTCAACAATTAACTAAACATTCAAAATGGCCGATTTTTTCAGCATAAGTGAGGGACACGAGTACCAACCTAACGCCACAAAATAATCGAAAATCGAATATACGTAGCCCGCGGAAATTCAAAATTCGCGATACTTTTTCAACAGACCTCGTATAACATTATACGAATCGACAAAAAGGCTCCTTAGGACTTCGTCGAAATTTTGTCGCAAACACAGATAGTTTTGGTGTATTATTCGCGGATTAACGGAACAAAAATTCGAGGATGAGAGCGCAACAAACGACGATGCGCCATTGATGTGATTCGCCGAGTGTCGCGAGCACAAAACATGGTCCCGGCTAGTTGATCGCGTTAATGGCCTTCTCGTGTTAAGTTCGTGACTTCGAAATCTGAAGTCACGAAGAGCTCGCGCCAGATGGCCGTCAGTCGGGGGGAGGCAAAGAAAAAGTCTAACACCAAGAAGTTGCGCGGCGTCGTGTTGTCCGCACCTCTTCGAATGTTCGCAGTTACAGTACATTTATAACAATGTCAAGTATCGTTGTGCATTAACTTTAGTACGGTAAATTGGTTTGATACGAATTCCCATTGTGTGTCGAACCAAGAATTTACTCGAACTAAACTTGTAATTAAAAAATTGATTCAACATCAGGCTCTTCATTCGAGTAAAAACTTAAATGTTGCTCTGTAAATTCATTGGTTACAAAAAAAAAACGAGGCTCTTCGTGACAGAAAACATTGAATAATCATCGAAATGCTAACGCGAAGAAGCGCAATGTACGAGCAATAGAAGCATCGATATAATAATGGCGTCCTCGCCGCTGGCGCCCTCACTATAGACGCTTTTTCTCTCTCGGTCATATAACCCCCTTTTCTCGCGTAATGTCTTGCGGTGGCAGAGAGCCTGGATCTTGAGATCACATATTTCATTCGTTTTCTTATTGTTGTTGTAGTTTCTTTATTTTATTTTCTTGGAAATCCTTCTCGTAATCGTTCGCTATTGCCAACGCCCTCGACGAAGACAACTAATCGTCTGGAACGCGCGGTCGATTCGCTTCGGGCTCTCTGTACGCATTATGCATATAAACTCTGTTACAGAATTATATCTATATGTGTAATATAGATTGTCCGAAGGTTAGTAAGATATGCGATGATGATGGTCGCGGTAATTCGAAGCTTTACGGGTCCCTATGAATATCCAACTCGATGGACGGTGATCGTGATACAGTCTTTTTGCGATTCTGCAATTCTTTTTTCTTTGCTCGTCTTCTAGGTTAAGGTTTGTCAGGGCGATAATCACAGTAATGACGGGAAAATATTAATCATTAATCAAACCCACTTTGCCTAGAAGCGGTGGAAAAACAGTTTCAATTTGAATCTCAAAGATTCTCACGACATTGTGTCATCCAAACTTTTCTTTTTTTTTGGCTCGTCTTCTAGGTTAAGGTTTGTCAGGGCAATAATCAAAGTAATGACGGGAAAATATTAATCATTAATCGAAGCCACTTTGCCTAGAAGCGGTGGAAAAACAGTTTCAATTTGAATCTCAAAGATTCTCACGACATTGTGTCATCCAAACTTATTTTTTTTTTTGGCTCGTCTTCTAGGTTAAGGTTTGTCAGGGCAATAATCACAGTAATGACGGGAAAATATTAATCATTAATCGAAGCCACTTTGCCTAGAAGCGGTGGAAAAACAGTTTCAATTTGAATCTCAAAGATTCTCACGACATTGTTTCATCCAAATTTTTCTTTTTTTTTGGCTCATCTTCCAGGTTAAGGTTTGTCAGGGCAATAGTCACAGTAATAACGAGAAAATATTAATCATTAATCAAAGCCACTTTGCCTAGAAGCGGTGGAAAAACAGTTTCAATTTGAATCTCAAAGATTCTCACGACATTGTTTCATCCAAATTTTTCTTTTTTTTGGCTCATCTTCCAGGTTAAGGTTTGTCAGGGCAATAATCACAGCAATGACGGGAAAATATTAATCATTAATCAAAGCCACTTTGCCTAGAAGCGGTGGAAAAACAATTTCAATTTGAATCTCAAAGATTCTCACGACATTGTTTCATCCAAATTTTTCTTTTTTTTGGCTCATCTTCCAGGTTAAGGTTTGTCAGGGCAATAATCACAGCAATGACGGGAAAATATTAATCATTAATCAAAGCCACTTTGCCTAGAAGCGGTGGAAAAACAGTTTCAATTTGAATCTCAAAGATTCTCACGACATTGTTTCATCCAAATTTTTCTTTTTTTGGCTCGTCTTCCAGGTTAAGGTTTGTTAGGGCAATAGTCACAGTAATGACGGGAAAATATTAATCATTAATCAAAGCCACTTTGCCTAGAAGCGGTGGAAAAACAGTTTCAATTTGAATCTCAAAGATTCTCACGACATTGTTTCATCCAAATTTTTCTTTTTTTTTGGCTCATCTTCCAGGTTAAGGTTTGTCAGGGCAATAATCACAGCAATGACGGGAAAATATTAATCATTAATCAAAGCCACTTTGCCTAGAAGCGGTGGAAAAACAATTTCAATTTGAATCTCAAAGATTCTCACGACATTGTTTCATCCAAATTTTTCTTTTTTTTGGCTCGTCTTCTAGGTTAAGGTTTGTCAGGGCAATAGTCACAGTAATGGCGGGAAAATATTAATCATTTATCAAAGCCACTTTGCCTAGAAGCGGTGGAAAAACAGTTTCAATTTGAATCTCAAAGATTCTCACGACATTGTTTCATTCAAATTTTTCTTTTTTTTTGGCTCGTCTTCTAGGTTAAGGTTTGTCAGGTCATCAATCACAGTAATGACGGGAAAATATTAATCATTAATCAAATCCACTTTGCCTAGAAGCGGTGGAAAAACAGTTTCGATTTGAATCCCAAAGATTCTCACGACCCTGTTTCATCCAAATTTTTTTTTATGTTGACTTTAGGATTGATAGCATTTCAAGATGCCGATAGCAAATGATTTTTCGTACGTTCGGTAGGATTTGAATAAAAAAAGAAACTATAAACAATAGTTTTGTAACGCAATAATTGAATAATTGTTACGAAAAGTTAATGAATATTCATTAAAAAAAAAGACCATTTGTATAAAATCATAAAACAAAAATACTATCAGGTGGTTGCTTTAAATTACCACGGAATATTCGAAAAATCTTGATTTTGTTCGTCATTAATCTTCGAAGGGTCGTTTAAATGGTCTAACAATTTTGTGAAAAAATGGTTAAAACCGTGTCGACAAATTTGCGCATTCCACTAAGTGAGCACACGTGTAAAATTAGTGTAACGCAATAATAATAAGGTGTTGGAAAAAGAGCGCTTCGACCCGCAGGGCCTTTCCTCATTTCACACATCATAGCGGAATAAGTACATACCCTACTATATATATGCACTCGCGTGTAGTTTACCTCCATAAAATACCTGTATATCTCGAAAAAAAAAGAAGAAAACAAAAACACCAACAATTCATAACTGGATCATTGATCGTCACCCGGAAAAAGTTCAAAGTTCCCGAATTTTCAAGCAAAATAGAAGAAACGATAATTCTTCGGGCTGTACATGCAGCTCGATTCGTATGAAATAAAAAACTAAAATAAAATAAAAAAACAACATAGCGCATATTTTCCCGAGCGGTAAAATGACTATGAATTCTACGAAAGAAGTTATAGTCCCTCTTATTTTTTTCCCCCCGGTGATCATCCAACTCTTTAAACCTTACTCGGCGTTCCGTGAAACTGTTTTAAACGCATCGTCGCATCGTCTATTCTGTATGTACTAACACCCAGTAGCAAATAGATTGAGAGCTATGCAACAGATCTCGGGGATCGCAAGAGACGAAGGAGGAGTCACTTTATGTAGCAATGATGCTGTATGGAAGAGAGCAAGGAGGTGCGCGCGGCTAGAGCGAGCTCGCGATTTTCTGACCGGACGCGAGGGTAGTCGCACGACAGCCGGGAGGCAATGCGCGCCAAGAAGCAACTGTAAATCTTCCTACCAGGATCTCATTTCGTTATATAGTTAAACTCCAACCGATGCCTGTATATATACACACCGAGAGAATTAATGCGATATTAAAGTAACTGCGTGTGCTTCGCTTTTGTATTTTCCTCTCTCTCTCTCTTTCTCTCTTGAACTCATGAAAGATGCTCTAGTTTCTAGCCCATCTGCATCAAATCTCTTTTACATTAACGTTGTCCTAAAAAAAAGACAAAAATCCGCGTACCCGTCGAAAAGATTCAACAAGATCCCACTTCAATCTTGTAGTGTCAGAATCGCTGTGATTTCGATAATGTGCTCGGATCGTGTGTTCCGATGAGCCACGATAATTACCAAAGTAGCGGTAATTGTTTCGAGCGCTACTCGAAACGATTATCATAAGTCTCGACGACACTTCTCACCCGTCCGTCGAGCGGTCTAGTCGTAAAATCTCTAATATTGTCAATAGCATTATAGGTATACACATATCATTATATCTCTATCTGTATCGAGATTCATTGAAACGAGTATCGGAGCATTGTACGGCACCTTTCTTGGAAGTAAATCATTTTCATCCGTGCTATCCGTTAAAACTAGGCCTGGTTGCATCATCAAGCGTTAGTGGACTGCACAGCATATTCCGAGTAGAAGACGAGTACACTGTTCGTCTCAATATTACCAAAAAATCGATTAGTCTAGTGACCTTGAAGTATATAAGCCGGCTCGGCGAAATTAACGTATTCTCGATAGACGTTTATAGACCTTTACGGCGACGAGAATTTCATTGTCTTATTTATTTGTAGTTTCATATCGATGACTCTGTTCATATTTGTATATGTGTAAAAAAAAACCAAATGTGCGGCGAATCTCCCAATTGTGCTTTTCTCAAATTGTATTTAAAATCTCAAAGACAATTTGCAAGGAACTATCTTTATAAAATAAACATGCCAGAGACTTTTAATATTCAGATACCGTCGATCGTTACAATTATTATTTATGTCCTTTTTATCGTTTACATCCGTCAGTGCGTTTATCTTGAATCTATCATAATAATTAAATCTCGTTCTCCCGTTTCTCGAGGAGAATAAGTCTCGAAAGAAATAACCAAAACAAAAAATTCATCGGGCGGTTCCTTTCTTTGTTTATGATAATAAAATAATATCTGTTAAATAAAAACAAAACATTACAATCTTAACGGAATCGGCGATTGTTACCAGATCAAGGGTCGGGATAAGTTACGTAATTATCGTACATTTTTCGTTATGAATAAAATGTTCATCGTCATTATTATTCTATTTTCGAATAATTATTTGCTGACAAAACGAGAAGAGTAGCGAATTTACAATTGGCAAAGATCGAATAGAAACAAATGTCTCGAAATCTCGGATTGTTCTTGTTTCAATTCCATTATTTTTTGGGCCATTCGTATCGAGAATTTGTAAACTCCCTGTAGAACGTGTAATCTAGTAGATAGAGAAGAGATACCGGACGGAAGGGTAGTCGTGCGACACGAGTCCCTTCTCCCCCGCTAGACTAGCTGTAAATCAGCCACACTGCGGGAACACAAACGCACACACACACATACGAATATCTGTATATATATGATATCAGTCATCGCGTGTGTCGCACATCCTCTGCCTCTGTTCTCGCTTTCCATCTCTTACCTCATCTTTCCCCACGACTCTCTTACCGATCTCCTATATCTATCTTTTGCCATTGCTAGTGGTACACGATGTCAGTACACTCGATCTACCCACGTTACTTAGCGATCTGTTTAAAAGAGAAAGAGAGACAGAGATGAGATATGCAAACGAGCTGTAGGTGTGTGTACGAGAATACCGAAGGAATACACTAGGAAGTTGGCATACAGTGAAAACGAGTCAGCAGACTTCGACTTAGAAAGGTATCTCTCGTATCGTGATGCATTCTATATATCGGCCACACGGGACCGTTTCCTCCATGCTCTTGTATTCTCTTACGGAGCACGAAACCGGTGCATACATACACTGACGATCTTTACACGAGAGAAAGATCGGGAACACACCACCGTGTGGTTAATGTCCCGTTTGATCGGTTGCCGATTCTAAATCCGATCTCCTCTCTCTCTCTCTTTCTCTCTCTCTCTTTGTGTAAGAGCTCGGGGGCTTTTGTCTCTCGCGTTGATTTTTCACCCGCGCAAATACGTCGAAGATTGTAACGTCGGTTAATCCGGAGACTCGCGTAGATTCTATCGGCAATCGGACACCTCGTAAGATAAAGATCTGATCTGGCATTATCGAACGACAGATAAAATCGATGAAGCTTAGATACATATCGCTCTCATGAAAGGAACACGAGAAAAGCGGACCCGTTTTTTTATGATAATTCAAACCATTTAGCAGTGGCTGCACGCGTGCTGACATTGCTCGAGTAACGAAATGTCATTTTTTTTGTACTCCTTATTTTTTCCACGAATTGATAAACGATTTTTGAAACTACCCTTTTACGATACAAACGTAGCAGGTTTGTATCGATGAAAAAAAAAAATCTCACTATGACAAGCAATCTTGAATAAAGTGTTTCTTTAAAGGTAGTAGTCGGGTAACTTAGACCGATTTTCATGTCTTTTTTGGACGGCGTTTTTTTGTAGGAAAATAAAAATGAATCGTTTTGGATATTTAGGATGTTTTTATTTACATATTAAAGATACAAAAAAAAATTAGTTTGAAAAAATTTAATAGTTTATTATTGTTATTATTATTGATCGAAGTTGGCACCTCGAAAAAAAAGCGCCTGGGTGGCCCCGGTGATTTTGGCTCTTGATGTTATCTGAAATGAAAAATTCTTGATAATTCTTAATCTATAGACATGTCATTCTGGTCGGGACTACTGAAGTTAAATTTCTTTTTATTTCACAACCCCTTATTTGCTAAAATAAAAGGACTTTTTTTTTCCAAAGTCCGCCATTTTGTTCTTTATCCATGAAATTTAACTTCAGTAATTCCGACCAGAATGACATGTCCATAGATTAAGAATCATCAAGAATTTTCGATTTCAGATAACATCAAGAGCCAAAATCACCGGGGCCACCCACGCGCTTTTTTTTTCGAGGTGCCAACTTCGATCAATAATAATAATAATAATAAACTATTAAATTTTTTGAAAAAATTTTTTTTTTGTATCTTTAATATGTAAATAAAAACATCCTAAATATCTAAAACGATTCATTTTTATTTTCCTACGAAAAAACGCCCTCCAAAAAAGAGATGAAAATCGGCTTAAGGCCGTAGTCTGGTCTAGAGCGAGATTTTTGACGTAATTTCTAATGTGCAATAACGTTTGAACCGTTGAAGTTGTCTTGATGAAAATCTACACGTGCGTTTATTGATCCTTAGAGAATACTTGTACATTAAAAAAAAAATTATTTTAAATATTTTCATGTAGTTTTTTGCCTTGTTGCAACATGGTGCAACAAGGCACTCTGGACGATGTTGTATGCATCTGAAAAAAAAATATATATATATTCTCAATCTGTATGAGTATTCTGAGCACTGGTAGCAGAATTGGTACTTAAAAAAATTTTTTGACAAAATGGCGGCCTGTTGAACTTTCATTAATGATATTTCATACATTTTCGGGTATTCGACGAGTTATAAAATGTCGGTAAAATTATTGTTCGACTCAATAAAATTTTTTTTTAAGTACCAATTCTGCTACCAGTGCTCAGAATTCTCATACAGATTGAGAATATATATATATATTTTTTTTTCAGATGCATACAACATCGTTCAGAGTGGGCGCCGATTACGGCGCACCATGTTGCAACAAGGCAAAAAACTACATGAAAATATTTAAAATAATTTTTTTTTTTAATGTACAAGTATTCTCTAGGGATCAATAAATGCACGTGTACATTTTCATCAAGACAACTTCAACGGTTTGAACGTTATTGCACATTAGAAATTACGTCAAAAATCTCGCTCTAGACCAGACTACAGCCTTAAGTTACCAGACTACTACCTTAAGGCTTTTGGAAACGGCAGAAAAAACTTTCCGTTGTGTCAGAAATTCCGAACGATTTTTCTGTGTCCTTACCAAAAATTTCGACGGAATTTTCTGTCGCTCGAAAAATCTCAGAAAGAGACATCACTGTCATTCTCATAAATTTCGAAAGACCCGTTACTGTCGTTCAGTGATGAGCACGGCGAAAAAAAAAACGAAAATTACTTGTATTACTCACGATTTCCAGTATCGTTGTTTTCTCGTTGCGACGATCATGATTGCCACGATGATTCCAGTAGCGTTCGCGAATCAATAGAACTCGTTACACGGAAAAAATTGTCCTCACAGATCGGTATGTAGTATCGGTAACATAAAAAAAAAAAATGGCCAGATTTCCCGATAGCTTCACAGTACACTGTCCACGTCGAATAAATAACAGATATAAAAACCAAAAAGATTGGGAACGAAGAAAAAAATAAAATAAAATAAATCGTCCCTAATCGATAGTCCGTACGAATGATCACTGAATATATTTATCACGAGAGTCTCGAACTCGCGATCAATTCCTTTCTCGTAACGTCCGCGTCCTCGACCTTTTTTTGTTCCCCCCCTTTTTCCCGAGAGCGTCCTTGAACCGAGCGTACTTGCCTCACGATTATTACTTTCTCATGAACCCGAACAAAAGTCCGAAATATCTTTGTCGAATGGAAGAAAATTTTTTCTTTTATTTTTTTCTTCGTATCTTGCGTAGTTTCGCGAACTTTCGTGCTCGCGATGCGGATGGAAAACCGTGACGGGAGAGGCCTCTCGTTGAATGTAGCGGACGTGTTTGCGGCACACCGTGGTTGACGAGAGAAAGAGAGGAAAAGACGCGACGGATGAGAAGGTGAAGGAGGAAAAAGAGAATACCGGTAACACGTAGAATAGTAGTAGAAGCAACTAGTGTTGCCGTTGGTCTTGCTCGTGCAAGAGTGGGCGTACGAATCCTCTCGCGCCGAGGGATATAGGTACGAGAAATTGTACTTGGGTATCTCTTCTCTACCACCAACGAACAACAACAACAACGGCAACGACGACGACGAAGACACGAAGGACTAACGACGAGAGGCGAACGGATGATGACGAGGAGAGTACGACGGTCGACGACCACACGATACCAACTCTATGACTCGTGTACTCCGTAGGGGAAGCCGCGATCGTACTGGTAGAAGGAGTAGGTACCTCGCAGAGTGGAGCACAACGCCGTAATGACATGGTCTAGGAGATGCCGGTCAGTTTTGTAATGGGTCCCGGTAAAAAGTGAATTTTCCAAGGTGGGGAAACGGCCCCCGGAGCCAATCGGACGATGATCCAACCGTACCGTCAGCCACCACCAAGACCCAATCAGAGCGCGACATTCCGGAGCGGACTCTCTTCACCGGATATCCTCTACTCTTATCATATCTGTACCCGCGCAATTTTTCGTCATTCCTCTCGCGGATTTTTTAACTCGGAAAAATTCGCTTTTTTTCTTCACGGATTATCCATCGCTACTGTCGCTTCGGGGTACACGTTCGACGATAAAGAATTTCAACCGTTCCAATACGTTTTCACGATCGATCCACCTCCCATTATTCTAACGTTTTTCTTTTACTATCCTGAACAGATTTTTAACAATGGAATTCCGTTTTTCGTTTCTCTTATTAAACGTGTACCAACACAGCTCCGAAACTACCAACATCCAACGTTCTCGTTGCATTCGACAATTTGCTCTCTACTTTTTACCGCGCCGATTCAAGTCGGTACGAGGATTCAGCATGAGAAGAAGCAGATCGGTTATTCGTGAATACGTTGCGTTTGTCGATCGACAGGCAACCATTATCCGATACAATGCCGAGAATAGGATTCGAACAAACACGTGTAAACCATCGATCGCTACCGATATGCACACATAGACAATTTGTTGGTTGTTTGTCGACTTTATTGGCGGGAGGGAGACGCGCGTGTGGTTGGCGATGCCGCTGTGCGAGATCGGTACACGCCCCGAGGATTTCCGGGTCTGCACGCGTCTCTAACGGTGAACAAGAAGAAATTGTCTATATAAAGGGGGAAAAAAAAGGTTCCGCGTGCCGTGAGGATGGGTAGGAAGGTGTTTCGAGGGATTTCATTCTCTCATATATATACTCTCGTTACGAGAATCGCGCAAACTATTTCAAGAGCCCAGCCAGATTCATCCTACGGCTATAGTTCATCGTGATCATGCCTATTTCTTTATTTTCCTCTTTTTTTTTATTCCCAGATCATCTCTGCCTACGGTGGAGAACGATAGCGAGTTCGATTCCCACAGGGCATTCTCGCGAGAAAAGCTCTCTCGCGTACAGCGATTCGAGCAACGGCAGGATTTCCTTGAGACCCTGCTCCCTGCTCCCCCCGCCCCTCCAGATCGGATGTACCAAAGATGAATCATAAAACCGCACGGATTTAATATCTACATGTATATATATATATATATTTATATATTACACAGCGGGATCGATGATTTAAAAGGAAAGAAAAAAAAAAGGGACAAAGAGGTGTCAGCTGCGCAGCGTTGCAGTGTCATCGTTCCATTGAGTTCGAAGATTCGATATTCCATACGGGAATCGATTTCGAGTCATTCGTTCGCGGATTGAATCGCGCAACCGATGACTCGAACGTTCGACACGCTGAAACAATGGATTGTTTGCCACCATAGGCATTATTAAGATCGTTTGATCATTATGATGAACGAAAGTGCTCGATGTTCTGGGAATGAATTAAAATTCATTGACGATACGACGTTTTGATTGGATAGTATAGAAAATTGTTCTGCGAATTGTTACAGGATTATTTCAGAGATCTCACCCTTCGTTTTTATCAATAAATCCCAATAACCAATGATAAATCGCTAAAGCTTTTAGGGGGAAAATAGGGTTAGGCGGTTCGAAAAATCGATTTTTTTTAATTTTATGAATTGTTAGTAAAACTATTGAAAAATATGTTCCCAAAATTTTTTATGAAAATTCCGACTCGTTCTATTGTTATAAGCCATTAAAGTGAGTAGCTCTCCTTCAGGCCCCGAGCGCGCCACGTGTATAACCGAGCGGTCACTCATTTTTTCAAACGCGTTTTTCTGATAACGACTTTTTTTGAACTTGCGTGCACGCTAGTTTGAAAAGTTTTCAATCAATCGTTTTGAAAATTGGCAGTTACTTTCTTCATAATATTCCGCTCTATATGAACCTAAAATCAGAATATTATCATTATAAAGAAAAATTATTTTTTTGCAAATAAAGTTGTAAAAAATGGCAAAAAATCATGCTTTTTCAATCAGACTCAGCATTTTGCGTATATTCTGGAAGCCGCAATTTTCATCTGAAATCGAACGAGGTTGGAATTTACTTTTATTATATGTCTCTCTTCTATACGATCCTAAATGCTATCAAAAATATATAAAATTGAATTTTCTACAGGGGTCAAAACAAAAAAGCATGATTTTTTGCCATTTTTTACAACTTTATTTGCAAAAAAAAAAAATTATTTTAAATAATGATAATATTCCGATTTTAGGTTCATATAGAGCGCAATACTATGAAGAAAGTAACTGCCAATTTTCAAAACGATTGATTGAAAACTTTTCAAACTAGCGTGTACGTAAGTCAAAAAAAAGTCGTTTTCAGAAAAACGCGTTTGAAAAAATAGTACCACGAAAAACAAGCATTATGGGGTCGCTAATATTTTATAGTATATACTTAAATATATGTATAAAAATTGTATAGTATATACTTAATTATATGTATAGAATATTCTCAGAGTTTCAATAAATTATATTCATTTTTTATACTATAAAAAAATTCATGAAAATCATTGAGAAAACGCTGTACTAACCCTATTACCCCCCTTAATGGCTTATAACAATAGAACGAGTCGGAATTTCCATTTAAAATTTTGGGAACATATTTTTCAATAGTTTTACTAACAATTTATGAATTAAAAAGAAATCGATCTTTTGAACCGTCTAACCCTATTTCCCCCCTTAACGAAGCTTCAATTCGACGAATTGCAATTTGCGTTAGTTTCCCCCAATAGGTATTGAATCTTATTGTAAACACAACATTAGAGAAATACTGTAGCAAACATTTTCACGGATTGTCCAATGATGTTCTCGTCTATCAAAAGGACATCTTGACCCTCGCACAAAAGTCCCACAGCATGTTATAAATTATCAGCGTATCATCGTAGTTTCAGGACTCGGCAAGCTACGAACATTTGCGAGTCGTACACACGCCGGAGCTGAATTAATAATCTCGTCTCCCGTGCGTTATATCCAGCTGGAATAATAATGTCGAGAGGGTGTCTACGGTTACGAAAAAAGAAAAAACTTCGAGAGGCAAAAAAAAGAAATGAGAATCTCCAGTGTAATAATTCTCGTAGATGAGTCTTAAGAGAACAACCCTGAGTGCTACAGTCCTGTGGCCTTGGCAACCGTATCGTCTTTCTTCTTTATCCATTCGCGAACGCCCCATGGTGTTTTCGAGATTTTAAAAACTAAGTGCTTATGTGGCGCGTGATGAGAATTGCATTGATGATTTCTCGAGATCGGACTCCTGCGGTCTCTTCGCGGACCAGACACCCCCCCGCGAAGATGATCCAAAGAGCGTCCCCTCTCTTCAATCATGAACATCTTCAAGGTAGTCCTTGAAGAAAGTTATTCAAACTCTATTGTATTAATTCGTTTTTATATATCATTAATTTGAGTATTCAATTTTTGTATGACAGTTTTAAGGCCTTATATACGCGATTTCGCCGATTTTCGATGGTACTTTTCTAGACGCGGTTTAAAAAAAATGACGCATATATTGACAACATTTTTTTTACAGTTCATTTATGCACATGATTAAGTATATGTACAAAAATTAAATCAGAAATATTAACAAATGGCGGAGATATAACGTAATAAAGCAATGTATTTTTTTTTGCGCGCGCGTTGATGGTGAACGGTCTCCGCGTCGATGTGCGTGTCTGGAAAAAAAAAATAAACACATTTATAATTGCATAATGAATGTATCTTCAATGTGAACCAACAATATTATAAAAAAAAAAAATATTATAATAAAAATTTGAAAATTACAATTTTTTTACTCAATTTTTTGTCGGTATTTCATTTTTTATATTTTTTTGTGCCATTGAAATTTTTGTTTCTATGGTTCACACGATAGGTGATGATACTGAGAATATTTTGTAAAAATTTCAAAGCGATCCGAAACTTCGGTCGAGAGTTAGAACTTTCACAAGTTTCAAAAAAGTGAATCGTGGAAAAATGTGATCTTACCTTGTTTTTGGAATTTTTCAATTCTGTAAAGCTCGAAATATTCCTAACCGTTCAGGCTAATGGAATAAAAAATAAATAAAAAATGAAAAATTTTGAAATTTTTCGCGTATATAAGGTCTTAGTTGCATCGGCGACGTATAATGAGAAGCGTTAAGGGGAAAATACGGTTAGACGGTTCAAAAAAGGGATTTTTTTTAATTTCATAAATTGTTAGTAAAACTATTGAAAAATATGTTTCCAAAATTTTAAATGAAAATTCCGACTCGTTCTATTGTTATAAGCCATTAAGGGGGGACATAGGGTTTGGACAGCGTTTTCTCAAAGATTTTCATGAATTTTTTTATAGTATAAAAAATGAATATAATTTATTGAAACTTTAAGAATATTTTATACATCTATTTAAGTATACACTATAAAATTTGTGGAGAATTTCCTTGAAAAACACCGAAGATATTAGCGACCCCATATTGCAGGTCACAATCAGACTCAGCATTTTGCTATTTTTTCAAACGCGTTTTTCTGAAAACGACTTTTTTTAAACTTGCGTACACGCTAGTTTGAAAAGTTTTCGACCAATCGTTCTGAAAATTGGCAGTTACTTTCTTCATAGTATTGCGCTCTATATGAACCTAAAATCGGAATATTATCATTATTTAAAATAATTTTTTTTTGCAAATAAAGTTGAAAAAAATGGCAACAAATCTTGCTTTTTTGTTTTGACCCCAGTAAAAAATTCAATTTTCTATTTTTTTGATAGCATTTAGGTTCATATAGAAGAGAGACATATACTAAAAGTAAATTCCAACCTCGTTTAATTTCAGATGAAAATTGCAGCTTCCAGAATGTACGCAAAATGCTGAGTCTGATTGTGACCTGCAATATGGGGTCGCTAATGTCTTCGGTGTTTTTTAAGGAAATTCTTCAAAAATTTTATAGTATATACTTAAATATATGTATAAAATATTCTCAAAGTTTCAATGAATTATATTCATTTTTTATACTATAAAAAAATTCATAAAAATCATTGAGAAAACGCTGTCCTAACCCTATTTCCCCCCTTAACGCGGTAGTCTGGTATAGAAATTTGAAAAAATCGATTTTTTTAAATTTTATTCTCTTATTCCTTAGATCTTTCTTCATACGCTCCTGAAAATCGTTTATTGATATTTCAAAAATTAGCCGAGAAATAAAAATTCTAAGCAAGCCGCGCGCTCAGGTAGCGCGGCGCGCGCCCGACGGTGTCAAAACTTTGAACGCGTTTATCTCAGAACTATGTCTTTCAAATCGGCGCCCACGATATCTCGATAACTAATGGACCGATCGAGCTCAAATTTTGCACGTACCTTAGGTAGCCTGTTTCTGAGGACTGGTAGCAGAACTGAGTCGAACAATAATTTTGCCGACATTTTATAACTCGTCGAATACCCGAAAATTTATGTAATATCATTAATGAAAGTTCAACAGGCCGCCATTTTGTCAAAATTTCTTTTTAAGTACCAATTCTGCTACCACTGCTCATAATACTCATACAGATTGAGAATATATATTTTTTTTTTTCAGATGCATACAACATCGTCCAGAGTGGGCGCCGATTGAGGCGGCTTTCGGCGCACCATGTTGCAACAAGGCAAAAAACTACATGAAAATATTTAAAATAATTTTTTTTTTAATGTACAAGTATTCTCTAAGGATCAATAAATGCACGTGTAAATTTTCATCAAGACAACTTCAACGGTTTAAAAATTATTGCACATTAGAAATGACGTCAAAAATCTCGCTCCAGACCAGACTACCGCCTTAATCGCTAGCGGTATGGAATCACTTTCAAACGGATGCTTTCTGTCACTGTGTTTTTTGTTTACCGACCTTTTGGTCGTTAACATTTCCAAATGGGCAATTACGATACTTCAAGGGCTTTTGCTATTCGCCTCTCTAGTTCAGTGAAGTATATGATTATCTCGACTAGATAATTAAATTTTTTTACGATCAATAAATCTCACAGGATAGTTGTGTAATTTGGAGACATGACCCTTTAAGTTTTCTTCTTTTGGCGTCACATCCGGTCCCGATAAAGACTCTGCTAATAAAGACCCGGACAAGGCAAATATATCTTAGCTACCAGGGCCTTATCGGAGCCCGATGTACGACTCGAAAAGTTTTTACTCCGTTACTCATTCGCTGACGACTTTAACGTACAAAACAAGTCTTCTTACAATATCTTCTTCGCGGTATCTTCTCCTCGCTTTCAATGCTCATGTATATTCGGTTAATTCTCATTATTTATGAGGTTTATTATTGTCCAACAGCACATATTCTCCGATTCAAATGAGAGCCTAGTTCATATTACGAAATCTCCTCAGTCATTATAAAAGCTAACTTTAATTGTTGAATTTCGGAGGAATGAAGATAATTTATATACAATATGTTGACTCAAGGCCGAGCAGAGATATATATTTCCAACGTGAAAGCAAAAACAAAGAAATAAATCTTGAAAGAATCAGTAGATCTCGTTGTCCAGTTTAATATAAACATTGCAACAGATAGAAAGACTCGAGCGTTACTAATCTATGCAACATCTCTCGTAGACGAGGTGGCTGTGTAGCAGCAGCGGCTCAATAAAGGTTTGGGGTCAAGGTATATGGAAAATCGAGTAGAATTATCTAATAATATTCGAGACGCAAAAGGAAGCGGAAGAAAGATCGATAGAGAGGGTAGAAAGAATTGAGGAAGGTGAGGACGTAACCGATATTGGAAAGAATAACGCAAACCCTATTCTATCTTCGTTACTCTTCAACTCGAAGTTGTTGGAAGCGAATGGGAGATTAAAAAAATTCGCTTCGAGAGCGTGGCGCACGGAATCACGTTCGGCGTGCAGGCTCGCCTCGACTATAAATAGTAAATGCCTACCAATCGCTGTCAGATGAGCAGAGATTCCATTGGCCTATGCTCTCCTTCCATTAAGTCGAAGGATATCTTCTCGCTTTCCTCGCCCTTTAACAGCGATTCAAGTATTTTCTCTCTCTCCGATATATACTAGTGCGATAGAATATATAGATGAAATGAGCATAGATGCCCCTTTCTATTCCTTTGTTTCCCGTCTGCGTTCGATGCGCCATTCTATACACTATATATACAAGTTGATACAACGAGAACTTGGGCTCCTCGCCGCATCCGCTTCCGCACAGCGGTCCATGAAGCACTCCGATCCCCGAAGACACACTCGTTCAAGTTTTCGCCCGGTCTATCGGTCGAGGGGGCATAAAGCCACTTTTACCAATAACCACAAGAGTGTAAGAGAGAAAAAAAGAGACTAAGAGAGATGAGCAATGCCAATGCGATACTCCGCTGTACAGAGTCTCTTTCTTTCGACGATACGATGCGATACGATGCGCCGTGTCGATTCCGCGGAGATCCGTGGGAGAACTCGACCAATTTCATGGCCGTTTACTGTCACGGTTCGAGCCACGGTTCTTTGTTCTTTTCCTTCCTCTTCGTGGCACCGTACTAATTGCATTAGTAGTACAAGAGAAGGAACTCGCGATGGAAATGGGCGACGTTATATGGTGGACCGATGGTTCGATGGTATATATAAGAATGAAACACACCATCACCTCAGGCCACCATGGATAATCGTTAGTATTGTAGCGGTTTAAAAAGAAAAAAAAGAAAGGGGTTTGGAGGTGAAGAAGATGGAGAGAAGACAAAGTTCAGAAGCAACGGGGGTTGTTCTCGTTCGTTATCCTCTCCTCGTCGAGATTGGTCCCTGTATATATATGTTGGCTCGCGTTCAATTCGATCTTAGGAAAAGATTCTCTTATTGCTGAGTCTGGCATCGCACGAGTATCCTCGCTACATCGATCTACGATCGAACGGCTATAACTTCTCGTCGAGAAAAGACAGGAACAAAAAAATGCCGCGCGACGCCGCGCCGCGCGAGTTAACCCCCGATGGGCGCGCGAGCAGCTAATCGATCCGGCACCATTAAAAGCATAAAAAATTTGCCGGCTCGAGGATGAATCGATGTGGATACAGCAAAACATCAAACAAATCAATTCTTTAACGACTTTTTCGTTAACTACGAACAATATCGATTTACCATACATGTTAATGGTCAGCCTTCGAAGATTTCCCGAATTTTCCGATCATTTTTTTCGAGCAATCTGAAGATCGCCAATTAAAAAAAGTAATTTTAATGTCAAATCTTCTCTGAAGGCTTGACTTTCTTCGAGAATGGTCTCGGGAAAAGAACGTTGCTCTAGAGAAGGAAGCGTCAGAAAATACAAAGAGAGGGACAATCGTTTTTTGACACGAAGTTTCGACTTGTTGGAATTTTGACTCTATTATCTGATATACTGTCTGAATATTATTTTAATATTATAATTATTGTACAGTCGGCAGCAAACATCCCGTAGCTATAGTTGTATATATATACAGGTATATATATGATTTCATATACGTACGTCATATGTATATATACAATAGAAAGCCCTCACGGCTGTAGTGCAATGGTGGAACTCAGGTTTATCCACAACTACATCGATTCTCATCGTAACAGAAAAACGCTTCTCGCGTACATCGATGATAGATACATTCTAGGCTCTGCTCTCGCGAAGTGAAGATCGATAACGCCAGTACCAACTCGTTGCCAAGAAGCATTTTCTATATTTCTAAATTGTAATTATTGCCGGTAACGTTATTACGAGAAAAATACTTTCGTAACAGCGATGATGGCCACCGTTATGCGAGAGGATATATTCTCCTTTCTTCGTTTCTCTCATCGATAATTCTCGAACTTCCCGTATCGCGTAATGCACTGGGTGCTCCGATATACAGGAATCTTTATGGATTCATTACGAATTTTCAAAGTGTCGAAAAATAAAAACTCTTGTTTCTTACGTCGACATTGTGGAGTTATACGCAGTCGGGAGACCGAGAAAAGGCGATTTTTTCAAGAATTTTTCTTGGAAAGACATTTTTATTTATTAACGTAAAAATTTATATACGTATTGCGGTAACTTTTAACTTTATTTTAATATTTTTTATTTGTAAAAATAAGGATTTTTAAAGCTGCTGTAGCCGATTTCCGGAAGCTCCTCGAAAAAGAGGTGTCTGACGGTGAGCACGATATCTCCGGTTTGGATTATCCAAAATAAAAAAACCAAAAAGATTCTATCAGTGGATAGACAAATCTAGGTATTGATCGAAGGAAATGTAGAAATTTTGATTTTTGACAAAATGGCGGCTCCAAAAAGAAAAAATTTCAATGTTCGACCAAAATTTTTTCGTTGAATTGTTTAAAAAAAATATAAATAATTATCGGAAATCTTATTCCTTCGATCAATACCTGAAGAATATATCTGAGAAGGTTGTGCTAAAATTGCAGACCGATCGGTTGAGCTGTTTTTGAGAAATTGTGCTCGCCAACTTTGAATACACCGTTTTGAGAAAAACGCGTTGGAAGCTTAGGCCGCCCACTTTGTAACGCTTCGAGTGCTCTTACAAATATGCATGTATCTCCAAGAATATTTGCCAGATCGATTTGAAATTTTCAGAGAATATACTTAAATATATGTGGATTCCGAAAATGCAATAAAAAAAATCGATTTTTTGTAATTGCCAACTGCGTATAACCCTTTAAGGGGGGAAATGGGGTTAGACGGTTCAAAAAATCGATTTTTTTTAAATTTCATAAATTGTTAGTAAAACTATTGAAAAATACGTTCCCAAAATTTTAAATGAAAATTCCGTCTCGTTCTATTGTTATAAGCCATTAAAGTGAGTAGCTCTGCTTCAGGTCCCGAGCGCGCCACGTGTAAACGCCTGTTGCGTATCTCCCGTGGTCGCTCGACGCGCCGTCTATCAGTCCACAGAAGGCATAACGAAGGTGGTCAGTTGGCGCAAAAATACGACATGCAAACACAAGTACAGAGAAAGTGAAACGTTTATTATTCCTATTCAACAAAATGACCTCCCTTATAATTTATTGCGGCTTTCAAAATATTAAGACCAATTTGTTTCGTCAAAAATCTATCTCCAAAGGTATTGTATTTGTAAGAATATACGCGTTGAATGAGAACGAGGTTATTGATAAATAAATTTTGCTAACGTATAAAGCGCAATATATTTCATACGGAAAATGCAAAATAAAATTTTTATGTTACATTAACTGTTCATGAAAAAAGACCACGTTTTCTATGTCTATTTCCCTTAATATATTACGAATAAAATTATTCCGAAGTAATCACGTTAGTGGAGTCAGAGAGATTGTAGACGACAACGATCATAAAAGGGAAGGCTTTACCTGAAACTAAAATAAATAATCTTCCATATGAAATCACAATTGAAGTAAGTTTATTAAATTTGTAAATTAATAGACATTTTCTGTAGGTAATTTTGTTAAAAATATTGGAAACAAACAGTAAGTTAAATAAAACTACTGTATATAAATAATATAATTAATTAATTAAATTTGTTAATTAATTATTAATGAATTCATTAAATGTCAGCTATGAAAGAATTTATGAATGCTGCAGCTTCTTTACATTTCTTGCGTTTCATAAGCCGCTGATATCTTTCTGTATTTGGTATTTTCTGCTTATAACATGAAGGATAGATTGATGGGACATATGCTTCATCATGCATATTGTTTGATTTTTTCCCGCCTACAAAAAGAGCACTGCATACACGAGAATTTGAACTGGGCATCCAAAGTTTGCCATCTATAGTTCTATGAAACAATTATATATCCACATAATAAAAAATTTGATTGAAATAATTCTGTACCTTATTTATATATTAAATAATCATACATTAACTTACCTTCTCTTAACGGCTTGAATCCATCGTTTCTTTCTTTCTATTTCATAACTTTTTGATGGAAAACAATAGAACTTTAACTCCGGATTTTTAGCTTCAGTATCGAAGCAATCGACAAAGCTGCAATTTCTATTTGAGCGAATAATTTCGAAGCCATAATGAACGTTTCGTCAGCTGGTTCACCCTTGTGTTGCCAGATCTTACCGATAGGGCGGCGCTGCAGGAGATACGCAACAGGCGTATAACCGAGCGGTCACTCGGGTACCCATTTTTCAAACGCGTTTTTCTGAAAACTACTTTTTTTTAACTTGCGTACACGCTAGTTTGAAAAGTTTTCAACCAATCGTTTTGAAAATTGGCAGTTACTTTCTTCATAGTATTGCGCTCTATATGAACCTAAAATCGGAATATTATCATTATTTAAAATAATTTTTATTTTGCAAATAAAGTTGTAAAAAATGGCAAAAAATCATGCTTTTTTGTTTTGACCCCTGTAAAAAATTCAATTTTCTATTTTTTCGATAGCATTTAGGTTCATATAGAAGAGAGACATATAATAAAAGTAAATTCCAACCTCGTTTGATTTCAGATGAAAATTGCGGCTTCCAGAATGTACGCAAAATGCTGAGTCTGATTGTGACCTGAAATATGGGGTCGCTAATATCCCCGGTGTTTTTCAAGAAAATTCCTCAAAAATTTTATAGTATATACTCAAATATATGTATAAAATATTCCTCAAAGTTTCAATAAATTATATTCATTTTTTATACTATAAAAAAATTAATGAAAATCGTTGGGAAAACGCTGTCCTAACCCTATTTTCCCCCTTTAAATTAGCAAAAACGCAACGATTTCATAAAACAAATGAAGATCGTCGTTTTGCATCAAGGTCCTTTGCGGTTTTTTTTTCTTCTAACCCTCGTTTCACGGTTTTCTTCTAATCCTCCACAATCAAGCGCATCTTTTACCAAAATTTATTCGTCGACGTATAAATTCATATCGTGATTCCAAACGGATGTAAAGATATTGCAAAGAAATCGCTCCCTCTCAATCCCATTGAAGAAACTCATTGCGTTCGTTGATGGACCCTGATAGTACATGGTGAAGATTATTGAGATGGTCGATAGCTCAATGTCGTACCGCGGCCTCCTCCAGATCAGATAATCGGACGAGTGTATATGTATATGTAGATCTCTTACGGTGAGTAACTACCTACACACGCGCGTGTATTCAAAGAGGGAGAGATATCTTTTCGCACTGCCCGTCACAAGGCCGAGATTCGAAACGCGTCGTGTGTTTTGTCCGCGTATAATGTGATGTCATCTCACGTCGTCGGGTTGTCGGGTCGTCGATGTGGCATTTATACGTTCGTTTTCATCTTCAATTAACCTTCGACTCGCATCGATGCCCCCACAGCACGAATGCTCCGGATGTACATATATATAGACATATATATATATATGTATAAACATATTAAAAATCACGAAAGATCTCGAGGATTCGCGCCCACCATCGCGGAGAACAATAAGAGTCCCGTGGTTCCTCGTATCGTCTTATTCTTCATCCTTTTTTTTTGTTCTTTTTCTTTCCGCTGCCTCTTCTTCATCCCATGCTCTCTATCACTTTTACTACACACCGTATAAAGCTTGTGAGATCTCTCGCGACCGCCCTCTCATCATCACAACCCCCGAAGAAGAGGCAACGTGGCATGATCGCGCGTTTTACGCGACCATCTATCCGCAATCACTGTACTCGTGTAACTTTTCTTGCAAATCCAAACGATACACTCCCATAAGGTCGTACATCCTGATAGTTTTTAAGAAAACCAATCGACCGTGAACATACTTCATGCGCCGACGGTTCCGTACATCATTCCCCCAAATGAACACGCTTGCTGTTAATAGTATTTTTTATAAAGATCGAAAAGACTATTAACGAATATTTTCACAATCCTTCAAGCCCATTCAAACTTTAATTCGCTAGGGTGGAAATCACATTTTGGCCTCGCAAAGTTAGTAAAATTTTTTTTTCTTCAACATGACTAGAGGTCCACACACGTAACATCTTACTTCAACAGTATACCAAATTTCAAGTCGATAGGTTAAGCCGTTTATGAATTATAAGCCTGCAACGGACGGACGGACAACCGAGTGTTCATCAGGAAAATTCCGTTTTCTCGGTACGGAAACCTAAAACAATGGGAATCCTTAGCCCGATCTCGAATATTCTGGCCTTATAATTTTTAGATTCATGCACAAAGTTGTTGTTCCATAAATATTAATTATTCTCAAAAAAGGAGTTTTAACCACAAGGATTGGTAACTTGGTGCAAATATTTTTTTTTTTCACTCGTTCATTTCCTCTATTCGCTTCCTCGGTGGTCCGTGATGTCCGACGCTGAGATGAAAAGTGCGAGAAAAAAAATATTTCAATGCCACCAAAACGGCTCGCTTAGGGAGTATCCGTGAAATAAGAAGGGCCGGCGGATCTTTCCGACGTCTCGGTGACAATATAGGAATCTATAGATACTCGAGGACGTATTTCAGCCGAGACGAGACCACCGCGAGTTCAACGCCTGTAATCGACCATTTCGCTGTATAATATCGTACCGGCCGGTATGGTGACAAACGGATCCGAAGAAATGTCGAGCGGAACGGGGTTAGTAATTTGCCACGAGGGATGAACGAGTGAGAGAGAGGAAAAAGCTTGCGGTGTCCGCAAAATGTCTTTTACCGGCATTCTATTTTCAATTATCCCTCTCTTTCTCTCTACCTCTTCGCTATACATATATAAACAGTTGTCGCTTACTTTTAACAACGACAACAATAACAAAAAACCTTTCGTTACGAAAATATCGTCGCGAGAGGTGTCTCGCGAAATAATTATTTTCCATCGGTACGAACCAACCGACCGTTAAAATTTTTACGCGTCAGATGGAACTGCCAAGTTATGAAGCATTTCGAGGTATCAACGGACAGTAGGCTGACGTCGAACGGTCATGAGAATCATCGTTATTATCACTGTAATCTCGGCAAGGTGATGAACGAATACGATGAAACTTCGAGCCAAGCGGGGTCAGTGCAGTGCAGGTCGAGTGCAGTTTTCCTAATCCACAAAAGTACCTAAGGTAGTAACTAAGGTAGTAACTAAGGTCTGGTAACTTAAGCCGATTTTCATGTATTTTTTCGAGGGCGTTTTTTTGTAGGAAAATAAAAATGAATCGTTTTGGATATTTAGGATGTTTTTATTTACATATTAAACATACAAACAAACATTTTTTTGAAAAAATTTAATAGTTTATTAGTATTATTATTATTGATCGAAGTTGGCACCTCGAAAAAAAAAGCGCGTGGGTGGCCCCGGTGATTTTGGCTCTTGATGTTATATGAAATTAAAAATTCTTGATAATTCTTAATCTATAGACATGTCATTCTGGTCGGAACTACTGAAGTTAAATTTCATGGATAAATAACAAAATGGCGGACTTTGGAAAAAAGTTTTTTTTTCCAAAGTCCGCCATTTTGTTATTTATCCACCCACGCGCTTTTTTTTCGACGTGCCAACTTCGATCAATAATAATAATAATAAACTATTAAATTTTTTCAAAGAAATTTTTTTTTGTACCTTTAATATGTAAATAAAAACATCCTAAATATCCAAAACGATTCATTTTTATTTTCCTACAAAAAAACGCCCTCCAAAAAAGACATGAAAATCGGCTTAAGTTACCAGACTACTACCTTAACGAACGAGAAAGAAATTTCTTTAATGTTACGTGCACATTCTATCAAATACGAAATAAATGCTTAGCTGTTATTAACAAATTTTTATTCGATCAATCGAGATGGCCTAATTATTAGAAAACCTCGTTCAGACCCAATCAAATTTCATTTTTCTGAACTGAAATTTATCAACGTAAATTAAAAATTTATTTCCTCACTGTATCCAAAAACATTGTAACGTTAAAAAAAATTTTGTTGATCCTTCGGAGTTAGAAATTAATCTTAATTCCTGTCCCTTGCGCACACAGATGGAAGTATAGAATGCCAAAGAATGATTTCGAAGGATCGAACAATTCAATACCATTTGAACCGACAATCGACGACGGTGAGTTATTCGATGATATTTTGCGCGATCGCCACCATAATAAAAAGTTCATTGACCGCCCGACGAAAATGAAAAAATTCATTCGAACGAGACGTCACGTTCAAGACGAATGAATTTACGACTTAACAATAGCGTTAAAAGCGGCATCTCATGGCGGTTCGTCGTTCGTCGATGTGATTGCAATAATCGGTGAACTCGTCGAGCTGCGTTACACAAAAGTCAAGAATCTCGTCTCTGCCGCAGTCAATGACATCAGAACTCATTGGATAACCACAGGTCAATTCCTCAAATTGCACGATTTTCCGTGCAAACGTAGTAAAAACGAAAAACAAACAGACAAACATACACAAAAGAAAGAAATCATTCCCTGAATATAAGCTGAGAAGGGAGAAGAGCAATTCGTGTAATTTTATTTTATCTATCATTCGCAGAGCAGACGGTACGAGTTTCCATCGAGCAAAAGTGGTGAACAAATTGATCGGTTATTATCTCATCTCAATGGCGATTTACATAATTGAATTATCCTTCTGGACAAATGGAAAATTGTTTCATCTACTTGGCAAACTGCTAATGGAACAAAAAGAGTCAGTGGATTGTAATATTGTACAATAACTACAAACTCATAGACAGCTGGATATATAACGATAGAGTTTGAAGAACGTGTTCCTTAGGGTGGGTCAAATAAAATGACTAATTTTTTTTTTCCTCGATATAATGAAAAATGTATTGTTTGGCATCTCAAAAAAAAACCCTCTGCAAGTATAAGCCCTTCATATTTAAATTAAGAGGTCCCTCATCGCGAATTTTCATTTCCCATTTAAATAACATGGAAACATTTTTTTTTAACTTTGGAATTTTATTAGACTTAAACCGTTGATGTTAGGAGAGTCTGTTAGTACATTTTTGTAGAACATTTGATGCTCTACAAAAAAGCTCTCTTGTGTCTAATCGATAAAAGTAACCGTACAAAAAATAATCAGTGATAATTAGCTCTGGATTCTACTTATCTCGTTTATTAGTACATAAATTTCAAATTTTTTAAAATTTTCGTTATCAATATGAATAAATATACTACTAATATATACTACTAATATAGTACTAATATACTAATATACTACTAATATATTACTAATTGTTTTCAAACAAATATGAGAGAATCCAGAGCTAATAATCACCGATTATTTTTTGTACGGTTACTTGTATCGATTAGACACAAGAGAGCTTTTTTGTAGAGCATCAAATGTTCTACAAAAATGTGCTAAAAGACTCTCGTAACATCAACGGTTTGAGTCTAATAAAATTCCAAACTAAAAAAAAAATGTTTCCATGTTATTTAAATGGGAAATGAAAATTCGCGATGAGGAACCTCTTAATTTAAATATGAAGGGCTCATACTTGCAGAGAGTTTTTTTGAGATGCCAAACAATACATTTTTCATTATATCCAGGAAAAAAAAATTAGTCATTTTATTTGACTCACCCTAGTGTTCCCAATGCAAACGTGATTTAGAGTACGTGGAAAGAGCCTCAAATCCCTTTTTACAGCGTGTTTGTTGGACAAGAAAAAAAAAGTGCTTTGTCATTGGCGCGACCACCCTTGATATTTGTTGCTCGAAAGAAGTATTTTCTGATGCCACGAGCTCTTTGCTTGAAACTATAAAAACACATACACCTGTAGAAGATATAAATGTACAACTATCGTGTATATACACCGGTGAAGACAAGAGCGGGAAAACTATAATGCCGAGAGAAAAGGAGAAGGGATAAAAGAGAGAAAGAGAGAGAGAGAGACGTAAAGATGAGAAAGAGAGGAGAGTTGGTCCGCGACGTTAGGGACCAG
This sequence comes from Oxytorus armatus, assembly GCA_958009045.1. Lineage (NCBI taxonomy): Eukaryota > Metazoa > Arthropoda > Insecta > Hymenoptera > Ichneumonidae > Oxytorus > Oxytorus armatus. The sequence continues at coordinate 25,319,311 of OY253748.1, forward strand.
GTTTCACGCTCGACGCGCACCCTCATTATCCAGTGCAGTCTTCCTCACAGCCATATATATACCATGTATAATATAGCTTCGCGCCTACCATCTTTTCTCTCTTATACGATCATATATTTTCCTTTATCCTCGCATACATCTTTTATTTCCCTTTCCACGCACACAAGCGCTTCCGCGATGCAATAATGACTGCTATCCTGTCCCTTCTGGGTCGCGGTAACTTTTGGCCCCTCGCGATTCCTATCCACGGTTAAGCATTCGATAAGATGTTTGTAAAATTACACCGTGTATTAATGATCAATGGAAATCTTAAAGAGTGATACGCATTATCGAGCCACTAATGATGTTCAATAGTCGATAACTCGTAAAATCGATAATATCGAATGAAAAGTTGTTAATTATAGTTTACGAGGTAATTGGCCGGTCTTTTTTCAACTAATTATTCGAAACGACTGGTTAAGGCTGTCTGAGCACAATGAGCTTACGTTGCCTATGAATCAGAGGGTTGTAAATAATCCTTCATCAATTAATTATATATTTTGCATGTTGAGAAATAGATCCGAGGAACTCGTTAGTCATTTTTAAAATTGGATAATGGCGATCTGCCTCGTTCTTCGGGTTTTTTTTTTCAAAATGCAGATTAGCAACCATTTCCATTTTTTTTTCGAAAATAATACGGCTAATTAGCCATGTTTTTTTTAATGAGTTGTGAGCTACGTTGTCGATTTTTGAAGAAAAAAATGTATTAGGCTCTTTTTCATTTGCCATTTTGTCGAAAACTCGGTAATTCGAGATTCAGTTCGATTGAACGTTTAAAAAAATTAGGACTCCATCGTTCATTTTTGATTCTACAACAAACGACCAACGAGGCTCATGTCCATTATGCAAACATTATTCCCGAATTTCTATGAGGATAATTGTCTAGTAATCGTAGATTCCACGACTTAAGGAGTAATACGCAGTCAGGAGTCCGAAAAAAAGCGATCATTCAAGAACTTTTCCTGGAAAGACATTTTACTTTATTAACGTAAAAATTTATCCACACATCGTGGTAACTTTTAACTTCATTTTCATATTTTTTATTTGTAAAAATAATAATTTTCAAAGCTGCCATAGCCGATCTCCTGGAGCTCCTCTAAAAAAAGACGTCTTGCGGTGAGCAGAATGTCTCTGGATTGGATCATTTAAGGAGGGAAATAGGGTTAAGACAGCGTTTTCTCAATGACTTTTATGAATTTTTTATAGTATAAAAAATGAATATAATTTATTAAAACTTTGAGAATACTTTATACATATATTTAAGTATATACTATAATATTTTTGAAGAATTTCCGTGAAAAACACCGAAAATATTAGCGACCCCATATTGCAGGTCACAATCAGACTCAGCATTTTGCGTACATTCTGGAAGCCGCAATTTTCATCTTAAATCAAACGGGGTTGGAATTTACTTTTATTACATGTCTCTCTTCTATATGAACCTAAATGCTATCAAAAAAATAGAAAATTGAATTTTTTACAGGGGTCAAAACAAAAAAGCATGATTTTTTGCCATTTTTTACAACTTTATTTGCAAAAAAAAATTATTTTTAATAATGATAATATTCCGATTTTAGGTTGATATAGAGCGCAATACTATGAAGAAAGTAACTGCCAATTTTCAAAACGATTGGTTGAAAACTTTTCAAACTAGCGTGTACGCAAGTTCAAAAAAAGTCGTTTTCAGAAAAACGCGTTTGAAAAAATAGTGACCCCTCGGTTATACACGTGGCGCGCTCGGGGCCTGAAGGAGAGCTACTCACTTTAATGGTTTATAACAATAGAACGAATCGGAATTTTCATTTAAAATTTTAGGAACATATTTTTCAATAGTTTTACTAACAATTTATGAAATAAAAAAAAATCGATTTTTTGAACCGTCTAACCCTATTTCCCCCCTTAAAATGAAAAAAAGAAAAAATATTTCGTTAATATAAGGTATTATCTAGTATTTAATCGAAGGAATAAAGAAAATATTAATTTTTAACAAAACGGCGGCTTCTCAAACAAAAAATTTCAATTTTCAATAAGAATCTTGGTCTTAAATTGTATATAAAATGGCAAATATTTATCGGCAAGAAGATACCGTCGATTAATCACTAAAAAATATATTTATAAAGCTTGTATAAAAATTTGAGACTGATCGGTTTAGCCGTTTCCGAGGAATTATCCTCATCAACTTTAAAAAGACATTCAAACTTTCAAAATCTACTTACAAACGCTGCCGAGACGTGTTAACAAATACGCGTGTAACTTCAAGAATATTTGTCGGATTAACACTAAATTTGCACATACGTAAATATATGTACATTACAGAAATAAAATAGAAAGAATTTTTTTTTTCTCAAAATCCTAACTGCGTATAAATCCTTAACGTACATATATTAATGAAAAATGTGAAATTCCACACAAAAAAATTGAAAATTAATTATGACACAATGAACTGTTGCAGCAACACACGTTTACTGATGGCACTGTGCATCGTGGCTATTTTCGTGTTCTCGGTCTATCTGGTAGGAGGCGAGGGAACTTTATTCGCCCCGTCGGTCTGCGAGAACTAGAAGAAATAGAGGAGAAAAGAAAAAGTAGTGAAAAAGAAAAGAAAAAAAAAGAAAAAGAGAAACGTATATAACGTCGAACGATCTATCGATCGAGAATCAGAGACAGCGGTGTCGGCAGCGGCGGCTATACAGACACGCGAGAGCCTCCTTCGCGCGTCCTTTCGATCGATTCCACCCCCTCCACCCTACCCCGACAAATAGATCCCTATACCTCGTGTGGAAAACGACCGGGGCTTTTGCCAGCGTGACGCTCACTCGCGCGCGGTCCCCCCGGGGGCAAATAAAACTCGATTATTGTATTTACGGACACGCGCGCACGCGGGACAACAGAACATTTTTTTTACTCGTATAATACCGCTACGTAATACTACCTGGTATGCTCAGTTCGTTTGCCGTATATATGCAAATGCAAATAAATAAATAAAACATTTCGTTATTATGCGTCTTGAATTACTGGAATTTTCAAGGCCGAATGGAAGTCGTTGTACTCGTTCGGAATATAAGTATATATGTATTTATAGAGAGAGAAGGAGTGAGATGAATATACGTCGAGGTTGTAACGAGAGGATAATCGATTATTGCGATTCGAATAAATATTTATGGAGACGTTGAAACAACGGTAAATGATTTATTCGTGAAAACAAAGCCATACTGTTATCATGGTCGTTTTCCACGAGCGAATTTACTTCGCTCGAGTTCTTCATTTTGCTAATGAACAACCATTTGTTTTTTTTCTTTTCTTTCTTTTCTTTTCTCACACCGTAAGATTCTATGTACGAACTGAATAGTTTTCTCTTGAAATAGCGCAACAGATGTTTCGCCATTAAAAAAAAAACTGTACACAGTTTATCGATAATCGTAACACCCGTTTTAACCTCGTGGACGAGATGTATATCGACTTTTCCCGCTAAAATACCACGATAATGACACACCGTAGTTCATCTCTTTTCTCCTTGAATATATATATATATATACATGGATAGATGCTTGTACAACTCAATACGGGTAACACCCAAGAGTGGTCAAGTGCTAGGTTTGAACGTAGCACACGCTAATATAGCTTGTGGTAATAGCCAACGGGCAGGTGTTTTGCGCAGTTTCATTTCGACGAGGTGCGATCCACTCTTTTTAGCCTACGTCATACACAGACACACACTGCCGTGTAAATTATTGTACACTGAACTAATACTGATCTCGTTGGAATCTTTCCTCCTTCAAGCACTGGCTACACACTAATCGAAACGCTGATACATTTTTTGTCTTTTTTCGTATCAACATTCTTTTCAAATTGACGAAATAACAAAATCGTTTCGAACATCTTATAAGGTGGTAATCTGGTAACTTAAGCCGATTTTCATGTCTTTTTTGGAGGGCGTTTTTTTGTAGGAAAATAAAGATGAATCGTTTTGGATATTTAGGATGTTTTTATTTACATATTAAAGATACAAAAAAAATCTTTTTCGAACAAATTTAATAGTTTATTATTATTATTATTATTGATCGAAGTTGGCACCTCGAAGTTGGCAGCCCGGGTCCTAACTTTTTTTCTACCGAACCGATTGCTTTCAAATTTTAACAGGCTACTCTACACACTTATAGTTCTCGTCGGAACCACCGAGAAATTTTTTCACCCCTCACTTTTTATTTTACAACCCCTTCTTTGCTAAAGTCCTTTTATTTTAGCAAAGAAGGGGTTGTAAAATAAAAAGTTAGGTTCCGTAGAAAAAAAAGCTAGGACCCGGGCTGCCAGCTTCGAGGTGCCAACTTCGATCAATAATAATAATAATAATAAACTATAAAAATTTTTCAAACAAATTTTTTTTTGTATCTTTAATATGTAAATAAAAACATCCTAAATATCCAAAACGATTAATTTTTATTTTCCTACAAAAAACGCCCTCCAAAAAAGATATGAAAATCGGCTCAAGTTACCAGACTACTACCTTAAGGAGGGAAATAGGGTTAGGACAGCGTTTTCTCGATGATGTTCATGAATTTTTTTATAGTCTAAAAAATGAATATAATTTATTGAAACTTTGAGAATATTTTATACATATATTTAAGTAAATATTATAAAATTTTTGATGAATTTTCTTGAAAAACACCGGGGATATTAGTGACCCTATATTGCAGGTCACAATCAGACTCAGCATTTTGCGTACATTCTGGAAGCCGCAATTTTCATCTGAAATCAAACGAGGTTGGAATTTACTTTTAATATATGTCTCTCTTCTATATGAACCTAAATACTATCAAACAAATAGAAAATTGAATTTTTTACAGGGGTCAAAACAAAAAAGCATGATTTTTTGCCATTTTTTACAACTTTATTTGGAAAAAAAAAATTATTTTAAATAATGATAATATTCCGATTTTAGGTTCATATAGAGCGCGATACTATGAAGAAATTAACTGCCAATTTTCAAAACGATTGGTTGAAAACTTTTCAACCTAGCGTGTACGCAAGTTAAAAAAAAGTCGTTATCAGAAGAACGCGTTTAAAAAAATAGTGACCGCTCGGTTATACACGTGGCGCGCTCGGGGCCTGAAGGAGAGCTACTCACTTTAATAGCTTATAACAATAGAACGAGTCGGAATTTTCATTTAAAATTTTGGGAACATATTTTTCAATAGTTTTACTAACAATTTATGAAATAAAAAAAAATCCATTTTTTTAACCGTCTAACCCCATTTCCCCCCTTAAACGCACAATCGTTGGAAATATCCTCATTTTTTTATCGAGATTTTCATACTCGGATCTCTGAAAACATTTCAAAACGTCAGAAAAAATTTGTGTGCGAGCAGACAGCCTAAGAAAATGTTGGGGTTTGTCGGAATTTTTGAACATTTTTATAACAAGGAATTAAGTTTAAACGACTTTGACTTGTCAAAAAATGTTTGTCGTTGCTCTATCTATCCCACATTTTGAGAAATCGAGTAATCTTTTTTTTTTTACTAATAGAACAGTATTCAAGTAAGATTGATACTCTAAATTAGGTCAAAATCCGTCAAAGCGTTTCATTCGTTATGAATTTTCGACTTTATCGAAAAACTACAATCGCCTCTAACTTCTCGAAATTATTAGTTATCCGGCTAAGATTTTTTTTCACATGACTACAGTATTTTATGAAAATTTGAATCTTTCGAATTCAAAAGGAAAAAACAAGCTGAAGGAAGGTCGATACTAAATTAGGTCAAAATCCGTCAAAGCGTTTCATCGTCATGAATCTTCAACATTTCCGAAAATTACAATCGCCTCTATCTTCTCGACATTTTGAGTTATCCGGCTAAGATTTTTTTTCACTTGATTACAGTATCGTGAAGAAATTTTTCGTATTGCATTTCATGAAAATCGTTGAAAGACTTGAGATTTTATAAAAATTTGAATTTTTCGAATTCAAAAGAAAAAAAAACCAGTTCAAGTAAGGTTGATACTGAATTAGATCAAAATCCGCCAAAGCGTTTCATTCGTTATGAATTTTCGACTTTATCGAAAACTACAATCGCCTCTAACTTCTCGAAATTTTTAGTTATCCGGCTAAGAATTTTTTTCACATGACTACAATATCATAATGAAAAAGTTTTCTTATTGAATTTCGCGAGAATCATTGAAAGAAGACTTCAGATTTTATGCAAATTCGAATTTTTCGAATTTAAAAGGAAAAAAAAAAGAAGTTCAATCGTTGAAATCGAAGATATCGATGGAAAACGGGGGTTATACCAAGATGGGATTGAAAGTTTGCGGGAAACGAGAGTAGACGGAAGACATTTGAAGAGGAGCAAACACGCTTCGTACACCGTTCAATGCGGCAAAAGCCTGTGGTTGTTCGGGCTCACCAAGCAGGTGTAATTATCTTAATAAAATACATAGTAGAAATACATTACCATCGTTCCTACGGTACTATGTAAGAATCGCACGCACGTGTTTCGACCTCGACTCTTTGAGGGAAAAAACAGCGTCAGAGAAAAGAAAGAAAGAAAGAAAAAAAGAATTCGAAACTGTGTATGCAACGCGTGCATGAAACGAGGTCTGATAAACATACTCTTATGAAATCATCGTCGTTCAGCACTTCCAAGTTTATTTATTCCATCAATGTATCCATTTTTATTTTCAAGCCTTGTAAAATATCATAATTTTGTTCGTCTTTTATTCATCATTACAAAATCAAGATCACACAAGGTGAAAAATAAATAAAAAAATTGATTAATTAAAAATGTTGCAATTTCAGCGAGAGAGCGCGCACGCGTCTTTGATTCAACGGGCGTTTATATTAGCGTCGGATGACTAGTCGGCTGATGCGGGCGGGCAGTGAGATTTGCGGGATGATAATGAAATAACAAAGAAAAAGCTAGTAACAAAAGAAACGAGAGGAACAAGAGTGTACGTTGATCTTGAAAGATATATATGTATAAACATGTAAGAGAAGAAAAGGATCATTAACTCGACGAGAGAGGCGTACGAGCGTCGTGAATTATATTCCTCGCTCTCGTGACAGCGAGTGCATTTTCATACAGTCGGATATTGAGTCGTGAATGCCCGTTCACGTGAAATAGACTGGATTAACTCGACGTGAGGGAAGGAAGAAAAAAAGAACATCGAAGAAGAAAGCAAAAAAAGAAAATCTCGAATTATAGACGCGAGTATGTTACAAATGATAAAAAGAACGCTTGTTGAATGATGAGGCACGAAGCGTAAACTCGTGAAAGAACCTTCTGCTACACGGACGCAACATATATCGGCTACTATATAATAGATATTATGCACATGATGCACGAGGATTATGCACCGAGTGGAGGCCAACGAAAACTCCGACAAATATACCGAGCAATATGTATAATCCTTTTGGAGTCTGACTCCTTGTTTATATGTATATATGTATATATATTAGGGCGATTTTTTTTTTCGACTATTTTTTTTTTCAGTCCCCACCCGAAATTTGGTTGGATATATCGAAAAAAAATTCCCTGAAAGTTACAGACCTTAATATCAATTCTAAGTACTTTCCCTTAGCGTGAAAAGATTTTCCATCTAAAATACACGTAAAACGAATTTTTTTTTTCCAAAATTCTATAACTCAGCCGCATTTTATGCTATCATATTGTTCTTGGTTTTGATTTACTCAGAATAAAACAATCTAGAAAAATGCCTGTTGCGGCGAAAGTGTAAATTGTACTGGTCAGTTGGTACGGGTCACTGAACTTGATTTTTACAAAAAATTCTCGTTTTTTTGCTGTTATCTCCGAAACAATTAACTTTACGAAAAAAATGTAAATGAAAAATTTGTTGGACATTTAATTTCCTACAACAAAGGGTCTATCGACCTAATTGCTTAGATCAATATTTCTTGAGATATTGAACTTTAACTTATGAGTAGTAAAAATGTATAAAATATGAAATATTAAATAATAAAAAAAATAAAAAACAAAAAAAGTTCAATATCTCAAGAAATATTAATCTAAGCAATTGGGTCGATAGGACCTTTTTTATAGGAAATTAATTTTCCAACAAATTTTTCGTTTCCATTTTTTTCGTGAAGTTAATTGTTTCGGAGATAACAGCAAAAAAAATCGAGAATTTTGGGTAAAAATCAACTTCAGTGACCCGTACCAACTCACCAGTACAATTTACACTTTCGCCGCAAAAGGCACTTCTTTAGATTATTTTATTCTGAGTAAATCCAAACCAAGAACAATATGATAGCATAAAATGCGGCTGAGTTATAGAAATTTGAAAAAAAAAAAAATTCGATTTACGTGTATTTTCGATGGAAAATCTTCTCACGCTTTGGGACAGTACTTAGAATTAATATTAAGGGCTGTAACTTTTAGGGAATTTCTTTTTCGACATATCCAACAAAATGTCGGGTGGGGACTGAAAAAAAAATAGTCGAAAAAAAATCGCCCTAATATATATGTATATATATCAATATATACTTGCACACATGTATACGTAATCGCATATGCATTTTCCATTCCCAGAACCCGTTTCGTAGGAAACGGAAGTGGAGCGTCGAGAAGTTTCAATCAAACGTACATGCGCTATCTCATTCTCGTTCGTATTTCCGGGATGCTATTCCACCGTGTTTGACCTCCGCGCGTGAATAAAAAAAAATCATTCCGGCGATTTCTGATACGAAGCAATGGGAGAAAATAAAATAAAAAAATCGTTTTATCGATAACACTTTGTTATTAAAGAGAAAATTTCGATCGAACATACGTATATCTCGTTCTCGTTCGTTCTACGATATCCGGGATGTTGTCCGATTCCACGCTGACCGTGAGAAAAATCGTTCCCGACGCTTCTGGTATTGGGGATGAAAACAAAACAAACAATCGGCATACTTTCAACGTTTTGTCGTCTTAATCTAAGTTTCTTTTTTTTTGACGGATTTTTCTTCGATTTTCTTATAAGTTTGTGCCAGTGAAAAGTATGATTAAAGGACGTTAAGTGGAGATGTAGTAATTCTGGATATTCGGCATTTTAACGGCAAAAAAAAACTATTCAAGTAGAAAATGAAATGGTTTGTTATGCAAAAAATTAATTATTTCTCATCGCGCGAAGAATGAAAGATTTACCGATCATTTTTCTTCGCGATTCGTCGAATGATTCGTGAAAGAAATTTTCTTCTTTGCCGAGGCTGATTCGAGCAACGGGGAAGAAAAGATCGGTGGTTCGAGAATATTTTTACGCCCGTTCGATTCTCCCGTTGTTTCCTCCTCGTCATCCCCAAAGTCTCGATCGCCGTCCTCAATCTCGCTGTTACTCACGCTCGACGATCCACCGCGACGACTTGATCTTAAGATTTTTCCACCGATCCATCGACCCGCCGAGACATCCGGTTTTGATGTCCGGTCTTTCGATCGACTTCCAACGATTACACGACGACACTCTTCGGCGTCATTTCGTATTCTCGATCGTCCACGATCGACGGTATTTGGTAGACCGCGAAATTCCTCAAAAGCCATCCAAAGCTCGTCAATCTTGTCGTTCATTCGTTTCGCTAAATCGCGACGTTGCGTCTTCAATTCGGTCCTAACGATCTGCTCGGTTCGTCTCAGATCCTTCGAGCTACTTTCTCGCAAGCGTTTCAACAAATTTTCCTCAACATCCAGCAGTGCTTCCGCACCGACGTACGAACTACTTCCCTTCATTTCGGAGCATCGCTCTTTGCTCCTTTGCCGATTAACACCCGGCTCGTCATTCGTCTTTCGTTCGGCTTCGTACCTTCGATAAAATCGCTATTCACTGATCTACACGATTTTCATTGCATCTATTAATTGTCATTTGATAATTGAGACGAAGAAAACAAAATGTTCAATTGGTTTTCTTTCGGCTCAGCGGAATGAGTCGATATTTAACCGATCAAAGTGCGATGGACTCTTGGTGCCCTGTTTGTCAAGCCATTATGGATTGACCGGTGAAACCGATTTTCGGGAAATATTCTAAACTACAGGTTCAATACACGATTTAATGATGTACAGCGAGGAAAATTAAATTTGTCGGCAGGACCGCGGTTCTACAGATTCCAACTGTACACCTACCCAACTGTCACGACCAGTTAACGAGGTAACTGACACGAGCATACGAATATTTAACAATATTGTCACGACAAAACTGCTCCCGAACAAAACTCTCACCATTGAAACTGTCACCGCACAAACTGTCACCACTCAACTCTTTCCGATCTCTATTGGACACGTGCAGAATCTTCACGAACAAAACTATCACCGTCTAAACTGTTACGGTCCAAACCTTCACCATCTAAACTGTCACCGTCTGAATTGTCACCGTCTAAACAATCGCCGTTTAATCTGTCACCGTTCAAACTGTCACCCGCTTAAATTGTCACCGCAGCAACTGTAACCGGGGCAATTGTCACCGGCAAAACTGTCACGGGCGCGATATTTCGTGCGTGTCCGCTAATACTTACGTCATTCGCCGCTGTCGTCTCAACCACAGCTTTCACACTGCGCGAATTTGTGCTCAGCGATCGGTAATAGCGGACACGCACGAAATATCGCGCGCCCGGGCCCGAGCGCTCTTATCTACGAGTTCAGCTTATACCCGTGTGAGTTAGTTACCGCGCCAAGGCGCGGTGACAGTTTTGCCGGTGACAGTTTTGTGCGGTGACGGTTGGAACGGTGACGGTTGGTGCAAAATACAGTAGACGACCTGACAGTGTAGACGGGGACTATTCTGCTGCGTTACAGTTGCGCAGAATACAGTTGAGACTGTGACAGTTTAGAAGGCGATAGTTTTGTTCGTGAAGATTTCTGCACGTGTCGAATAGAGATTCAGGAGAGTTGAGTGGTGACAGTTTGTGCGGTGACAGTTTTAATGGTGAGAGTTTTGTTCGGAAACAGTTTTGTCGTGACAATATTCCGAAATATTCGTATGCTCGTGTCAGTTTGGTCGTGACAGTTGGCTAGGTGTGCAGTTGGAATCTGTAGAACCGCGGTCCTGCCAATTTGTCGATAATTAAAAATGGCGTATTCAATATTATTGATCGACGAAAAATATGATGCAATTTTTTATGAAAATTATTTAGTAATGAACAAACGCAAATACACAAACTATATCCGTACCACGAGTTAACTTGCTGACGAAGTTTCTTCAGATCATCCTCGTGAAGTTTAACGATCTCGTCTCTCAATCGATCCTCCCACTTGTCGATCTGCTTGCACAAAGTCGCGTAAGACTTACCGTTTCTTTTCTCAAGATTGTCGAGATGCGTTTGAATCCTTTCATAAACAACTTTCGCATTAATCCTGTCATTGTCGTCGCGCAATTTTTCACGTCTCTCGATAGTATCCCAAATGTTTTTCATATCTTCCGCTCGCAATTCTCGCAAATTAATCTTCAGGCTCTTGGCAATCTCCTGAATGAATGAAATCACGACGACAATAGGAGTGAAGTCAATGGAAGAACAAAAACGCCAATGAGACGTTTGAAAAATCGTAAAATCTTGCCTGAGAATAGATATCACTGATTCTCGATATTTCGTCATTGAGCCTAAGTCTCTCGCGCATTTGCCACTCGGCCAGATATCCTTTCAATGCGTCGTTCAACTTTTTGATCCACAGCTCAAGATCAATTCTTAAACTTTCGCGCGTCACACTTCTGTCGTCGTCGTAGCGTCTCGCAAATTTACGGCCACGCGTCCTCTCCACGCTCAGTTGTTTCTTCAGATCGAAAATGTCTCTCTCAAATTTCACAATGCGCCCATTAAGCCGATCCAACGTGCTCGTTATTTCGTCATATTTTTCGTCGCGACCAGAGTCCGAGGAATCGAGAAACGAGCGGGACGGTGCTGATTTTGCTCGACGACGTTTTATTCTCGTGTTCAACGACAACGCGAACAAATTGCCGCTCTCTTCAGCGTTCTTATCGATAATTCCATGGTCATCATTATCAACGGTCTCAAGGTCATTGCCGTCATAATCATCCTCGTAACAATAATCCACGTCACCGGATGTACTTTCACCGGCGAGCGAGGAATCGTCCTCGTTATTTATCTCGTAGCTCGTTGTTGCGCTGCTATCGCTGTACTTATTGGCGTCATCGTGATCGGAAGCGTTTCTGGCCGTGAGAAATGGCGGACTATCGTCTCGTCTCTTATCCCTCAACGGTGTTTCTTCCCTCTCGAGTGCACGAACAACTTCCTCGTAATCGTTTCGCAAACCAACTCGAAGATCGTACTCGGACTTTTTCGTCGTTCCAACGTTCGCGTTATCGTGAAAATTTACCGTGCTGTCAGACGACGAATGGGGCGAATCTGTTTCTTCCTCAATCGGTGATAAAGCCGGTTTTTCCTTACTCTCCTTTGTCGACTTTGATCTCGTTGGCTCGTCATCATTCTCGGATCTTTGTGGCGAGTCTACGAAATTGTTTTTTTTTCTTTCTTTTTCAATCAATAACATTGATTAATTGGTCAACGTTCAGTCAGTTACGCAAATACATTTGAATTAAGGCAGTCGTCTGGTCTAGAGCGAGATTTTTGACGTCATTTCTAATGTGCAATACCGTTTAACGTTTAAACCGTTGAAGTTGTCTTGATGAAAATTTACACGTGCATTTATTGATCCTTAGAGAATACTTGTACATAAAAAAAAAATTATTTTAAATATTTTCATGTATTTTTTTGCCTTGTTGCAACATGGTGCGCCGAAATCGGCGCCCACTCTGGACGATGTTGTATGCATCTGAAAAAAAAATATATACCCACGTAGAAAAATTGTAATGGCCGAGCGTTGGGTCAATACTGGTTGCCGTAGTGCCGGAACTGGCTGCCAGTATTGGGCCAGTACAGATTCGGTACAGGAGTGTAATAGCCGGCCGTTATACTGGCACCAACGGTCGGGCCAGTACCGGTTATTTAATTGGCCCGAACTTTGGCCCGGACTTTGGCTCTGACTTTGGACCAGACTTTGGCCCAGACTTTGGCCCAGACTTTGGCCCAGACTTTGGCCCAGATCTGGCAAACTTCTGGCTTACTAACGGTCGTACCAATACTGGTCATTTCATTGGGCCGGATCTTGGCAGACGATTTTGCCGACGGTGTAAATTACATTTCAGCGAGAAATGGCAAATTAAATAGATATCGAATCGACGTGTTTTAGACACTTTTGGCGTCTAGTGGACGCCGATCCAATGTCTATTCAAATTCTATTTCTCTCTGGGAGTAATGTATATTTCTTTTTACCACGTTACCAGATGTTTCCCAAGCAGCACACGTACGTCCAAAGGATGTACTGTGGACGTAAGGACGTTCTTCGGATGTTTTTAGGTCGTCCTTTGGATGTCTGTGTTATCTGGGTTGTTTATGCATAAATGTTTGATAATTAAATGCACTTGATATATACTAAATACTCGGAGTAGTTTTTATCAATAAGAGACTAAGTACATATACAGGTCTAAAATACGTACTTAAATGTTTATAGAACAGTGTTTATAATATACAGGCTATATCAAGCAAACATTACACTAAAAAATATTGTATTAATCGTGCAATTTCAAGTTCAGGGCAAATTATAATTCAACAATTTGGTTGTTTACAAAATAATGGACTTTTGATTAGAATAACCTAATCTACAATTACATTACAGAACGCAACTGTTAAAGTGAAATACTCTCAGTATTGACATTTTCTATAGTCCAGTACTAAGCCTGTATCGAAGCCAGAGCTTGGCCGTATTTTATAGCCTATGTTGGCCCCGATCTGGTTATTATACCGGCCAGTAGTGCGGCCAGATTGACAACCAGTACTGGCACAAGACGATATTTTATACTTACCCAAAGCTTGGCCAGATTGTCAACCAGTACTGAAACAATACTGGCTGCCAAAGTTTGGCCGCCAATACTGGCACAAAGCTTGACCATCAGAATTCAACCGGTACTGGCATAAGACTGTATTTTATACTGGCCCGTAGTATGACCCGTAGTACGGCCCGTAGTATGGCCCGCAGTATGGCCCATAGTATGGCCAGATAGTCAGCCAGTTCGGGGCCATTATTGGCGTAGAATTATACTGGCAATTTCTACGTGGGTATATACATTCTCAATCTGTATGAGTATTCTGAGCACTGGTAGCAGAATTGGTACTCAAAAAAATGTTTTGACTAAATGACGGCCTGTTGAACTTTTATTAATGATATTTCATACATACATTTCATACTTTTTCGTATTCGACGAGTTATAAAATGTCGGCAAAATTATTGTCCGACTCAATTCTGCTACCAGTGCTCAGAATACTCATACAGATTGAGAATATATATATATATTTTTTTGTTCAGATGCATACAACATCGTCCAGAGTGGGCGCCGATTTCGGCGCACAATGTTGCAACAAGGCAAAAAACTACATGAAAATATTTAATATAATTTTTTTTTTAATGTTCAAGTATTCTCTAAGGATCAATAAATGCACGCGTAAATTTTCATCAAGACAACTTCAACGGTTTAAACGTTATTGCACGTTAGAAATGACGTCAAAAATCTCGCTCTAGACCAGACGACTGCCTTAACGCCATGATTACAAAATCGTTAGTCGTTTTTGTCTTATCGCGAAATCTTAGATATTTGAAATCTCTCCGCGAACGAACGAATAAAATTGTGATATCTTTATGATATAGGGACACGCGAAAGATTGGCGGGGGAGGGAAAAGAAGAAGAAAAAATGAAAATAAACAACCCTTCCTCGTGGTACCTTTTACACTCACCCATGACCCGCCGACTCTTCTCGGCCCAGCCTCGTTAACTTTTCGCTTCCACGTCTCGTATCCCGAATCGAATCTCCCGTACCCTTTCTTACGCTAAGGAATCTCTCTCTGTGCATCTCTCGCGGGGGCATCGACTTCCCAAGAGTTGCTTCTGGCTTCTATGTGCTCTTTCTTCCTTGAAACTTTGTGTATACATATAGACACACTCGTCTCTCTGTTGCAAATTCTCCGCGGGATTTTCTCGCGCAGAGGAGGAAGCGCCGAAGGTGCCCGGGCGAGAGTGAGGCGAATCGTGTTCTTCGCTGGCTACTAAAGCGAACTATTTTTATTCGTTCGATAAAGGAAGAAAAAGAAACAAACAATAATGAAAAGAAAAACAAAACGATTCAGCAGAGAATCGAGTGTGCGAAGAAACCCGCAGAGGTTGGCATCGCGCAAGAAGCTCTAATGGGCGCGCGGGGGATTCCCCGGCTTGTCATCTGACTGTAAACACACTAGGGGACAAACGCCGAGAGGCGACACTGTTGGCCTCTTTCTCTCTCTCTTTCTCTTCAATCTTTCTCCTGTCGCTCGGTTACGAAATATAAAAAATCGCGCAATTTTCAATTTCCGCTGAGTTTGCACGGAAGTGCTGTACGAGCAAAAGTCTCTCTCGACGAATTGAGACGTCTTTCACGCGAGATAACCGAGAGTCACACACTACCAACGAACAATTCTGGTATGCAACAACTCTCTCTTCTTTATCTTTCTCTCTCTCTCTTCGGTTTGTACTTTTGCCGTGAATTTGACATGGTCAGCTGTGGCGACTGTCACGGAGTGTTGTTTCTTTCTTCCTCTCGTCGGGACAAACGAACAAACAAAAAAAAAGTTACATGTGCACCTCGTTCACTCTTCTTACTCGATTTTCTGCCGTGACGTTTGTGAAAAATTCATCGCCACAACATCACTCGTATATTAACCCGGTTTGCCCCGAAGACATACACGCCGTTGCGATTTTGTTTCGTGAGAAATGTAACACAAAAAAACGCACGCTCAAGTATATCTCTTCTTGATTAAGTCAATGTTGCAATTTTATTTCGTACGAAACGTTTGAAATTCGATAAAAAGAAAGCTCGCACGGTGTGTTTAAAATTGGTACTCGTCGAAATCTCAAACATCGCCGCGAGGCGAATGAATTACACTTTTTTTCTTTTCTTTCTTTACCGTCCTTGTTTAATGCTTGACCATTCCGTTAATCGCTCTTTTAACCGCAATGCTAACGGATCTTTCATTGATGCGGTAAAGGGAAAAAAATTAAAAAGATACGATTACGATAGGAGGAACTGACAAAATGTCGCTAATAAAAATGGTAGACAAGAAGGACTTTCTGGTGAAGTTACTGAGAATTAAGGAGCTCAATAAACCCACGGTCATATGTAAATACTAGATTCTATGAAAAATCAAGCGCCTGAACAACCGCCATTTTCCGACACGGCGTGATTTCTTATCGGCCAATTACTTTGCGCAAATCGTCTACGAGGAATTAATCATCAGAGTCGAAGAATTAAAAACGAAAGAAACTGAAAAAGAGTCTAACGAAGTCGCGGAGTCACAATAGCTTTTCCCCGGCGCGGGTTAAAGGGGGAAATAGGGTTAGGACAGCGTTTTCTCAATGATTTTCATGAATTTTTTTATAGTATAAAAAATGAATATAATTTATTGAAACTTTGAGAATGTTTTATACATATATTTAAGTATATGTATACTATAAAATTTTAAGAATTTTCTTGAAAAACACCGGGGATATTAGCGATCCCATATTGCAGGTCACAATCAGACTCAGCATTTTGCGTTCATTCTGGAAGCCACAATTTTCATCTGAAATCAAACGAGTTTGGAATTTACTTTTATCATATGTCTCTCTTCTATATGAACCTAAATGCTATCAAAAAAATAGAAAATTGAATTTTTTACAGGGGTCAAAACAAAAAAAGCATGATTTTTTGCCATTTTTTATAACTTTATTTGCAAAAAAAAATTATTTTAAGTAATGATAATATTCCGATTTTAGGTTCATATAGAGCGCAATACTATGAAGAAAGTAACTGCCAATTTTCGAAACGATTGGTTGAAAACTTTTCGAACTAGCGTGTACGCAAGTTCAAAAAAAGTCGTTTTCAGAAAAACGCGTTTGAAAAAAAAGTATCAAGAAATACAAGCAATATGGGGTCGCTAATATTTTATAGTATATACTTAAATATATGTATAAAATATTCTCAAAGTTTCAATAAATTATATTCATTTTTTATACCATAAAAAAATTAATGAAAATCATTGAGAAAACGCTGTCCTAACCCTATTTCCCTCCTCAATGGCTTATAACAATAGAACGAGTCGGAATTTTCATTAAAAATGTTGGGAACACATTTTTCAATAATTTTACTAACAATTTATGAAATAAAAAAAAATCAATTTTTTGAACCGTCTAACCCTATTTCCCCCCTTAAAACAAAATGTCCGCATCCTCGCCTCGAACGCACGTAATCGCGAAAGAAAAGATTCATTTTTTAAGATCAGAACGGCCGCTCGCTTATACTTCCGGTATAAAGAGAGGAGAGAAGTGAGAAAGAAGAAAAAAACCGACGTTAGAACGCGGGAGAAAATAGTAAACTGTGAATGGGTAATGTACGGTGGTTCGTGGCGGTCATGATATGGCGCGAGAAGCATTCAACCCAAAACAGAAGCGCTACAGAGATTTTCCAACGGTAGCGTCATGACGCTACGCGCTCTTCACTCGGTTTAACGTGAACATGGGCGGGAATTTAAGGACATATGGTGTACTGGGTCGGATGCGAAAAGTTGCGGAGAGAAATATATATAAGAAACGAAAGATTTCCGCGGTAAAGACGCACGATTGCAAAGCGTCGAGGACTTTTGTGTTTCGCGAGAGCGGGAACGATCGCGGTGCAGCCGGGCAGAGAGAGAAGGGGGGTGGGGAAATAAAAGGTACGAGAACGGTAACACACCAGCAACGAGCTGAGCCGGGGGATTCTTCTCGAACGAGCGTTGAGATTCACACGGTTATCGCGAACGCTCAGCCGCACGTGGGGACCGCTCTCTTCTTAGCGGTCCTCTCTCTATACTCGCTTCTGGTAGCGGTAGATGGGATCCCCTCATTTACATACGCGTGGTAACCTCTCTCACTCCTCTGGTTACCTTATATATTATACTATTCTGCGTTATATGTATATATATATATATATATATATATATATATATATATATATATATATATATATATATACCATTGACTATGAGAAACCGTTGATACATTTATGTATATACATGTATATTTTTGTATAGCAGGTATCAGTAGTCCAACAGGCGAGTATGAAAGAGAAGAGGATAAAAAGCCGCGCTTTCCTACCGCGACTCTCGGCCCGTCAATACATTATATATTACGCGACTTGGTATTACTCTGTAATTCAGAACTGGCATTGCATCCTCTCCTTACCGCGCCGTACCAAATGGTATATATGGGAAGGGAAGAAGGGGGAAATGGCGGTCACTAACGGGAGAATCACATCGTAAAGATAGCCGGTTTCTTCACTGGTTTAGGGAAATTTTTCTTGCATCAATTATAATCGCAATTTACAAAATCGAATTACTGCGAGACACTTTTTATTTCGCGCAAACGAAACGTCAAAGGACCCGTTGATTTTTACGATTTTCACGTTCATCGATGTGACTTTTTTTTTATTGATCACACACAAAATAGGAGTCGCCGTATTATAATTTTTTTCATGAAACATAAAAATTTTTTTTTCAGCAAAAATCATTCTCTGACCAATACTAGTTTCATGAGCCAACAATAGGGTGTCGTAAAATATTTTTATGCTAATCGTAAATATGTTCTTTACCCACATTAACTTAAAAAGCGACCAGGAGCTAAGAATCGTTGGTTTTAAGGGGTTCGTAAAAATATGTGTCAAAAATAAGGAAACGCTGCTATTTTGTTGTCACAAAGTTTCGACGAAACACCGGTGAAGGATTTTGTTTACGATCAAAAAGAAACGTACGTTTTGCTTCCTGACAAAGTCCTGTAACTACTATATTTGTCTCGTGAGAGGAATTTGAATTTTATGCTTTACCATAAATTCTGCGCATGATTGTAAATGAACTGCTGGACAGGTACTGTTTATGAACTGTCTTGAAACATTTGTAAAAAATTTCTCTACGGCTTAGCCGAGGCAAGTTAAAAAAAAAAAACAATATTTCACGAGGTAAATTGCTCGAAAAATTAGTATCGAGGAAAAAAATGTCCGTGTGTTTCATAAAATCTGTCAATATCTTTGGGATCAGAAAAAAATTAAATAATCTTTTTTAAACGCGTTATACAGATGAACGAAAAGCTTAAAAATTTGGTGATAAATTTTGAGCGACTTTTACTTCAATTTCATGATCAAATTAACTGGAATAACCGACATAACCCTTTGATCGTAATTTTGTCGTTCTCTCTCAAGGGGCGAAATAGCGTTAGGACAGCGTTTTCTCAATGATTTTCATGAATTTTTTTATAGTATAAAAAATGAATATAATTTATTGAAACTTTGAGAACATTTTATACATATATTTAAGTATATACTATAAAATTTCTGAAGAATTTCCTTGAAAAACACCGACGATATTAGCGACCCCATATTGCAGGTCACAATCAGACTCGGCATTTTGCGTACATTCTGGAAGCCGCAATTTTCATCTGATATCAAACGAGATTGGAATTTACTTTTATTATATGTCTTTGTTCTATATGAACCTAAATGCTATCAAAAAAATAGAAAATTGAATTTTTTACAGGGGTCAAAACAAAAAAGCATGATTTTTTGCCATTTTTTACAAATTTATTTGCAAAAAAAAATTATTTTAAATAATGATAATATTCCGATTTTAGGTTCATATAGAGCGTAATACTATGAAAAAAGTAACTGCCAATTTTTAAAACGATTGGTTGAAAACTTTTCAAACTAGCGTGTGCGCAAGTTAAAAAATGTTCATTCAGAAATTCGTATTCAGAAAACCGCGTTTGAAAAAATAGTACCAAGAAAAACAAGCAATATGGGGTCGCTAATATTTTGAAGTATATACTTAAATATATGTATAAACATTTTATAGCATATACTTAAATATATGTATAACATATTCTGAAAGTTTCAATAAATTATATTCTTTTTTTATACTAGAAAAAAAATTAATGAAAAACATTGAGAAAACGCTGTCCTAATCCTATTTCCTAATGGCTTATAACAAAAGAACGAGTCGAAATTTTTATTTAAAATTTTGGGAACATATTTTTCAATAGTTTTACTAACAATTTATGAAATTAAAAAAAAATCGATTTTTTGAACCGTCTAACCCTATTTCCCCCCTTAATCATTCACATCATTGTTCAATGAGCTTGTATACAGGACGTTCCAAAACTAGCACGTCAGATTGACACGGGGGTTAGATTGGCTCCAGAGCTATCAGAAAAAATAAATATGACTTCGGTAAAAGTCTCATAATTTTCGAGAAAAATTATCATTTTTGATTTTCCGAGAAATCAAGGACGTTTTTTCTCGATTAGTTCATTCCGATAGGTCCGGAGCCACCGTATCACTCTGACGTGCTACTTTTGAGATACCCTGTATATAGTCGAGAACTGTAACAAATACAGTTTTTCCAATTTCCGCGTGTAACAGTTCGAAGTTATCGTTGCAAGAGGACAATTTTACTCCTTCGGTCAATCGATTTTACGGCGTCGGGCAAAAGCAACGACGATTCTGGTGCCCCGTCACAAAATCCAATACATGGGAGAATCATTAGATAGAAAAGAGAGTATTTGCTGTAAGCGACAGACCGAGAGAATCTTCGCGGCATGAGAAAGATCGTATATAGTTGTAAAAGTGCAACGAAGGCCGTGGGATTTTATATTTTAATCGAGAAACTGAAGAAGTTGTTGTTGCTGTTTTCTTCTTTAAGTTTAAATGTTTTTTAAGTCTTCACGGTCTACGAACCTGTTTCATTCTATGTCCGTTATTCGCAAAGTGCTTCGTGCGATGTCGCCGAAGTGTTATGGACGCTGATACAGGACGATTAACGCGATTATTCGTAGTGACAGTCGATCACGACTAAATACAGAAAAATTTTCTACAGTTGTTAATGTTTGCCATTTTTTTTTAATTATCGATTCATACAATGTGAAGAAAATTTTGTAAATCACCGAAAGCTTACAATAATTGTGAGTTTCTCTTCGTTCCATATCTTACAAATTATAAAATTTTCATCGGAATATTTAATTACGCGTTCGTAGAAGCATTTCGAACAATTGCTCGTTTCGGGATTTTTGATACTTTTTTTTTTCGACAAGCTAACAAGATTCTTGGAGCAGTCGGCCTTCATTTCGAATTGGATTAACCGTTAAACAATAGCACTAATCTGTTTGAGAATTTTTGTCCTTCGTAAATATCGGAATTTAGCTCCTTTTCAAAGAAGGATTAAACAAAGGGACAACGTCACAGCCGGATAATCGATTCTTCAACGAGCGGGACGAACGCTGGACCGTGACCGCACTTTGATTTTTCACCATACCAAGTACTTAACTTTTTATTTTACACGAGCAAATACCGTGTACTTTAGTAATAAACCGAAACATCAAATACACCCACATTTTGTCAGATTTTTGCTATCCTGACAGGAGCAACAATCGGTTGTAAGTAAATATGGAGCATTTCACGTCAAATCAATCTCTAGCGGTGATCGCTCACCCTCTGGACTTCAATTATTTTTCATAGTTGTGTTACAATCTGAAAAAGCGAGCAACTCTTTTTTCTAGATTTTTTTCGCCAACTGCTATTCAATAATGATTTAAGAAAAAATTATTTTACACAAAAGGTTAGCTGAAATTCTCTGTTTAATAGCAGAAAAGAAATATTCTCTGTTTAATAGCAACATTTTTAAAGCCATATCCCAAAGTAAAACCGTATTCGCTTCTATTTTTTTCGACTTGCCATATCCGCAAAATACTTTAACGGTATTTTATTCCATTTCATACAAAGGATTTTTGAGAATTTTTTCAGACACTTCTATCAAGTTCTCGCGCTAAACTTTATTGAATTTTTGATTTTTCAAAATGAAAAAATACTCGTTAAAAAAAATCTGAAATAATTCTCAAGTATTTTTGCTACAGGAAAAGATCACAGAAAAATAGGGGCGAGGTCGAAGTTTCGAACCGTAAAAGCTTCGACGGTTCAAAACTCCGAATTTTTGTGGGACGATCTTAAAGCTTTTGGAAATTTTTAAAATCCGTCCTTTTTAAAACAGAAATGTCATTGCGAAGAATAGTTATACATCGAGGATTAAATGACAAGAATAATTATGGGACCGACCTGCAAAAGTATCGAAAATCAAAAATCCTACTACTCAAAAAATCATATTTCAATGATTAGAAAACGTAAAGTTCCGAAAAATTGTGGTGTTGGAAACTCGAGTTGCCGAACGGTCAAGTTTTATACCTGAAAAGGTTCAGAAAAAAAAAGTTCGAAGCCAAATATATTAGAATTTTTATGTCCCAAAAAGGGTAAACAGACGACAGTGTATTAATTCGACGGGGCAAAATTCCGACAGGGCAAAATTTCGAAAGAGAGTAAAAGTAGCCGCTACTAGTGGGCTCTGACGCTCGCTCGTGAAAAAAGATCCGTAGGACATAACACCATTGGTGCTGCCATCTAAACGCACGAATTGGAAATTTTCGAAATTTTGCCCCTTCGGAACTTTTATTTTCGGGATACCGCATCGTCGACGCCGTAATTTTCGGAGTCCGAAAAATTCGTATACCTGAGAATTCTTTTCTTCAATTTTATTACGTTCGCACTTTTCGATAGTTTTTTGTTCGATAATATAATTTTCGGAACTTTGCGGATCTCTAAAAATCACCAATTCGGAATTTTTCAAGTAGTACTACTGACCGTTCGATAAATTGCTCTGTCGTCTGCGTAATCTTTCGAAAAAATATTTACTCGACGATATTAAATTCGTATCATTTTTGGTATCGATTCATAGCCAACGCCGGTCCACGGTGGGTTATGGCATAAAATTATTTATATTAGACAGAGGATTTTTCAGTATTCTTTTGATATTTCAATGTTTGATAGTTCAATGTAAAATATATATTTTTAAAAATCTTTACTAAATAGTGGTTAGTGAAAAAAATGTTGAAAACACAGCATGCCTTTTAGGGTTGTAACCGACAACATGAAAAAATGTGAACCAAATGCCAAAGGGATCAGGCTTTTAAGCAGATCGATTTGACGTGAAATATTCCAAATATAATACATCAAGAACGAATGTACAAAACTTCCGATTGTAAAGTTCGTTATGAAACTTACATGAAGAAAAAGATCTATGAAAGATCTCAGTCCGACGGGCTTGAGTTGAAATAGATCATTTCTCCTGGTAAATATACCGGGCACACAGACACACGTTTAATATATTGCTCGTGAGGGCTCTAAGAAATTCCATCGTTGATCGGCCTAATAACTTTTGCAGAAACGCGAAGGCGTCATAACGCGATTTCACGCTCGCACGACGATCGACGAGTTTTCATTTATTTTTCATTTTTCTTCTTGCATTTAGATCGTCGGGTTACCATCACGGATGAGTTGGACGATCGAGCATATATACGGTCGTTCAGAGCGAATATGCGGCCTTAAGATTTTGTAGATATAGAAACCAGACCATCGTATATAAGGAGCGAGGACATTTAGTATTAAAATCGTTTGGAGAAATTATTGAAAAAAAATATATAACGGTTATTTTGTTCGTAATAAAAGTATTTGTGCGCGAGAAATATTCTAACGTTTAGTTTCAGTAGTTTGCCGAACAAATGGGACAACATTCCTAGAAAGATTAAAAGTGATGATACTTTGCGAACACCGCACTTTCCGACGACGTATACGCAAATCGCATTACTCAAGAAATTACCAAATTTTTTCTTTCTCTCAATAATTCCAAAGATAATTAATTTCTTGAGTTTTGCTGCAGTAGCAGTATGCAAAATTCACGAAAGGACAAACGATGGTCAGAGCGAGAAAAAAATTTATTTTCCATTCGAGCAAATTTACTTGCGAAGCAATCGTCCCCATTTGGGCCTTCATTGCCAAAGACACGCTAAAGTTCACAAAGTTTCAATGTTTAACCAACAAACATTAGGCAATCGTCGAAGCAAACGAGGGAACCAGTTAGCGTATATTGTTACACCGAACATTCGCCAGCATCGTAAAATAACGATTAATGAAAATTTTCCATTTGAAAAAAAAAAAACACCGAAGATTTAATCTGTTAGCTGAAAGAAAAAGGTGCCTAAATTTATCGTATTACGAAATGGAAGAGCCTTGAAAGGGTTAAAGAAGATATACGAAGTTAAACAATAACAGATAATCATCTGTAATAAACACTTCCGTTCTAGTGAAGAAGAGCACGCGCACGAGTCATTTAATTTTTCGTCATGTTCGAGGGCGCATTGGGGCGAAGGCCTCGATATCTCGAGTAGTTTGCCGCTCAATGTGTTCAAAAAATAGAAGAAAATAAACGAGAAATATCGAAATACACGCGAGTAACACGCTCGAGTGCAAAGAGACGTAAATATGTAATGAAACAACGCGAGATTCTCGAGCACACACACGTGTTTGTGAACGTTTCGGGCGCTCGTATGGAACGTAAAAAAATTCGTCGACCTCCGGTCAATCTGAAGGGATCTTGTAACTGCGAGGCTAAAGTACAGAGGATTACGGTCCAGAGGCTGCATTCACTTAAGGGGAGAGGGGATGGACTCTTGTCTTTACTATACGCGAAGGATAACGCCAGCTCGTTGATTCTTCTTCTTTGATGGGAAGGGAAGGGGGCAGGGAATCAGACGGTCGTGCATGCCCGAGCTTTGAGATCTTGCCTCTTGATACGAGCACAACTCCGGTATAAAGTCCAACGTAAAACGATAGAAGGACGAGCATGTGGGTGAAGGCTCGTTTATGGAAGGCTTCTCCAGGATATGTCGAAAGTGAAACTCAAGGCCTTAAACGGACTTGCGTTAATTTCTCACACTACACACTCCCCTCGTATTGTATTTTTTTTTCTTTTGCGCCGAATTGGAATTGATACGGGACAATATTGAACGCGAAGAAAAATCGGGTCCAGTCGGTGAAAGATAGTTTTTCCATTTGTTATCGATTTTAATAAAATACAAAAATCAATATCTCTTTGTTCAACGAGATTTCACACATTTTATTTGCAAATTTCATTAGCAAAGAAACCGTAATGCAAAATACAATTCTTCTGTTTTTTTGCCTCACTGGAACTTGTTACTTACCTAGTCTTCAAGGAGCCTTGGTCTTGAGGACTTTTCTATTTTAATGATCAATTCTAGTTGATCCAGCTAATTTAATGCTCCAATTATAAAATGACCCAAATTGAAACTTGTATATTCCTAACTCATCACTTTTGCCCAATCTCGAATTTCCATCAATGAGCAAAAGCCTTTTTTAATATCAGAACCTTTCTGTATGCCCAAAAAGTTCATAAATTTGGTAATAAAATGGAACCCGATAGGTAGTTTTCACCCGATTGTCCAAAAATTGCACGAGCGAAAGTCTTAACAAACACTCATAGTAATTTTTCGAAAAACTCAAAATTCCATAACCTTAGAACGCCTGGATTTATCTGTTTCAAACTCCGACAAAGAATAATATTTAATGATTGGTAAAATCGAAAACATCACTTCTTGGACGATTTTCAATGAAATTTCGAGTTTCTCAAGGAAACAGGTACTGAATTAGTAATCAGCGAGTCAAAATACGTCGATATAGCGTCCTAAAATGAAATTTCAAGAATTCAACATTTTTTGCATTTCGGCGAAAAAGAAGTGGCTTCACTAAAATCGATGTAACGTTGCCTCCGGATGGAGTTGGATCCCCACTGTGTACTCATTCTTTTCGTGATCGAAAACCCTTTAAAATGGCGCTTGAATCATTGTGCTATCATTATTTTTCGATTTTTCACAGATTTTTAAAGTCGGACCATCGATTTTTGCGAATTTCTCCATACATACCCCTTCTCATTTTTTTCGCCGATTTTCAACCTGCTCTCACGGCTGCAATAATTGAGATATCGGGATGATCCAAAAAGCATTCTCTAAGTCTACTCCAGACGTTTTGAAAACGCTCGTCAAAACCCATAATCTATGAAACGGGAGCCAAGTTATGACCATTTGAAATTTCGAGATTTTTAGGTTTTCGAAAAGGTGGGCAAAAAATTACAACAAATTTGTTTTTTTTTTTTCAATGTTTCGATACCCTATTCGATCGGAAATTTTCCGCTGATTACGAATAAGACCGAGTTTCAATCGAAATCTCAAAATATCGAAACGATTTTCAATGAAATTTCGGTGATCACGAATAACACCCCTTTTAGTCGAAATCTCAATATTTCAATGAGAAAAAGGCGAAAAACGAAAATAATCACTTTTTGGACGATTTTCAATGAAATTTCGACTTTCCCACGGAAACAGGTACTGAATTAGTAATCAGCGAGTCAAAATACGTCGATATAGCGTCCTAAAATGAAATTTAAAGAATTCAACATTTTTTGCATTTCGGCGAAAAAGAAGTGGCTTCACTAAAATCGATGTAACGTTGCCTCCGGATGAAGTTGGATCCCCACTATGTGCTCATTCTTTTCGTGATCGAAAACCCTTTAAAATGGCGCTTGAATCATTGTGCTATCATTATTTTTCGATTTTTCACCGATTTTTAAAGTCGGACCATCGATTTTTGCGAATTTCTCCATACATACCCCTTCTCATTTTTCCCGCCGATTTTCAACCTGCTCTCACGGCTACAATAATTGAGATATCGGGATGATCCAAAAAGCATTCTCTAAGTCTACTCGAGACGTTTTGAAAACGCTCGTCAAAACCCAAAATCGATGAAACGGGAGCCAAGTTATGACCATTTGAAATTTCGAGATTTTTAGGTTTTCGAAAAGGTGGGCAAAAATTTACAAAAATTTTTTTTTTCTTTTTTCAATGTTTGGATACACTATTCGATCGGAAATTTTCCGCTGATTACGAATTAGACCGAGTTTTAGTCGAAATCTCAAAATATCAATACGATTTTCAATGAAATTTCGGTGATCACGAATAACACCCCTTTTAGTCGAAATCTCAATATTTCAATGAGAAAAAGGCGAAAAACGAAAATAATCACTTTTTGGACGATTTTCAATGAAATTTCGACTTTCCCAAGGAAACAGGTACTGAATTAGTAATCAGCGAGTCAAAATACGTCGATATAGCGTCCTAAAATGAAATTTAAAGAATTCAACATTTTTTGCATTTCGGCGAAAAAGAAGTGGCTTCACTAAAATCGATGTAACGTTGCTTCCGGATGGAGTTGGATCCCCACTCTGTGCTCATTCTTTTCCGTGATCGAAAACACTTTAAAATGGCGCTTGAATCATTGTGCTATCATTATTTTTCGATTTTTCACCGATTTTTAAAGTCGGACCATCGATTTTTGCGAATTTCTCCATACATACCCCTTCTCATTTTTTTCGCCGATTTTCAACCTGCTCTCACGGCTGCAATAATTGAGATATCGGGATGATCCAAAAAGCATTCTCTAAGTCTACTCCAGACGTTTTGAAAACGCTCGTCAAAACCCATAATCTATGAAACGGGAGCCAAGTTATGACCATTTGAAATTTCGAGATTTTTAGGTTTTCGAAAAGGTGGGCAAAAAATTACAACAAATTTGTTTTTTTTTTTTTCAATGTTTCGATACCCTATTCGATCGGAAATTTTCCGCTGATTACGAATAAGACCGAGTTTCAATCGAAATCTCAAAATATCGAAACGATTTTCAATGAAATTTCGGTGATCACGAATAACACCCCTTTTAGTCGAAATCTCAATATTTCAATGAGAAAAAGGCGAAAAACGAAAATAATCACTTTTTGGACGATTTTCAATGAAATTTCGACTTTCCCACGGAAACAGGGACTGAATTAGTAATCAGCGAGTGAAAATACGTCGATATAGCGTCCTAAAATGAAATTTAAAGAATTCAACATTTTTTGCATTTCGGCGAAAAAGAAGTGGCTTCACTAAAATCGATGTAACGTTGCCTCCGGATGAAGTTGGATCCCCACTCTGTGCTCATTCTTTTCGTGATCGAAAACCCTTTAAAATGGCGCTTGAATCATTGTGCTATCATTATTTTTCGATTTTTTACCGATTTTTAAAGTCGGACCATCGATTTTTGCGAATTTCTCCATACATACCCCTTCTCATTTTTTCCGCCGATTTTCAACCTGCTCTCACGGCTACAATAATTGAGATATCGGGATGATCCACAAAGCATTCTCTAAGTCTACTCGAGACGTTTTGAAAACGCTCGTCAAAACCCAAAATCGATGAAACGGGAGCCAAGTTATGACCATTTGAAATTTCGAGATTTTTAGGTTTTCGAAAAGGTGGGCAAAAATTTACAAAAATTTTTTTTTTCTTTTTTCAATGTTTGGATACACTATTCGATCGGAAATTTTCCGCTGATTACGAATTAGACCGAGTTTTAGTCGAAATCTCAAAATATCAATACGATTTTCAATGAAATTTCGGTGATCACGAATAACACCCCTTTTAGTCGAAATCTCAATATTTCAATGAGAAAAAGGCGAAAAACGAAAATAATCACTTTTTGGACGATTTTCAATGAAATTTCGACTTTCCCAAGGAAACAGGTACTGAATTAGTAATCAGCGAGTCAAAATACGTCGATATAGCGTCCTAAAATGAAATTTAAAGAATTCAACATTTTTTGCATTTCGGCGAAAAAGAAGTGGCTTCACTAAAATCGATGTAACGTTGCTTCCGGATGGAGTTGGATCCCCACTCTGTGCTCATTCTTTTCGTGATCGAAAACACTTTAAAATGGCGCTTGAATCATTGTGCTATCATTATTTTTCGATTTTTCACCGATTTTTAAAGTCGGACCATCGATTTTTGCGAATTTCTCCATACATACCCCTTCTCATTTTTTCCGCCGATTTTCAACCTGCTCTCACGGCTACAATAATTGAGATATCGGGATGATCCACAAAGCATTCTCTAAGTCTACTCGAGACGTTTTGAAAACGCTCGTCAAAACCCAAAATCGATGAAACGGGAGCCAAGTTATGACCATTTGAAATTTCGAGATTTTTAGGTTTTCGAAAAGGTGGGCAAAAATTTACAAAAATTTTTTTTTTCTTTTTTCAATGTTTGGATACACTATTCGATCGGAAATTTTCCGCTGATTACGAATTAGACCGAGTTTTAGTCGAAATCTCAAAATATCAATACGATTTTCAATGAAATTTCGGTGATCACGAATAACACCCCTTTTAGTCGAAATCTCAATATTTCAATGAGAAAAAGGCGAAAAACGAAAATAATCACTTTTTGGACGATTTTCAATGAAATTTCGACTTTCCCAAGGAAACAGGTACTGAATTAGTAATCAGCGAGTCAAAATACGTCGATATAGCGTCATAAAATGAAATTTAAAGAATTCAACATTTTTTGCATTTCGGCGAAAAAGAAGTGGCTTCACTAAAATCGATGTAACGTTGCTTCCGGATGGAGTTGGATCCCCACTCTGTGCTCATTCTTTTCGTGATCGAAAACACTTTAAAATGGCGCTTGAATCATTGTGCTATCATTATTTTTCGATTTTTCACCGATTTTTAAAGTCGGACCATCGATTTTTGCGAATTTCTCCATACATACCCCTTCTCATTTTTTTCGCCGATTTTCAACCTGCTCTCACGGCTACAATAATCGAGATATCGGGATGATCCAAAAAGCATTTTCTAAGTCTACTCGAGACGTTTTGAAAACGATCGTCAAAACCCAAAATCGATGAAACGGGAGCCAAGTTATGACCATTTGAAATTTCGAGATTTTTAGGTTTTTGAAAAGGTGGGCAAAAAATTACAAAAATTTTTTTTTTTTTTTTTCAATGTTTCGATACCCTATTCGATCGGAAATTTTCCGCTGATTACGAATAAGACCGAGTTTCAATCGAAATCTCAAAATATCAAAACGATTTTCAATGAAATTTCGGTGATCACGAACAACACCCCTTTTAGTCGAAATCTCAATATTTCAATGAGAAAAAGGCGAAAAACGACAATAATCACTTTTTGGACGATTTTCAATGAAATTTCGACTTTCCCAAGGAAACAGGTACTGAATTAGTAATCAGCGAGTCAAAATACGTAGATATAGCCTCCTAAAATGAAATTTCAAGAATTCAACATTTTTTGCATTTCGGCGAAAAAGAAATGGCTTCACTAAAATCGATGTAACGTTGCTTCCGGATGGAGTTGGATCCCCACTCTGTGCTCATTCTTTTCGTGATCGAAAACGCTTTAAAATGGCGCTTGAATCATTGTGCTATCATTATTTTTCGATTTTTCACCGATTTTTATAGTCGGACCATCGATTTTTGCGAATTTCTCCATACATACCCCTTCTCATTTTTTTCGCCGATTTTCAACCTGCTCTCACGGCTACAATAATCGAGATATCGGGATGATCCAAAAAGCATTCTCTAAGTCTACTCGAGACGTTTTGAAAACGATCGTCAAAACCCAAAATCGATGAAACGGGAGCCAAGTTATGACCATTTGAAATTTCGAGATTTTTAGGTTTTTGAAAAGGTGGGCAAAAATTACAAAAATTTTTTTTTTTTTTTTTTTCAATGTTTCGATACCCTATTCGATCGGAAATTTTCCGCTGATTACGAATAAGACCGAGTTTCAATCGAAATCTCAAAATATCAAAACGATTTTCAATGAAATTTCGGTGATCACGAATAACACCCCTTTTAGTCGAAATCTCAATATTTCAATGAGAAAAAGTCGAAAAACGACAATAATCACTTTTTGGACGATTTTCAATGAAATTTCGACTTTCCCAAGGAAACAGGTACTGAATTAGTAATCAGCGAGTCAAAATACGTCGATATAGCGTCATAAAATGAAATTTAAAGAATTCAACATTTTTTGCATTTCGGCGAAAAAGAAGTGGCTTCACTAAAATCGATGTAACGTTGCTTCCGGATGGAGTTGGATCCCCACTCTGTGCTCATTCTTTTCGTGATCGAAAACACTTTAAAATGGCGCTTGAATCATTGTGCTATCATTATTTTTCGATTTTTCACCGATTTTTAAAGTCGGACCATCGATTTTTGCGAATTTCTCCATACATACCCCTTCTCATTTTTTCCGCCGATTTTCAACCTGCTCTCACGGCTACAATAATTGAGATATCGGGATGATCCACAAAGCATTCTCTAAGTCTACTCGAGACGTTTTGAAAACGCTCGTCAAAACCCAAAATCGATGAAACGGGAACCAAGTTGTGATAATTTGAAATTTCGAGATTTTTAAGTTTTCGAAAAGGTGGGCAAAAAATTACAAAAATTTTTTTTTTCTTTTTTCAATGTTTGCATACCCTATTCGATCGGAAATTTTCCGCTGATTACGAATTAGACCGAGTTTTAGTCGAAATCTCAAAATATCAAAACGATTTTCAATGAAATTTCGGTGATCACGAATAACACCCCTTTTAGTCGAAGTCTCAATATTTCAATGAGAAAAAGGCGAAAAACGAAAATAATCACTTTTTGGACGATTTTCAATGAAATTTCGACTTTCCCAAGGAAACAGGTACTGAATTAGTAATCAGCGAGTCAAAATACGTCGATATAGCGTCCTAAAATGAAATTTAAAGAATTCAACATTTTTTGCATTTCGGCGAAAAAGAAGTGGCTTCACTAAAATCGATGTAACGTTGCCTCCGGATGAAGTTGGATCCCCACTCTGCGCACATTCTTTTCGTGATCGAAAACACTTTAAAATGGCGCTTGAATCATTGTGCTATCATTATTTTTCGATTTTTCACCGATTTTTAAAGTCGGACCATCGATTTTTGCGAATTTCTCCATACATACCCCTTCTCATTTTTTTCGCCGATTTTCAACCTGCTCTCACGGCTACAATAATCGAGATATCGGGATGATCCAAAAAGCATTCTCTAAGTCTACTCGAGACGTTTTGAAAACGCTCGTCAAAACCCAAAATCGATGAAACGGGAACCAAGTTATGATAATTTGAAATTTCGAGATTTTTAAGTTTTCGAAAAGGTGGGCAAAAAATTACAAAAATTTTTTTTTTCTTTTTTCAATGTTTGCATACCCTATTCGATCGGAAATTTTCCGCTGATTACGAATTAGACCGAGTTTTAGTCGAAATCTCAAAATATCAAAACGATTTTCAATGAAATTTCGGTGATCACGAATAACACCCCTTTTAGTCGAAGTCTCAATATTTCAATGAGAAAAAGGCGAAAAACGAAAATAATCACTTTTTGGACGATTTTCAATGAAATTTCGACTTTCCCAAGGAAACAGGTACTGAATTAGTAATCAGCGAGTCAAAATACGTCGATATAGCGTCCTAAAATGAAATTTAAAGAATTCAACATTTTTTGCATTTCGGCGAAAAAGAAGTGGCTTCACTAAAATCGATGTAACGTTGCCTCCGGATGAAGTTGGATCCCCACTCTGCGCACATTCTTTTCGTGATCGAAAACACTTTAAAATGGCGCTTGAATCATTGTGCTATCATTATTTTTCGATTTTTCACCGATTTTTATAGTCGGACCATCGATTTTTGCGAATTTCTCCATACATACCCCTTCTCATTTTTTTCGCCGATTTTCAACCTGCTCTCACGGCTGCAATAATTGAGATATCGGGATGATCCAAAAAGCATTCTCTAAGTCTACTCCAGACGTTTTGAAAACGCTCGTCAAAACCCATAATCTATGAAACGGGAGCCAAGTTATGACCATTTGAAATTTCGAGATTTTTAGGTTTTCGAAAAGGTGGGCAAAAAATTACAACAAATTTGTTTTTTTTTTTTCAATGTTTCGATACCCTATTCGATCGGAAATTTTCCGCTGATTACGAATAAGACCGAGTTTCAATCGAAATCTCAAAATATCGAAACGATTTTCAATGAAATTTCGGTGATCACGAATAACACCCCTTTTAGTCGAAATCTCAATATTTCAATGAGAAAAAGGCGAAAAACGAAAATAATCACTTTTTGGACGATTTTCAATGAAATTTCGACTTTCCCACGGAAACAGGGACTGAATTAGTAATCAGCGAGTGAAAATACGTCGATATAGCGTCCTAAAATGAAATTTAAAGAATTCAACATTTTTTGCATTTCGGCGAAAAAGAAGTGGCTTCACTAAAATCGATGTAACGTTGCTTCCGGATGGAGTTGGATCCCCACTCTGTGCTCATTCTTTTCGTGATCGAAAACACTTTAAAATGGCGCTTGAATCATTGTGCTATCATTATTTTTCGATTTTTCACCGATTTTTAAAGTCGGACCATCGATTTTTGCGAATTTCTCCATACATACCCCTTCTCATTTTTTCCGCCGATTTTCAACCTGCTCTCACGGCTACAATAATTGAGATATCGGGATGATCCACAAAGCATTCTCTAAGTCTACTCGAGACGTTTTGAAAACGCTCGTCAAAACCCAAAATCGATGAAACGGGAGCCAAGTTATGACCATTTGAAATTTCGAGATTTTTAGGTTTTCGAAAAAGTGGGCAAAAATTTACAAAAATTTTTTTTTTCTTTTTTCAATGTTTGGATACACTATTCGATCGGAAATTTTCCGCTGATTACGAATTAGACCGAGTTTTAGTCGAAATCTCAAAATATCAATACGATTTTCAATGAAATTTCGGTGATCACGAATAACACCCCTTTTAGTCGAAATCTCAATATTTCAATGAGAAAAAGGCGAAAAACGAAAATAATCACTTTTTGGACGATTTTCAATGAAATTTCGACTTTCCCAAGGAAACAGGTACTGAATTAGTAATCAGCGAGTCAAAATACGTCGATATAGCGTCCTAAAATGAAATTTAAAGAATTCAACATTTTTTGCATTTCGGCGAAAAAGAAGTGGCTTCACTAAAATCGATGTAACGTTGCTTCCGGATGGAGTTGGATCCCCACTCTGTGCTCATTCTTTTCGTGATCGAAAACACTTTAAAATGGCGCTTGAATCATTGTGCTATCATTATTTTTCGATTTTTCACCGATTTTTAAAGTCGGACCATCGATTTTTGCGAATTTCTCCATACATACCCCTTCTCATTTTTTCCGCCGATTTTCAACCTGCTCTCACGGCTACAATAATTGAGATATCGGGATGATCCACAAAGCATTCTCTAAGTCTACTCGAGACGTTTTGAAAACGCTCGTCAAAACCCAAAATCGATGAAACGGGAGCCAAGTTATGACCATTTGAAATTTCGAGATTTTTAGGTTTTCGAAAAGGTGGGCAAAAATGTACAAACATTTTTTTTTTCTTTTTTCAATGTTTGGATACACTATTCGATCGGAAATTTTCCGCTGATTACGAATTAGACCGAGTTTTAGTCGAAATCTCAAAATATCAATACGATTTTCAATGAAATTTCGGTGATCACGAATAACACCCCTTTTAGTCGAAATCTCAATATTTCAATGAGAAAAAGGCGAAAAACGAAAATAATCACTTTTTGGACGATTTTCAATGAAATTTCGACTTTCCCAAGGAAACAGGTACTGAATTAGTAATCAGCGAGTCAAAATACGTCGATATAGCGTCCTAAAATGAAATTTAAAGAATTCAACATTTTTTGCATTTCGGCGAAAAAGAAGTGGCTTCACTAAAATCGATGTAACGTTGCCTCCGGATGAAGTTGGATCCCCACTCTGTGCTCATTCTTTTCGTGATCGAAAACCCTTTAAAATGGCGCTTGAATCATTGTGCTATCATTATTTTTCGATTTTTTACCGATTTTTAAAGTCGGACCATCGATTTTTGCGAATTTCTCCATACATACCCCTTCTCATTTTTTCCGCCGATTTTCAACCTGCTCTCACGGCTACAATAATTGAGATATCGGGATGATCCACAAAGCATTCTCTAAGTCTACTCGAGACGTTTTGAAAACGCTCGTCAAAACCCAAAATCGATGAAACGGGAGCCAAGTTATGACCATTTGAAATTTCGAGATTTTTAGGTTTTCGAAAAGGTGGGTAAAAATTTACAAAAATTTTTTTTTTCTTTTTTCAATGTTTGGATACACTATTCGATCGGAAATTTTCCGCTGATTACGAATTAGACCGAGTTTTAGTCGAAATCTCAAAATATCAATACGATTTTCAATGAAATTTCGGTGATCACGAATAACACCCCTTTTAGTCGAAATCTCAATATTTCAATGAGAAAAAGGCGAAAAACGAAAATAATCACTTTTTCGACGATTTTCAATGAAATTTCGACTTTCCCAAGGAAACAGGTACTGAATTAGGAATCAGCGAGTCAAAATACGTCGATATAGCGTCCTAAAATGAAATTTAAAGAATTCAATATTTTTTTGCATTTCGGCGAAAAAGAAGTCGCTTCACTAAAATCGCTGTAACGTTGCTTCCGGATGGAGTTGGATCCCCACTCTGTGCTCATTCTTTTCATGATCGAAAACCCTTTAAAATAGCGCTTGAATCATTGTGCTATCATTATTTTTCGATTTTTCACCGATTTTTAAAGTCGGACCATCGATTTTTGCGAATTTCTCCATACATACCCCTTCTCATTTTTTTCGCCGATTTTCAACCTGCTCTCACGGCTACAATAATCGAGATATCGGCATGATCCAAAAAGCATTCTCTAAGTCTACTCGAGACGTTTTGAAAACGATCGTTAAAACCCAAAATCGATGAAACGGGAGCCAAGTTATGACCATTTGAAATTTAAGAGATTTTTAGGTTTTTGAAAAGGTGGGCAAAAAATTACAAAAATTTTTTTTTTTTTTTTCAATGTTTCGATACCCTATTCGATCGGAAATTTTCCGCTGATTACGAATAAGACCGAGCTTCAATCGAAATCTCAAAATATCAAAACGATTTTCAATGAAATTTCGGTGATCACGAATAACACCCCTTTTAGTCGAAATCTCAATATTTCAATGACAAAAAGGCGAAAAACGACAATAATCACTTTTTGGACGATTTTCAATGAAATTTCGACTTTCCCAAGGAAACAGGTACTGAATTAGTAATCAGCGAGTCAAAATACGTCGATATAGCGTCATAAAATGAAATTTAAAGAATTCAACATTTTTTGCATTTCGGCGAAAAAGAAGTGGCTTCACTAAAATCGATGTAACGTTGCTTCCGGATGGAGTTGGATCCCCACTCTGTGCTCATTCTTTTCGTGATCGAAAACACTTTAAAATGGCGCTTGAATCATTGTGCTATCATTATTTTTCGATTTTTCACCGATTTTTAAAGTCGGACCATCGATTTTTGCGAATTTCTCCATACATACCCCTTCTCATTTTTTTCGCCGATTTTCAACCTGCTCTCACGGCTACAATAATCGAGATATCGGGATGATCCAAAAAGCATTCTCTAAGTCTACTCGAGACGTTTTGAAAACGATCGTCAAAACCCAAAATCGATGAAACGGGAGCCAAGTTATGACCATTTGAAATTTCGAGATTTTTAGGTTTTTGAAAAGGTGGGCAAAAAATTACAAAAATTTTTTTTTTTTTTTTTCAATGTTTCGATACCCTATTCGATCGGAAATTTTCCGCTGATTACGAATAAGACCGAGTTTCAATCGAAATCTCAAAATATCAAAACGATTTTCAATGAAATTTCGGTGATCACGAACAACACCCCTTTTAGTCGAAATCTCAATATTTCAATGAGAAAAAGGCGAAAAACGACAATAATCACTTTTTGGACGATTTTCAATGAAATTTCGACTTTCCCAAGGAAACAGGTACTGAATTAGTAATCAGCGAGTCAAAATACGTAGATATAGCCTCCTAAAATGAAATTTCAAGAATTCAACATTTTTTGCATTTCGGCGAAAAAGAAATGGCTTCACTAAAATCGATGTAACGTTGCTTCCGGATGGAGTTGGATCCCCACTCTGTGCTCATTCTTTTCGTGATCGAAAACACTTTAAAATGGCGCTTGAATCATTGTGCTATCATTATTTTTCGATTTTTCACCGATTTTTATAGTCGGACCATCGATTTTTGCGAATTTCTCCATACATACCCCTTCTCATTTTTTTCGCCGATTTTCAACCTGCTCTCACGGCTACAATAATCGAGATATCGGGATGATCCAAAAAGCATTCTCTAAGTCTACTCGAGACGTTTTGAAAACGATCGTCAAAACCCAAAATCGATGAAACGGGAGCCAAGTTATGACCATTTGAAATTTCGAGATTTTTAGGTTTTTGAAAAGGTGGGCAAAAATTACAAAAATTTTTTTTTTTTTTTTTTTCAATGTTTCGATACCCTATTCGATCGGAAATTTTCCGCTGATTACGAATAAGACCGAGTTTCAATCGAAATCTCAAAATATCAAAACGATTTTCAATGAAATTTCGGTGATCACGAATAACACCCCTTTTAGTCGAAATCTCAATATTTCAATGAGAAAAAGTCGAAAAACGACAATAATCACTTTTTGGACGATTTTCAATGAAATTTCGACTTTCCCAAGGAAACAGGTACTGAATTAGTAATCAGCGAGTCAAATTACGTCGATATAGCGTCATAAAATGAAATTTAAAGAATTCAACATTTTTTGCATTTCGGCGAAAAAGAAGTGGCTTCACTAAAATCGATGTAACGTTGCTTCCGGATGGAGTTGGATCCCCACTCTGTGCTCATTCTTTTCGTGATCGAAAACACTTTAAAATGGCGCTTGAATCATTGTGCTATCATTATTTTTCGATTTTTCACCGATTTTTATAGTCGGACCATCGATTTTTGCGAATTTCTCCATACATACCCCTTCTCATTTTTTTCGCCGATTTTCAACCTGCTCTCACGGCTACAATAATTGAGATATCGGGATGATCCAAAAAGCATTCTCTAAGTCTACTCGAGACGTTTTGAAAACGCTCGTCAAAACCCAAAATCGATGAAACGGGAGCCAAGTTATGACCATTTGAAATTTCGAGATTTTTAGGTTTTCGAAAAGGTGGGCAAAAATTTACAAAAATTTTTTTTTTTTTTTTTCAATGTTTGGATACACAATTCGATCGGAAATTTTCCGCTGATTACGAATTAGACCGAGTTTTAGTCGAAATCTCAAAATATCAATACGATTTTCAATGAAATTTCGGTGATGACGAATAACACCCCTTTTAGTCGAAATCTCAATATTTCAATGAGAAAAAGGCGAAAAACGAAAATAATCACTTTTTGGACGATTATCAATGAAATTTCGACTTTCCCACGGAAACAGGTACTGAATTAGTAATCAGCGAGTCAAAATACGTAGATATAGCCTCCTAAAATGAAATTTCAAGAATTCAACATTTTTTGCATTTCGGCGAAAAAGAAATGGCTTCACTAAAATCGATGTAACGTTGCTTCCGGATGGAGTTGGATCCCCACTCTGTGCTCATTCTTTTCGTGATCGAAAACACTTTAAAATGGCGCTTGAATCATTGTGCTATCATTATTTTTCGATTTTTCACCGATTTTTAAAGTCGGACCATCGATTTTTGCGAATTTCTCCATACATACCCCTTCTCATTTTTTTCGCCGATTTTCAACCTGCTCTCACGGCTACAATAATCGAGATATCGG
Organism: Oxytorus armatus; assembly: GCA_958009045.1. Lineage (NCBI taxonomy): Eukaryota > Metazoa > Arthropoda > Insecta > Hymenoptera > Ichneumonidae > Oxytorus > Oxytorus armatus. The sequence continues at coordinate 25,357,945 of OY253748.1, forward strand.
GATGATCCAAAAAGCATTCTCTAAGTCTACTCGAGACGTTTTGAAAACGCTCGTCAAAACCCAAAATCGATGAAACGGGAACCAAGTTATGATAATTTGAAATTTCGAGATTTTTAAGTTTTCGAAAAGGTGGGCAAAAAATTACAAAAATTTTTTTTTTCTTTTTTCAATGTTTGCATACCCTATTCGATCGGAAATTTTCCGCTGATTACGAATTAGACCGAGTTTTAGTCGAAATCTCAAAATATCAAAACGATTTTCAATGAAATTTCGGTGATCACGAATAACACCCCTTTTAGTCGAAGTCTCAATATTTCAATGAGAAAAAGGCGAAAAACGAAAATAATCACTTTTTGGACGATTTTCAATGAAATTTCGACTTTCCCAAGGAAACAGGTACTGAATTAGTAATCAGCGAGTCAAAATACGTCGATATAGCGTCCTAAAATGAAATTTAAAGAATTCAACATTTTTTGCATTTCGGCGAAAAAGAAGTGGCTTCACTAAAATCGATGTAACGTTGCCTCCGGATGAAGTTGGATCCCCACTCTGCGCACATTCTTTTCGTGATCGAAAACACTTTAAAATGGCGCTTGAATCATTGTGCTATCATTATTTTTCGATTTTTCACCGATTTTTATAGTCGGACCATCGATTTTTGCGAATTTCTCCATACATACCCCTTCTCATTTTTTTCGCCGATTTTCAACCTGCTCTCACGGCTGCAATAATTGAGATATCGGGATGATCCAAAAAGCATTCTCTAAGTCTACTCCAGACGTTTTGAAAACGCTCGTCAAAACCCATAATCTATGAAACGGGAGCCAAGTTATGACCATTTGAAATTTCGAGATTTTTAGGTTTTCGAAAAGGTGGGCAAAAAATTACAACAAATTTGTTTTTTTTTTTTCAATGTTTCGATACCCTATTCGATCGGAAATTTTCCGCTGATTACGAATAAGACCGAGTTTCAATCGAAATCTCAAAATATCGAAACGATTTTCAATGAAATTTCGGTGATCACGAATAACACCCCTTTTAGTCGAAATCTCAATATTTCAATGAGAAAAAGGCGAAAAACGAAAATAATCACTTTTTGGACGATTTTCAATGAAATTTCGACTTTCCCACGGAAACAGGGACTGAATTAGTAATCAGCGAGTGAAAATACGTCGATATAGCGTCCTAAAATGAAATTTAAAGAATTCAACATTTTTTGCATTTCGGCGAAAAAGAAGTGGCTTCACTAAAATCGATGTAACGTTGCCTCCGGATGAAGTTGGATCCCCACTCTGTGCTCATTCTTTTCGTGATCGAAAACCCTTTAAAATGGCGCTTGAATCATTGTGCTATCATTATTTTTCGATTTTTCACCGATTTTTAAAGTCGGACCATCGATTTTTGCGAATTTCTCCATACATACCCCTTCTCATTTTTTCCGCCGATTTTCAACCTGCTCTCACGGCTACAATAATTGAGATATCGGGATGATCCAAAAAGCATTCTCTAAGTCTACTCGAGACGTTTTGAAAACGCTCGTCAAAACCCAAAATCGATGAAACGGGAGCCAAGTTATGACCATTTGAAATTTCGAGATTTTTAGGTTTTCGAAAAGGTGGGCAAAAATTTTCAAAAATTTTTTTTTTCTTTTTTCAATGTTTGGATACACTATTCGATCGGAAATTTTCCGCTGATTACGAATTAGACCGAGTTTTAGTCGAAATCTCAAAATATCAAAACGATTTTCAATGAAATTTCGGTGATCACGAATAACACCCCTTTTAGTCGAAATCTCAATATTTCAATGAGAAAAAGGCGAAAAACGAAAATAATCACTTTTTGGACGATTTTCAATGAAATTTCGACTTTCCCAAGGAAACAGGTACTGAATTAGTAATCAGCGAGTCAAAATACGTCGATATAGCGTCCTAAAATGAAATTTAAAGAATTCAACATTTTTTGCATTTCGGCGAAAAAGAAGTGGCTTCACTAAAATCGATGTAACGTTGCCTCCGGATGAAGTTGGATCCCCACTCTGCGCACATTCTTTTCGTGATCGAAAACACTTTAAAATGGCGCTTGAATCATTGTGCTATCATTATTTTTCGATTTTTCACCGATTTTTAAAGTCGGACCATCGATTTTTGCGAATTTCTCCATACATACCCCTTCTCATTTTTTCCGCCGATTTTCAACCTGCTCTCACGGCTACAATAATTGAGATATCGGGATGATCCAAAAAGCATTCTCTAAGTCTACTCGAGACGTTTTGAAAACGCTCGTCAAAACCCAAAATCGATGAAACGGGAGCCAAGTTATGACCATTTGAAATTTCGAGATTTTTAGGTTTTCGAAAAGGTGGGCAAAAAATTACAAAAATTTTTTTTTTCTTTTTTCAATGTTTGGATACCCTATTCGATCGGAAATTTTCCGCTGATTACGAATTAGACCGAGTTTTAGTCGAAATCTCAAAATATCAAAACGATTTTCAATGAAATTTCGGTGATCACGAATAACACCCCTTTTAGTCGAAATCTCAATATTTCAATGAGAAAAAGGCGAAAAACGAAAATAATCACTTTTTGGACGATTTTCAATGAAATTTCGACTTTCCCAAGGAAACAGGTACTGAATTAGTAATCAGCGAGTCAAAATACGTCGATATAGCGTCCTAAAATGAAATTTAAAGAATTCAATATTTTTTTGCATTTCGGCGAAAAAGAAGTCGCTTCACTAAAATCGCTGTAACGTTGCTTCCGGATGGAGTTAGATCCCCACTCTGTGCTCATTCTTTTCATCCACGAAAACCCTTTAAAATAGCGCTTGAATCATTGTGCTATCATTATTTTTCGATTTTTCACCGATTTTTAAAGTCGGACCATCGATTTTTGCGAATTTCTCCATACATACCCCTTCTCATTTTTTTCGCCGATTTTCAACCTGCTCTCACGGCTACAATAATTGAGATATCGCGATGATCCAAAAAGCATTCTCTAAGTCTACTCGAGACGTTTTGAAAACGCTCGTCAAAACCCAAAATCGATGAAACGGGAGCCAAGTTATGACCATTTGAAATTTCGAGATTTTTAGGTTTTCGAAAAGGTGGGCAAAGAATTACAAACATTTTTTTTTTTTTTTTTAATGTTTCGATACCCTATTCGATCGGAAATTTTCCGCTGATTACGAATTAGACCGAGTTTCAATCGAAATCTCAAAATATCAAAACGATTTTCCATGAAATTTCGGTGATCACGAATAACACCCCTTTTAGTCGAAATCTCAATATTTCAATGAGAAAAAGGCGAAAAACGAAAATAATCACTTTTTGGACGATTTTCAATGAAATTTCGACTTTCCCAAGGAAACAGGTACTGAATTAGTAATCAGCGAGTCAAAATACGTCGATATAGCGTCATAAAATGAAATTTAAAGAATTCAACATTTTTTGCATTTCGGCGAAAAAGAAGTGGCTTCACTAAAATCGATGTAACGTTGCTTCCGGATGGAGTTGGATCCCCACTCTGTGCTCATTCTTTTCGTGATCGAAAACACTTTAAAATGCGCTTGAATCATTGTGCTATCATTATTTTTCGATTTTTCACCGATTTTTAAAGTCGGACCATCGATTTTTGCGAATTTCTCCATACATACCCCTTCTCATTTTTTTCGCCGATTTTCAACCTGCTCTCACGGCTACAATAATTGAGATATCGGGATGATCCAAAAAGCATTCTCTAAGTCTACTCGAGACGTTTTGAAAACGCTCTTCAAAACCCAAAATCGATGAAACGGGAGCCAAGTTATGACCATTTGAAATTTCGAGATTTTTAGGTTTTCGAAAAGGTGGGCAAAAATTTACAAAAATTTTTTTTTTCTTTTTTCAATGTTTGGATACACTATTCGATCGGAAATTTTCCGCTGATTACGAATTAGACCGAGTTTTAGTCGAAATCTCAAAATATCAATACGATTTTCAATGAAATTTCGGTGATCACGAATAACACCCCTTTTAGTCGAAATCTCAATATTTCAATGAGAAAAAGGCGAAAAACGAAAATAATCACTTTTTGGACGATTTTCAATGAAATTTCGACTTTCCCACGGAAACAGGTACTGAATTAGTAATCAGCGAGTCAAAATACGTCGATATAGCGTCCTAAAATGAAATTTAAAGAATTCAACATTTTTTGCATTTCGGCGAAAAAGAAGTGGCTTCACTAAAATCGATGTAACGTTGCTTCCGGATGGAGTTGGATCCCCACTCTGTGCTCATTCTTTTCGTGATCGAAAACACTTTAAAATGGCGCTTGAATCATTGTGCTATCATTATTTTTCGATTTTTCACCGATTTTTAAAGTCGGACCATCGATTTTTGCGAATTTCTCCATACATACCCCTTCTCATTTTTTTCGCCGATTTTCAACCTGCTCTCACGGCTACAATAATTGAGATATCGGGATGATCCAAAAAGCATTCTCTAAGTCTACTCGAGACGTTTTGAAAACGCTCGTCAAAACCCAAAATCGATGAAACGGGAACCAAGTTATGATAATTTGAAATTTCGAGATTTTTAGGTTTTCGAAAAGGTGGGCAAAAAATTACAACAAATTTGTTTTTTTTTTTTCAATGTTTGCATACCCTATTCGATCGGAAATTTTCCGCTGATTACGAATTAGACCGAGTTTTAGTCGAAATCTCAAAATATCGAAACGATTTTCAATGAAATTTCGGTGATCACGAATAACACCCCTTTTAGTCGAAATCTCAATATTTCAATGAGAAAAAGGCGAAAAACGAAAATAATCACTTTTTGGACGATTTTCAATGAAATTTCGACTTTCCCACGGAAACAGGTACTGAATTAGTAATCAGCGAGTCAAAATACGTCGATATAGCGTCCTAAAATGAAATTTAAAGAATTCAACATTTTTTGCATTTTGGCGAAAAAGAAGTGGCTTCACTAAAATCGATGTAACGTTGCCTCCGGATGAAGTTGGATCCCCACTCTGTGCTCATTCTTTTCGTGATCGAAAACACTTTAAAATGGCGCTTGAATCATTGTGCTATCATTATTTTTCGATTTTTCACAGATTTTTTAAGTCGGACCATCGATTTTTGCGAATTTCTCCATACATACCCCTTCTCATTTTTTCCGCCGATTTTCAACCTGCTCTCACGGCTACAATAATTGAGATATCGGGATGATCCAAAAAGCATTCTCTAAGTCTACTCGAGACGTTTTGAAAACGCTCGTCAAAACCCAAAATCGATGAAACGGGAGCCAAGTTATGACCATTTGAAATTTCGAGATTTTTAGGTTTTCGAAAAGGTGGGCAAAAAATTACAAAAATTTTTTTTTTCTTTCTTCAATGTTTGGATACCCTATTCGATCGGAAATTTTCCGCTGATTACGAATTAGACCGAGTTTTAGTCGAAATCTCAAAATATCAAAACGATTTTCAATGAAATTTCGGTGGTCACGAATAACACCCCTTTTAGTCGAAATCTCAATATTTCAATGAGAAAAAGGCGAAAAACGAAAATAATCACTTTTTGGACGATTTTCAATGAAATTTCGACTTTCCCAAGGAAACAGGTACTGAATTAGTAATCAGCGAGTCAAAATACGTCGATATAGCGTCCTAAAATGAAATTTAAAGAATTCAATATTTTTTTGCATTTCGGCGAAAAAGAAGTCGCTTCACTAAAATCGCTGTAACGTTGCTTCCGGATGGAGTTAGATCCCCACTCTGTGCTCATTCTTTTCATCCACGAAAACCCTTTAAAATAGCGCTTGAATCATTGTGCTATCATTATTTTTCGATTTTTCACCGATTTTTAAAGTCGGACCATCGATTTTTGCGAATTTCTCCATACATACCCCTTCTCATTTTTTTCGCCGATTTTCAACCTGCTCTCACGGCTACAATAATTGAGATATCGCGATGATCCAAAAAGCATTCTCTAAGTCTACTCGAGACGTTTTGAAAACGCTCGTCAAAACCCAAAATCGATGAAACGGGAGCCAAGTTATGACCATTTGAAATTTCGAGATTTTTAGGTTTTCGAAAAGGTGGGCAAAAATTTTCAAAAATTTTTTTTTTCTTTTTTCAATGTTTGGATACACTATTCGATCGGAAATTTTCCGCTGATTACGAATTAGACCGAGTTTTAGTCGAAATCTCAAAATATCAAAACGATTTTCAATGAAATTTCGGTGATCACGAATAACACCCCTTTTAGTCGAAATCTCAATATTTCAATGAGAAAAAGGCGAAAAACGAAAATAATCACTTTTTGGACGATTTTCAATGAAATTTCGACTTTCCCAAGGAAACAGGTACTGAATTAGTAATCAGCGAGTCAAAATACGTCGATATAGCGTCCTAAAATGAAATTTAAAGAATTCAACATTTTTTGCATTTCGGCGAAAAAGAAGTGGCTTCACTAAAATCGATGTAACGTTGCCTCCGGATGAAGTTGGATCCCCACTCTGCGCACATTCTTTTCGTGATCGAAAACACTTTAAAATGGCGCTTGAATCATTGTGCTATCATTATTTTTCGATTTTTCACCGATTTTTAAAGTCGGACCATCGATTTTTGCGAATTTCTCCATACATACCCCTTCTCATTTTTTCCGCCGATTTTCAACCTGCTCTCACGGCTACAATAATTGAGATATCGGGATGATCCAAAAAGCATTCTCTAAGTCTACTCGAGACGTTTTGAAAACGCTCGTCAAAACCCAAAATCGATGAAACGGGAGCCAAGTTATGACCATTTGAAATTTCGAGATTTTTAGGTTTTCGAAAAGGTGGGCAAAAAATTACAAAAATTTTTTTTTTCTTTTTTCAATGTTTGGATACCCTATTCGATCGGAAATTTTCCGCTGATTACGAATTAGACCGAGTTTTAGTCGAAATCTCAAAATATCAAAACGATTTTCAATGAAATTTCGGTGATCACGAATAACACCCCTTTTAGTCGAAATCTCAATATTTCAATGAGAAAAAGGCGAAAAACGAAAATAATCACTTTTTGGACGATTTTCAATGAAATTTCGACTTTCCCAAGGAAACAGGTACTGAATTAGTAATCAGCGAGTCAAAATACGTCGATATAGCGTCCTAAAATGAAATTTAAAGAATTCAATATTTTTTTGCATTTCGGCGAAAAAGAAGTCGCTTCACTAAAATCGCTGTAACGTTGCTTCCGGATGGAGTTAGATCCCCACTCTGTGCTCATTCTTTTCATCCACGAAAACCCTTTAAAATAGCGCTTGAATCATTGTGCTATCATTATTTTTCGATTTTTCACCGATTTTTAAAGTCGGACCATCGATTTTTGCGAATTTCTCCATACATACCCCTTCTCATTTTTTTCGCCGATTTTCAACCTGCTCTCACGGCTACAATAATTGAGATATCGCGATGATCCAAAAAGCATTCTCTAAGTCTACTCGAGACGTTTTGAAAACGCTCGTCAAAACCCAAAATCGATGAAACGGGAGCCAAGTTATGACCATTTGAAATTTCGAGATTTTTAGGTTTTCGAAAAGGTGGGCAAAGAATTACAAACATTTTTTTTTTTTTTTTTAATGTTTCGATACCCTATTCGATCGGAAATTTTCCGCTGATTACGAATTAGACCGAGTTTCAATCGAAATCTCAAAATATCAAAACGATTTTCCATGAAATTTCGGTGATCACGAATAACACCCCTTTTAGTCGAAATCTCAATATTTCAATGAGAAAAAGGCGAAAAACGAAAATAATCACTTTTTGGACGATTTTCAATGAAATTTCGACTTTCCCAAGGAAACAGGTACTGAATTAGTAATCAGCGAGTCAAAATACGTCGATATAGCGTCATAAAATGAAATTTAAAGAATTCAACATTTTTTGCATTTCGGCGAAAAAGAAGTGGCTTCACTAAAATCGATGTAACGTTGCTTCCGGATGGAGTTGGATCCCCACTCTGTGCTCATTCTTTTCGTGATCGAAAACACTTTAAAATGCGCTTGAATCATTGTGCTATCATTATTTTTCGATTTTTCACCGATTTTTAAAGTCGGACCATCGATTTTTGCGAATTTCTCCATACATACCCCTTCTCATTTTTTTCGCCGATTTTCAACCTGCTCTCACGGCTACAATAATTGAGATATCGGGATGATCCAAAAAGCATTCTCTAAGTCTACTCGAGACGTTTTGAAAACGCTCTTCAAAACCCAAAATCGATGAAACGGGAGCCAAGTTATGACCATTTGAAATTTCGAGATTTTTAGGTTTTCGAAAAGGTGGGCAAAAATTTACAAAAATTTTTTTTTTCTTTTTTCAATGTTTGGATACACTATTCGATCGGAAATTTTCCGCTGATTACGAATTAGACCGAGTTTTAGTCGAAATCTCAAAATATCAATACGATTTTCAATGAAATTTCGGTGATCACGAATAACACCCCTTTTAGTCGAAATCTCAATATTTCAATGAGAAAAAGGCGAAAAACGAAAATAATCACTTTTTGGACGATTTTCAATGAAATTTCGACTTTCCCACGGAAACAGGTACTGAATTAGTAATCAGCGAGTCAAAATACGTCGATATAGCGTCCTAAAATGAAATTTAAAGAATTCAACATTTTTTGCATTTCGGCGAAAAAGAAGTGGCTTCACTAAAATCGATGTAACGTTGCTTCCGGATGGAGTTGGATCCCCACTCTGTGCTCATTCTTTTCGTGATCGAAAACACTTTAAAATGGCGCTTGAATCATTGTGCTATCATTATTTTTCGATTTTTCACCGATTTTTAAAGTCGGACCATCGATTTTTGCGAATTTCTCCATACATACCCCTTCTCATTTTTTTCGCCGATTTTCAACCTGCTCTCACGGCTACAATAATTGAGATATCGGGATGATCCAAAAAGCATTCTCTAAGTCTACTCGAGACGTTTTGAAAACGCTCGTCAAAACCCAAAATCGATGAAACGGGAACCAAGTTATGATAATTTGAAATTTCGAGATTTTTAGGTTTTCGAAAAGGTGGGCAAAGAATTACAAACATTTTTTTTTTTTTTTTTAATGTTTCGATACCCTATTCGATCGGAAATTTTCCGCTGATTACGAATTAGACCGAGTTTCAATCGAAATCTCAAAATATCAAAACGATTTTCCATGAAATTTCGGTGATCACGAATAACACCCCTTTTAGTCGAAATCTCAATATTTCAATGAGAAAAAGGCGAAAAACGAAAATAATCACTTTTTGGACGATTTTCAATGAAATTTCGACTTTCCCAAGGAAACAGGTACTGAATTAGTAATCAGCGAGTCAAAATACGTCGATATAGCGTCCTAAAATGAAATTTAAAGAATTCAACATTTTTTGCATTTCGGCGAAAAAGAAGTGGCTTCACTAAAATCGATGTAACGTTGCTTCCGGATGGAGTTGGATCCCCACTCTGTGCTCATTCTTTTCGTGATCGGAAACACTTTAAAATGGCGCTTGAATCATTGTGCTATCATTATTTTTCGATTTTTCACCGATTTTTAAAGTCGGACCATCGATTTTTGCGAATTTCTCCATACATACCCCTTCTCATTTTTTTCGCCGATTTTCAACCTGCTCTCACGGCTACAATAATTGAGATATCGGGATGATCCACAAAGCATTCTCTAAGTCTACTCGAGACGTTTTGAAAACGCTCGTCAAAACCCAAAATCGATGAAACGGGAGCCAAGTTATGACCATTTGAAATTTCGAGATTTTTAGGTTTTCGAAAAGGTGGGTAAAAATTTACAAAAATTTTTTTTTTCTTTTTTCAATGTTTGGATACACTATTCGATCGGAAATTTTCCGCTGATTACGAATTAGACCGAGTTTTAGTCGAAATCTCAAAATATCAATACGATTTTCAATGAAATTTCGGTGATCACGAATAACACCCCTTTTAGTCGAAATCTCAATATTTCAATGAGAAAAAGGCGAAAAACGAAAATAATCACTTTTTCGACGATTTTCAATGAAATTTCGACTTTCCCAAGGAAACAGGTACTGAATTAGGAATCAGCGAGTCAAAATACGTCGATATAGCGTCCTAAAATGAAATTTAAAGAATTCAATATTTTTTTGCATTTCGGCGAAAAAGAAGTCGCTTCACTAAAATCGCTGTAACGTTGCTTCCGGATGGAGTTGGATCCCCACTCTGTGCTCATTCTTTTCATGATCGAAAACCCTTTAAAATAGCGCTTGAATCATTGTGCTATCATTATTTTTCGATTTTTCACCGATTTTTAAAGTCGGACCATCGATTTTTGCGAATTTCTCCATACATACCCCTTCTCATTTTTTTCGCCGATTTTCAACCTGCTCTCACGGCTACAATAATCGAGATATCGGCATGATCCAAAAAGCATTCTCTAAGTCTACTCGAGACGTTTTGAAAACGATCGTTAAAACCCAAAATCGATGAAACGGGAGCCAAGTTATGACCATTTGAAATTTAAGAGATTTTTAGGTTTTTGAAAAGGTGGGCAAAAAATTACAAAAATTTTTTTTTTTTTTTTCAATGTTTCGATACCCTATTCGATCGGAAATTTTCCGCTGATTACGAATAAGACCGAGCTTCAATCGAAATCTCAAAATATCAAAACGATTTTCAATGAAATTTCGGTGATCACGAATAACACCCCTTTTAGTCGAAATCTCAATATTTCAATGACAAAAAGGCGAAAAACGACAATAATCACTTTTTGGACGATTTTCAATGAAATTTCGACTTTCCCAAGGAAACAGGTACTGAATTAGTAATCAGCGAGTCAAAATACGTCGATATAGCGTCATAAAATGAAATTTAAAGAATTCAACATTTTTTGCATTTCGGCGAAAAAGAAGTGGCTTCACTAAAATCGATGTAACGTTGCTTCCGGATGGAGTTGGATCCCCACTCTGTGCTCATTCTTTTCGTGATCGAAAACACTTTAAAATGGCGCTTGAATCATTGTGCTATCATTATTTTTCGATTTTTCACCGATTTTTAAAGTCGGACCATCGATTTTTGCGAATTTCTCCATACATACCCCTTCTCATTTTTTTCGCCGATTTTCAACCTGCTCTCACGGCTACAATAATCGAGATATCGGGATGATCCAAAAAGCATTCTCTAAGTCTACTCGAGACGTTTTGAAAACGATCGTCAAAACCCAAAATCGATGAAACGGGAGCCAAGTTATGACCATTTGAAATTTCGAGATTTTTAGGTTTTTGAAAAGGTGGGCAAAAAATTACAAAAATTTTTTTTTTTTTTTTTCAATGTTTCGATACCCTATTCGATCGGAAATTTTCCGCTGATTACGAATAAGACCGAGTTTCAATCGAAATCTCAAAATATCAAAACGATTTTCAATGAAATTTCGGTGATCACGAACAACACCCCTTTTAGTCGAAATCTCAATATTTCAATGAGAAAAAGGCGAAAAACGACAATAATCACTTTTTGGACGATTTTCAATGAAATTTCGACTTTCCCAAGGAAACAGGTACTGAATTAGTAATCAGCGAGTCAAAATACGTAGATATAGCCTCCTAAAATGAAATTTCAAGAATTCAACATTTTTTGCATTTCGGCGAAAAAGAAATGGCTTCACTAAAATCGATGTAACGTTGCTTCCGGATGGAGTTGGATCCCCACTCTGTGCTCATTCTTTTCGTGATCGAAAACACTTTAAAATGGCGCTTGAATCATTGTGCTATCATTATTTTTCGATTTTTCACCGATTTTTATAGTCGGACCATCGATTTTTGCGAATTTCTCCATACATACCCCTTCTCATTTTTTTCGCCGATTTTCAACCTGCTCTCACGGCTACAATAATCGAGATATCGGGATGATCCAAAAAGCATTCTCTAAGTCTACTCGAGACGTTTTGAAAACGATCGTCAAAACCCAAAATCGATGAAACGGGAGCCAAGTTATGACCATTTGAAATTTCGAGATTTTTAGGTTTTTGAAAAGGTGGGCAAAAATTACAAAAATTTTTTTTTTTTTTTTTTTCAATGTTTCGATACCCTATTCGATCGGAAATTTTCCGCTGATTACGAATAAGACCGAGTTTCAATCGAAATCTCAAAATATCAAAACGATTTTCAATGAAATTTCGGTGATCACGAATAACACCCCTTTTAGTCGAAATCTCAATATTTCAATGAGAAAAAGTCGAAAAACGACAATAATCACTTTTTGGACGATTTTCAATGAAATTTCGACTTTCCCAAGGAAACAGGTACTGAATTAGTAATCAGCGAGTCAAATTACGTCGATATAGCGTCATAAAATGAAATTTAAAGAATTCAACATTTTTTGCATTTCGGCGAAAAAGAAGTGGCTTCACTAAAATCGATGTAACGTTGCTTCCGGATGGAGTTGGATCCCCACTCTGTGCTCATTCTTTTCGTGATCGAAAACACTTTAAAATGGCGCTTGAATCATTGTGCTATCATTATTTTTCGATTTTTCACCGATTTTTATAGTCGGACCATCGATTTTTGCGAATTTCTCCATACATACCCCTTCTCATTTTTTTCGCCGATTTTCAACCTGCTCTCACGGCTACAATAATTGAGATATCGGGATGATCCAAAAAGCATTCTCTAAGTCTACTCGAGACGTTTTGAAAACGCTCGTCAAAACCCAAAATCGATGAAACGGGAGCCAAGTTATGACCATTTGAAATTTCGAGATTTTTAGGTTTTCGAAAAGGTGGGCAAAAATTTACAAAAATTTTTTTTTTTTTTTTTCAATGTTTGGATACACAATTCGATCGGAAATTTTCCGCTGATTACGAATTAGACCGAGTTTTAGTCGAAATCTCAAAATATCAATACGATTTTCAATGAAATTTCGGTGATGACGAATAACACCCCTTTTAGTCGAAATCTCAATATTTCAATGAGAAAAAGGCGAAAAACGAAAATAATCACTTTTTGGACGATTATCAATGAAATTTCGACTTTCCCACGGAAACAGGTACTGAATTAGTAATCAGCGAGTCAAAATACGTAGATATAGCCTCCTAAAATGAAATTTCAAGAATTCAACATTTTTTGCATTTCGGCGAAAAAGAAATGGCTTCACTAAAATCGATGTAACGTTGCTTCCGGATGGAGTTGGATCCCCACTCTGTGCTCATTCTTTTCGTGATCGAAAACACTTTAAAATGGCGCTTGAATCATTGTGCTATCATTATTTTTCGATTTTTCACCGATTTTTAAAGTCGGACCATCGATTTTTGCGAATTTCTCCATACATACCCCTTCTCATTTTTTTCGCCGATTTTCAACCTGCTCTCACGGCTACAATAATCGAGATATCGGGATGATCCAAAAAGCATTCTCTAAGTCTACTCGAGACGTTTTGAAAACGCTCGTCAAAACCCAAAATCGATGAAACGGGAACCAAGTTATGATAATTTGAAATTTCGAGATTTTTAAGTTTTCGAAAAGGTGGGCAAAAAATTACAAAAATTTTTTTTTTCTTTTTTCAATGTTTGCATACCCTATTCGATCGGAAATTTTCCGCTGATTACGAATTAGACCGAGTTTTAGTCGAAATCTCAAAATATCAAAACGATTTTCAATGAAATTTCGGTGATCACGAATAACACCCCTTTTAGTCGAAGTCTCAATATTTCAATGAGAAAAAGGCGAAAAACGAAAATAATCACTTTTTGGACGATTTTCAATGAAATTTCGACTTTCCCAAGGAAACAGGTACTGAATTAGTAATCAGCGAGTCAAAATACGTCGATATAGCGTCCTAAAATGAAATTTAAAGAATTCAACATTTTTTGCATTTCGGCGAAAAAGAAGTGGCTTCACTAAAATCGATGTAACGTTGCCTCCGGATGAAGTTGGATCCCCACTCTGCGCACATTCTTTTCGTGATCGAAAACACTTTAAAATGGCGCTTGAATCATTGTGCTATCATTATTTTTCGATTTTTCACCGATTTTTATAGTCGGACCATCGATTTTTGCGAATTTCTCCATACATACCCCTTCTCATTTTTTTCGCCGATTTTCAACCTGCTCTCACGGCTGCAATAATTGAGATATCGGGATGATCCAAAAAGCATTCTCTAAGTCTACTCCAGACGTTTTGAAAACGCTCGTCAAAACCCATAATCTATGAAACGGGAGCCAAGTTATGACCATTTGAAATTTCGAGATTTTTAGGTTTTCGAAAAGGTGGGCAAAAAATTACAACAAATTTGTTTTTTTTTTTTCAATGTTTCGATACCCTATTCGATCGGAAATTTTCCGCTGATTACGAATAAGACCGAGTTTCAATCGAAATCTCAAAATATCGAAACGATTTTCAATGAAATTTCGGTGATCACGAATAACACCCCTTTTAGTCGAAATCTCAATATTTCAATGAGAAAAAGGCGAAAAACGAAAATAATCACTTTTTGGACGATTTTCAATGAAATTTCGACTTTCCCACGGAAACAGGGACTGAATTAGTAATCAGCGAGTGAAAATACGTCGATATAGCGTCCTAAAATGAAATTTAAAGAATTCAACATTTTTTGCATTTCGGCGAAAAAGAAGTGGCTTCACTAAAATCGATGTAACGTTGCCTCCGGATGAAGTTGGATCCCCACTCTGTGCTCATTCTTTTCGTGATCGAAAACCCTTTAAAATGGCGCTTGAATCATTGTGCTATCATTATTTTTCGATTTTTCACCGATTTTTAAAGTCGGACCATCGATTTTTGCGAATTTCTCCATACATACCCCTTCTCATTTTTTCCGCCGATTTTCAACCTGCTCTCACG